>OW679200.1:150084951-150219942 GCA_940337035.1 Agriotes lineatus
ACTAAAAAGACACGGTGTTTGGAAAAGTTCGTCTGTTGCGGAAGGCTATCTGGCTTACAGTATGTTGCAGAAAAATAAGGTAGTAGCAAAGATGATAGCTGGTGTGGAGGGAGGGCCATCTGCAGCATCTGTTACAGTTCCTGGTGTGTCGATGATGGCATCGCATGTAGTACAGTCATCACAATCTTTGGTACGGTTTTTGGAAAATCGTTCAAGACTGCAACTGAACTGAATGCTTTTAGTAAGGAAACGGCAGTCTCATCGACGAATTGCGAACAAGATTCTTCATCGTTTGTATCTGGTTGTAATCGCTTTAGTGGAAGGTTTGAGAATTGCAATTTTTATTTTGGTTCTGAAAAGTAGCGTTACAAATGCAAAGACTTTGTTAATTTATTTGTTGCTTTAATTAAAAAATAAAATATTTCTTATTATTTTTGTTGGTTTAATTAAAAAATAAAACATTTTTATAGTGAAATATGACATTTCATATTTCCCTTGGGACAATATGAGCGTTTCATATTTCCCTCTGGAAATATTAGTGTGTTATGACATATCGTAACCAAGGCAGTATTATTCAATATTGTTTCAATCAGAAAAAAAAAATTAGTTACACTGATCCTAATGATGGGCATTACCTACAAATTTAAATAATAGCAAATTTTGCCTATATATAGTTTAGATGACCCTTAAACGGCTTCAGTTATCTCTCAACTGTCCTACAGTGCAACAATGGTGCTCTAGTTTGTAAAAAGCTGCAAGGGCAAGGATATGCTGTTATATAACGGATTTATACATAAGAAGGAGCGTATAATCGCCGAAAAAATTATTTGGAAGTGTGCCCGTTATAACAAGTTAGTGTAAGTGTCCTGGAAGAGCTCATACTTTGGGTAATGAGGTAGTAAAGAGCACTCATCACAACCACCTTTCTGATGCTGTAAGTGTAGAAGCAAAGAAAGCTGTGACGTCCATGAAGAATATGGCTAGGAACGTAAAACAATCTACTCAGGCCATTGTGGCTATTGTATCCCAGGAAATCTCCGTTGCTTCGACTGCTCAACTACCAACAGCATCTTCTATGGAGGGAACTATACAGCTACGTTAAAGAAGCTGTTCCTACCAACCCTAGAAACTTAGAAGAACTCGACTTTTCTAGCGAATATAAAGAGACCAGTGATGGAGAAAATGTTCTTCTGTTTTATAGTGGTCCAGGTAAACAAAGAATTATTTTGTTTGCGATGGAACGCAATTTGGACTTTATGCAACAGTGCAACCACTAGTATGCTGACGGAACGTTTAACACAACACCACTATTGTTTATCCAAATGTACACAATCCATCGAGTCCAGTACAGCAATGTAATCCCCACTGTGTACTAGGATACGTGGGTTTTTCTTTCATTTCACCCAAAGTATATGGAGACATATCAAAGAAGCAGGTTTACAAGCTCAGTACAGGCAAAATGCTAATTTCGCTCTACACCTAAGACAACTGGCAGCACTGTCGTTAATCCCGAAGAAGATGTCATTGGTGCATATGAAGACCTGATGGAGAGCAATTTCTATGTGACAAATGAAAATTTACTGTTGCCTATAACCAATTACTTTGAGGATACTTGGTAGGTCGTCTGGACAGAAGAGGACGAAGGAGACCACCATTGTTACCAGTTGGTTGACGAAGATGTACCAAGAACAAATAATGCGGTTGAAGGGTGGCATAACAGCTTTCGTCAATTCTCAGCGGCGGGCGCCCATCCGAACATATGGAAATTTATAAAAGCATTGAAGGAAGAAAACAGTTTAAACAGAATACGTATAGAACAGTACATTGCAGGAGTGAGACCACCACAGAAGAGGGTGTATAAAGACACTGCCCAACGAATTAAAAATATAATTGCGGACTATGCGAATATGCCTATTTTAGAGTATTTGCGTACAATTTTCAATTGAACGTGTAACTTTTTCAATTACAAGTGTTCATTTATATATATATACAGTGTGTCCAAGATAAGGAGGGCCAGTATGGGGATCTCGGTAAATGTAAGAGATACAAATTTGGTTAAATGGGAAGAAAGTTGCGCAATTAAAGGACTAAAAAAATGACGTCTAGAAATCCTTGATATGATTGTTCGTTTTTGAATTATCTCAAAAAAACCGAATTTTTGGATTTTCTTTTTTATTTTTTTCTGGCGTTCATATTAAAGTTAGAGCCAAACTGATTAAACTTCTTTATAGCAACTTTTAGTGCACTTAATGATTACGTTATCAATTTTTTTATCCGACGTTTCATCTTCGAGAAACCATCATCAACTTCATTTTTTTAAATACGGTGCTGGTTTTTTTATGCCAAATTTGCAAAGCCCTTGTTACTCCGAATGCAACAATGTACCACATATTATGATTTAATTACGTTTCGAGCTTTTTTCTGATCATCATCAGAAAATTTTTTAGATACGGACCTGCATTTCTCATAATTTTGTAAAAATAAGTTCATACAGTAAGATAGGCGTTTTTAGATGCCGTTAAAATATTAAAATGCACATCATAATGTCATAATTCTGATACATTAATTTAATAAGCAACCAATAACTATTAACAATAAACAAAAAAGAAATGAACAAAAGATAGACAGAAAGAATAACAAAACGAACATCGAAACCATTTAATAGGTATTAAATTTACAGAAGGTATTCAAAAAGGTTGCCATCATTCTCCATGCATAAATAACATCTAACTGTAGAATCTAAAACATTATTCAGCAATACTGGCGTTATACTTTGAAAGGCTTCAAGAACCAATCTTCTAAGTTCTTCTTCTATTTCAAAACGTTAAATACGTATTACATTGTTTCAAGGCTCGTTTTCTCATTCTTTCTGCCTATCTTTTGTTCATTTATTTGTTGTTTATTGTTAATAGTTATTGGTTGCTTATTAAATTAATGTATCAGAATTATGACATTATGATGTGCATTTTAATATTTTAACGACATCTAAAAACACCTATCTTACTGTATGAACTTATTTTTACAAAATTATGAGAAATGCAGGTCCGTATCTAAAAAATTTTCTGATGATGATCAGAAAAAAGCTCGAAACGTAATTAAATCATAATATGTGGCACATTGTTGCATTCAGAGTAACAAGGGCTTTGCAAATTTGGCATCAAAAAACCAGGACCGTATTTAAAAAAATGAAGTTGATGATGGTTTCTCGAAGATGAAACGTCGGATAAAAAAATTGATAACGTAATCATTAAGTGCACTAAAAGTTGCTATAAAGAAGTTTAATCAGTTTGGCTCTAACTTTAATATGAACGCCAGAAAAAAATAAAAAAGAAAATCCAAAAATTCGGTTTTTTTGAGATAATTCAAAAACGAAAAATCATATCAAGGATTTCTAGACGTCATTTTTTTAGTCCTTTAATTGCGCAACTTTCTTCCCATTTAACCAAATTTGTATCTCTTACATTTACCGAGATCCCCATACTGGCCCTCCTTATCTTGGACACACTGTATATATATATATATATATATATATATATATATAAATATTTTTTTGTACGTATTATCATTTTATGTAAAATTAAATTTATATTAACAAGTTGAAATGTAATAATTATTAATAATTAACTTAGTCTTATTCTAAATTCAAATTTCAGGAAATTTATAAGGACGCGTCCTAAAGACACGCGTCCTTTTGTCCCCGCGTTCTTTTGTCGCATGCGTCCAATTGTCGCACGTCCTTTTGTCCGCGTCCTTATGTCGCGCGTCCTTTTTTCCACGTCCTTTTGTCGTATATCCAGGTATAATAATACTATTGTTGAGTGCTAAAAAGACAGCCATTACAATTTGGTGTGATACATGCACACAACTTCCTTTTACAGTAACCTTCTAATTAGCCAAAAATTTGATTTTTATTTTTAAGCATTCGTCAGAAGTTTTCAAGAATTGCAAATTCTACAGAAACCGTACAAAATAGATCGTTAGTTGAAGAGACAAATTTTCTCTAAAATTTTAAGCTGAATTCAAAAATGTAATAATATACCGGGTGTTCTATTTAAAATAGGAGTTAATAAAACAAAAAAAACATTTTAGAGGCATTTCACTGGTTAAGCACCTAGCTCACATCAATAAACATTAAAAATTTAATAATAATGCAAAATTTGAAAAAAATCGTCAGAGCCGTTTTTGAAAAAATCTAAATAAACTGAAAAATAACAAGAGTAAACACCATACTTCCGGTTATGAGATTTTCTTCAAAAGCTAGCTGTCGCATCTAAATAGCACACAAAACGTATGTATGAAGTTTTAACGCCATACCTCTTTTCGTTTTTGAGATATTCTGTTCACAAACAGACACACACACCTAGACTTGCACCAATACTTACACCTACACTTACACCTAGACTTACACCTACACTTACACCTAGACTTACACCAATACTTACACCTACACTTACACCTAGACTTACACCGAGACTTACACCTAGACTTACATCTAGACTTACACCTACACTTACCCTAGACTTACACCGAGACTTACACTAAAACTTACACCTATATTTACACCTACACTTACACCTAGACTTGTACCTAGACTTACACCTATACTTACACCTACACTTACACCTAGACTTACACCTAGACCTACACCTAGACTTACACCTAGACTTACACCAAGCCTTACACCTAGACTTACACCTACACTTACACCTAGGCTTACACCTAGGCTTACACCTATTCTTACACCTACACTTACGCCTAGACTTTCACCTACACTTACACCTAGACTTACACCTACACTTACACCTAGACTTACACCTAGATTTACACCAATACTTACACCCACAATTACACCTAAACTTACACCTAGACTTACACCTATACTTACACCTACACTTACACCTAGACTTACACCTACACTTACACATAGACTTATACCTATACCTACACCTACACTTACACCTTGACTTACACCTACACTTACACCTAGACTTACACCTAGACTTAAACCTATACTTACACCTAGACTTACACCTAGACTTACACCTAGACTTACACCTATACTTACCTCTACACTTGCACCTAGACTTACACCTACACTTACACTTAGACTTACACCTAGACTTACACCTATACTTACACCTACACATACACCTAGACTTACACCTAGACTTACACCTAGACTTACACCAATACTTACACCTAGACTTACACCTACACTTACACCTAGACTTACACCTAGACTTACACCTATACTTACACCTACACTTACACCTAGACTAGCACCTACACTTACACCTAAACTTACACCTAGACTTACACCTATACTTACACCTACACTTACACCTAGACTTACACCTAGACTTACACCTATACTTACACCTACACTTACACCGAGACTTACACTAAAACTTACACCTATATTTACACCTACACTTACACCTAGACTTGTACTTAGACTTACACCTATATTTACACCTACACTTACACCTAAACTTACACCTAGACCTACACCTAGACTTACACCTAGACTTACACCAATACTTCCACCTAGACTTACACCTACCTTTAGACCTAGACTTAAACCTAGACTTACACCTACACTTACACCTAAACTTATACCTAGACTTACACCTAGACTTACACCTAGACCTACACCAATACTTACACCTACACTTACACCGAGACTTACAATAAAACTTATACCTATATTTACACCTCGACTTACACCTACACTTACACCTAGACTTACACCTAGACTTACACCTAGACTTACACATATATTTACACCTACACTTACACCTAGACTTGTACCTAGACTTACACCTACACTTACACCTAGACTTACACCTAAACTTACACCTAGACTTACACCTAAACTTAAACCTATGTTTACACCAATACTTACACCTACACTTACACCTAGACTTACACCGAGACTTACACTAAAACTTACACCTATATGTACACCTACACTTACACCTAGACTTGTACCTAGACTTACACCTATACTTACACCTACACTTACACCTAGACTTACACCTAGACCTACACCTAGACTTACACCTAGACTTACACCAAGCCTTACACCTAGACTTACACCTACACTTACACCTAGGCTTACACCTAGGCTTACACCTATTCTTACACCTACACTTACGCCTAGACTTTCACCTACACTTACACCTAGACTTACACCTACACTTACACCTAGACTTACACCTAGATTTACACCAATACTTACACCCACAATTACACCTAAACTTACACCTAGACTTACACTTATACTTACACCTACACTTACACCTAGACTTACACCTAGACTTACACCTAGACTTATACCTATACCTACACCTACACTTACACCTTGACTTACACCTACACTTACACTTAGACTTACACCTAGACTTAAACCTATACTTACACCTAGACTTACACCTAGACTTACACCTATACTTACCTCTACACTTGCACCTAGACTTACACCTACACTTACACTTAGACTTACACCTAGACTTACACCTATACTTACACCTACACTTACACCTAGACTTACACCAATACTTACACCTACACTTACACCTAGACTTACAATTACACTTACACCTATACTTACACCTACACTTACACTTAGACTTACACCTACACTTACACCTAGACTTACACCAATACTTACACCTACACTTACACCTAGACTTACACCTACACTTACACCTACACTTACACCTAGACTTACACCAATACTTACACCTACACTTACACCTAGAATTACACCTCGACTTACACCTAGACTTACACCTATACTTACACCTAGACCTACACCTACACTTACACCTAGACTTACACCAATGCTTACACCTACACTTACACCTAGACTTACACCTACACTTACACATAGACTTACACCGAGACTTACACTAAAACTTACACCTATATGTACACCTACACTTACACCTAGACTTGTACCTAGACTTACACCTATACTTACACCTACACTTACACCTAGACTTACACCTAGACCTACACCTAGACTTACACCTAGACTTACACCAAGCCTTACACCTAGACTTACACCTACACTTACACCTAGGCTTACACCTAGGCTTACACCTATTCTTACACCTACACTTACGCCTAGACTTTCACCTACACTTACACCTAGACTTACACCTACACTTACACCTAGACTTACACCTAGATTTACACCAATACTTACACCCACAATTACACCTAAACTTACACCTAGACTTACACTTATACTTACACCTACACTTACACCTAGACTTACACCTAGACTTACACCTAGACTTATACCTATACCTACACCTACACTTACACCTTGACTTACACCTACACTTACACTTAGACTTACACCTAGACTTAAACCTATACTTACACCTAGACTTACACCTAGTCTTACACCTATACTTACCTCTACACTTGCACCTAGACTTACACCTACACTTACACTTAGACTTACACCTAGACTTACACCTATACTTACACCTACACTTACACCTAGACTTACACCAATACTTACACCTACACTTACACCTAGACTTACAATTACACTTACACCTATACTTACACCTACACTTACACTTAGACTTACACCTACACTTACACCTAGACTTACACCAATACTTACACCTACACTTACACCTAGACTTACACCTACACTTACACCTACACTTACACCTAGACTTACACCAATACTTACACCTACACTTACACCTAGAATTACACCTCGACTTACACCTAGACTTACACCTATACTTACACCTAGACCTACACCTATACTTACACCTAGACTTACACCAATGCTTACACCTACACTTACACCTAGACTTACACCTACACTTACACCTAGACTTACACCGAGACTTACACTAAAACTTACACCTATATGTACACCTACACTTACACCTAGACTTGTACCTAGACTTACACCTATACTTACACCTACACTTACACCTAGACTTACACCTAGACCTACACCTAGACTTACACCTAGACTTACACCAAGCCTTACACCTAGACTTACACCTACACTTACACCTAGGCTTACACCTAGGCTTACACCTATTCTTACACCTACACTTACGCCTAGACTTTCACCTACACTTACACCTAGACTTACACCTACACTTACACCTAGACTTACACCTAGATTTACACCAATACTTACACCCACAATTACACCTAAACTTACACCTAGACTTACACTTATACTTACACCTACACTTACACCTAGACTTACACCTAGACTTACACCTAGACTTATACCTATACCTACACCTACACTTACACCTTGACTTACACCTACACTTACACTTAGACTTACACCTAGACTTAAACCTATACTTACACCTAGACTTACACCTAGACTTACACCTATACTTACCTCTACACTTGCACCTAGACTTACACCTACACTTACACTTAGACTTACACCTAGACTTACACCTATACTTACACCTACACTTACACCTAGACTTACACCAATACTTACACCTACACTTACACCTAGACTTACAATTACACTTACACCTATACTTACACCTACACTTACACTTAGACTTACACCTACACTTACACCTAGACTTACACCAATACTTACACCTACACTTACACCTAGACTTACACCTACACTTACACCTACACTTACACCTAGACTTACACCAATACTTACACCTACACTTACACCTAGAATTACACCTCGACTTACACCTAGACTTACACCTATACTTACACCTAGACCTACACCTACACTTACACCTAGACTTACACCAATGCTTACACCTACACTTACACCTAGACTTACACCTACACTTACACATAGACTTACACCGAGACTTACACTAAAACTTACACCTATATGTACACCTACACTTACACCTAGACTTGTACCTAGACTTACACCTATACTTACACCTACACTTACACCTAGACTTACACCTAGACCTACACCTAGACTTACACCTAGACTTACACCAAGCCTTACACCTAGACTTACACCTACACTTACACCTAGGCTTACACCTAGGCTTACACCTATTCTTACACCTACACTTACGCCTAGACTTTCACCTACACTTACACCTAGACTTACACCTACACTTACACCTAGACTTACACCTAGATTTACACCAATACTTACACCCACAATTACACCTAAACTTACACCTAGACTTACACTTATACTTACACCTACACTTACACCTAGACTTACACCTAGACTTACACCTAGACTTATACCTATACCTACACCTACACTTACACCTTGACTTACACCTACACTTACACTTAGACTTACACCTAGACTTAAACCTATACTTACACCTAGACTTACACCTAGTCTTACACCTATACTTACCTCTACACTTGCACCTAGACTTACACCTACACTTACACTTAGACTTACACCTAGACTTACACCTATACTTACACCTACACTTACACCTAGACTTACACCAATACTTACACCTACACTTACACCTAGACTTACAATTACACTTACACCTATACTTACACCTACACTTACACTTAGACTTACACCTACACTTACACCTAGACTTACACCAATACTTACACCTACACTTACACCTAGACTTACACCTACAGTTACACCTACACTTACACCTAGACTTACACCAATACTTACACCTACACTTACACCTAGAATTACACCTCGACTTACACCTAGACTTACACCTATACTTACACCTAGACCTACACCTATACTTACACCTAGACTTACACCAATGCTTACACCTACACTTACACCTAGACTTACACCTACACTTACACCTAGACTTACACCGAGACTTACACTAAAACTTACACCTATATGTACACCTACACTTACACCTAGACTTGTACCTAGACTTACACCTATACTTACACCTACACTTACACCTAGACTTACACCTAGACCTACACCTAGACTTACACCTAGACTTACACCAAGCCTTACACCTAGACTTACACCTACACTTACACCTAGGCTTACACCTAGGCTTACACCTATTCTTACACCTACACTTACGCCTAGACTTTCACCTACACTTACACCTAGACTTACACCTACACTTACACCTAGACTTACACCTAGATTTACACCAATACTTACACCCACAATTACACCTAAACTTACACCTAGACTTACACTTATACTTACACCTACACTTACACCTAGACTTACACCTAGACTTACACCTAGACTTATACCTATACCTACACCTACACTTACACCTTGACTTACACCTACACTTACACTTAGACTTACACCTAGACTTAAACCTATACTTACACCTAGACTTACACCTAGACTTACACCTATACTTACCTCTACACTTGCACCTAGACTTACACCTACACTTACACTTAGACTTACACCTAGACTTACACCTATACTTACACCTACACTTACACCTAGACTTACACCAATACTTACACCTACACTTACACCTAGACTTACAATTACACTTACACCTATACTTACACCTACACTTACACTTAGACTTACACCTACACTTACACCTAGACTTACACCAATACTTACACCTACACTTACACCTAGACTTACACCTACACTTACACCTACACTTACACCTAGACTTACACCAATACTTACACCTACACTTACACCTAGAATTACACCTCGACTTACACCTAGACTTACACCTATACTTACACCTAGACCTACACCTACACTTACACCTAGACTTACACCAATGCTTACACCTACACTTACACCTAGACTTACACCTACACTTACACATAGACTTACACCAATACTTACACCTACACTTACACCTAGACTTACACCGAGACTTACACGTAGACTTACACCTAGACTTACACCTAGACTTGCACCTGTACTTACACCTACACTTACACCTAGACTTACACCTATACTTACACCTACACTTACACCTAGACTAACACCTACACTTACAACTAGACTTACACCTAGACTTACACCTATACTTACACCTACACTTACACCTGGACTTACACCTACAATTACACCTAGACTTACACCTATACTTACACCTACACTTACACCTAGACTTACACCTAGACTTACACGTATACTTACACCTAGACTTACACCTACACTTACATTTAGACTTACACCTAGACTTACACCTATACTTACACCTACACTTACACCTAGACTTACACCTATACTTACACCTACACTTACACCTAGACTTACACCTACACTGACACCTAGACTTACACCTAGATTTACACCTATACTTACACCTACACTTACACCGAGACTTACACTAAAAACTTACACCTACATTTACACCTACAATTACACACAGACAGACAGATCAATGAACAAAAACATGTTTTTTGAGTTCAGCGGACTCTAAAACGTGAACATCTGTTGAAAACTCAATTATAAGTTTTGGGGTGAATTCCATACTTCCTTTATTGTAAAAGGAAATAATTCACAAATGAATAGGATGGAATAAAGGTATAGTTAGTAAAATTTTAACTGTGATGTGCTGAAGACACATTACAATGAATTTTAAGCAAAATGGTAGGACGTCTTCTTTAAGCTCAAAGTTCGGCGAAGTACATGATATCTGTTTTTAGCGAGGCGTGTGAATTCGATTTTTTACAACAAGCAAGCACGGGGAGCAATAAATACATCTCATGCGATTCAGCCAAAGGGGCTGCAGGCCGTCAGAAAAGCGTCGGCTTAATGCAGTAAAGCCTTTTTCCCAAGCGTAAGGTGCTCTCAGACGGTTGAAAGGTGTGAAGAATAGCCCCACTAGTACCTCGGTGTGCTGGTGTGCGGTAAGTACTCGTAACTGCGTACTCACTTGACAATGACCTAAAAATAACTAGAAGGTCTACTTCACCGCAACGAAAACATTGAAGACGTGAAAGGAATCCAAACATATGAAACAACGTGCAAGAAGAACGAACACTCAGATCAGCGAATCACAAAACCAATCTGATTACGGATAATTATCGAGGATGAAACCCGCTTCCAAAGCTTGCGCCCAAAACACCTTAAACAATGTGTACTAAGGCATGAGAAGTAATCTCAAAAATCAATCTTTTAAAACGAGAATATGAATTAGCCCAATCAAGTCCTCATGGAGACGGCAATATTTCATTGCACCTTAAAATAAGTTCACTGTATTAGAGACCGGACCAAAACGAATGTCAAGGAGCTATTCCGAACCGTCAAACAACAGCAATACATCCAGATCATCAACAAACCGTTAAATTGGAGAGAGCTCCATATGAAGATATCTTTCGTCCAGCTTGTATTGTGCGATCAAACAAAGAATGTGTTTTGTTGTGAACCCAGCCAAGTGTCTCTCTGTCATCCTACTCTGCGTATATCAAGCAGCGTAATACTACCCACGTAATAAAATTTGTGGATAAGAGCTGGTTTTAGGCACACGATAATACGGCAAGTTACATTTAGTGAAACCTGAAACTTTTACCTGTTTGCCATGTAAGCATAAAGCTGACATCTTTACCGTTTGGGGCAATATTTTTAAATAATTGTGTGCGAATCAGAGTATCTCCAAGTATTTTGGCGATTCGACTGCTTTCCGTATTACTCCTAATAGTTTTTTAATGGCTTTTTTGTTTCTACGGTGAAATGCACATGTTGAACTGTTAGCAAATTCGGTTTCAAGTGATTGCCTTTTCAGTATGCAGTGAGCTCGCTTATTGCGGTAATCTATACAACCTCACGAGAACAGCGAAGGGGTTAATTGGGGTTCCAAACTTGCGCCCCAAATTTTTGGACCATGTGCAAATGTATCCAAAACAGCGCGCAATTAGCAAATCCGTCCAAAATTGACGTGAGGGGACATTCTCTTGATACACTGTTAGAGCTGCAGAAACCGCTACAACAGGCAGGGCGAATTTCATCAAACTACACCAACATGCCCGCAGAAACTCTGGGGGATTCAAAGGAAGCTTAATGGCTTTCAACCATTGCACACAACGAAAAGGAGAGAAAGCGGTACTAGACGATCTGACCATTATCGCTTCAACACAGCGATAAAGACAAAACACAGCCAGGAGGGACGCGCTCGAAGTTAAAATTATGCGCTACAGACCTCGGAATTAACTAGACAGTGCACAGAGACCTGCAAAGTTATACAGACGCCCTCTGACTGTAACAAGAAATACTAGTCTACGGTTCGTTGATTCGATGTATACCGGTAACCAACGGTATTTCACTAAGTTTCTGGACACCGCTTTGATTTGCAACTGGCGTCGTGTTTGTTTAAATCCGGAAGTTTTATGTGATCAGATTACATACGTACTATCACCTACGTTTTTAATATATTACCGCCTATGATTTCGGGCTTCATATGCTTGTAAGGTTCTACGCACCCTCCCTTAATAGACCTAAATTTTTGGTTAATCCCTGTCTGGGTGCGCTAATAGCTATTGTATTTGAATTTTATTTTGTTGGGTCACTGTTCAACTGTCTGAGAAAATTCTATGTCCGTCAACTATTTCCTGATATATCAAGATCTTCGGTAGTCTTCAACTCAAGTTCACTTTTCTTTTCGGATTACCTTTTTACGCAGATGATTAGTTTGTGAGCTGGCTAGGTGGCTAGTGGATACATCCTGGTGTATACCTAGTTTGGCATTCACGAGGAATATATGGAACGGTTTATGAAATACGTGTAAGCTCCTGAGGTTGGATTGATGTGACATATCATTATCTAAAGCATTGACAAACTCAATTCAGTTCTCTTTATTGAAATTATACCCACTTCGAAGGTGGTGCTTCATAGTGGTTTGACAGCAGAAATATCTTGATACCCTTAACTGTAGTTTTGCTGTTAAGCAACTGGGCTAATTTTTTGTAGTGTTTGAGAAACAACTCACACTCTCTGACCTTTGCACTATTTGTAACGCGACTGATTTGTTTACTGAGCTTCTTTTACTTACACCGCTAGCGTAAAGCTGTGCTGTATTTTTTATATTTATACTTTAAGTAGTTTAAAAACGTGCTTGAAAAGGGCGCCAAGTGAGTTTTCGCGCCGAGCTCTTAAGCAGACCGGATGCGTATATTATTAGAGCGGAAAGACGCCTGGTCGCGGGTTTTATGCGAAAAGTCGCCAATTGCTTGCAGGTTGCGACAATGCGCGAAGATCCGTTAGACGCGAGGACCGACACGTGAAGCTTTGGAATCCAATTGTGAATGTTTGCCTTGGCTTGCTTAAAATGGCAGTCAACGCTTGTTTTCTTGGAGCTGATCTACAGCTTCGAGAGCGTAGTTGCACCTTGGAAATCAACACCGAGGTCCTAATTATTCTCGCCATTAAGTGGGTAAGCTGAACATGAGCCAGACCGCATTAAATCGGGTAGTAGATAAAGACTCTTGAGTAGCGAGGATACTTTAACTCTTCTCACAGAACGTATAGAAGCTTCGATATTTATAGCGACAATCGTAAGTAGTGGTCTTGAGAATAGCTGAGATTGTAACTTCTTACTGATAAGACGAGTAGTAAATGTGGTTAATATGGAAAATTGTGTTTACAAACTGTTGGATACCTAAGTCTTTAACAAAAGTTATAGAAAATAGGAATTAAGCTTCTTAATGACTAAATCTACTGATCAGAGTTATCATCACAGTTTCTTTCGAGAGGTTTACCAAGACAGTAAAGGTAATGCTGTTTGTACGGTACCTATTTATATTGTGCCAAACCTGATTTGCACTTTATCAGTCCACACATTATTTCTCAAGTTCGACAATTCCAATACTAACCCAAATTGCTCTTGTCTGTTTAAAAGAACGCTAAAGCATTTTTAAAAAGGGTCACAAACAATTAAGCAAAAGAGGTTTCAAAATATAAATTTTCCAATATTTAGGTTTTATTGGACTTGATACGGTTCCACAGTTTTATGCAATTAATTATTAATTTAATTACAATCACAAATATTTTTCAATGTAATGATAGCCATAAGTTATTAATGGGAAATATAGCTTTCTATTTAGCTTCGACACCACTCGTCCTTAAAATATATATTCGTATTATCAGCTCAGACTTCAATTTAGTTAGTGTGATATCTGGTTACATCAGGTTTTGCAGTGACGATATTAATCACTTATCGAACAATCATAAAAACTCTAACCAAAATATGTGATAGAATATCGAAAAAGCTTTGTCTTGTCGAAAGATTAAACTCTCGCTTCCCAATTTGGAGGTCTTTAGTACTAATTTTAGGTGCACAGTTCTTTTCTACTGTAAAAATTTAATAAAACGTTTAAAAGCAACTGTCAATCGCTGGTATTAGCTTGTGGATAACTAGCACCAGTGGCGTAACTATGGGGGGTGATATGGGTGTCGGAACACCCCCAAGAGGCTTTAGGAATAACTAAAATTCATCTTAAACAAAAAATATTACATATATATATATCGGTTTTAAAGCGTTTGACGACGCTGTCCGATCTCTAAACTTCTCCTCCACCTATTTCTGTCTTGGCAAAGCTCATCTTGGAGATTTCGTTCGCTCATTGCCTTTCTGATATTTGTGCTCCAAGTTGTTCTGGGCCTTCCCCTTTTTCTTTTTTCTGTGGGTAGCCATTCGAATGCTGCTCTGGGTAATCGATGTTCTCCCATTCGTTTAACGTGTCCGTACCAAATTAATTGTCTTTTTTCAACGCCTTCAACTATTGTATGTTGCAGGCCGATCAGTGCTTTAGTTCTAGTATTGGGGATCCTTTCTAGCCTTGATATTCTGCATGATCTTCTCAGGGCGTCTATTTCTAAAGCAGCTATTCTTTTCTTCTCTACTTTATTCCATCTCCAAGCTTCTGCACCGTATAGAGTAATGCTCTGCACTACTGCTCTGTATATACTATATTTTAGTTCCTTGGATATTTCCTTGTGCCACCATATCGAGTTTAGCCGTTTAATTGCCTTGCGCCCTTGCCCTATGCTCTCTCGATTTTTTTCTGTCTCTTCCATCTTTTTCTATAGTAATTCCTAAATATTTGTAGCTATCACATATCTTACCTCCATTTCCTAAATCTAAATCATCAGATTCTGCTCCTAGACACAAGTACTTTGTTTTACTTATATTTATTGAAAAACCGGCTTTTTCATACACTTCTTTTATTTTTCTAGTCATATATTTCAGGCCGTCCTTGTCTTGAGCAAGAAGGTCCTGATCGTCTGCAAATTGTAGAGTATAGATATTTGTATTTTCTACTGGTAATCCCATTCCGGCGCACTTTTTCTTCCAATTTTTTAAAGCATACTCTACATATATATTGAAAAGAGTGGGTGCCAGGCAGCAACCTTGTTTGAGGCCTTTTGTTGCAATGAATCCCTCAGATATGGTATTTCCAATTTTTACTTGTATCTTTATATAATTCTTTGATGGATTTGATAATAACAATGTTCATACTCGTTTCCTCTAATGCCTGCCATAATTTTGAAATGGGAATGCTATCATAGGCCTTTGATAAATCAATAAATAACAAATGTACGCTTCTTCCCGTATTTATTTTCTTTTCAATTAAATATTTGTACGGAATCCACTTTGTTGTTCGGATTCGTGATCTTTGTATTCACCTTCGACAAGTTCTCTCAATACTCTTCCATATAGTCGGCTAAATTTTGGTGTTACAGTTATGCCCCTGTAGTTGTCACATTTACGAGGATCTCCTTTTTTATATATGGAAGATAAATAACCTAATTTCCACTAGGTAGGTATCACTCCTGTATTGATGCACATGCTGAATAGTTGGGATATCATTCTCCATAGTTTCTCTGTGCCATATTTTAGCATTTCTGCAGTAATTGCTCCTGGGCCACTTGCTTTACCTGTTTTTATGTTTTTTATTGCTTTTGCAACTGCGTCAAGTGTTATATCTATGGGGTCACCTTCAACTCTGATAGATGTTATTTTGTCGTTTTTGTTAAAATGGATTCGTTGTTCTGTTAGAAGGTCACTATAATATTTTTCCCATTTTTGTTCACTTATTAACTCCAGAGCCTTTTGCTTTTTATCTGCTTTGATGCTATCTATAAACCTCCATGCCTCTGTGCACCATTTTCCTCCAATACGCATTTCAATGTCTCGACATTTTTTATCCCACGTTTTCTCTTTCTCTTTTGCTACCATTCTCTTTACCTCTGCCCGGTGTCGGTTGTATGTTTGTTTATCGTCAACAACTTTAGTATTAAGCCACTTCAAATGTGATGCCTTTTTTCTTTTACTTTTATTTCTATTTCTTTTGTCCACCATATGTTTTTACTAAGTTTCTTTTTATTTTCTATTTTCCCTAAGGCTTCATATGAGGATGGATGGATTCCTTAACGTGTTCGTGAAGCTTATCCTCTGTATCATATTTCATTTCTTTTAGTTTTTGATCCAGTCTTTGTTGGTAGTAAGTAATGCTTTCCTCTTTAATTTTGTATGTTATATCTATTGTTCATTCAAATTCAAGATAGAGCAAAATCTGCAACCCAAGTTACAAATATCAACAGTCAGTTGATTACTAATTTGATTTTATTAAAATGTAGATCATGGGATGTACGTAGTATAATATAGAGGTTATAGTTATTGTCAAATTTGCAAAGCTTGAAATTGGAAAATTGAGCGATGTTTACCTAAATGAAATCTGCTGAATGTGATCTGAGAATAAATGTACCCACTAAAAAATATAATAATAATAATAATAATAATAGCATTTATTCCCCCTTTACAATACTGTACAATACACTGAAAAACAATTTAGTTACTCACACATGTATATGTATATATATATATATATATATTTTTCAATTTAAATAAATTCACTGTAGCGAAAAGCTACTTCCCTGGGAAACCTTCTACAAAGTTGAAGAAACTTGTGCGTAGAAGGTGTATTTAATTTGTTTTTCTTTTTAAATTTTAAGATAAATATTAACAAAAAGTTTGTTTATGTTTTAAAGTTAGCATTACATTTTTTTTTCTTTTTTTTTGTAGTGGAAGCAATTGTAGGTACCCTACTATATTCTCAAAAATATTACTATTTAATTTTTACATATTTCTTGCCAACAATGTTTCTGCAAAATCTTCTTGATTTCGAATAAAACAAGCAGATCTTTTTTTCAATAATTTTTGGTGCACGCATTTGATGTCACCAGGAAGTGAGTTGTATAATTTTGGTCCCAAATAGATAAAACTTCGCTGTGTAGCTGTTTTCCTACAGAAAGGTACTTTAAGTATTGAATATTCTGGTTTTCTAACTAAATAATTAGTTTCTACCGGTAAATAGTTTTTACATGTTTTAATCAAATTACATACTTTATAGCAATACATTTCTTGTCAATTCATTAATCTTAATTTTCTAAATAATGGCTTTGACGGTGTAACTCTACTACATTTTGAAATCATCCTAACAAAATTTTTTTGGACCGTTATTAATGACTTAATTGTGGATGTGTATATACCACCCCAAGCACATATTCCATATGAAAACAGAGAGCCTGCAATTGCAAAATACACAGATCTCAAAGTTGATGACGAAAGACACTTTGATAAGTGGTAAAATTTTGCTGAAGCGTAATTTAATCTTTTATATAAAGCGTTTACGTGCGGTTTCCAGGACATCTGGTTAACAAAAATGAGACCCAAATATTTTATGTTGTTATTTGATTGCAAAACAGTACAGTCACAATTTTTAGGACAATCTTTCAAGTGATATTTGATAGGATTCGTAAATTCAAAATCATTACGTAAGCTAAAATTGACATATTTGGTTTTTTCTGTATTCATAGCCATTTTATTTACACTGAACCAAGCTCTAATTATCTTTAAGTCAAATTCCATGTTTTCATAATTTTGCATGGCAGACTTGGCAGAATAAACCAAAGCAGTGTCATCCGCAAATGTGAAAATGTTCCCCCTGAAATTTGCTTCGCATAGATCATTTATATATACTAAGAATAGTATCGGACCTAAAACCGAACCTTGTGGCACACCACTGTCAACTCTCATAAATTCGCTGTATGTGTTCCCTATCTTTACGCACTGTTGTCTTTCTCGTAGATAATTTTTAAACCAAGTTAGTGGCAATCCTCTAATACCAGCATTTTCTAATTTTTTTATTAGATTTGAGTGACATACAGTATCAAAAGCTTTAGATATATCTATGAATAATCCCGTAACTTTGTTTTCCTTATCTAAGTTTTCTGAAATATAGGATGAGAAGTTAACTAATGCTAGTTCCGTTCCTCTACCAGGAAGAAAACCATACTGGTTATTAGAAAAGAAATTTGAATTAGTTAAAAATTTTGTTAACTGACTTGCAATAAGTTTCTCAAATATTTTTGAAAAGATTGATAATAGTGCTATAGGTCTGCAGTTTGTTATAGTAGTTACGCTTCCTCCTTTATGTAATGGAACAATAACAGCAACCTTCATACCATTTGGTACTACTCCGGTTTCTATTGATAAATTAAATATGTGGCGTAAAACTGGGACAATTTGACTTCCAATTTCCCTGACCACTCGAGCACTTATTCCATCAAATCCCGGTGCTTTATTACACTTAATATTTGAAATAATGTGCTCAATATCAGCTTCCGTCACAGGCAGCAACACAAACGAATTTGGATTATTGTAGTTGCCGAAACATTGTATTTCTTTATCATAATTGATATCACTGCGAATGTTATTAATAATCTCTGTAGGGACATTTACAAAGAATGAATTAAGTTCGTTTGCTATCTTTTTATGATCTGTGATTTCTGTGTTGTCTTTTACTAATGTATCAATTTTGTTAGTTTTGTTTATGTTTCCTGTAATTTCATTTATAATATGCCACTGTTTTTTAATATTGTTATGGTTTTCTGACATTTTGTTAGTGTAATACGACTCCTTTACCACTGCAATTAGTTTTGTTAGATAATTTCTATAGTTTTTGTATTTCTCCTTTAGTTTTACATTGAATGGTTCTTTTTTCAGTTTTTTTAACATTTTATCTCTTTTTCTTATAGATACTATAATTCCATTTGTTATCCAAGGTTTTATTGGTTTTGTTTTTGCATTATACGTTATAGTTTTACTGCATGATTATATTTTTTGAGTTAATATATTTATGAAATGTGAATATGCCACAGTTACACAATTTTCGTTATAAACTTTTACCCAATCTAACAAATTTAAATTTTCCTTTAATTTACAATAGTCAATTTCAATTCTCGATAAATTTTTATTTTTATTGATACGAGCATCATCAGTGTTGCTACCTATGACAAGAGCAGTACCATAATGGTCAGCGACATCACATTTAATTATTGCTGAATTTATTCGAGTTCCGCGGAGGCCACGTACAAATAAATGATCTAAGCAACTGCCGTTCTGACCATTATTACCTGGTCGAGTTATATCTTGTATATAAGATTCAAAACCATTTACAGACAACAAATCAATATATTCTCTTACCATATCCTCGTTTTTTAGAAGGTCAATGTTCACATCCCCAGACAACACTACATTTTTTTCATTTTTTGTTTCTTGAAAGAATCTCCCAAGTTCATTTGTGAATATAAGCACAGGAATTGCATGTGATCTATATAATCCTAGGAAAGTTACAGTTGTATCATTTCTAGAACACCTAAGAAGTAAAGTCTCTGCTGAAACCAATTTTAAGTACATTTTATCAACTGTTATATCATTCTTAACAAAAAATACAACCCCTCCTGATCTGCCGTCCTCTCTGAAATCAAAAAAACTCTGATAACCCACTACATTATAATTTTGTTTTTCGTGTTCATATATCCAAATTTCTGTCAGTAATATAATGTTAGGTTTTGGATCAAGAAAGTTTAAGTAAATCAGAAAATTATCAAAATTTTTTCTCAAACTTCTAATATTGAAACAAGTATGGTAAAACATTTGATGCTGCACATCAGGGAAGATAGCTTTGCGCTGATACGGATGTTCTATAACTAAAGCCTCTTCATGAGGCAAATTTAATTCATTATTATGATGTAGCTCCATAA
The DNA here is from genome assembly GCA_940337035.1 of Agriotes lineatus. Taxonomy (NCBI): domain Eukaryota; kingdom Metazoa; phylum Arthropoda; class Insecta; order Coleoptera; family Elateridae; genus Agriotes; species Agriotes lineatus. The sequence continues at coordinate 150,105,962 of OW679200.1, forward strand.
ATAACGTAAGAAATTAAACTAATAAACATAATATTTTAATTAAAATGAAATCAATAATCAACACAGCAGCCAACAATCTCCTATTACAGATTAGATAAATCAGAATCGGATTTAATAATAATAGCATTGTCACTATCACCTTTTTTAACAAAGATCTTCATGTCACGCACCCAGACATATTTATATCCTTTGTCACGACATAGGCTTCTGGCTTTACGTAACAGATTTTTTCTTGATGGACACAAGTGGTCGTTAATATAAATGCGTTTGACTGGTCCGTTTACGCCAATTTCTTGAGTGTTCAGTTGTTTATGGTTTCGGTAAGCGCTCATTACGTTACTTTTCTTATTCCTAGCAAAAAATTTTACAACAATGGGTCTTGGTGCTTCACTTTTGTAAACAGGGTTAATTCTGTGTAGCGCATCGATATCGTTTTCCACGATCTGACAATTTATTGCCCGACCAATTGCAGCGGTTATTTCATTTAGGTTCTCATTTTTAGTTTCTGGTACTCCTTGAATCTCTATATTACATATCCTTGAGTATTGCTCCAGTTCATCTATTCTGTTTGCCAGCTGATTTACCACCTGCTTAAGCTGAGCATTCTCTTTAACCACGTCTTCAATTTTTTTCATGTTCTCGTTGAATACTTGCATCTTCTTGTCATATTCATCGAGTTTTTCAGAGAAAAATGAAACGGATGCCACAATATCTTGCTGCGAGGTTTTTATAGTTTTCATATCGTTGCGTAATTCAGTGTACCTTGGCATTGAAGGCCGGTGTTGTTGCGATTGGTAATTGCAATATTACATACTCCACATATATCTGGCATTTTTACGAATAATTCGATTTATTCACTAAAAATGCATACTACCGCTGCACACAACTCACTTTAGAAATTATTTGCACTTGAAACAAAGTTTTTAAAATTCAATTAATACTGTAATTTTAGAAGTTTCGGAGGAGCGATATAAAGCGTGTATTGCTTCCACCACCACACTCTGTTGACTTTTTGCAAATGGCTTCATTACGCAAAGATTCGTATTAAAAACATGACACATTGATTTTGGCATTCATAAAGACAGCAACAAGGTCATGTCTCTCTGTTCTAAATTTTAATAAAATTATATTAGTAATCAACTTACTGCTGATATTTGTAACTTGGGTTGCATATTTTGCTCTGTCTTCAATCTGAATGAACTATAGGTAGGTCTATTTTCTCCATCGTTGGTTGTTCTTCTAGAAGAATTTGCCGTTGCGAGGAAATATGTTTTTGATAAGGAAAACTTAATTTTGCTTTTAGTAAGTGGTGATCTGAGCCACATTCGGCTTCCCTAAATACTCTTATGTCTACTATGCTGCTTGATGTGTTCTGTTGTATGATAATGTAATCAATAATAGACATTAAGTTCTTGGTTGGTTGCGTCCATGTATACATGTGAACTGATTTATGTTTAAAGAAACTGTTTGTTATCTTTAAGTCATTCTGTGCGCTAAGGTCTATGAGCCGTTCACCACTGTCATTCCGAAGATTTTCCCCGTAACGTCCTACTACTTTGTCACCTACTTTACATCCCACGCGGGCATTGAAGTCTCCCAATAATATTTTTTCTCTGTTGTCACCTGCATCATCTAAGGCAGATTGAAGATCATTATAAAATGTTTCTTTTGTGTGTACCAACTCGTCATCATTGGCAGCATATATTCCAAAAAGAGCTAATTTCCTTCCCGTAATGTGTATGTGTACTTTGATTATACGTTCATTTATGGCTTCAAAATTGGTATTGTTCTTCTTATATTTATTTTTAATTAACAATACTACGCATTTCTTAGATCTTTCCTCTTTTGGTACGCCACTAAAGAGATGTATATATCCGTTCATTTCCTCGCTACCCCAGCCTTTCTTTTTTGTTTCAGTAATCGCCAGAATATCAATTTTAAACTTTTTAACTTCTGGTAAAACTTCGACCATCTTATTATTAATGCCTTTAACGTTCCACGTTGCCAAATTCATTGTTCGCTGTCTTAGCCTAATTCGTCTTAGATTTTGTCCATCTAATTTCCGAGGCTCTAGTCTAGAATTTTTTGCATTTGTAGTTTTTTACGGATGATAAGGTGCAGGCCCATCCCAACCCCCAACTTGGAGAACCAGTGTATCTCTCTTAGTCTGTTTTCTCTCCTAAGATCTATTCGGCATGGTTAAACTTGCCAGTAGCTGTGCTACCACCGAAATAGGTCCTAAGGTCCTTAAAGCATGCAAGCCTTGCCGCCACGTCAATGCGAAGATACCATCGGAGGGACATTTTAGTAATGTATAATTGAATATCATTATTACATTCGGAATTCGGACGCGACCATTTTTAAAATCCGATCTCAACGAACCTCCTTTGGGCGTGATTGCTGATTTCAAATTATACCGGAAATACCAAAATGTACAAAATCTTCCAATAAGACAGCAATGGATGCGCTAGCTACATGCAATAAAAACATGTTTCCCAACATATTCAAGTTGTTGCAAATCTTTGCAACAATTTCTGTGTCAACTGCAACAGCTGAAAGACCATTCTCCACCTTAAAAAGAATTAAGACTTACCTCAGAAATACAACATCGCAATATAGGCTGAATGGATTGGCAATGCTCTCCATTCACAGAGAACTGCAGGTGAACGTAGATGAACTTATAAACGAGTTAGCAAAAAAACCAAGAAAACTTGAATTACTACTATAAGCTGTATTACAATTGTAATGATTTATAATTTATAAATAAAGACTTGCAGTAGGCCGTGATTTAACTGATCTTTTACAGTCAAAATGAGATTTAACATTTTCATAGGTTAGAGTTATTGCAATTTTGTTTTACAAGCAAGCTAAGTTGTTATTTATTTAACAAATATTTATTTTTCTACGACTACCACTAAAAGTAGGCCTTTTAGCGCTAGCTTTTTTCACTAAACATGACGTTTTATAATTTAGCGTGTTAAAAGTGAAATCAGCTGTTTACTTTTAGCCCATGTGCTAAAAGTAAACAGCTGGTGTCGAATTTAGAATTTTGAACTGGAAGTGAGGTTATAAAGTTATTCTAGTTACTTCTTTCGTTAGAGGTAAAGTGTTTTTTAAATAATTAAAGATTTATGTAATGAATAAAGAAAAATGTGTACATTTATAATTACCTTTGATAACTAACTTTGACAGGTACCGGCTGCAGAAACAGTCACCTGCACGTCAAGGCCATCCCTTTACTATGACATAAATTATAACTGCAGTGCCGGCGTCACACTTTTAGCCCGAGTGGGTAGTAAGGTAGGGGGGGGGGGGGGGAGTGAGTTCCAAGTGATTTTTCACAATACACTCATATGAAGGGATATAGGGTACGATCAAAAATTGATAAAAATATACTTTGAGATGTCACAAAGTTCAATTTATTTGCTTTCGTTTAAAGGTACAAATAAATCATTTTCGTAGGGCGAAAAAGACGTTCGTTGTCTATTACGAACAATAAATTCATCCATTAAAGTTTCTAAATCGAGCACATCAACTGAATCCGGGTAGAAATGCAAAATAGCAACGTAGTTTAGCCTATTCTATGTCATAGTCGATCTTAAATAATTTTTTATTCGACGCAAATCTGAAAAACTTCTTTCATTAGAACAAGAAGATCCCGGTACTGTTATTATTAGTCTCAGAAAACGCACGAACTCGGGAACGATTTTCATATAATGTTCATTTTCCCTGAGAAACTTTACCATAGTGTTCAAATCAGTTGCTTCTTCCCCTTCAAGTTTCATGATACTCATAAAAAAAATCTCTATCATTTGTTCGTCCGCATCTTTCGTTTTACCAGTTGCAAAATTTTCTAAAGATTTGAAAAACTTGGTTTTGTTCGAAAGTTTCTAGTGGGTAATTACGCACACGGTTATTTTCGAGTGGGTAGTACTACCCATACTACCCACGTCAACCGCCGGCCCTGTATAACTGTCATAAATGCAAACCTTTGTTAAACGACATTTATGAATTAATAACAGTAAATTTAAGGCCGTGTAGAAAAAATATTGTGTGCAAACTCGTGCTAAAAGTGTTTATGCACGAGACATGTTATGAAACTCAGCCTTCGGCTTCGTTTAATAATTTTTATGCCTCGTGCATATTTGGTTGACCAACGAAATTATCCAATTATGTAAACATAAACAACATCTTTGTAAGCTTCGAACTGTATCAGAGGTTTTTGATAAGGAATACAAAAAAATACGACGTGAATTGAAGTCTCGGACAAAAGCGCCTTATGGAGAATACTTGGTAGCAACAGAGAATGCAATCAACACTGATTTGCACAATTTTTGGGATTATATAAAACACAAAAGTTTTTCTAATAATAAAATATGGAGGCACTACATATAAGGGCAAAGCCGCTGCCGATGCTTTTAGCCAGTACTTCCAATCCGTTTATTCAAATACTTCACCAAACTACAAAATCGCGTCTAATGGCAATACAGTAGTTACTCATGTACATGTATTTAAAACGGATGTAATCACAAAAAAGAATACCGGAAAGCTATTAAAAAATTGAAACCAAAAAAAAGCAGCAGGTCCAGATATGATTCCTCCATATGTATTAAAAGGGTGCTCCGAGTGGTTAGAGCAACCACTATTGCACATTTTCAATACTGTTATCAGGTATTCTACATTCCCCGAAAAGTGGAAAAATTCGATTACCATTCCACTGCGCAAATCGGGCTGTAAAACTTCGGTCAACAATTATCGTCCTATTGCAATACTTTCAGCTCCAGCCAAGTTATTTGGACAAATAAGTTATACAAAGCTATTTTCTCAAGTTGAATATCTTGTAAACGTAGCACAGCACGGTTTCGTCAACAAAAAAAGCACGGTAACAAATCTCCACGTGTTTACTAATCATTATATGATGCACTTGAACAAAAAGAACAAATAAACGTAGTTTATACAGATTTTCAAAAAGCTTTTGACAAAGTCGATCATGACATACTGCTGGAGAAACTTGCCGAATGTGGGCTATCCTTCGGTATGTTAACCTTGTTTTCTTCTTATTTAAAATCGCGATCACTTAGAGTTAAATTTGATGGTAATACGTCAGGCAAGTTCACACCAAACTCGGGCGTACCTCAAGGCTCCAACTTGGGACCCTTACTCTTTTTAATATATATAAACGACTTTCCTGATGTTTTTTCCTTCTCTAAATCTTTACTTTTTGCAGATGATCTAAAAATGTTTATCAAAATCAAATCAGTTGCTGATTGCGCAAGTTTGCAATATGACATTGATCAGCTATACGATGAAGTTATACAAATAAACTTCCTTTAAACATAACAAGTGCTCAGTTCTAACTTTTTCACGTTCCAAAACTCCAATCATCTTTGATTACAAAGTAAATGGAGAAGCACTAGAGCGTAGACAGTTGATAAAGGATTTAGGTGTAACTTATGATACCACATTAAGTTTTAAAAGGCACGTAGAAGATATTACGTCAAGTGCTTATAAGTCATTGGGTTTTATCATAAGACAATCGTACAACTTTAAAAACATAGAAAAGGCAAAAAGATTATATTTTGCATTCGTTAGACCAAAACTGGAGTATGCGTCAACGGTATGGTTCCTTCATGCAGTTGGAATAATAAAAGATGTTGAAAAAATTCAAAATAAATTTTTACGTTTTTTGTATTTTAAAAAATTTTCTGTCTATCCCGATTATAAGATAATCAGATCAATTTATTTGAGAAATATATTTGAAATTCAAAGTCTTGAGAATAGAAGAAATATATCACTACTCATTTTCGGATATAAACTATGGAATTAGAGAATACATGAGAGTTCCCTTCTATCATTGCTAAAATTGGAAGTACCAACAAAACCTACCAGAACTAACATAACTTTTCACATACCTCATGTAAATGTCACTTTCTTCATACCTTATCTATGCATGCTAAGATTATTGAATGAAATACTAAAGAGTCCAGAAATTGACTTATCAGTAGACTATAACATTTTTATTTCGGAAATCAGGAAATATTACAAATATGACTAAAATAATATTTAGCACCCCACTACAGTACATTAAAGTACATATTCATAATATGAATATTCAATGTACACCTTATATGCTGAACCTAAGATCCTCGTAGTTTTATGTAAGTTCTAGTTGTATGTAGTTTTAGGTGGTTATATATATTTTTTCTTGGGTGCTGCTGTTTTATGCAACTCCTTTCTACACGATCTTAGTTCTACAATATTGTTACTTTAGTTATCTCCATTTAGATTTAGAATAATTTAGTCTCTTGATTTGGTTTATTTAGGAAATCCTAAATACTTTATATGTTTCTATTAACGGCTAATTATGATAATTTGTTATTGTTTAATTTCTAAGTTACATCCTTGTAATTAGCATAAGCTGTTAGGGTGATAAATAAATAAATAAATAAATAAAAGTCCACTTTTAGCATTTGTTGCACAAATAGCTATTTTCTACCACCACTACTAAAAGTAGGTCGTTTAGCACTAGCTTGTTTCACTAAAAATGACGTTTTATAAATCAACGTGTTAAAAATGAAATCAGCTGTTTACTTTTAGCACACGCGCTAAAAGTAAACAGCTAGTGTTGAAATTAGAATTTTAAACTGGAAGTGGGGCTGTAAAGTTATTCCAGTTACTTCTTTTGTTAGAGGTAAAGCGTTTTTTAAATAATTAAAGCATTATGCAATGAATACATTAAAATGTTTATTATAATTACCTTTGATAACTAACTTTGACAGCTACCGGCTGCAGAAACAGTCATCTGCGCCGTCAAGGCCATCTCTTTACTATGATATAAATTATAACTGTCATAAATGCAAACCTTTGTTAAATCGACATTTATGGATTAATAACAGTAAATTTAAGGCCATAGAAAAAATATTGTGTGCAAACTCGTGCATAAACATTCACTTTTAGCACTTGTTGCACAAATAGCTATTCTGACTTCTTTTGGTTAATAAGCAAATAAAATGCCACAGTAGTTAATTTCACCTATTTAAATAGACGTCTGTCAACATCAGTTAGTAAATTCTTAAATGTAGCTAGGTGGTCTACATTGCCAAGAAGTTAAATCAAGGCCTACCGCAAGTCCCATAGAAATCAAATCAACTATACTCTATGGTACGCCCATTTTTTTAAATTCATATTGTAAGGTTGATCACTCTCCCAGAACACCCCCCAGAGCAAAATCTTAGTTACGCCACTGACTAGCACATCTTATTGATTGCTTAATACAGTAATGATATTGCGATATATTGCAATTTTACTACCTTAAGAAAATGTTAAAATTGAAATTCTCAAATAGGTGAGATGCTGTTGAAGCTAATCAAATAGAAGTTAATTTAATGTTGTCATATTAGAGATACCTATCTATATTATGCGATATTTACATGAACTCTGTCTATCGTGCTCTACACACGACGCGACGTTTCGAGTATTTTGGATGTACTCTTGTCCTCAGTTGTCGATTAGTTAAGTTGAATAGTCCTGATGACGTGCCGACGCTGTTAGAAAAATACACAACATGAAAACAGGCCACTAAACTTAGATTACTATTACTTTTTGACTTTGACAATAGCCCCGACATAAAAAATTAATGTACTATCGTCAGTTTTTGTTTTAAACCTAGGTAACTTGAAGGCCGTTGTGTTAATTGTTTTTCAATATACTAGCATATTCAAAATTTTATACCGTACAAACCAGACTAAAACCTACTATCGAAATAAAGATAAATAATATAAGTTATCATTTTAAACAAACATTTATAAGGTCATATAGTTAAAAATGTGATATAAAAATCTGAAAATGACTTCAACATATGTCTATAATTTTAATTTTTACACCCTTTTCAGATTTTTTTCCGAAAACCGGAGTTGCCAAATTTATTCGCTATTTAATTTCCACATTGTGTACGCGGAGCACATAGTCCCACCAACGGACTAGTCCAGAAAAGTAATTGATAGTTGGGAAATAAAAATAAATGCAAAGAAGAGAAAAGTCATGACAACAAAGAACAAACCCCAAGAAGACACACAAATGGCATGCGCAATGGAGAAGAACTGGAATGGGTTGACAACCAAGTGTACTTGGGAGAAATCATAAATGGAACGGAAACATAAGAGCAAAAGATCATCAATAAAATAACTAAAGCGAGCAAAGTATATTATGCATTAAAGAAATCAGTAACTGTAAACACCAAAATAAGCACACAAGCAAAGCTACGAGTATTTATACAACAATGTATACTATACCGCATGACAATGAGACCAGGGCCATACTTATATCTTCTCTATTTATGAATCGATTTGGATAAAATTACGAATATACTAGACATAATTTGTAATTGACCAATAGATATAGTCAAAATGGTCGACGTCCGCTTTCACCGGAAATGACACCAACTTTGATTCTTCAATGGATCACTCTGTATATTTAATATTTTTAGGAATCTACTAGTCAAATTACATAAAATAGTCTCGCCAAATTTTCATTTCTTGAAACAAAAACATTTTTTTCATATTTTTTTAAAGACCGTGACTTGGAAAAATCTTTTCTATTTCTATTTTTCTCTAGCAACTCATAGTAATAGCTATTTTATCAATAAGGCCAATAACAAACCCTTATTAGTAAAAGAATAAAAATTGCTAACATGTTTATTAAGAAAGTTAGATAGAAAATTTCATTGCCAATCTAACGATATACATCATACACTACTACTTTATATTTATCTAAAATTGAAAATTAATTAATTATTTTTTTTTATATTTTTGTGTAATACCCAATTAAATCTGGCAACACTGTTGTATGTCATATGAGTCGTAGATTCCGAAAAATATTAAATATTTAGTGTAGTCCATTTTAAAAAAACAAAGTTAGTGTTTTCTGATGAAACTGGATGTCGGCCATTTTAATCATATTTGTGTCTCAATCCGAAATTATGTCTAGTATTCTTGTATCAAATTTCATCCAAATTCATTAATAAATAAATGAGGTAGGGAATGGCCCTGGTCTCATTGTCACCCGGTATACCAGCTTTTGCGTATGGATCTGAGAGCTGGGCGATTCAGGATGAATTTAACGTAAAATAACTGAGGGAGAGATAAACTATATGAGAAGATTAGTGGGTAGGACCAAAAGAGAACGCGTAAGAAACATAGTTACCAGGAACGAAATTGGCATAAAACTATTAATCAATCAAGTACAAAATCGCTAGCTGAAATATTATGGACACGTAGTGAGAATGAACAAATATTAGAGACTCCATGAGAGCGCTAGAAGCAAAACCGGAAAGAAAACGAAATAGAGCAAAACGGCGGGAAACATGGAAGGAACGTCTGGAGAAAATGTAGGACAAAGAGGTACAGACATACGAGAAGCGAAAAGAATGGCTGCGGACCGTAACCAGTTCCGCAAACTAATAGAGAACCCGAAGCTCTGAAAGACCAAAAGGGAAAGAAAAATAATACTCGAATCAAAAATGCAAATCAATTGTGACAACTCAAAAACAACAGTCAACTTTGAAATGTCATTATTATGGACAATCATACTTACATCCTACTTTCCGAATTGAAAAGATCAGCCGGTATATAATTTATAATTAAGATCCGGACAGACTTAATGATGAGCCTTTTCAAGCAAATACTCAGTGGCGTACGCTGCATATTTTTTGAAACGTCAAAATTTAGTATAGATTGTCGTCACAATATCAACACTGTCCTTTGACTTTTCAATTTCTAGAGGTATTGTAATGAATAAATATGGCTTGTTGCTTTATATCTATCTCCAAGTTGCCGGTAAATAATAATTAATAGTACATTAGTAATTGAATAATATTTCCCCACATTTATTTCTGTGGGATCCTTACGGATAATAAAACCCCACTCGCACGCCTCTAATTTATTATCTTAGTTTAAAAAGCCGGTATAACCACATATGCTGCAGCTCATCAAGTATGGCATGGTTACTCTAATACTGTACAATGATAGTCACGTTTCACCTGGTCAACTGCACAGATATAAATGTTTCCACAAGTTTTGGAATTATCTCTAGGGATATCCAAATTTTATAAAACTGTTGTAAGTTTACATATGTTTTATACTTTTTAAATCAAAGTTACGTTTGGACAACCATAGCAGTTTTGTGAATTTATTGTGTTATAATAAAATCTGTCCTGGCCCTATATATAAGAGCAGTTTTGGCTGGGAATGGGTAAATGCAAATCTCAATATATTGGCACATTTTCAGTACGAGATAGTTAAGAAAAACCTATTATATTTAGTGCATCGGTTTCTTTTAAAATTATTATCAAGTCTGAATAAATATGGATGACCACAAGATGCAATACAAACGATGAGGATTTTTTTCATTAAATGCAGCGTAAATTGCAGCAGTGAACGCACTGGTACATAAAATTACTGTTTATAATTTTGCACATTAAAACCTTTATCGACAATACAATGAAAACTACTTCACATTGGTTTTCGAATGTTTTGGTTGACATGGCGTCGGGTAGATAAAATGTGCTTTGTTAAGTTGTAAGTGATTTTCTGAGTAATCGATCTGGTGATGGCGCATCATTATTAAAACGTCTTTATGCGGAAATGGTAAAATGTGGATTTTTATTGCCCTTACGACTACAATGTATGATGCAACAACACGAATGGACGAAATTTCGTGAAAATTTCTTTAACTCAGTTTCTTTTCAGGTCACACACGAAAACACATCATTTCGTCACTTTCTTCTAGGGTTTGTATGAATTACGTAAACTTAAACGGTCTGATGTTATTATCCTTAAAAATTATTGTAATATACAATTTACTTTCCTACTTGGTACATCGGTAAGACTGATGACAACGCCTATATCTACAGCAAGGGCTCGAACACCGCGGAACAAGTCTTGTTCGAGTCTCCGTTGGATACGCAGCACAGAAGCGCTTGGTGACAGCAGGGCTGAGGAGGTCAATAGGTTTGAAGAATTTTTTGGGAGGGTAGTTTAGTTTTTGTAATAAAGAACAGGTAGTATGATCAACATTCGACTTAAACTTAATTCATAACTGACGCCTGACCTTGATAAGAGCCACATCCGCACCTAGATTGCACCAGGAGATGGTCCAGATAGTGAGAGGGCACACAGGGTATGAAAAGAAGGTGCTCGGCCTGTTATGGCACTAGAGTCCAGCGACAGTTGGGTTCAGTTCCACATGAAAAAGCCAACAGCTCCAAAGGTTCGGACTCTAGGCTCAGCACCCTGCACCCAGAGCAGCCTTGAGTCGAGCTCGTCTAGCTCGATGTCGTCCTTCATCCTGCCAAGCAAACTGCCACAAGAGTCGACACCCCGCTTCCTCCAGTGAAACGGGCCCGCCGAAATCGACACGGACTTTGCTTGATCCTGCAAGCTGGGCCTCTGCCGGTCCAAAGTCACTTGAAACCACGGACCCACTAGAAGAGGCCTTCCAAATATCTACTCACCTTCCAAACCTTCTAACTCAAGTGAATCTACCGATTAGTGAATCCAGTTCCATCTGGAGGAGTCACCAGCATTAAGCCCCAAGGGGGCCAAGTTGGCGGCATTCAAATTCTAGCACATTATTTATGTGTACATTTAATTTGTGCAGACGCAAACGTCACACAGATACCTTTTCCATGTTTAATAAGTTTTGTCGCGATACTATGCTTTGTTTTTTCAATGGTCTTAATTTCTTCTAATGTGGATTTTTCTATTTCGGATTCTATCGCGTGTTGGTCTATGACAGAAGGATTTTCTATGCTTCTGTTTGCGTTGTTTAATAGATTTGAAACAATTTCACCCATTTCTTAACCATATCTATTTTGTTTATTAACAGTTTTCCACCTTCGGCCTTGATTATTTTTGAGTTGTAACGTTTTCTGTGCGTTACATTCTTTATATAAAAGTACAGCATTTTCTATTTTTGTTGTTCTTTTTTAGTTACACTATTTTATTTTCCATAAATTTTTCTTAATACCAACCTTTAGTTTCTTGAACTGTTGTGTAATACTTTTAGTTCGATTCGAAATAATTCCTATTCTTCTTGTTTTTCTTTTTGTTCATCATATCTCATTTTTCATCGTAATAATGTTTACACTTATGGCAAACACGTAGGCCCCTATGGATCTTTAGCTACTCGAGATACTACATTTAAGAGCAACATCCAGGTTTATTATGTTTCATCCAACTTATCTAACTTAGCAGATCTATCGGTTATTGCTCTTGAAGTTGTATCTAGCGTTTCAATATTTCTTTTGCTGTACATTTTCTATGTGTTTAATCGATGTCTACTTCTTTTAAACTACGTGGAGCGATTATCCCATGTTTCCACTTTTTAAAATGTGGTTGTAGGTTTTGACATGGTCATACAAGTTCTTGTATTCACTCACACTGGTTTTACTGTAATATTTTATTCATTAAATCTTTTCGTTAAATTCTGCGTGTAGGCTGTTATTACGAACATCAGATTTGATTATGTTTTGGGATTCTCTTACTCAGTGAAAACTGTGTTCATCATCCTCGTTGTCCCCTATTAGGATGTGAATTGCATACAGGAGCTGTTAAAGCATCTGTCTTTCACACACAGGTGACTCATTTTTACTCGTTAAATGGTTTTAAAGGTAATTACACTTCCTGACAGCAAAACTAAATCTGAGCGCATGTACTATTCTATGATACGGTCAAGCCATTTTAACTCCTGTCTACAGAATGGCGTTTCAGTTCTTTCATAGCTCTTGCTGCTACACCATGGGTGCAGGAAAAAAATACCAAGTTTTAGTTTCTTCCCGTTTACTTCCTACGGTGTCTACTAAAAGACACAAGTGTTGCGCTTTATAGATTTTTTTACTTGCGTAGTTTGGAACTACGAAGTTGTAATACTTTCCATGCTGTTTCTGTTCATTAATTAATATACAATTTTTTGTGTGGTAAATACAAAAAGAAGCAACAGGAATAGTAAGTAGAACACCCCAAAGAAGTTTCAAAAATTATTTTGTGGTATTATTATGGACTATAAAGACATTAACTCGGAAGGCTTAACGTTAGAGAAAGGGAGCGACCACTTCACATAGGATCAGAAGCATAAGCATAAGAAATACTTACAGTTCCACTAAAGCGATTGAAATACCATATTACATTCTAGGTTCAATCCATTAAGTATGTAACGGGCTAGTTCGTGTCACCTTGGTATTTAATAATCACCTTGCTAGATTTGCTTCAGATTTTGCGGTGCAAACCAGCTGATGCCGTTGTTGCGGCAATTAATAGAACAAAGCAAGTTATACGCGAACGCACGATCAGGGAGCAGTCACATGCTAGTAGGCGACTAGTGCGCTTCATCCAAACAAAAGGGACGCCACGTGGAGCATTAAAATGCAGAGAATTGATGTGTTGGCCTGAGTTATAAGCAGTCGATGACTTATTACTCTTGAACCGAAATACAGTTTCAAGAGCAGATATTCACCTTGAAAAAAACGAGGTACCGATAATTCTTCGTAGGAGAAAGCTGATATTCTAGCTTCAAAGGAGCCAACCGATCTTGTCAATGTATAAGACCATTTGAAGCAACTATAACGCAAAGTTAGTTTCTATAAATAATTCCCACGATCGAATGCATGATCCAGGAAACTGAGGGAGCATAATCATAACAACGAATTATGAATATATTGCAACAGATTGTGTAATAGCTTCGACGAGCAATTACGTGCCTGAAAGCAACGGGCGCTTACCTGCTGAATTAGTATGTCAGTACGAAGCGCTTGCATCGTCTTGCTGGCGTATCGCGTCAGCTGATATCAAGAAACCGAAGTTAAAGCCGTACTAAGCGAATTTGTGTGCGGAATCTAAACAGTGTTAGCACTGTTGGTTTTTGACTTAGCGTCGCGAATTGAGAATAACACTCCTATTTAAGGTGTATCTAAGCAGGTAGATTCAGCATCAAGCTCGTAGACATTTCTTAACTAGTGTTGATAGTGTATAAAACATATCTATATTATCATTGTGTATCCTTTTTACGAGTATATGTGTTTTCATGTAAACTGTTTAGTTTTTATTCCTAGCTGGACTTTCATATATGATTACAGAATTATTGGTGATAACAAGTAGGCCGAAACAAGCTATATTAACGTGGTCCTTAGCCATACTGAGGTAAGAGCGCGTTTTGTGCTCCTACGACTGGGTTAACTAGTAAACAAAGGGCAATCTAAATTCATAGTAAAGCAGAGTATAGGGCACGGAAAAACGCCACATTACAGTTGATGGTGCCCAACGGTAGGGCTAAATAAAGGTACCATTACAAGTAGAATGAAAAAGTTACCTTATAATAAAATTACCGAATAAACGCCCCAAAAAACCTGAAAGAATAAATAGTACACACCGGAGAAGAGTGTCTATTCGGTTTTTCATTTAGGTATTTAAATCATTGAACTATTCTTAGCCAGCATTGCTGTCAGTTCTACGATTCGCTTCACCTACAAGCAGATGTAGTCAATTGGTTAATTCAATTAGAGGATATGTATCTAGCCTGTTCAGCAAGTACGAACCCAGAGTCTAAAATAATTCCCCAACCATACACGAAAGCACACTATTTAGATAAATAACAGACAAGCTACACCGGAAAACAACGGTTTAAAAATTGCAACAGACAGAAGACAACAGAGACAATGAAGTTGCAACAAATCCAGCGATGCCAAAAGTTTCTGGATCACCAACACCTAAAATGGCACTGTCCACTATCTACAAGAAATAAGCAGTACCAGCGAACAAATCACAAACACGGTATGAAAATATTAGAGACGATTGTTAGCCCGTTAATCTTTCCCTTAGATTGCGTTTTATTGGTTATTTCATTGCAACCGGATGTGGGCAGCTGGTTATTCCAAAGTAATAACCTTGGGAAAAAATGCTTCATTAATACTTCTTAGGGTAGTTGACATGAAACGATTTGCCGAAACGTAAAGGTGAGTAAAGTGACCTCCAACGCACTACCATCTCAACCTACGCGGTCCAAAAATATCTTTTAAAAATCGGATACAAAAACATGAGAGAATACGGAAGATTATTGAATCGAGATTCTCGAATTTGGTTTTTTGTCCTCTCAATTCACCCGATAATATATTTTAACCGGAATAGATCTCGGTGCTATGTGCCATCTTATTATAGCTGCGTAGTCTACATCGACAATTGCGAGAAAAATGTTTGGAGTAGTTTATGTGATAAGCATAAATCCGGCGGAACCAGCTACTTGAGATGGTTTACGTACTAATGTTTGCAAGGAAGTAAGATACGCAGTATATTATTGAAGAAACTGTGAACTACTAATATACATCATTATTGATACTTGAAAAGCGCTGTATTAGAATGCACAATCGAACTACCTACTGCAAAAATGAATTCTTCAATTGCTTCCAGATTCCTACTTTATGATGTTATTACAAAAATAACATTTTTTGCCTGAAGAAAATTTTCAATTGCGGCAGTACCGAAAATTTTAAAAATATTGAAATATGAAACTCTGTTACATAAAAATAAAATGCACGAAATAAAAATAAAGAAGAAGGAACTAAGTACTTGACTATCATTTGAACTAGTTGCAAACGTATGACCTTCATTTATCATTTTTTGGCATTAATATAATAGATATGTTTGAAGTGGTGATGCTTATACGATGAAGTACCTTGATATGGTGGATTCATAATGCGCACACAGTTTCAACGTGGAGATTAGAGGACAGAAGTGGTTATATACAAATTACTACCGTGTGGGAGCTGTGATTTAACATAGATAGTTAATCCACTATAATATGTAAAATGGGGCTGTAACACGGGCCTGTCTAAACAGTTTAAGAAGAATAATAAATAATTTGAAAAAGCTATCGACCTAAATTATTAGTTTTACAAGTATTTCTTCATTTTTGTAGCACGGTGATTTTTATCATCTATTTATAGAGTTTATACAGACTGATACATGATAACACACTTTTTCTGTTGCGTCTCGTTACGGGGGGTATCGAATCGAACAATTGTTTGAATTTTCAATTGTAAAACTTGCGCAATCAACCTAAAAAAGCAGACGTACTTGTGCGAATTTTATGAACAAGTTATCTGTAATCACATGAAATATACAATACAATAGACCATGTGGGGTGGAGTGCACAAGCAATAGGTGCCCTTTACAAACTTTATAAGTACGAATAACGTGATTCTATGAGCAATCATTATTGATATCTGTGTGTATCTTGACGTTGTTAGAAAAAAATAACAAATTTACCAGATGCCTGAATCGATTGTCAACTCTAAAATTACTTAGTGACTAGGTAATATCGTTCAAGTTATGCGACCTCTACTCAAAATAACGTTCATCATATAACAGAGTCAAAGCTATAGAGATTTTGATATAGGGTATCTGTATATGCATCGTAATCAAATCTTGGAAACAGCTTGTTACTTTAGCTTAGTTACAAGGGCATCCTAGTTACTATAAGTTACCTTTCTTCCTGTATCTAAAAAAGTTAAAATTACTAAATAAACACTTCGTTCGTTTCCACAAATTCTTGTTAATTTTTCACAGAGATAAATAGAGGTATCCGAAGTTTATAGATATTGTCTAACATTTATATATGTTAGGGAAATGACGACAATCTTGAAAATTGCGTTATTACCCGACCGTCGTTGATAATTTCCTGATGAGACATAGACAACTACGTCGCTTTGAAGCAATATGCACCACCATTTGGTTAAAAGCTAAAAAAAAGGCATGCAAAGATACACAACTACGTTTTACAAGGTTATGGCCGTATCCATTTTGCTATATACATTTGAAAGCTGAACGATAAGAAAAACGAAAACAGATTTTAAGGTACTGAAATGAGATTTCTCAGATCACTCAAACGTTGTGTAAGAGAATACTGGATAAAAAATTTAATTATCACAAACTGTTTCCCTTAACGACGACATGAAAGATAATCAAGAACAGTGGTTGCATCACATGAATAGAATAGAAGAGGGAATATTACGAAGAGAAGCTATATATTAAATTATAAACTTAGTGGAAGAAGCATTAGAAGGCCATGACTAAGAATGAAAACTTTGACGCGTAAACTACAGGAAAGAGAAAGAAAAAGAGGACTTACTCTAAAGCTCAACGAAGTGACACATTTACTAACTCCAAAATTTGGAAATAGAAAGAAAGCAACGTTTCTACTAGTAAATTATAAATTTTTCCCAGATACCTCTTTGTAAAAATGAGATATTAACATATTTTAAAAATACGTTCTTGAATTATTGTAATATATAGTTATAGAAGCTGTAGCTTTATGTACAGGTGGTCATTTACAGACCGACGTAACAGACCGAACATATCGGGCAGTGGCTACGAGTGCGCAATATAAGTTCAACGGCAATTTATGCTAGCTGCAATTTTCTTTCTGTGTAACTAATGGATTTTGGTATAAGTAATCATTTTCCCCGACACAATGGCGAGGCCACATACGTGATTTGGTGCTGAAAACCCCTGAGAGGAATAGAATTACGAATTTCATATACTTTGTGTAATGTAACAGCAGCTGAGGACTATCTTTTGTGCTTCTTTAATTCATTACGTTAGTTACTTGATTAACGCTTTAGGTTTGTCTACTCCTCGGTGTAAGGCGAGTCTTAAAGGTTATGTGCTAATTTAGTTCCGAATACGCATACGGAAATTAATTTGGCTGTGGAATTATTTTAATATCGGCCTTTTCACAGGAAGAGAAGGAAGCATCCAGAATAGATAAAAGGAAAGAAAGGAAAAAGGGCATCAGAAGTTTTTGATAAACTAAAACTGTATAAATGGGATAGGAAAAAGGAGCATACGAAGGCTAAACTAGAAACTAGTAAAAGGTAATTTGGATGGAACAAAAAAGGATGATAGACGTAGTAACAATTATGAAAAGGATAATAAGCATTTCAATAAAAGACAGGAAAGCAGAACATAAATAGACAATGTGCCAATTAAAAAAAGTAGTATAAATAGAACAAGGACACGATGCTATACTGGTACAGGACACAAATCAGATCACATGCTAGTAAAAATTATCTACAACAGTGCAAGCTGTACCATCCTTAAACGAGAGATGACACAGCCGTAGCTAACCCTTGGCAGAATAATGGTGTGAGTAAGGACTAGGCAGCAATCCTTAGGGTTATAAAATTAACTTCATAAATTAACAAATTTTGGGTGTTTGTCGTTGAACACAACATAATCCAAATTTTGCTAATAAATCATATCTCACCTACCTTTACAGTCTTTTGGCCTTATACCTATTTAAACAAACGCACAGGTTGAAGGAGGGTTGTAACAATTACCAACGATTACCAGTAACAGTAGCAACTTTAATTTCTCCCATAGGTTATATATATAGTCCTTTAACTCCCTATCTGGAGCATAGGGCCTCAACAAACACCCTCCATCGGCTTCTGTTTTGTGCCATTAGCTTGGTTTCTCTCCACGTCTTTCCTTGCTCGTCTAACTCTTTCATTATTGTCCTCCTCCATGTCATTTTGGGCCTTCCTCTTCGTCGACTGCCCTGTGGGTTCCAGTCTAGTGCCTGTTTTGCGATGTTGTTGTGTTCAGTCTTTAGTATATGTCCAATCCACTTCCATTTTCGTTTTCGTATTTCTACTTTTATTTCTTCTTGTTTTGCTCGTCGTAGGAGATCTTCGCTCGTTACAAAGTCTGACCATTTTATCCGCAATATCCTTCTGAAGCATTTATTCATGAATATTTGCAGCTGCTTTTCTATGCTTTGGGTCATCTTCCAAGTTTCACTTCCATACAGTAAAATGGAGTTTAAATTAGTGTTTAGTATGTGAAACTTTGTTTTTCTGGATAGTTGGGAGGAGTTCCATATGTCTTTTAGCATGCCGAAAGTTTGTTTTGCTTTTCTTATTCTTTGCGTTACGTCCGCCTCTGTCCCTCCGTCTGTTGTTACCATGCTGCCTAGGTAACAAAATTCCTCAACCTCCTGTATATTTTCTGCATTTAGTGTAAATGGTTGCATATTATTTGTGTTGATGCGCATTGATGTTGTTTTCTTTGTATTTATCTCGAGTCCCACTTGACTACACCATTCCGTTATTTTGTTTAATTTTGTCTGCATATCCGCATACGTATGTGATAGAAGACATATGTCGTCTGAGTACGCCAAATCATTTAATTTGTTTAGGAAGTCCCATCTTATGCCATTTTCCGTAAAATGCGCATTGTTCATTGCCCAGTCTAATATTATATTGAATAGTAGGGGTGATAGCGGGCAGCCTTGTTTCACCCCTGCTTTGACTGTTAGTTGGTGACTGTATTTACCCCTGTGCAGTACCTTACTTATTGCGTCGTGGTACAATGCTTTTATAATGTTGATGATCTTTGGCGGGATTCCTGTTTTTTCCAAAATTTTCCACACTGAGGCATGATTCAGTGAGTCAAAGGCTCTTTTAAAGTCGATAAATACGAGGTATAGCGACGATCTCCATTCCTGTGATTGTTCAATGATGATTCGGAGTGTATTTATGTGGTCAACACAGGATTTGTTAGGACGGAAACCTGCTTGTTCTCTCCGTAATTTTGGTTCCATGACATCTTCTAACCTACTTCTCACGACCTGGGCCAATATTTTATTGATCGTGTTTAAAAGTGTAATTCCCCGCCAGTTGCAGCATTTAGTTGGGTCTCCTTTTTCGGGAAGTTTAATGATCGTTCCTTCTTTCCAACTCTCCGGAATAGTTTCATCATTCCATGCTTTCTCGAGTATGGGTTGTAATTGTGCAGTTATTGCAGGTGTGTCTGCTTGTAATAGCTCCGAACTGATATTGTCAGGCCCTGCAGACTTTCCTGCCCTAAGTTGTAGAATTGCTGTCTTTATTTCTCTACTGGATGGGGCATTGGTGTTCATTTGTATTGTTCTGGCGGTTTCTCCTCTTACTGGAGTTGTTTCCGTTGTATTACTTATTAGCTCGCTGAAATACTGTTCCCATCTTTCTATTTGTTTTTCTTCCGATGTTATAATGTTTCCCTCGTTATCTCTTATTGGTTTGTTGTTCGCGTGGGCTTTATTTGCTAACCGTTTAGTTATTCTGTACATCTCTCTCATATTTTTCTTTTTACCAGCTTCCTCTGCTTGTTCCATTAGCCGGTCAACCCACTGCCTCTTGTCTCGTCTTGCTGATCTCTTTACCCTTATATTTATGTTCTGGTATTGTTCTTTTAGTTCTCTTTTCAGGTCTGCGTCATCTGTTTGATTGATTCTTTGTTTTGTTTCTTTTCTTTCTTGTATCAGCCTCCACGTTTCATCTGTTATCCATTCCTTTTTGTGTTCTTTTCTCACTCCTAGTATGCTTCTGCTCGTTTCCATTATGTTCACTTTGAGCGATTCCCACCTAGATTCTATTTCTTCATATTCATCTCTCTCTGTCCTTGTTTGCATTTTGTTTCTCAAGGCTTCTTTGTACTCCCGTCGTATAAAAGGATTGCGAAGTTTCTCCACGTTCAATTTTTCTCTTGCTGCTCTCTTGTATTTGCCCATAGGTTAACCATTGCAGTTAAATATATTTACAATTTGCTTGTGAGCGTAAAATGGTAAAATAAAATAATTCAGGCAGTGCCTGCTGCTTAATGGCAGTCCACAAAATATCGTAAATAGAGTCAACTGCATCAGATTTAGAGTGATACAAAATAATGTGATATGTAACCGTTGAAATACGGATGCAATGCAACCATCCAGCTAATTTATGGACTTTAGCCCTCTTGACTTGCATAAAATCTATTTAGTTTAAATTACTGTGAGCCGTGTGCTCAAAGACACTCTGCAAGAAATTATCACATAGTGAATACAGAATTTCAGCATTCCCTAAGTGATAAAAACGCCTTTTAGCGTTTGTCAAAGCTAATATAACAGTAACGCGTGCAGTTTGTTAGATTCGAAAGCCTTCGCATTCTAAAACTAGCAATATATACAAACTAACGTCCTTAATCGACACATCTGAGCTGAAATTAAGGTAGCATGCACTTACCGTTACGATACTTTCACCAACGCCCTCGGAAACGATCTTTTGGGGAGGCTGAAACAGGACGCGGTATTCTTGCAAAGATTACCGCCACTTCGCGGACCCAGGAAGCTAGCAGTCTCATCGGCATCGGCATACCGAACAGTTCAACTACCGCCGACTCCAAAACGGCAGATTTACAAACGAGAACATATCGTGGTGTGGTGGCAATAACAGTAGCAGTAAAATTGGACTAAGCTACAGGCCGCAGAAACAAGCCTAAGAACCATGAAATTAGTTAAAATAACAAAATTAAAAGGAAAATCTCACCAGAGATGGAATTCAGCTTAACGTGTGTTCAGCAGGATTGCGGCGTACTTTCAATTGTTACGACAAAAAGTCATGGTTAAGTTGGCTACTCGATTAAGCCATGCTAAATCCCTTTGGAAGCTTAAATTGTTCGCGAGCACAGCTGCTCTCGATCAATGCTTGAAAAAAAAACACTCCCCAAACATCCTATTCAGGTACGCGTTATCGAAGGTCGATTACTTTTCGGAAAACCTAAATTCTTGCACGCTTGCGCGCCGAAAATAAAATTAGAGGTGCGGGCTGCATCGAGGAGCGGAATACAAAAGCAACGCATAAATTACATGGAGTGTTACAAAACTATAAGAAACAATTAGGAAATAAACTATGAAAACGAAATACGACATACAAAAAAGAAGAAGAAATAAAACATACTCTAGCATAAACAACAGCCCCTAAAATGTGGAAACTGTGGAACTACAGCACACCAGAATAAATTAAGCTATACAAAACAGCGCGGAGAGCTTACTACGAAAACTGAACACACGAGGAAGACAGGTTTGATGATGGAAGTGGAATAGGTATAAACCAAAAGAATGAAATATTAAAGCATACCAAAACAAGACAAACAATAGAGGACCCTAAAAGAAAAAGGAATTAAACTTATAGACTACTGAGAAGAAAAAATATAATTCCTAAATAAATGATACAGAACCTAGAAGACGAAAATAAACATGAAAATATGAAGAACTAATATGGCCAAGAAACAAAGACGTAGAGGATTTGTTACATGATACATCAGCCCAATCGACATTGAACACATTATAGTACAAATTCTGAGAAAAGTGAAGGGTTTTCCGGTATCCGCAATGACACAGATCTAAAAATGTCTCGAAACAGATAGAAGTGTTTCTGTTACCCTCGGTCTAGCTCGATCGGGAAGGCGGGGTTTGATGGCTTAATGAAACCGACGAAAACTTACCCTATACTCCTACTCAAAATTTCCAGAACTCCGACACGTCAAATATATTGCTCGAGGCGCAACTCGCTTTGGAAAATTAATTGCTACCGTGACAAAAGCAAGAAAAAACACAAGAGCTATACAAAAGTCCACTGGGCTTGCTGCACTCCGTCTCATCGTCGTCCGTCAAGCTCCCCCAGGTCTGCGGTACAAACAGGGTGGCCTCAAAATCAAATAACTCACCTGCAACGGCCACCCTCCTGAAAGTTTAAAACTCCAGTCCAAGCCGATACTCTTAGGGCTTGTTCAACAAAGGTACATGCTTTGGCTTTACACTCAAATACAATCGGAGTTTGCCATCACTGGTTGAGGACCAAAGGTTTCAAAAGTACAACAAAAAACTAGGTTAACTTTGACAAGAATTGCATTTAATGATCCAAACACCACAATGAGTTCCGGGTTTATTACACAAACGGTACACCCTAACTGAAACTATAGGGGATCCCAGTCAAAATTAACTTACCCACTAATTTACAACACAAAACAAATAACAGGGATCTTTTCCCACATCTACCATTAAAACAAAATTAGCACGTGTAATGTCCTTAAACAGAGATCGGCGCACACAAAGCATTTAGGGCACTTCCACGATTCACTCAATACAGCAAGACAAGTACAGATTTTTATCCTACCTTTAGCCAAATCATGCTTCACTTGTCGCACAGAAAGTAAGGTCCAGTTACAGGGCAGGACTCGACGGTAGCTAGAGGCAGCGATGCAAGCATCCACAGGGTCGACAGGGGTGAAGCCGAAATTCGCCCGAAATAAGGGCGGTGAATGCAGAAGTTCCTCACCAAAAATATCAAAGCGGCGGCGATGGAGGGGACGGCCACCGAAAGCTATTCCGGACTCCTATATGGCACGACGTAAACAGAATTTGCAGAAACAAAGTTTCTCACTTAACACAAGAAAGGATCACTAGGGTATGGTAAATAAGAGGCGTCTTATTTTGATGTGCAACGGGTGCAAATTGCTTCTCCCACATCTAGTGAGCAGAAACGAGCAGAAAAAAACGCCTCGCCTACATTTATGTCATGCTAAACCATCGCCGCTAACGCGCGCCGCAAAAAGGCACTCAAAATTTTAACCAACTTGCCACTATGAAGGCTTAGGCAGAACTTCCTTTAAAACTCGAGTTGTCGCGGGGCGACCACAAAATTTCCCCCCGCACTCTTCCTTTGTTAAAAAAACACACGGCATGATCTCATCTTTGCTATACAGAGAAACTGCACCGTCGCAATATAACTTCGAGGAAGAACCCACTTGGCCTTGTACAATCAACCTGCTCATGTAGTGTTTCATTACGAGCTAAACTGTCGGAAAGCAAGATTGAGCTCTGAACCAAAGTTCCATTGTTACTTGGAAACAAAGAATTCTTCAGAAGTTACTTTCTTAGCGGGAACCTAAAAGCTAGTGTGTCTATATTCTACGAAATATTATCCGATGGGCGCCAGGGTGGGCAAAACAAAATAAGCCATTAGCGTGTTCCAAGGGAGCGCTTACCGAAGAAATTTGCGGGTCGTGGGCATTTTAATGCTCGTCCAAATGAGCTCAATTGCGATCTGGAGCGCAGGGCCGTACTTAATAAAATTGGCGAAACGAAGGGAATTAAAATGATCTTACACCCCCCTCACTAGAGATCACTTTCCCTAAATTGATCCTCGGAGCGACCGGGAAAGTCGCTAGAAGATTTGCTCAACTTACTATGCAGGTTGGGATAGCCGTCACTACTCGGGATCCCATCCACGCCACGACGGATAGCGTCAAACCAAACGAGTGGGAAGAAAGTAAGGGAAGAAGATAGACCGGATACGCCGGTGGAAAATACGTAAAACCAATCAGGCACTGGCGGTTCGGTGAAGCCTAGAAATCCCTCCCCGGACCAGGTAAACGGACGACGTATACTAAATGGTGTCCCAAAGTGGGGTACTCCGCCAGGGGTTCCATTACATCATCCAGAAAGTCCAAAAATTGCCCGTCGGCCCAAAAAAAGAACGGCCAACCCCACCCCGTCAAGGGTGGTGCCCAACATTCCAAAAGTACCGACCATGGCCAAACGACCATGGCACGCGTCCATGGGGTGACCAATATGATAGACTGCTGGGCCCAATGTCAATTCACTAACCGGCCCCATGACACGGTTTAGGAGAAAAGTGATAAAGGAAAAAAGGGTGAGGACAATGACAGGTGTCGCCGGGCACACGGTAAAGGGAGGATAGAGCGAACAAAAAAAAATGAGAGAGAAGTGAAGGTATCCCACCTGGGATTCATGTTGCTCTAGAAAAAGCTTGCCACAATAGGGAGAAGGTCAAACCTGTACATTTTTCCGACCAACCGACCAATCGAACACAGGGTACGAAGCCCCATGGTTCGCAACTTGACTGTCGATGACCCGTTAAAGAGGGCACGCAAGGCGTCACGGGATCAGCCTCTTGTGTTTTCCCACAACAACAAAGCGATCAATAAAAAGGGTACCACGAACGGCAGGAGTCTCGAACCTAACACTATATGAACGAACCAATAAAAACTGTTCAATTTGTCAGAAAGCGCCAATCAAAATTTACTGTCTTTAAAAACACCTAATGTTGCAGTGTTTTCACGTTAGCCTGATTGGTTTCAATGATTTAAATTTAGTGAGTAGTCTTTGACTGACATTCCACCAAAATGTCAAAGTGAAGTTTTCAAATCAGCGTCGTTCTAAAAACTCATAATAATTGTGTTGGAAGCTCCAGTATTGAATTAATAGTGAAAAAGGTTAAAAAAGTCTGCTGTCGAACACGGTAAAAGTCATCTACCCATATTGTTGAATAATCTTTCCAAATATCACTCAAGGCAAAATCTTTTAAGGAAATTTTTTTCGTAAACATGCAAATTATTGCAAATTTCTCTCAACATTTGCATGTGAACGAAAAAAATTCTCAAAAAATTTTCACTTCTTGTGGTATTACCCTTGAAAACTATACAAGGCAATAAATGCATGTTTGCATTCAACCAGCTACTCCAATCCAAAGCAACTAAAATATGTTTATACAAAATAATAATCAATTCAGTAGTATTACGTACGAGCGAAACCAGGCCACTTAAACCAAACCATGAAACTGATTGAAGACGTTCGAAAGAAAAAGTGCAATGTTTATAGCAGGACTAGTCAAAGAAGGCGAAAACTGGCTAATGGGGAACAATCGAAAGATAAACGAAATCATAGAACTTCAAGGCATTATAGCAAGAGGGGAGGTGAACGTGGACAAGGCACAATATAAAAACGAAAATGGATTGGACCACGCGGATATCATTCGAAAGACAGGCAGGTAATAGAACCAGATTGAAGTCCAAAAAAGACAGAAAGATTGAAGCAAAGCTACAAATACCAAATTGGAAGGAGAAATCAAAGGACGGGAGAGAATGGAAAATAGGTAGTCATAAACAAAGCCAAGGCCCAACTGTCATAAGTACAGCAAAATAAGTATTTTTTTAATATTTGAAAGATAATAGTATATTGTTACCTAGCTGGTATTGCTAAAAGATAACTACTCGTATATTTACATAGCATAGCTACTCTTCAAAGATTTGTAGTAGTAGTAGTAGTTGTGAGGAGACTGATGTCAATCAAGAAGACCTTCATAAACCAGGCCTAAATTTTCTAATTGAATCGAGGATTATGTTTTGAAAACCTATTAAGAAGCAAGTGTATCCAAACCCTTTGTACGTATCTCACCACATCCAAAATAAATTAGAATTGAAGGTTACACTACGGTACACACAAAAAAAAATACTGGAAGTAGCAAATCATTAGACAATTTTTGACACTGAGTGACAAACATTCTGCAATAGCTGATCTTCTAAGTAGTTTTTAAAAGCAATAAACGAGAATAACCATATAGTGTTGCTTTTTTTAAACCACATGCAGCTTCATTTAACAAGCGAGTATGAAAAAGTCCAGTATAAGTCCACGTTTAATGCTTTTATCGGTTGCAGGATATTAAGCTCTTGTTTACATATACAAAAGTAGGCTGGTAACTAAGTCATAACTTATCTGTACGGTAACAGTCCATTACCGTACATGACAACCATTACCGTACATGGCAACCGATAAACTATTGAACGAACCACGGATGTTATGAATCATAACAGCCTTAGATGTTTTAAAATCCTCGCTCTGCGAGCTTGGATTTCAATACAATCTGCGGCAGTTATGATACTCATAACATTCCTAGATATGTTAATAGCTATAAAATACCATTGCTTCAGAATTTATATTTTTCCTAATACATTAGCATATCATTTTGAACAGAAAAGTACTTTGTTTCCGCTTTCAGCTTTGGAGAGGTTTTTAAACAATGTTTTAGAGGTCGATTAAATAACCCGTTGTCTCAAACTTATATTCTTAAGTTTGAGAAGCTTATTAGCTCTGGAGAATAGTTTAAGAAGCTGGTTCTCGTGCTTTCTCTGGCCATTTTATTTTATTTAATTTTACCATGTCCAGCTATCTACATAAAATTTCACTTGTTCTTTACGCCTAATTATTGCTGTACCGGACTATTTTAGAGCCATCAGTCTAATAAAACTTAAGTATTTGTTCCTCCAAGCCTTGGCTTATCTTAGAAACATTAGTAGGAACTAAGTTTTATAAGAAGTATTAACAACTTGTTAGAAGTTATTTTCTTGGGTAATTAGGCAAAGCAGCACTGCCGACAAATCTGTATTCAATAATCGGTAATAATAAATATAACGGCTGATGGACAAATACTTAGACGTTATACTTTAATTATGTGATAACTTTTAATATGTTTCTACTTAAAATGTTTTATTAACCAATGATGTGCTGTCATCTTTATCACACCATTAATGTATAAAACGTAATATGTCAATCAGCCGTTATTTCTACTTCATAATCTCGTGCTGGTGAAACTCTCAACACAACAAAATATTGATAGCTCAATAAAGAATATTTGTCCAAAACGCTGTTTTGACGATCTTCCCATGAAAAGAACTTCCGAATTAGTGGTAACCTTTCCAATCCATTTTACTATTTTCAGTTATTGAGAGATAGTAATAAGAAATTATACTAATAAAGATTTAAAAACAATTAAATGGTAGGGATAGTAAGAGGAAATCGAAACTAAATATAAGAACACATATAAAGCAGCAGACATACCGCAGCAAATGAATCGCTGAGAAAAGGAGGACAGAGAAGCCATAGAAAGGTAATATTCAAAATGGAATGAGATAAGAAGATTAAACCTAAAAAGGAAAATCATAATGAATGACTAAGAAACCAATCACCAAGCTCAAGACAGAAATGTAGAAGACAAGTAAAAGAACAAGGTGAAGCGAATGTTAGGATACAGCTTGCAGGAAGATAAGTGCTACAGAAAGATTGTATGATTTCTAGCTTACGGCAAAAGACAAAAAATACAAATTAATTTAATTGATCCCTGAAATGGATTGATAATATTATGAGACACTTCTACAAGAAAACAGACCACAATATATGACACAAAAGAAGGAACGAAAGGAAATTCAGCCGTCATGGAGAAGACAGAAATAAGAGTGGAAGATGTGACACAGACACTGAAACAAAGCTGGAAAGGAAAACACTAGGATGGAATTGCCTAAGTACGGGGAAAATAAACGGATGGAAATAACAACCATCATCATCATCCCGCAGCCGCTCGCATTAACTGTTGGACATAGGCATTGTTGATGTTGCTAGACGCACGGCTTGGCACTTCTACTTCGAACTTTGTAGACTGTATAAAGAACTATCGATCTTGCTTATTTACTTTTTTTTTAACTTTTACAAAAGTTAACTACATGTCATCGTGCGACCTTCTTCTTTCGATTCTCGAGCTTGCGCGCTGCAGCTGGTGGCTCTTGTTCCGGCGCGCCGACGTGGCGCACAAACTCAAACATCTTCCCCCACCAAGCCCTAGAGTTTTCAATATCTTCTTCCATCGGGAGGCGGCATAATCGGGCTGTGGCTCGTTTGGTAATACCATTTTTCGTCTTCAGCGTAACTACTCGAACTTCTCCATCGGCTCCTGGATGAGTCGCTGTGATCCGGCCCATCCTCCACTCTTGAGGGCTGATGGTGTCATCTCGAACGAGGACCAAGTCGCCTATTGCAAATCATGTCCCTCTGGTTGTCTTCCATTTATCTCTAGTCTGAAGATGGCAGAGATACTCCCTCCTCCCATCGTTTCCAAACATTATTCGTCATTTGTTGCCGTTGTTGCCACCGTTTTAGCATCGTGACTGTTGACTCCATGGATCGACCATCTGGCAGCGCTGTTAGCGGTTCTCCCACAAGGAAGTGTCCAGGTGTTAATACCGTGAGATCATCAGGATCAGGGGATGTGGGGAAAAGGGGGCGTGAGTTGAGAATGGCTTCAATTTGACAGTCTTGTGAAGAAATCTTCACAAGTTAAATTTTGATTGTGCATTATAACTTTCAGATGTCCTTTCATAGGCTTAACTGCAGCTTCGTGTAAGCTTCCCATGTGAGGGGAACGCGCAGGAATGAACTTCCAAACGATTTTATGCTCCGTGTGGAAGCAATTGAGATTTTTGGACTCAACATATTTCAAATATTGTTTGCATGCATCGTTCAACTCCTTGTTTGCTGCGACAAAGTTGGACGCATTGTCCGAACACATCATCACTGGGATGCCGCGGCGTGCGATAAAACGCTTTAAAGCATTAAGAAATGCCTGTCATGATAAATCAGTGACCAGCTCTATGTGTACTGCCTTCACCGAAATGCATACGAAAATGCATACATAAACTTTTACGAATTTCCGGTTACGATGCTTCATTTCTTGGATTAAAAACGGACCCGCAAAATCAAGGCTTGTGTTGGCGAATGGTTTCGCGAGCCGCTGGTAAATTGCCCATTGTGATTTGGGACTTTACAGGGTGAAGCTTGCGACAAATCACGCGCAATATGCTCTTTACCGTATTTAGGCCCGCGATTGGCCAAAATCGTTCTCGTATGACTGCCAACAATGACGTTGCACCTAAATGTATGTGACGTAAATGTTCTCGCTTGATTACTAAATCCGTTAACGGGTGCCGCTTAAGAAAAATCAGCGGATACCTCTTGTTATAAACAAAATTTCCGTGGCGTAACCTACCACCAACACGCAATGAACCCGACTGGTCGATGAACGGGTTCAACGCAGATAGCTGACTCGATGTGCGCACATTTCCTCCTGTCTTTCTATTTCGGAACCGAACTCATCTCTTTGTGCCGTATTGACGAGTGCAGTAAATGCTTCTTCTAGTTCGGAGATTGACAACGGACCTGACAGCTTCGTTTTGCCAAGACAGTTGGTTTTAAAGCGCCTGCACCAGGCGACCACTCGCTCCAACTTGCTTAAGTTCGAATATCTTGCAATTAAGCCAAATTCTGTTGAAGTAGTTAAAGTAGTCTTCGTCGGGCGGGATTCTAAGGTTCTGTCCGCCTTGTTGTGACGTGCTTCCAAGGGCAACATGGTTTCAAGTTTGGTTAAGAACTTTGGGCCTGTCCACCAACCGGCCTCTCCTAAATCGTGCACCTTGGCTCCTCGTAAAGCTAGATCTGCCGGGTTTGTCTTTGCATCCACGTGGCGCCAGCAAGCTTCCTGTCCGCAGATATTGTGGATTTGTGCGACACGATTCGCAACGAACGTCTTCCATCGTGAGCGTCAGATTTTTAGCCAGCAGAGGACGATTGTCGAGTCTGACCAGTAAAAGACTTCAGAATATTGAAATCTGATTGCTGTCAGCACGTTTCTCATCAGCTTCGCTAACAGAACTGCTGAGCACAGTTCTAACCTAGGCAAACTTACCCTCTTCAGCGGTGTCACGCGGGTCTTGGCGCATAATAGGTTAACGCGAATAGTACCATAAAAATTGATGCTCCTAACGTAAACTGCTGCTTCGTACGCCTTTTGGCTGCTGTCACAAAAACTGTGCATCTGTACATTTGCGGGTTTACGAGTGAGTACGTGGCGTGGTATTTCCAGCACGTGTAATAAACCAATCTGCTGCCGTGAGCTGATAAACATACCTTCTATGTCCGTCGGGACTGGGTCATCCCAGCCTAGCTTGGCACTCCAAAGTTCCTGAATCAATACCTTCAAGGGCAGAACGATTGGCGAGACTAACCCTAGCGGATCGAAGACCCTGGCAATTGTAGATAAAATTGTACGTTTTGTGATTGCGCCGTTCGCAATCGATGTATGCACTGTAAAGCCTAAAGTGTCCTGTTTGGAATTCCAAGCTACTCCAAGTGCTTTTAATTCGCTCGCATCCTTTATGAAATGCTTCTCCGTCTCCGTATTTTCCAGATCTGCTAGCACGTTTTCGAAATTGCACCTCCACTTCCTTGCCTGGAATTTTCCCCTAAAGAGGATCTCTCGAATGTCGTCCTTCAACTTTATTGTTTCTTCGTTTGTGTCTGCTCCAGAGATCAAATCATCCACATACATATCTTCAATAATCGCTCGAGCCGCAATAGGATGCTCTAGCACACTCTGCATATCTAGTTCCTTTATGCAGCGTGACGTCAAGAATGTAGCCGGGGCGGTGCCATAAGTTACCGTCTTCAATTTGTAAGCGTCTGGTGGTTCAGTATCATTTTCACGCCATACGATGCGATGGAGATTTTTCTGCTGCGGATTCAGCAGGACTTGTCTAAACATCTTCTCTATGTCCGCCGATATTACTACATTGTGGCATCGAAAGCGAATTAACATCGCATATAGATCGCTCTGCACAACCGGGCCTCCTCTGAGGAACTCGTTTAATGATTTATCATTCGTCGTTTTCGCCGATGCATCGTAGACCATCCTGAGTTTGCTAGTTGAACTTGTGGACTTGAGCACTGCGTGGTGCGGAATGTAGTAATGCGTTTGGTTAGTTTCTCGCTGAACGTCTTCCAGCGTTCCGAGTCTTTCCATATGTCCGAGATCGACATATTCTTTCATAAATTTCACGTACTCTTCCTTGAGTTTTGGGTCTCTTTTAAAACGAGACTCCAACCCTTTCTGTCGCTTCAGCGCCATCTCTGCACTGTCTCCTAACTCTAGGGGCTCGTTCTTGAACGGCAAAGACACTACAAATCGTCCATCTACGTTTCGGGTCGTAGTATCTACGAAGTTTTTCTCACAGAACCTTTCAGCCGGGGCTTGCGTTTGTGCCGTTGCACAATCATCTAGCTTCCAAAATCGTTGCAAATCTTCGTGAAGTGCATCATCGTCAAATTTCGCGTGCGTCAAGTGACACATTCTTCGGTTCATATCGTGCTTCTGTGAGCGCATTTTGATTTTACCAGTGACCAACCAACCTAGCTCTGTCTCTTGTAAGACGGAGTTTCCTGCTCCGATATAAATTTTACGATTCAACAATAGTTCATAAAAAACTTCCGTTCCTATGAGCAAATCGATTTGACTGGGAATATTGTAGTTTGGATCACACAATTTAACGTTCTTCGGAATCGCGATTGTATCCGTATTAAACCTCACAATTGGTATGCTACCGGTAATTTTATTTATTATAAGAAAATTGAGATCTCTCTCAAACACAGTGTGAAGTGACTTAATCGTAATCTGCGCAATATGCAAAACGTTGGAGACTGTGCCGTTTATCCCAGCCACCGCAACTGGCGTGATGCGTCACCTTTAAACGTCTTTAAAAGTCTTTCGTATAACTCCCTAGTAATATAGTTCGAATCACTACCACTATCTATTAGTGCGCGTGTCTTTACTAAATTCCCTACGCGATCTGCTACATAAACGTACGCCGTCGAAAGCAACACGTGCGCTTCGGACTGGCAACAGTGTGTCGATATCGAAATATTTGGCTGTTCCTGTTGGGTGGAACTTCTGTGTTCAGTTGGAACATCTGAGTTTTACTTATTGTTGTTGCTGGCATGTAGCAGGGTGTGATGTTGCTTTCCGCATTTAATTTCTTGCGTTACACTTTGAGACAAAATGGCTTGAACTGAGACAATTCGAGCATAATTTTAAGATTTTGATATTTTCCCATTTTTCATCGACGCTCAACCTTGCGAACGCTTGACAACTGTAGATGGTGTGTGATTTCTTGCAAAATGTGCAGATATTTGAGCGGGCTGCGAAGTGGCTCACGGTTTTTTGCTTTGCGCTAGCATCTTGAGGTTTTTTAATATTAGTTGCCGTCATCTTGAGGACGTCACATCGATTAGTAAGAAAACAAATAAGTTGTTGTACTGTGGGAAACTCTCGCGTTGTTAGGGACGTTTCCCATGCCTTCCTTGTACCGTTGTCTAGTTTGTTTACGATGAGATGTACCAACAAAGTGTCCCCAACCGTGTACGGGCTGCTTTAGTGCTTCAAGTGCGCGAAAATGCTTCAAAAACTCGTCCAAAAGTTTACTCAATGCGGTAAAATGTTCTTTGTGAACGGGTGGCAAATCGAACAAAGCCTTTACATGAATGTTTACGACTAGTCTATCGTTTTAAAACCGATTCGTTAATAGTCTCCATGTGTAATTATCATTCGAAAAATACGTATTTTCGAAGTCGTTTCTTTCGGAGTCATGCTCGACAATATTGTCATCGTCATCTAATGCTTCAAGTTCCGCTTGAGTAGTTTCAAACTCGCTTAAACACAGCTCGTGTTTTTCCGTTCGGGCCTTTATCGTGCGCAGCGACGTACTATCTATTGCGTCTCGTATGAAAATTGTAAAGCGAGTGACTGCGGATTTGACGGCGGCACGCAGCCTGATTAAAGCTCTTTTATGATCTTCCGCCATTATTACATGCGTACGAACTATAAAATTTAAGGGGCAGGCGGTACAAATAGAACAAACTTGAAATAACGCTTAACAACAGATGTTATGCGTCGATCAATACAGCTACGGGCTACCAATAATGGCAGACAACCTTGGTTAAACACAGCGTACAAACAATAGTAATCAGTCAACGAAACTGGCAAATGAATATTTTGTACAATCCTTAAATAGCTGCCGCGAAGTTACGCAGTTGCAGGGCCAACGAAACTACATATGAATACTTGCTACACATGCAATAAACGTACTATTGAATTGAAATAAACTGTCATAATAAAAGCTATTAAGTTTAGAAAAGGGCAAAAAAGGAATGATTCGCTCACGTAAGCAGCTGGCTTCGCTTCACCTTGCTCTAGCGAAATCTTCAATGGCGGCGTGCTCGTCCAAACACACGACCTGGCTGTTGCATACCAGATATGGGTCGGAGAACCAAAAAGATTTTATGTTGCTAGAAGCATGTCAACGTGCGACCTTCTTCTTTCGATTCTCGCGCTTGGATGTCTTGCGCGCTGCAGCTGGTGGCTCTTGTTCCGGCGCGCCGACGTGGCGCACAAACTCAGTCATCCTATAGTTACTTCCAATGTTCTCCATTCTGGGCGATGTTTATCCAGTTTCCTTCTAGTGGGTGGCTTACCGCTGTTTCTTCTGTCTCCTCTAGGCCTCCACCCTGTTATTGTGTTGGTCCATCGGTTATCTTCACCCGAGCCACGTGATTTGCTTATCTCCATTCAGATTTTCTGATTCGTTTTATGATGCCAGTTACTTTTGTTGTTGGTCTTACAGCGGTATTTGGTATTCTGTCTCGTCTGATAATTTCCAACATTTTTCCCTTGAGTTGCCTTCCTGCGAAAAACTTTCATGTTTTGTTAGCTCTATTTGTCAAGCTTAGCTATTTCCTCAAATTTTAGCATTCTTTCCGAATCACGTAGTAAAAATTCGCAATTAAGTGATGTATTCAATATCTATTTCCTTACGAAAGTTATTTCCGATTTATTTAAGCCAAACCTTTAGCTTGGTAATGTTATCAAACCTTAATTTTGTCAGATATTTATTTTCGTACACGTCGTTCATTAACATTGCAGTCCAGTTATATTCGCCAAATTTCATTCATGAATTCACCCTTTATTCTCTTTTACCCGTAAGCAGTTTCAGCTAACCGAATTCTTCGTATTTGTTGTTCTGGCACACTCAAGGTTTCCGTCGAATTTCGTGACAAATGTTTAGCCAGCTTTGGATATTCTAGAATCTTGTAAACTGTTTAGACGGTATGGAGTGGCGCTTTGTCTGAGAGTCGGCTTCGCCTAGCCGAGCTAGCGTAAAGTTGAAATTATTAGTTCTGGAGCCACGTTGTTGTTATTGTCGAGAATCGGTGTTTAAGTGACGTACAAGTAAAGGTTTGACCGGGGTGCTTCTGTTTCGTAGGGTCAGGCAACCCTAATTACGCATATAGCAGATTATTAATTGAAGCCCTTGCTCATTCTGTTAAACCATCAGTGGAATGAAGGCACGAGTTGCGTTATCGTCATCTGCCATTGTTGACGTGCTTCATTCAAGTTTACCCGTTACACCCGTTACGGGGATGTTATGCCGCTTACCCTCCCTTGATTATCGCACCTTCATGGGGGGTTTCCAACAACCTTTCTGTTGTTTTCGTTTGTTTGGCACTGGCTTGGGATGCGATTTGCAGCTGAAGAAAACAACGTAGGTCAGCACATCTAAGTTCCTATCAAGGTAAATTGTTAATCATTAAATTTATAGTGAAGTGATTTGCCAAAGTGTAGTTTGGGCCAATTGTGTCCTTTTGGTTGATTTAAAGCGTAAGATGTTGAACAATTCCGTCAAGTTTTATTGTCTTCATGTTGATTTGTGTTTTAAGCTCACGTAATCGTTGTACTATTTTTGAAGTGTTTGCCGCCAAATGATGATACTGTAAAGTAGTTTTTGTGGTAGAACTTACCGTCAAGATTGTTTATAATGTAAACATGTCATTTGTTGCCGTTTGACCATTCGTGTTTAGAGTATAAATTGCGTCATTAACCCAACTAACCTTTTTGCATATTTTCGGCCGTAATATTTAATCATTGTAACGTTCATTGTGATTTGTTTCAGATGTTATTTCATCAATAGAGTTCATTATTAATTGTTTATACGTTTTTCATTGGTGTGTTTGTATGCCTTGTTGTGTCTATGTTTTGTACAGGAACCTAGATGGTGTAAGTAAATGTAAGTTGATGCCATAGAAGGTAGGTTTGGTCCAGCTGCTGCAGTCGCTACCTCAGGTTGTGCCAAGGTGTTAGTAGCAAGGCGAATTACTCACTTCCACTTTCAAAGTAATTTCACCTGTGTTGCTGATGTTTTCCCGATGTAGTTAAGAAAGTGATGGCGTTCCTTTATTTAACATCATTTACCCCTTTGTGCCAAAGCACAGCCCTGACTTTCAGGTAGTATAGAACCACGACCTTTCTCGCTGAGCATCCAAAGCCGAAGCACCTTGTTACAGCACATCTCGTAACGAGAGTTGAGGCTGCGTATTTGGCTACATTCCCGATTATCTCTTAAAGCTATTTTGTAGATAACGGATTTGGCTCTCAAGCGTATGATTTTGTTTTGCACGCTTGGGGGGCTGATTGCTGATGTCGTTAACGTTTTGATCGTGTAACAAAACTGGCTAGTTGCTAGTGTCGCAATAACGTTTTCGTGCTGTAACATTTTCCATTGTCTCTGATCATTTGGCGCACTTCTCTGTGTTGTATCGTTTTAAGTATTTTCGTATCTTCTTTAAAACTGCCCTCTTTAAGTTTCTCAGCTCGTCCGAATCATCATTCTGTCCATGTCTTTTAGTTCGCCATTCTGTCATTAATTCTCTGCTATGTTTTCTTAATTTATCCTTCCGATGATTCGACTTTTTGTAGTGTTGTTTATTTTCTTTTATCTGCTTTATTGATGGTGTCGTTTAAGATTTCGACATTAGCTAGTTGTTGATTAATTAAGCCCAGTGTCACCGATTCCTCGTACTGTGTAGCAATTTTCAGTGTATTCCATTTTACTGTTATCTACCTGCAGGTCACATTGTTTTTTCACTTTTCAGATAAATTTTAATTATTCCTCTGGCCACTCTAGAATGCAGCGCAGCAAACGATAAAAGAGCGACAAAATCACTGCCTTGAGTCTTGAGCAATGTAGGAACAAAATAAACGAAGAGAATTTTGAACACATTTCCAAAAAGTACAAAGACATGCAGGGGTGAACTGTAGCCTATCACAAACAAAATAAGTGACAGGATAATAACAGTGGACTTAGTATTTATGAGACGAAGATTAAAATATACTTGCAGAGATAGAAAAAGAACAGAAGGTTGCGACGTTAGCATCCACCAAATTACTTTAAAAACGTAATTACTGCATTTAAATTTCTATGCAGCCAAATCCAGTCAGATTTGGCGAATTCCGAAAAATGCAAAAATGTTTCACTTTGCGCATAACCCATTCCAGACACATTTGGGCGCATTGGGCCCCTGGTCAAGGCGAAACCCGATAAACGCGAAACGTCGCGTTGGTCACGTACTGAAAATGAGTTGAGTCCAGCCTCAAGCTCCAAGAGGCTCCGACACCTGCAGTCAGAGCAACCTGGAGCTCTGCTAGCCCGAAGCGACCCTCCAGAATCTCCATCGCCGTAGCCAGTGACGCCCAATCTAGCCGAGTCTCGTCCAGTAATTCCGATCTAAAATATCCTCTTAGAAACCTGACTTCTCCAAGCCCAACACGCTGACATTCGCTGATGAGATTTCCTTTAAAAATCTGGGTTAGTTACTTACCCCTACAGGAGCATCCAGTCTTTCCCAAGCTCGGAGATTCTTTATTTATTATTTTATGTACATCATTTGAATAATCAGTTTTTATTTTATGCAGTTTTTTAATCTCTTATCAATCGAAAATAATACGAACTCTTGCATTCTGATGCTACACATAAGAGGCAAGTAAATGAGAAAAATACTTTAGCGGATGGTAACCTGACCCGAGCTTATAGAGTCAAAAGTATTAGAAATTTAAAAGTTCACAAGATATCTGGGGAAAGATGAAGTAGAGCCATAAATTACACGAAAACCCTAAAACGGTACGCTTCTGGAGAACGAATGAGCAAGCAAAGTCAAATTTGGTTTGCAATCGTTATATGGCGTATGTTCAGCTTGGTATTTTTCAATATACAGACATGTCAGGGTAGAAAGTTTAGCATTGCCTATATTACTGTTGCTTTGCGTAATGACAATGAGTTTTTCAACCTTCTCATATTGCCAATAGAGTATTTTCCACCATAAGGACTAAACTCCCCAGCGCTACATTTTCAATTCGGATCTTTCTTTGGAAAAATATATTAATTAGTAACAGTTTTATTACCTTAGTTATGTCATGCTTTCTCCTTATGATAAATGCCATCAGCTTATCCTTGAATATTGAAGTCACGTTTGTTCAACTTGATAAAAAGATGATATAAAATGTGAGATTACAATAGCGATAATAAAATTCGATTTTCGGATATCCGCTGCTTGTTGAAATAGTTGTTTGTAAAATAAATGTGGTAGTTTTATTTTCTTATTCAATGCAATTTGCTAATTTAATGCAGTGTTTTAGGTGCATCTACTTTTCAGCTAATTTAGCCTTCTGAATTTATTTCTGATGCAGTTCAAGTCCCTTCATGAGTCATCACTGCAAAATTTTGTTGTAGTAGATACATAGTGCCACTGGGTGTTGAAACTGCAATTAATTAATAATTACTATTGAGAAGGACTTTAAGAATCTAAGTGTCCTGCAGTTGCAAAAGCGTGAAACAATATAATTAACAAATGGTGTGGCACAACGAACACTTTCGTATGCCATCACTATCACACACTTCTTGTTTTTACTTTCTACTTTAGTAAGTTATTTTATTTAAAATATTTTGAAGCAATTACATTAGGTAACTTAACCAACCACGTAAAGAGTACAAGTACCGATTGTTGAAAAACAAAACGGATATGCTACGGAAATCAACGCTTTCATTGAAGTGTCGGAACGATACGAATGCGTGCTTCATTGATTAAAATCCCCCATGGTGTCTAAAAATATCGATACGATACAGGTGAACACGAATCCAAACGCAGATGCCTCCTTGGTGGTCGATACCGGATTTTATCTTAAGTGGTTATTCTAAGCTGTATAAAATCTCGGCTGGTCTTGATTGTGATTACAGTGCAAGAAGCCTGCCTACTCAGCGGTTACAAAAAAATTGGCTTATAGTTTTCAACGCATTTAAATAGTTACTTCTGAGTGTTAATTTCATAATTTTTCAAAATGAAATCTTCTGTTTATTTGGCTTCAGTTATTGGTAAGTTGCTTTTCTCATCTATATTTATAACAATGTTCTTTCTTAATTGATTCAATACGATGATAATTAATTTTAATTAATTCCATTTAGCTACCATGTCAATAGCAACTACTGCCATGTACACCAGCTGGGCTTCTCCGGTTATACCGTTTCTGAAAACAGACGAGTCGCCAGTTGGGAAAATTGATGCTGTAAGTTTCTGACTGGTACGCTTTACTAGTGCTTCTCAATAGCGAATTAATTGTTTACCTCATGTAATCCTTCCAACCGCAGACGGCTCATTGTATCCTCTATTTGTAGGACACGGGTTCGTGGATAGCATCTAGTTTCCTTCTGGGAACCGTACCAGGTGGTATTATGACCGGAGTGGTGGTCGAAAAGCTTGGACGAAAAAGTATCTTGTTAGTCTGCGCCATACCAATGTTCGTGCCATGGATCGTGTGTGTTTTTGCAGGATCCGTGTCCACGCTGATTATTTCCCGATTTGTGGCAGGGCTTGGAGGAGCAATTGCAACTACGGTATGTTTTGAATCTCTTTACTTATTAGAAAAAAAAAACTATGTTATATATTTTGTTTGTTTCAGGTTGTTCCAATGTACATTGGGGAGATTGCGGAAACGGACATCAGAGGTAAACTGGGGTCAGCGTACAATGTCCTTAAGCTAGTCGGAAGCTTGTTCGTACTGAGCGTCGGCCCTTTCGTCTCGTACACAGTTTTAACGTTGAGCTGTAGTGTTCTGCCACTTCTCTTCCTTATACTGTTCTATTTCATGCCTGAATCTCCATACTATTTAATTAAAGTCGACAAAAGGGATAAAGCCCAGAAGCATTTGGTCAAACTTTCCCAGAAGAGTATCGATGAGAAGCAGATTAACGCACGGTTGGACCAAATCACAAAGACTGTAGACCATGACATGCAGAACAAGTCCACCCTATGGGAGTTCTTGTCTAAGCAGGAATACAGGAAGAGTTTGATCATTACGATCGGTGAGCAAAGCGACGTGAAGCGTTTACGTGGCGATACCAATTTTATACTTTTTTAGTGATAAAAACACTTCAGCAGTTCAGTGGAATGAATGCCATTGATGCCTACATACAAACTATAATTGGAGCAAGTAGCAGCAGTATTACGCCAGAGGTGTCCAGTATTATTTGCGGATTTATACAAATACCTGCAGGTGAGCGCATCTCTGCTGCTCCGAAGAGAGAGCTCAACTAGACCATTCCTAAAGTTAAATGTTAATTTTAGGCCTCTTAGCATCTGTGCTGGTGGACAGAATGGGACGCAAGCCTCTATTTCTCATATCAGCACTTGGTTGCGCCGTTGCCCTAATCGCAGAAGGTATCTACTTCTACCTCCAGGACGAAACTAACTTAGACGTGAGCAGCCTCTCCTGGTTGCCAACTACGGCGTTGATGGTGTATTTGGTGCTGAACCCAATTGGGCTTTTCACACTGCCCTACGTGCTACAAGGGGAGTTGTTCACAACAAATATCAAGGGCATTGCTGGTTCTGTAACCACGTTTTACGGCGGTTTGCTGGCGTTCCTCGTGGTGAAGTTCTTCGAGCCGATTTCGGAAGCGTGGGGAATGCACACCATGTTCTGGCTGTTCGCGGCCAACTGTTTGATCGGGTCTGTCTTCGTGTTCTTCGTGCTCCCCGAGACCAAAGGCAAAACCTTCGACGAAATTCAGGCCAAGCTCAATAAGAAGAGACGCATTGAGGTTAACGGACAGGTGTAGTGCATTTTTGCTGTAAATAGAACTAGCAAGTGGTGCTGATAACAGTGATAACACGTAGACGATTGACGGAACTTGAAAGTTACTTTGTTAAATTTGACCTTAGCGTGATTTCCAGAATGTTTCGTTATCTATGACATACTTTGGATAATAATAGCAGCGTGGGCACTTCAGAGATGATCCTGTAGACCTAAATTATGCTATCACTTTGCCATTATCTTTATTTATTGTCATATAGATATTATTCCTGTGATAACTGTGCATTAGAAGTTGAGTTAGATAATAATAATTTATTTTAATTAGGTATACTTTTGTACACAATAAATGTTTTTATTGAAGACTTAAACTTTATAGTTTTAATCGTCAGCCTTGAGATACCTTAAATTAAACAAACATTTCCTAACCAAACACATCAGTATAGTTTTATAAACAAATATGATAACTGGAATGTTATTAATGCAAGTATTACTGTGACATTCTTCTTATTATTATTATTATATGCCAGTGGCCTGTTTTAACCACGAAGTTGTTCTATGAGCCCTCTTTGCCCGTCCAATGTGAGGAAGAGTTCTCTTGTTAAGGGTTAACAACTACCACAAGTTAGTGTTAATATGGTAGCGACATTATTCAGATAAAAGCTCCAGTTTGTAGTAATTATAGTAATAAGGTATTACCATTCATAAAATAGTAATGGTAAAAGTAATTGCTGAAAAAAATCACCTGATGGTATCTCCGTCTGTTATGTCCTCGCGTTAGGTTAGCACCATTCGCTTCAAGCAACCCCCAAAGGTAACAGTTATTTATGGTATGTTATATTACACATACAGTGTGACCCATTTGTTCTTGAACCACCCTGTAAAATCTTTATTTATTGTGCGATTTTAACCGGATTTTTTTTAAATGGTAGAGCTTGATGAACTGTATTTTTGGAGCCAAAACCGCCACGTTCCTACAAAATCCAAGGTCCACTAGATCAGTGTTTAGTAGTAAAATTTCAAGAATTTGTATTAGCGATTTTTCTAGAAAAAATCTGGACGCGCCACTGGATTCGTCACCCCTCAAAACGGTACTGTCCTAAATTTTATCGAAATCTTTCAAGTGTTAACTATTTTATAGCCAAATTAAGAATACATAAAAAATTACTCATTTTCATAAATTTATTCGAAAACGTAAGCTATCCATGAAAAAACAAAAGTGACAAGAGCTAATTAATGTCAAAAGTGACAAATAAAGTTATGTTCCAAAATACGTTCCCTAGAAAATTTAAAAAGCCATTTATATATTCTTCGGTGTGTGCTCCACGTGAATAGTCGTGCGGAGTGGTCGCTGCGATATATTGTGTAGAGTTCTAAATCGTCAAGTTAACATATATTTCCAAGTATCATTACAAGATGCCCGAGACAGTAACCAGACAAACCAGATGTGCGGTAGAAGAAGAAGCGGTAACAGTTCCGTATGCGGTGAAACGCCAAAAATTCGTTTTTTTTTTCGGGAAAAGTCCCTAATCGATAGATTTCACTCCAAAGAACACGATTCCGCTGTCGGAGCGTGGTTTTTTCAACTATTTCTTTTGATTTTCTAACCTCAAAAGTTTCACCGTATACGGAACAATTACCGCGGGGTTATTATTCCGTATACGGTGAAACGCCAAAAATGCATTAATTTTGGTGGGAAAAGATACTCATAGATAGATTTCACTTCAAGGAACAGGATTTCAATGTCGGAAGGACGCATTTCTCCTCTCATTTCTCAATAATTTTTTTTTAGTTCGAAACCTTTACTTTTAGAACTCACAATTACCCGCTGCCACTGAATATGAGTCAAAATCCGGTTGACATAAACCATTAACCTGGACCGCCGCCGAGAGCTCAACGCATTGCGTTGAACAAACTCTCTCTCGTATTTTTTCTCTAAAAAAATTATCAAGACCTAACAACTAACATAAACCATTAACCTGGACCACCGCCGAGAGCGCAACGCATTGGGTTGAACAAACTCTCTCTCGTATTTTTTCTCTAAAAAAAATTATCAAGACCTAACAACTAACATAAACCATTAACCTGGACCACCGCCGAGAGCGCAACGCATTGCGTTGAACAAACTCTCTCTCATATTTTTCTTTAAAAAAAATTATCAAGACCTAACAACTAACATAAACCATTAACCTGGACCACCGCCGAGAGCGCAACGCATTGCGTTGAACAAACTCTCTCTCGTATTTTTTCTCTAAAAAAATTATCAAGACCTAACAACTAACATAAACCATTAACCTGGACCACCGCCGAGAGCGCAACACATTGCGTTGAACAAACTCTCTCTCCTATTTTTTCTCTAAAAAAAATTATCAAGACCTAACAACTAACATAAACCATTAACCGGACCACCGCCGAGAGCGCAACGCATTGCGTTGAACAAACTCTCTCTCGTATTTTTCCTATAAAAAAATTATCAAGACCTAACAACTAACATAAACCATTAACCTGGACCACCGCCGAGAGCGCAACGCATTGCGTTCAACAAACTCTCGTATTTTTTCTCTAAAAAAAATTATCAAGACCTAACAACTAACATAAACCATTAACCGGACCACCGCCGAGAGCGCAACGCATTGCGTTGAACAAACTCTCTCTCGTATTTTTTCTCTAAAAAAATTATCAAGACCTAACAACTAACATAAACCATTAACCTGGACCACCGCCGAGAGCGCAACGCATTGGGTTGAACAAACTCTCTCTCGTATTTTTTCTCTAAAAAAAATTATCAAGACCTAACAACTAACATAAACCATTAACCTGGACCACCGCCGAGAGCGCAACGCATTGCGTTGAACAAACTCTCTCTCATATTTTTTCTTTAAAAAAAATTATCAAGACCTAACAACTAACATAAACCATTAACCTGGACCACCGCCGAGAGCGCAACGCATTGCGTTGAACAAACTCTCTTTCGTATTCTTTCTATAAAAAAATTATCAAGACCTAACAACTAACATAAACCATTAACCTGGACCACCGCCGAGAGCGCAACGCATTGCGTTGAACAAACTCTCTCTCGTATTTTTTCTCTAAAAAAATTATCAAGACCTAACAACTAACATAAACCATTCACCTGGACCACCGCCGAGAGCGCAACGCATTGCGTTGAACAAACTCTCTCATATTTTTTCTCTAAAAAAAATTATCAAGACCTAACAACTAACATAAACCATTAACCTGGACCGCCGCCGAGAGCGCAACGCATTGCGTTGAACAAACTCTCTCTCGTATTTTTTCTCTAAAAAAATATCAAGACCTAACAACTAACATAAACCATCAACCTGGACCACCGCCGAGAGCGCAACGCATTGCGTTGAACAAACTCTCTCTCGTATTTTTTCTCTAAAAAAAATTATCAAGACCTAACAACTAACATAAACCATTAACCTGGACCACCGCCGAGAGCGCAACGCATTGCGTTGAACAAACTCTCTCTCGTATTTTTTCTCTAAAAAAAATATCAAGACCTAACAACTAACATAAACCATTAACCTGGACCACCGCCGAGAGCGCAACGCATTGCGTTGAACAAACTCTCTCTCCTATTTTTTCTCTAAAAAAAATTATCAAGACCTAACAACTAACATAAACCATTAACCTGGACCACCGCCGAGAGCGCAACGCATTGCGTTGAACAAACTCTCTCTCT
This sequence comes from Agriotes lineatus, assembly GCA_940337035.1. Taxonomy (NCBI): domain Eukaryota; kingdom Metazoa; phylum Arthropoda; class Insecta; order Coleoptera; family Elateridae; genus Agriotes; species Agriotes lineatus. Next base: position 150,149,944 of record OW679200.1, read on the forward strand.
CATATTTTTTCTCTAAAAAAATTATCAAGACCTAACAACTAACATAAACCATTAACCTGGACCGCCGCCGAGAGCGCAACGCATTGCGTTGAACAAACTCTCTCTCGTAATTTTTCTCTAAAAAAAATATCAAGACCTAACAACTAACATAAACCATTAACCTGGACCACCGCCAAAAGCGCAACGCATTGGGTTGAACAAACTCTCTCTCGTATTTTTTCTCTAAAAAAATTATCAAGACCTAACAACTAACATACACCATTAACCTGGACCACCGCCGAGAGCGCAACGCATTGCGTTGAACAAACTCTCTCTCCTATTTTTTCTCTAAAAAAAATTATCAAGACCTAACAACTAACATAAACCATTAACCTGGACCACCGCCGAGAGCGCAACGCATTGCGTTGAACAAACTCTCTCTCTCATATTTTTTCTCTAAAAAAATTATCAAGACCTAACAACTAACATAAACCATTAACCTGGACCGCCGCCGAGAGCGCAACGCATTGCGTTGAACAAACTCTCTCTCGTAATTTTTCTCTAAAAAAAATATCAAGACCTAACAACTAACATAAACCATTAACCTGGACCACCGCCAAAAGCGCAACGCATTGGGTTGAACAAACTCTCTCTCGTATTTTTTCTCTAAAAAAATTATCAAGACCTAACAACTAACATACACCATTAACCTGGACCACCGCCGAGAGCGCAACGCATTGCGTTGAACAAACTCTCTCTCATATTTTTTCTCTAAAAAAAATTATCAAGACCTAACTACTAACATAAACCATTAACCTGGACCACCGCCGAGAGCGCAACGCATTGCGTTGAACAAACTCTCTCTCATATTTTTTCTCTAAAAAAAATTATCAAGACCTAACAACTAACATAAACCATTAACCTGGACCGCCGCCGAGAGCGCAACGCATTGCGTTGAACAAACTCTCTCTCGTATTTTTTCTCTAAAAAAAATTATCAAGACCTAACAACTAACATAAACCATTAACCTGGACCACCGCCGAGAGCGCAACGCATTGCGTTGAACAAACTCTCTGTCGTATTTTTTCTCTCAAAAAATTATCAAGACCTAACAACTAACATAAACCATTAACCTGGACCACCGCCGAGAGCGCAACGCATTGCGTTGAACAAACTCTCTCTCATATTTTTTCTCTAAAAAAAATTATCAAGACCTAACAACTAACATAAACCATTAACCGGACCACCGCCGAGAGCGCAACGCATTGCGTTGAACAAACTCTCTCTCGTATTTTTTCTCTAAAAAAAATTATCAAGACCTAACAACTAACATAAACCATTAACCTGGACCACCGCCGAGAGCGCAACGCATTGCGTTGAACAAACTCTCTCTCGTATTTTTTCTCTAAAAAAATTATCAAGACCTAACAACTAACATAAACCATCAACCTGGACCACCGCCGAGAGCGCAACGCATTGCGTTGAACAAACTCTCTCTCGTATTTTTTCTCTAAAAAAAATTATCAAGACCTAACAACTAACATAAACCATTAACCGGACCACCGCCGAGAGCGCAACGCATTGCGTTGAACAAACTCTCTCTCGTATTTTTTCTCTAAAAAAAATTATCAAGACCTAACAACTAACATAAACCATTAACCTGGACCACCGCCGAGAGCTCAACGCATTGCGTTGAACAAACTCTCTCTCATATTTTTTCTCTAAAAAAAATTATCAAGACCTAACAACTAACATAAACCATTAACCGGACCACCGCCGAGAGCGCAACGCATTGCGTTGAACAAACTCTCTCTCGTATTTTTTCTCTAAAAAAAATTATCAAGACCTAACATCTAACATAAACCATTAACCGGACCACCGCCGAGAGCGCAACGCATTGCGTTGAACAAACACTCTCTCGTATTTTTTCTCTAAAAAAAATTATCAAGACCTAACAACTAACATAAACCATCAACCTGGACCACCGCCGAGAGCGCAACGCATTGCGTTGAACAAACTCTCTCTCGTATTTTTTCCCTAAAAAAAATTATCAAGACCTAACAACTAACATAAACCATTAACCTGGACCACCGCCGAGAGCGCAACGCATTGCGTTGAACAAACTCTCTCTCGTATTTTTTCTCTAAAAAAATTATCAAGACCTAACAACTAACATAAACCATTAACCTGGACCACCGCCGAGAGCTCAACGCATTGCGTTGAACAAACTCTCTCTCATATTTTTTCTCTAAAAAAAATTATCAAGACCTAACAACTAACATAAACCATTAACCGGACCACCGCCGAGAGCGCAACGCATTGCGTTGAACATACTCTCTCTCGTATTTTTTCTCTAAAAAAAATTATCAAGACCTAACAACTAACATAAACCATTAACCTGGACCACCGCCGAGAGCGCAACGCATTGCGTTGAACAAACTCTCTCTCGTACTTTTTCTCTAAAAAAAATTATCAAGACCTAACAACTAACATAAACCATTAACCTGGACCACCGCCGAGAGCGCAACGCATTGCGTTGAACAAACTCTTTCTCGTATTTTTTCTCTAAAAAAATTATCAAGACCTAACAACTAACATAAACCATTAACCTGGACCACCGCCGAGAGCGCAACGCATTGCGTTGAATAAACTCTCTCTCATATTTTTTCTCTAAAAAAAATTATCAAGACCTACAACTAACATAAACCATTAAGCGGACCACCGCCGAGAGCGCAACGCATTGCGTTGAACAAACTCTCTCTCGTATTTTTTCTCTAAAAAAAATTATCAAGACCTAACAACTAACATAAACCATTAACCTGGACCACCGGCGAGAGCGCAACGCATTGCGTTGAACAAACCCTCTCTCATATTTTTTCTCTAAAAAAAATTATCAAGACCTAACAACTAACATAAACCATTAGCCTGGACCGCCGACGAGAGCGCAACGCATTGCGTTGAACAAACACTCTCTCGTATTTTTTCTCTAAAAAAAATTATCAAGACCTAACAACTAACATAAACCATTAACCTGGACCACCGCCGAGAGCGCAACGCATTGCGTTGAACAAACTCTCTCTCGTATTTTTTCTCTAAAAAAAATTATCAAGACCTAACAACTAACATAAACCATTAACCTGGACCACCGCCGAGAGCGCAACGCATTGCGTTGAACAAACTCTCTCTCGTATTTTTTCTCTAAAAAAATTATCAAGACCTAACAACTAACATAAACCATTAACCTGGACCACCGCCGAGAGCGCAACGCATTGCGTTGAACAAACTCTCTCTCGTATTTTTTCTCTAAAAAAAATTATCAAGACCTAACAACTAACATAAACCATTAACCTGGACCACCGCCGAGAGCTCAACGCATTGCGTTGAACAAACGCTCTCTCATATTTTTTCTCTAAAAAAAATTATCAAGACCTAACAACTAACATAAACCATTAACCTGGACCACCGCCGAGAGCGCAACGCATTGCGTTGAACAAACTCTCTCTCGTATTTTTTCTCTAAAAAAAATTATCAAGACCTAACAACTAACATAAACCATTAACCTGGACCACCGCCGAGAGCGCAACGCATTGCGTTGAACAAACTCTCTCTCATATTTTTTCTCTAAAAAAAATTATCAAGACCTAACAACTAACATAAACCATTAACCGGACCACCGCCGAGAGCGCAACGCATTGCGTTGAACAAACTCTCTCTCGTATTTTTTCTCTAAAAAAAATTATCAAGACCTAACAACTAACATAAACCATTAACCTGGACCACCGCCGAGAGCGCAACGCATTGCGTTGAATAAACTCTCTCTCGTATTTTTTCTCTAAAAAACTTATCAAGACCTAACAACTAACATAAACCATCAACCTGGACCACCGCCGAGAGCGCAACGCATTGCGTTGAACAAACTCTCTCTCGTATTTTCTCTCTAAAAAAAATTATCAAGACCTAACAACTAACATAAACCATTAACCGGACCACCGCCGAGAGCGCAACGCATTGCGTTGAACAAACTCTCTCTCGTATTTTTTCTCTAAAAAAAATTATCAAGACCTAACAACTAACATAAACCATTAACCTGGACCACCGCCGAGAGCTCAACGCATTGCGTTGAACAAACTCTCTCTCATATTTTTTCTCTAAAAAAAATTATCAAGACCTAACAACTAACATAAACCATTAACCGGACCACCGCCGAGAGCGCAACGCATTGCGTTGAACAAACTCTCTCTCGTATTTTTTCTCTAAAAAAAATTATCAAGACCTAACATCTAACATAAACCATTAACCGGACCACCGCCGAGAGCGCAACGCATTGCGTTGAACAAACACTCTCTCGTATTTTTTCTCTAAAAAAAATTATCAAGACCTAACAACTAACATAAACCATCAACCTGGACCACCGCCGAGAGCGCAACGCATTGCGTTGAACAAACTCTCTCTCGTATTTTTTCCCTAAAAAAAATTATCAAGACCTAACAACTAACATAAACCATTAACCTGGACCACCGCCGAGAGCGCAACGCATTGCGTTGAACAAACTCTCTCTCGTATTTTTTCTCTAAAAAAATTATCAAGACCTAACAACTAACATAAACCATTAACCTGGACCACCGCCGAGAGCGCAACGCATTGCGTTGAACAAACTCTCTCTCGTATTTTTTCTCTAAAAAAAATTATCAAGACCTAACAACTAACATAAACCATTAACCTGGACCACCGCCGAGAGCTCAACGCATTGCGTTGAACAAACTCTCTCTCATATTTTTTCTCTAAAAAAAATTATCAAGACCTAACAACTAACATAAACCATTAACCGGACCACCGCCGAGAGCGCAACGCATTGCGTTGAACATACTCTCTCTCGTATTTTTTCTCTAAAAAAAATTATCAAGACCTAACAACTAACATAAACCATTAACCTGGACCACCGCCGAGAGCGCAACGCATTGCGTTGAACAAACTCTCTCTCGTACTTTTTCTCTAAAAAAAATTATCAAGACCTAACAACTAACATAAACCATTAACCTGGACCACCGCCGAGAGCGCAACGCATTGCGTTGAACAAACTCTTTCTCGTATTTTTTCTCTAAAAAAATTATCAAGACCTAACAACTAACATAAACCATTAACCTGGACCACCGCCGAGAGCGCAACGCATTGCGTTGAACAAACTCTCTCTCATATTTTTTCTCTAAAAAAAATTATCAAGACCTAACAACTAACATAAACCATTAAGCGGACCACCGCCGAGAGCGCAACGCATTGCGTTGAACAAACTCTCTCTCGTATTTTTTCTCTAAAAAAAATTATCAAGACCTAACAACTAACATAAACCATTAACCTGGACCACCGGCGAGAGCGCAACGCATTGCGTTGAACAAACCCTCTCTCATATTTTTTCTCTAAAAAAAATTATCAAGACCTAACAACTAACATAAACCATTAGCCTGGACCGCCGACGAGAGCGCAACGCATTGCGTTGAACAAACACTCTCTCGTATTTTTTCTCTAAAAAAAATTATCAAGACCTAACAACTAACATAAACCATTAACCTGGACCACCGCCGAGAGCGCAACGCATTGCGTTGAACAAACTCTCTCTCGTATTTTTTCTCTAAAAAAAATTATCAAGACCTAACAACTAACATAAACCATTAACCTGGACCACCGCCGAGAGCGCAACGCATTGCGTTGAACAAACTCTCTCTCGTATTTTTTCTCTAAAAAAATTATCAAGACCTAACAACTAACATAAACCATTAACCTGGACCACCGCCGAGAGCGCAACGCATTGCGTTGAACAAACTCTCTCTCGTATTTTTTCTCTAAAAAAAATTATCAAGACCTAACAACTAACATAAACCATTAACCTGGACCACCGCCGAGAGCCCAACGCATTGCGTTGAACAAACGCTCTCTCATATTTTTTCTCTAAAAAAAATTATCAAGACCTAACAACTAACATAAACCATTAACCTGGACCACCGCCGAGAGCGCAACGCATTGCGTTGAACAAACTCTCTCTCGTATTTTTTCTCTAAAAAAAATTATCAAGACCTAACAACTAACATAAACCACTAACCTGGACCACCGCCGAGAGCTCAACGCATTGCGTTGAACAAACGCTCTCTCATATTTTTTCTCTAAAAAAAATTATCAAGACCTAACAACTAACATAAACCATTAACCGGACCACCGCCGAGAGCGCAACGCATTGCGTTGAACAAACTCTTTCTCGTATTTTTTCTCTAAAAAAATTATCAAGACCTAACAACTAACATAAACCATTAACCTGGACCACCGCCGAGAGCGCAACGCATTGCGTTGAACAAACTCTCTCTCGTATTTTTTCTCTAAAAAAAAATATCAAGACCTAACAACTAACATAAACCATTAACCTGGACCACCGCCGAGAGCGCAACGCATTGCGTTGGTCAAACTCTCTCTCTCGTATTTTTTCTCTAAAAAAATTATCAAGACCTAACAACTAACATAAACCATTAACCTGGACCACCGCCGAGAGCGCAACGCATTGCGTTGAACAAACTCTCTCTCGTATTTTTTCTCTAAAAAAAATTATCAAGACCTAACAACTAACATAAACCATTAACCTGGACCACCGCCGAGAGCTCAACGCATTGCGTTGAACAAACGCTCTCTCATATTTTTTCTCTAAAAAAAATTATCAAGACCTAACAACTAACATAAACCATTAACCGGACCACCGCCGAGAGCGCAACGCATTGCGTTGAACAAACTCTCTCTCGTATTTTTTCTCTAAAAAAAATTATCAAGACCTAGCAACTAACATAAACCATTAACCTGGACCACCGCCGAGAGCGCAACGCGTTGCTTTAAACATTGATAGCGGCAAGCGGCACCCACAACATTTTGACATACACGCTGATCGAACTATAAACTTACTTCGCTCGCAGCGGATGCGAAATAGATCGGACCGTGCACCGAATTCCACCCCAAAAGGTTACTAATGTCAAAATAAGACATTGGCATTTTATAACTTGTCAAAAGTTTGAGTGGACGTATCACATGATGAAATCCGCCGTTAGTATTCCCGCGGCCATAAGTTTTCGAAATTATAGTTTGTTTATACGGAAAAGAACCATATTTTGACGTTTTTCACAAATTACGATATTCAGAACAGTATTAACATCAAACAATCCAGAACATTTAACAGAGAAATAAATATTTTCGTGTAAGTTTTATATTGATTAAATATTCGTAAGTAACTGTTCAATAGATTATTGGGGTGTACATTTGCAATTCCAGGTTGAACATGTATAGCAAGTAGTTTAGTGTCGGGAAAACTCCAGTATAGCCCACTGGTACATTTTGACATTTCCGGAATATGAAATTAGAGGAACTGTTATGCCAGTGTCGAAACTGGATTTTAAGCTATAAATAAGAGAAATACTCATTGGGAAATTCAAATTCAATATTATTGTCGACGATTGGACTAACTGCTTGTTTTACGGTGAAACACAGGCATTTTTGTACTAAGTACACACAAATGTTAAACTGCAGCTAACCTAAATTCGCACCTTTACGGCAGCCAAGACTGGGTCTGGCATAAGACTCTCGTGTTTTGCCTCCATTGTCTGAACATTTGTAGAACCTCCGACAAACTGAGAATCACATTGTCACGCGTATGCGCCTAAGCACGAGTGGGCTAGATTGGAGTTTAGTCCATGTATCTATTTAATATAATTTAGATGTTAATGAAGCACATTAAATTACCGAGAAGATTTCCATACAAATGATGTTATATCATTTGCGTTTTGGATTTGAACTTTCCAATTTCCATTAATTGTAATAAATTGATGAAAACACCTTATGACTCATATTTCTTCAACATTTAAACCTCTTTGTGGTATTTTATTGTATTTGAGAGATTAGTCATTTTGAATAACTTTCTTTCACTTCAGCAAATGAATTGTAAAATTTTATTTTGACTTTAGTAATTTTTTGTTATCAAATGTCGCTTACACCGTTAAAAAATTATATTTTTTTATTACATCATCATGGTTTTCCGCAAAATCGTATTTTGATATTGGATAAAAAAGTACCAGTCAAAAATTGTATGGCCACACTGTGATTATATAGTCACTAGTAATTTAAAATACTATAAATGTAATTATAATATACATAAGAGCCCAGCAAATTTTTCCATTTTTATCATATGCATTTGTACCCTATGGTATGGTACTCATTAATCATGTAACATGGACAAAACACCAAAGCATCGCTTTCCTGCGGAACTTTTTCCTGCGGATTTATTTTCCCACGGCACTTTTTCCGGCGGAACATTTTCCGCGGAACTTTTTCCTGCGGACCTTTTTCCGGCATCGGGATCAAACAGATTCTATAATTTTAATTTATAAAAATAGAATTCGATGTAAAGAGAATGAGGCGTGCCGCTCCGACAGCAGAACTGTGGTTTTTAAAGTGAAATCTATGGATGAGTGTCGTTTCCCACCAAAATTGATGCATTTTTGGCGTTTCACCGTATACGGAATTATATCCCCGCGGTAATTGTTCCGTATACGGTGAAACTTTTGAGGTTAGAAAATCAGAATAAATAGTTGAAAAAATCACGCTCCGACAGCGGAATCGTGTTCTTTGGAGTGAAATCTATCGATTAGAGTTTTTTTCCCCGAAAAAAATCGATTTTTTGGCGTTTCACCGCATACGGAATAATTACCGAAGAAGCCCCTATCCAGCGAGTGGTAGAAAAAGTGCTTAATTCGTCTACCTTCATGAACGCCCTCATGAACAAAATGTACGAGAGAATAGAGGAAAAATTCAGCGAAAAAGTCAGCAGACTGCAAGAAAAAGTGGATCAACTTGAAACTCAATTACTAGCATCTAAATAGCAAATGATGCAATCTGCGGACGACTTAGAACAATATTCCCGTTTAAATTCATTAAGAATTTTAGGCATTCCCGAAACGAAAGGTGAATCAACGGATGAAGTCGTTAGTACAATGTTAAATAACAAGTTGGATTTAGACATTCCAGTATCATTAATAGATTGCAGCCTTAGATTGCCGGGTAAAGAAGGTTAGCATCGCCCAATTATTATTGTAAAATTCGTCCAGAGGAATACAAAGCAACTGGTATACAGTCAAAAACGGCTTTAAAGGGAGCGGTGTGAAAACAGCAGCCAAAAGATAGCAGCCAATTTTAACGACGATACCCGAAGCAACCACAAAATCAAAAGATGTAGATAGCCACACACAAAGCCACGTATAAGCTATTATTCGATTTCCTTAGTTTAAAAAGCATACACAGCCAGAAATACGTAAGGAATAAATATCTATATTAACAACAATATCCCAACAACTAAATAAAAGCTCTAATACATGCAAGCTGTCCAAGAGAGTAGCAGCCACCCCAAAATATTCAAAAATTAATTACGAGAAAACTATACATGGTGCCACGATTAAACTTATACATAAATTAAGCTGCCCCATAACCAAACTAACAGTGCCCCTGCCAAACACTCGCAAGCCGTTGAAGGGGGTAGCAACCAACCCCAAAGTATTCAAAAATTATTTACGAGAAAACTGTACATGGTGCCACGATTAAACTTATACATAAATTAAGTTGCCCCATAACCAATCTAACAGTGCCCCTGCCAAACACTCGCAAGCCGTCGAAGGGGGTAGCAGCCAACCCCAAAGTATTCAAAAATTATTTACGAGAAAACTGTACATGGTGCCACGATTAAACTTATACATAAATTAAGTTGCCCCATAACCAATCTAACAGTGCCCCTGCCAAACACTCGCAAGCCGTTGAAGGGGGTAGCAGCCAACCCCAAAGTATTCAAAAATTATTTACGAGAAAACTGTACATTGTGCCACGATTAAACTTATACATAAATTAAGTTGCCCCATAACCAATCTAACAGTGCCCCTGCCAAACACTCGCAAGCCGTCGAAGGGGGTAGCAGCCAACCCCAAAGTATTCAAAAATTATTTACGAGAAAACTGTACATGGTGCCACGATTAAACTTATACATAAATTAAGTTGCCCCATAACCAATCTAACAGTGAACCTGCCAAACACTCGCAAGCCGTTGAAGGGGGTAGCAGCCAACCCCAAAGTATTCAAAAATTATTTACGAGAAAACTGTACATGGTGCTACGATTAAACTTATACATAAATTAAGTTGCCCCATAACCAATCTAACAGTGCCCCTGCCAAACACTCGCAAGCCGTCGAAGGGGGTAGCAGCCAACCTCAAAGTATTCAAAAATTATTTACGAGAAAACTGTACATGGTGCCACGATTAAACTTATACATAAATTAAGTTGCCCCATAACCAATCTAACAGTGCCCCTGCCAAACACTCGCAAGCCGTTGAAGGGGGTAGCAGCCAACCCCAAAGTATTCAAAAATTATTTACGAGAAAACTGTACATGGTGCCACGATTAAACTTATAAATAAATTAAGTTGCCCCATAACCAATCTAACAGTGCCCCTGCCAAACACTCGCAAGCCGTTGAAGGGGGTAGCAGCCAACCCCAAAGTATTCAAAAATTATTTACGAGAAAACTGTACATGGTGCCACGATTAAACTTATAAATAAATTAAGTTGCCCCATAACCAATCTAACAGTGCCCCTGCCAAACACTCGCAAGCCGTCGAAGGGGGTAGCAGCCAACCTCAAAGTATTCAAAAATTATTTACGAGAAAACTGTACATGGTGCCACGATTAAACTTATACATAAATTAAGTTGCCCCATAACCAATCTAACAGTGCCCCTGCCAAACACTCGCAAGCCGTTGAAGGGGGTAGCAGCCAACCCCAAAGTATTCAAAAATTATTTACGAGAAAACTGTACATGGTGCCACGATTAAACTTATAAATAAATTAAGTTGCCCCATAACCAATCTAACAGTGCCCCTGCCAAACACTCGCAAGCCGTCGAAGGGGGTAGCAGCCAACCCCAAAGTATTCAAAAATTATTTACGAGAAAACTGTACATGGTGCCACGATTAAACTTATACATAAATTAAGTTGCCCCATAACCAATCTAACAGTGCCCCTGCCAAACACTCGCAAGCTGTTAGATTGGTTAGGGGGTAACTTAATTTATGTATAAGTTTAATCGTGGCACCATGTACAGTTTTCTCGTAAATAATTTTTGAATATTTTGGGGTTGGCTGCTACTCTCTTCGACAGCTTGCATGTATTACAGCTTTTATTTAGTTGTTAGGATATTGTTGTTAATATAGATATTTATTCCTTACGTATTTCTGGCTGTGTATGCTTTTTAAACTAAGGAAATCGAATAATAGCTTATACGTGGTATTGTGTGTGGCTATCTACATTTTTTTGATTTTGTGGTTGCTTCGGGCATCGTCGTTAAAATCGGCTGCTATCTTTTGGCTGCTGTTTTCACGCCGGTTTTAAAGGGTACCAAAATAATAATTAAAGAAGACCTTACCAAAAAAACGAATGCAGTTATTGAAGGCCGCTGCCGGTAAATATGGGGTTAAAAATGTGTGGTCGTACAACGGAAAAATACTAGTGAAAAACAATAATTACATTAAACGATTTACTTCACTTACAGATATTTGAGTGCAGCGTTCGCTCAGGGTCTTTGACTTATCAGTCGCGCACACATTAGAACTTTATTTACATTCTTTTTACTTGCTCCAATATTGAATAATTATATTTTATTTTTATTTAGTCGTGTTTACCTACATTAGTTGTTACTAATATTTTATCAACAACACTGTATTTAAATTTGATTTTCTTATTGTTACTATAGAATGATATAATTTTTTGAATGATTAAAATAGCTCACATAAATATTCGTTCTTTGTTTCCAAAAATTAATGATTTGGGAGTGTTTATATACCAAAACGAAATTGATATTCTTACTATTTCAGAAACTTGGCTGAATACCAATATTTGTACAGAAGATCTTTCTATCGATGGCTATGTATTTGTAAGATGTGATCGTGATGGTCGTGGAGGCGGAGTGGGAGTTTACATAGGTAAAAACATTAAATAATAATGTAATCTCACAACTTTGGCTAAAAATTGACTTATTTGGAGTTAAACTAGTAATAGGCACAGCATACAGACCACCCCATACAAACACCAAACTCTTTTTAAACGAAATTGAAACTGCTCTATCTATAGTTTTACCTCATTCTGATCATATTGTCTGCTTGGGTGACTTTAACATTAATATGCTCGATCCCTTAAACTCAGCTACGATTTATTTGCAAGAATTTTTAAACACATACAGTTTGTCACAAATAGTTGAACAGCCCACCAGGATAACACAATTAACAGCAACTCTTATAGATCTAATTATAACATCAGGTAAGTCAGTTATCAACGAAAGTGCTGTAATTGCCTGTCATCTATCAGATCACGACATGGTATCTTGCAAGGTTGACATTATAGAACCTAGAGTGGAACCTAGAATTGCAGCTTTTCGAAATTTCCATAAAATAGATTATAATTCATTTAATGCCGATCTTCATTCGTTACCTTTTTATCACATGTTTAATCTAAAAGATGTTGATCTTAAACTTACATATTTTAACGAATGTATTCCAAATTTATTTAACAAACATGCACCGTTAACAGTACATAAACTAAAAAGGCCTAGCTCACCCTGGTTGACAGATAATATTAAACTATTGATGTCCCTTAGAGATAAAACTAAAAGAAAATTTTGAAAATCAAAAAAATTACATCATTGGGAATATTATAAGACAAAAAATTTTACAAATTCTGCCATAAACACGAAAAGAAATGTTACTTCAATTTTATTTATTTTAATAAAAATTTACAAACTTTGTGGAAAAAATTAGAACATTTAGACATTCGCAAGTCCAAAAAACAGAAATTCCTTCAAATTTGGCTGACGTAGATAAAATTAATGACTACTTTATTAATAGCATTCCTAGTATTCAAAATTCACAAGCCTTACCCAAACCGATAGATCTAGGTGCACCGATTGGCGAAGAAGTTTTAAGTTTTCACTTCAGGACTGTAGATACAGAAACAATCGGTAAAATCATGAACAAAATTAAATCTAATGCAACTGGTCACGACGAAATTAATATAGAAATGCTTAAACTATGTTGCCCTTGTATTATACCTTATATAACACATATAATAAATTCGTGTATAATTGATTCTGCGTTTCCTAGTTGTTGGAAGATTGCTATAATCAAACCATTGCCAAAAAACAAAAATCCCGCTCAGTTTAAAGATCTTCGACCAATTAGCATTCTTCCAGCATTCTCTAAAATTTTTGAAAAAGTTATCTTCTATCAACTCAACGAACATTTAATAAATAATAATCTTTTGCCAACGGTGCAATCGGGCTTTCGTGCTGGTTATAGCTGTATAACAGCGATGCTTGCAGTAACAGATGATATTCTGTTTTCTGTAGACCGTGGTGATGTTACAATACTAGTAATGCTAGACTACAGTAAGGCATTCGAGACTGTCAACCATACAACACTTCTAGAAATACTTGCACTTATGGGTTTGGATAGAACAACTATCACATTAATGGAAGATTATTTACAAAATCGGAGTCAGAAAGTGCAAATAGACTCTGATACATCAAATAAGATTGCGGTTTTGCAAGGAGTTCCCCAGGGCTCCATTTTGGGGCCATTGCTGTATTCTATTTATTCATCTTCCATTATTAATAATGTTAAACGGTGTAAGTTACATGTCTATGCTGATGACACACAGCTTTACTACTCGTTTAAGCCTGGCGATTTGCGGGATGCGTTGGATATAATAAACTCAGAATTAGAATTTATCTTCAACGCATCTACGCAACTTTCCTTGCAAATAAATCCTAGCAAATCAACCTCATTACTTTTTGGAAAAAAGGGTGTCTGTCAGAACATATCACACACTTTGCATATTTCTGTTAATAATATAGAAATTCCTGTTGTTGGAAAAGCTAAGAGTTTGGGTTTAATTTTGGATAATACGTTTAGATATAAAGACCAAATTGCGAAATATATTACACAGGCATATATACACCTCAAACAACTTTTCCCACATAGATCCTATTTAAATTCAGATATTAAAAAGAAACTCTGTGACACTTTTGTACTTTCGCAATTTAATTATTGTGCACCTATTTATCATTCTTCTATTGACAATATGACATCAAATAGAATTCGAAAAGTACAAAACGCTTGTTTGAGATTCATTTATGGAATAAAAAAATATGAACATATTTCACATAAATTATTGGACGCTGAATGGTTGTCCATGAAGAATAGACGCATTTTGCAGTGTTTATGTCTTTATCATAAAATTCTACTTTTTAAAACCCCTCCTTATTTATATAATAAAGTAACGTATAGAACAGATATACATAACCTGACTACTAGATTTCGTGGACTTATTTAGCCTCCACTTCACTCAACTGCTATTTTTGAAAGACCATTTTCTTATCAAATATATTCCGAGTATAATAAAATACCTTGCCCATTTAAACGTTACAGTCTTGCAAAATTTAAATATGTAATTCATGCTCAATTGGCTTTTAAACAGAGATCAATTTAAATATAACCTCCTTCAAATTTCAAATTAAAAATGAATAATAAAGTAGTTCTGGTCTGTAAACACTTCCAATAATGTGAGTTAAATATATATTAATATTATATTTTATTATATTTTTGTTACTACTCATATGTTTGTATTACAAATAAATAGATATTAGGTTAGAGTAAATTTTTCATTTGGAGCACATTTAATAATATTTAATAATATTTATCTTTTTTTTCATCTTAGCATTAGGCATATAATATAATTTTGTTTTTAATTTTATGTCAAGGTTTAGATGGTAGAACAGATAAGGATTTGGCCTTATCTGAATCTCGCCTTGTGGTTGAACACTATACACACATATTTATATTTTTACGTTTATTGTTATTGCTGTTACAAATGTGCTCAATAAAGGTTATTATTATTATTATTATTATTATTTGCATTCAAATTACACTCAAAGAAGAAAGGGCCAATTATTCGGTCATTTAGTATTCCACACCAAACGTTAATTTTTTGTGAATACTGTCTCTTAGTATTTATGACAAATTCGGGATTCTCAGCTGACCAGTGACGGCAATTTTGACTTGAAACCACCCCATCTGTAGTAAATGTGGCTTCACCACTAAATAAAATTTCATAATAAAGTTAGGATTATTTAGATATTCCCCTTGTAGCCAATAACAAAACTCTAATCGTCTTTCCTCATCTCCCACTTCCAACGTATGCAAAATCTTTGGCTTATAAGCCTTTATTTTGTTTATTTTCAGGCATCTTCTAATATTTTCTCTGGGGATATCAAGGTTTAAACTAGCCGTTCTTATACTATCCCGGGGGTTGCGTTAATGTGTTCCAAAACATGGTCATTATTTCTCAAAATTCCACGACGTCCATTATGCCAGCTTCTAAGCAAGTTTTTTGAAACAGCCCCCGTCTCACTGAAAACTCTATTAACACGTTGAACAGTACTACGACTTACTCGTCTATCTGGGTGTCTATTATTGAATGCTCTCGCACCTTCTCTTGTCGAACGCACATTATCGCCAGCAAGACGTACAGTTTCTATTTTGTCTTTTAAAGTTACGTTTTCCATGTTTATTTACACTAGCTGTAATAATTCTCCTACAACTTTATTTGTCACTTTTGACATTAATTAGCTCTTGTCACTTTTGTTTTTTCATGGATAGCTTACGTTTTCGAACAAATTTATGAAAATGACGAGTATTTTTTATGTATTCTTAATTTGGCTATAAAATAGTTAACACTTGAAAGATTTCGATAAAATTTAGTACAGTATCGTTTTGAGGGGTGACGAATCCAGTGGCGTGTCCAGATTTTTTATAAAACAATCGCTAATACGCATTCTTGAAATTTTACTACTAAACATTGATGTAGTAGGCCTTGGATTTTATAGGAACGTGGCGGTTTTGGCTCCAAAAATACAGTTCATCAAGCTCTACCATTTAAAAAAAAATCCGGTTAAAATCGCACAATACATAAAGATTTTACCGGGTGGCTCAAGAACAAGTGGGTCACACTGTAGGTCATGCAAGCAAAGTTGAGTCCCCAAGGCCGTCAGGCTGAGTGGGGTGTTTTCTTGAATTTTCATTTGTAAAGCTTGCACAATCAACCTAAAAAGCAGACGTATTTGTGGGAATTTTATAAAAAAGTTATCTGTAATCACATGAAATCTATATATTACTAGTGAACCCGTTGCAAAATATTTTGCAAGTTACAAAACTTCTTTGTAACGTGTGGCAGGATCCATTAGGTAACATTTAAATTTTTAAGTTTTGAAAACTACTTGACCATGGCTAAATACTGGTTGTTGCAAATACGATATATTTCCACTTTATACATAGTTTGTTCTTGTGATATATTGATTTGTCAGCGCAAATGATAGGCGTACAGAAAAATTTCTTTTCCGAAGGCAAAAAAGTAGTGCAATATTAGAATGTGTTAATATATACGCGGTAATAATACTCTTCTGTCTGTGGCTTGTCCACTTAATACCAAATCTAAGCAGTTCATAAGTAAATTGTGTTTAAATTAGTAGACACATTTACAATTTTCAAGGGAATAGCTATTGATCGTATTTTTAGTGTTAAGCAATGTGGATATATTCCACTGAAATTTAACGAATCTAGAAATTCCATAGAAAATTATAAAATGTTGTCATTATGTGATGCAATTGTGTTGACACTCAAATATTGCTTTTCATATTCAGGGAAGAGATATATCATTTTGTTGTTGACTTCATCGCAATGTTCGTTGTTTAGAGTGATCGCTAATCTAACGATTTTCCATACGCGCGAACCGAATATCGCTAAGAGAGCGTTTTATTATTTGGCCTATTTGTAAAACGATCTAATATGCCAAATTTTAACTTTCTATCTGTAGTACTTCGCTCGTTAAGGCAATCTTAAAAACAGATCTATCTCATTTAACTCTTTTGAGAATATGCATTCCGCAAAACCCTGAAAATGGTTTGACATGATTTCTAAAACGAACTAATATGCCGAATTTCGACTTCCTACCTGTCTATCTCGTGACGATCTTTAGAAAAACACATCTACCCCATTGAAACCTTTCGGGAGTTAATTTCGAAAAAGCCTGAAATTGATTTGACCTCATTTGTAAAACGATCTAATATGCCGAATTTCAATTTTTTGCCTGTAGTAGTTCCTTTGCGGCTATTTTTAGAAGAACACTTCTGGCCTCGTTAACCACTTTGAGGGGATACATTTCGAAAAACCTTAAAAATGATTTCCGATTAGTAAAACAATCTAATATGCCGAATTTCAACTTCCTACCTGTATTTATCTTGTGACGATTTTTAGAAAAACACATCTACCCCATTTAATCCCTTTGGGGGGATGCATAAAAAAAATCCTGAAAATGAGTTTACCTGATTTGTAAAAGGAACTCATTTGCTGCATTTCAACTTCCTACCTGCAACAGTTGCCGCGTTAATGCGACCTTTAGAAAAACACATCTAACCCATTTAACCCCTTTGAGAGGATACATTTCCAAAAACCCCTGAAATGACTTGACTCGATGTTTAAAACGAACTACTGTGCCGAATAAATTTCCACAGCTATCTGTAACTTGCAGCAGTTACAGTATTATGGCGATCATTAGAAAAACACATCTACCCCCTTTTAATCCTTCCGAAAGTTAATTTCGAAATGCCTGAAATTGATTTGGTTTATTTTGTAAAACGATCCAATATGCCGAATTTCAATTTCCTGCCTGTAGTAGTTCTTTTGTGGCTATTTTTAGAAAAACGCTTCTGGCCTATTTAACCACTTTGAGGGGATGTACATCTTCAGAGCAACTGCTATTTAAATATCATCGTCGAGAAGATAAAACCACAGTAAATAAAAAACAACCAATGGGACCTATTGCAAAATATTTTGCAAATTATAAAACTTTAATCCTTCCATTAATAAAATAATATTATTTAAAAATTTTGAATTTTGTCCAAATGTTGATAGCACATTGCATACAAAGTATGCCAAATAGTTTTTTTATAATTTTTTATATTTTATTTTTTTAATATGATTTTGTTAATGCTTCATTTGACATTTGAGAACAGTGCAATTAAATGCTTAATATGAGTACACAATAAAACAAAAACTTTTATATATTTTTTATGATGTAATGTAACAAATACTATTTTTATGGGTGATCCAGTTCATTTGTTGAGCAGTATATGTATATTTCTACTTTATCCAGAGTTTGTCTTTGCGATTTATCAATTGTCACGGCAAAAAGGTAATGAAATATAAGGTGTTAAATCTACAGATTGGCGGTGGATAATGTAAGCATAGGCAATCAAATGAGTTAGAATGCAGTTTATGGGCTTTGTATGCGTTAGACAGAAATAGACATATATGATATATAATTTAAAATCCAGTATCCTACGATTCAATGTTTTCTGAAAACAAAACACTTTGATTCTGCGAATGATAGATGTTAATCGCATATGTCTATTTCTGTCTAACGCATACAAAGCCCATAAACTATTTTCTAACTCATTCAGCGGCTGTATTTTATTCGAACAAATTCGATTGGTCCATTGTAAAAATCAGCAGAACACCGCGGGCCGACTTCGAAAGTTTACTTGGTCCACTGCTACGGCTCACCAAAGCTACGTGACTTACCCGCTACAATATTTTGGTTTTTCTCTAAAAGTTATGCAGTCATTTGCAATTTAGGACGTTTGTGCACATCTACACGGTGTCAGCTTTCATTTAAAATAAGAATGATCGAAATCCGACCGGTGGAAGTCTAAAAATAGATGTCGAAAGAAAAGGCTTCACGTTTTAAATATATACATAATGGTTCACTGCCCATAAAAATTCTGATTGCCTAATTAACTATATGAACAAGGTCAACATGAGCGCAGAATTCAATATTTTATCTATTGCAAAGTACTCAATACTTTACATTAATAAGTGCACTTGATGTGAGCAGCAGTAACTAATCATTTAAGATTTAAGGGATAGAAGTTAGCATGAAACAAGGCAGGTTATAGAAGGGTAACATTCATAGTTTCAGAGATGATAAATGTTCGGAAGGGCTAATAAAATTTAATTTGTAACTGACGGAGTTGAGCTTTTTAATGTCAGACATAGTGTGAATAGAATAAAACAAAATAATTTGTTAAATACAGAAAGAATATGTGGGTTATGTAGTAAAACTGTGTAAGTCAGCAAAAGGCAGACTAGCTCAAAGGTAAACGAAACCGTGCTAGCAAAATAATTATTGCAAATAATAATAATAATAATAATAATAATATGGTCTTTATTTACACATATAACAATGGATCACAATTTACATAAAAAGAAAAAAAACATCTATATTCAATCATTAATAAAAAAGAAAAAATATATGGAGGGCGAGATTCAGCTCAAAGCAGAAGCAGTGAGCTGTTCTTCCACCTAACCCTACGTTTCAAAAACAACAAAAACACACAATACTAAAAATATAGTCTGGCTTTGCCTTCACTGTTGTGCAATAGCAATGAAAATGAAACGCAACCGATCGAAAGACAATTAGTGAGACGTTAAATGAACTCAATGTGTATCAGTGCATTATAAACGAGATTTAAAAGCAGAGCAAGTGTTGTAACAATTATTTCAAGAAAAAGACGTTATTAGTGGTTAGGCAAAGACATGACATCAAAACTGTAGTCCATAAGGTTTAAAATGTTATCAATCTTAATTTCCTTTATAAACATTTGAATATATGGTTGCGAAGAAACCTAACTGTCATTTATTAATAAGAACAAAATAAGATTGAAAATTATGTGTTGGGGCCAGATTGAGCTCCCCAATTATCTTCTAAAATCATAAATAAAACAGTTGTTAATTACTTCAATTGTGTGTGTAGTTATTCACAAGTCCTGGGCATTTGTGAGTGTAATTTGCCAGTTGCTAAAAGATCCAGTTTGAGCAGATAAGCAAGCAGAAGAATCGTCCAAGTGCGAGTGACTTTGGGGGCCCATTTCCAGGAGCAGGCAGCTTCGTCCAGGAAGAATACCGCCTGTTTCGAATAGGGAGAAAATTCAGGATCCAGTTTAAGCAGAAATCTCAACCAGCAAGCAATTCTCAAGCCCATTCCCGTGGAATCATTAGGAAGTGTGTCTGTCGTCCGACAGATCTCCAAATAAGATAGATTTTCATAGGGAAAGCGTTGGCGTAGGTCCATAATTTTTAAAGTGCTGCAAGTTCAGACCGTCTACGACGTGGAGAGCCATATCTCAGTGGTCCAGAGCCGTCCAGTTTCCAGAAAAATTAGTAGCGTCCCTTGAAAATGCGAAATGACGCCGCGTTTTGCAGTTTTGGGCCGGATATCAAACAAAAACCAATCGCGCTTCTCTTGTGACGTCACAGCTAAAAACAAATCAAACTTAGTAGTTGCTGCTCCACAAAATTAATACTCACCTGATGCGTCTTTGCGATTTTGGTGGTTTTAAAATTCAATTTTTAGGTTAACTAAATGTCAGATGAAATGGTGCATTTGCCCAAAATATATGCGAGTATTTGTCATACAACAAGTTGTTTGTAATACAAAGTTTTTTTTTCTTAAATTTTAAGAATCCACGACCCTGAAACCAAGATTGTCTCATGCTCTATCGAGTTAGTTTTGAATTTAATGCAAACAGATAGATAAGAAAAGGGCAATAAACCATTTATTTGTTGTAACTTTTAGTACACTCTTTTAATTTGCCTGGAGTTTGGCAGGTTCGCAATTGAATCTTGATAATTAGAAAGTGATAATTTCCCTTGCCAGTATTTATTTTAAAACCATATTATTTTTTTATTATTATTATAAGGACAGGGTCATTACAATACATAAAAATGGATGTTGATTTTGTTTGTCCCGTATGCGTTCCCACACCGTTCATTCGATTGCGATAAAACTTTGGTGAGTTGTTGTCTGCACGCCCGCGAAGGTTTCTGAATTAGTACAACCATTTTTTTCGGTGTATTAGTGCAGTATTTAATTGAATCTAATACAAACAGCGACATTTTATATCGTGTGCGACATAGCAAGTGGTGTTGATTGTGAAATTCCAATTGCCGGTCGACATTAGATAAGAGATATCACATGCATTCTCTTTGTCCAAGTGAATTGGTAATAGTCATCACAAATCATTACTTTCGCTGTCTAATCAATTATGCCACCCAAACGACAAGCGATTGGTCGATCTACACCTCAAGCACGAAATAAGAGGGTATCACGAGCTTCAGAAACGGTCGAGCAACGGGAAGCAAGACTGGAAACCGTTCGAGTACGCAGTGATCGATCTAGACGAACACTGTACGCTGATTTAAATCTTGGTGCATTCCATTACGATGCTAATTATAATTATAGTCTTCATCCAAGTGTGGTTATTAAAATCTATATACAGAATGATTTTTAATTTGATTCTTTTCTTTTACTAGGATATAAAGCTTAAACAAATAAGCATTTTCCATTTACTACTTTTGCGAAATATCAAAACTAACGGAGATACAGGGAGGGCCCTAAAATGTTAAATTAAGAACTAAAATTACTTAACAAAAATTAAAGTAAATTTAATCTAACTTAAATAATATGTTCAAAATTATAGCCATTCGCTTCTACACATAACGTTCCGCGTATAAGTGCGATGCGGCAGCGGCATTTTTACGACACTCCCAGTAAATAATAATAGGCATATTCACTCATTCATTATTTTCATAAACATGAGTCATTATTGTAGCAATAACATTAATAAAATTGTAATGGAAAACAAGTTGACACGGCATTGCTTGACAACAGAAATAAACAAAAATAAAATTTACCAGCCGCCTTTTCGAAAGTTTAGTTTTTACTTTGAAACTTTGACACCCTGTACCTCCGTTAGTTTTGATATTTCGGAAAAGTGGTAAATGAAAAAAATGCTTATTTTTTAAGCTTTATATCCTGGTAAAAAAAAGAATCAACTTAAAATTCACCCTGTATAAAAAATGACTGTTTCTTTGTTTGTCCCGTATGCGTTTCTATACCATTCATCCGATTGCGATGAAACCCTGGTGAATTGTTGTGCGCACGCCCGTGAAGGTTTCTGAACAAAAATTTTACAATAGGTGGTGCTGGGATCCAGATATTTCGATAGATTGTATTTATGGTCCGATTTGATTCATATTCAGAATATATGTTAGTTACGTGGAAAGAACTATTTTTATAAAAAATGGACCCGCTACAGTCGAGATATTTACAAAAACGTGTATTTATGGTCTGATTTGGCTTATATTCAGAAGATGTGTGTATAAAAACAAATTATTTTTAGGAAGCACAACGTTTGCCGGGTCAGCTAGTATACAATACAATAGACACAATGCCCACCGGTCACAAACCCCAACTGACAACTTGGTCATAACGCCCAACTTCGATTCTGGCCCCAATTCCCAACTTGGTTACAACGCCCAATTTTGATTTTGGTCACAACGCCCAACTTGGTCATAACGCCCAAAAACGGTATTGGTCACAACGCCCAACTTGGTAACAACGCCCGCCGACGCCTGTTATAGGAGAGAGCTATGGACGCCACTGAAACCACCGTTTTGGTCATAACGCCCAACTTCGATTTTGGTCACAACGCCTCACTTGGTCACAACGCCCAATTTCGATTTTGGCCACAACGCCCAACTTCGTCACAACGCTCAACATCGATTCTGGTCACAACGCCCAACTTTGATTTTGGTCACGACGCGACGCCGACTTTGGTCATAACGCCCAACTTCGATTCTGGCCCCAATTCCCAACTTGGTTACAACGCCCAATTTTGATTTTGGTCACAACGCCCAACTTGGTCATAACGCCCAAAAACGGTATTGGTCACAACGCCCAACTTGGTAACAACGCCCGCCGACGCCTGTTATAGGAGAGAGCTATGGACGCCACTGAAACCACCGTTTTGGTCATAACGCCCAACTTGGTCACAACGCCCAATTTCGATTTTGGTCACAACGCCCAACTTCGTCACAACGCTCAACATCGATTCTGGTCACAACGCCCAACTCTGATTTTGGTCACAACGCCGAACTTGGTCATAACGCCCAACTTCGATTCTGGCCCCAATTCCCAACTTGGTTACAACGCCCAATTTTGATTTTGGTCACAACGCCCAACTTGGTCATAACGCCCAAAAACGGTATTGGTCACAACGCCCAACTTGGTAACAACGCCCACCGACGCCTGTTATAGGAGAGAGCTATGGACGCCACTGAAACCACCGTTTTGGTCATAACGCCCAACTTCGATTTTGGTCACAACGCCTCACTTGGTCACAACGCCCAATTTCGATTTTGGTCACAACGCCCAACTTCGTCACAACGCTCAACATCGATTCTGGTCACAACGCCCAACTTTGATTTTGGTCACGACGCCGACTTTGGTCATAACGCCCAACTTCGATTCTGGCCCCAATTCCCAACTTGGTTACAACGCCCAATTTTGATTTTGGTCGCAACGCCCAACTTGGTCATAACGCCCAAAAACGGTATTGGTCACAACGCCCAACTTGGTAACAACGCCCACCGACGCCTGTTATAGGAGAGAGCTATGGACGCCACTGAAACCACCGTTTTGGTCATAACGCCCAACTTCGATTTTGGTCACAACGCCTCACTTGGTCACAACGCCCAATTTCGATTTTGGTCACAACGCCCAACTTCGTCACAACGCTCAACATCGATTCTGATCACAACGCCCAACTTTGATTTTGGTCACGACGCCGACTTTGGTCATAACGCCCAACTTTTTTTGAAGCACAGTTTCATAGAAATATCGAGCTAGATTCAAGTTCATAGCTGAAAACGTGCAAGCACCCACGTAAGTGTAACTTATACTTCCATATAGGTATCTGGTAATAGAATACTGTTGAATTTTAATTATTTTTATCTACGACAGTGTAAAATTGCCTTTAGTTGGCAGTTTTAAGTTTGTGAAACGACTGTTTAATAACATGTTTTTATTAGTTTACGTCGTCAGTAGTAACGTGTTTAAAATATTTCATTAGGCACGTTATCAGTAGCAACGTGTTTTAAAATTTTTAAAACACGCAAAATTACGACCGGTTGCTGGTAATCCTAATTTACATTTAAATATATTTTTTTATATTTACCGTCTTTTCTAGATTCTATCGTAGATACATTTTGTACGATACACATGCGTAAAGCATCTTTAGTCACTCGCGGGGCTTAAAACGCTCGCTCACTCGCGTTTTAACTCTACCCCACTCCTGTCTAAAGAGTAGCTTTACGCACTTGTATCGTAAATTACTATTATTGCAACATGATTGACGTGGTCGGGTTATAAGTCAATAAAAAGATTAGGCACACATACATTTTGAAAAATATATTATAGTCGAAAGTGTTGAAATTGTTGGAAATATTTAAAGTTGCGGCTTTATTGGAGCGTTTGTCCAGTAAGATTCTTGTAAGCTCGGTCGGCAGCGGAATTGTGCATACTTTTATTTATACAGTGCGTAAATTAAGTATGGAAACGGTGGTATTACTTGAATACGGCCATAGGTAAAACTCTGAAATTTGGTGTAGAAGTAAAACATACGGTTGTCTACTAATATTCGTGGTTCCAATTTTTTTTATCGATCGTTACGACTGCAGCACGAACAACTTGAATATATTTTTAAATTGAAATGGGGGTCGAAAGTACCATCATTAGTAAGCTGTTTTTGTGTAGAATCCAACGATGTAGCATTTGATATGGCAGTTTTGAGAAATAACTTCACTATACCAAATTAAACGTTGAGAATATTACTTTCAACGGCTTGCTAGATATGCTAAAAATTTAGTTGGCGGTGAATGCTTTGTTTTGTTTTTCAACTTTAAACAGTACATTTATGAAGAATACCCATTTGGCCATAACTACGTCTTCTAACACCATACCCTATCAGCATGAGAATCTCTATTCTCTCCTTTTCTGTAAGATTTTCCGTGGTACTTTCTCACTAACTACGCAAATTCAAACAACACCTATGATTTTCGATGTTCAATATTTGTTAAACAACAGTGGCATTGTTTTGTTTTCAGCTCTTACTATCGGTTTCAGTTATCTAATAAATTGTTATCTACAACTTTTAATTTGGTATAGTAAAGTTATTTTTCAAAACTCCCATATCAAGTGCTACATCGTTAGATTCTACATAAAAACAGCTTTCTAATGATGGTACTTTCGACCCCCATTTAAAAATAATCACGTTGGCCGTGCTGCAGTCGTAACGATCGATAAAAAAATTGGAACCACGAATATTAGTAGAAAACCGTATATTTTACTTCTATACCAAATTTCAGAGTTCTATCAATGGCTGTATCCAAATACAACCGTTTCCATACTTAATTTACGCACTGTATACACTTACGTTTCTGTTATCTGTTTCCATATAATTTCTCAGGAAGATTTGACTATAGTAGTGAAGTAATTTTTCTTTTTTCAATACCTATTTATAAAGCTGTGCTGTATCTGTGCAAATCTCCATGGTAAAGCAACATTTTTAGTAATGAGGATGGACAAAGTGTTATTTTATTCACTAGTGAATAAAGTAGTCAACAATAGATAGTAACTTACAAACGCATTATGTTGATTTGAAAATTAGACAAAATGTCACTACAGAACTTTAGAGTCACTATAATGATTTCCTAAAGCAAATTTCTTGAAATTTGGCGCAATAGAACATACGTTCGAAGCAAAAATCATATATACTCGTATTGTAGTCACTGCTCTTATTTTTTTAAATTGAATTGTTTTGTTCGAATTTCAATATTATTTAATTATTAAAATTTATAGCGCCTTGAGACACTTTCAGGGTTGTTAAGTTAAATTTTATTTTTAAATGACTTACAACTGTGAATTCACATGAACTATCACCTTTTATGTCAATTAAAAATTCTACTACGAATCTCAATCAGATATAACAAATGCTCAATTCTATTTGTATCTTATTGACTCAATATAATACGGTAAGTACTTGTTTATAGTTAATTACACTTTTTAAATTGTCTTTTATTTGCTATATCATCGATAGAACAAGACTACGACCGACCTTGCACAGTTCCTACTCTCACTGCTCTTATCACCTCCAAAATAGTAATCCTCCTGATGTTAGCAGCTTGGACCCCTTATTAGCCCTGCTGTGATGTCCCGCTTACTGACAACAGCTGTCATCTTGTCGACTCCCGGCAGCTACCAGGACAGACCTCTTCCTATCCGCTCGTGCAACTGTCACCTTCCAGTAACACCCTGCTCCATACAGCTCCACGGCAAGTTAGCTGTCACAGACGATCTCCAATTGATATCCTTCTTTTGTAGCTCCAAGCTTCACCAACCTCTGTTGTCAGTAACCAACAGAATACCTCATGTCCAGTCGTCCCTCTGCTATCTTCCCCGAACAGATCCTCTTGTCTTCAGAACGCCTTCACGAAACCAGCACTTAGCAATACTCAAACCAATGTAACTCCTTGTCAATTGTATTATTTTAAATAAACTATTTCCATCAAAATTTTGAATTCTTCTATAATTAATAACTGTTCTTGCTTCTATTTAATTTTTCCATCTTCCAATACTCTTCTATAACTGATGCTTCACTTATAATACTCTTCTTTATATTTCTCTTGTATATTCACCTCATAGATTTTTAATAACCCATTTTAAATATTTCCAAAAGTAACACATTCAAAAATAGGGTAAATTTCTATGTTTTATTTCAGACCGAAATTGTAAAAAGTACAGGTTTTTTATATTTTTGTTATTATTAATAATCGTAATAAATTCGCCTAGTATTCGCAGATTCAATATGTTTTGTTTTTAGAAAACACTGAATTCTAGGATACTAGATTTCAAATCATATATGTCTATTTCTGTCTACCGCATACAAAGCCCATAAACTGTATTCTAGCTCATTGGACTGTTTATGTTCACATTATCCACCACCAATCTGTATAATACCGATGGGGCCATAATTATTATACAGTAAAAATTCATGAACTGCGAACACGAGTAAATCAAGGCAAATTTGCGATTGCCTAAAAACACGCCAAGACCGATGGACAGTCGGTCTAAGGTACTCTGATATTAATCCACGGGTCGTCTGCGTTGATTGTTTAAGTACTTGTTCGACACAGACGAGGCATCCACGCATAGTGTATTTTGTTAATTAATTATTATATCACAGATATAATGTATGAGGTACTGTGTTATTCTGTGATTAATTCAGGTGATAAATTCAGAGTTGAAAAACAGGATTTTTAGAGAAAGTAAAGGAAAAGAAGGTAGTTCACAAAGTAAAACGCATTCTGAAGAAAGTAATAATTTCTTCCGAACAATCTAACTCATAGTAAAAGAAAGATGTAAACAAAAGTAAAACTATTTATATTTCAAACAACAAAATTAAAGAAGTTTAAATTAGCTCGTGTTCAAAGAGCCTGCCTTCTTGCGCTAAACAATATCCTAAGCGATTATAGAAACTTCTCCGCACATTAGCCAACGTATTAGTGCTAGTACCTCTTCAAATCGTTAGTTGTAGTGGAAATGACTTTCCACAGGAAGTTTTCGGCATTTCTACCACAGTTTACCAAAATTCCATACTTCTAAAATGACCATCGGGAAGAATATCGCAGCTAAATCTACTAGTTGTGCAATTTATTTAAATGAAAAATCTGGATAGTCATTAGCGGTAATACAAACCTCGTTTAAATACCTGTCTTCGTTGGGAACATGTGCTTTTGGGGAGAAACACATCCGAAGTTTTAAAACGCCTATTTCCAAATGTTGTGAAAGAATTTTGAATTTCTCGGACCGTTGGGCCCTAATAATGCCATTTTACAATTTGCACTGTTCCTTTGCTTCGTAGTCATCGATTTTAAGATAGAAATGGCAGCCGATATTAGCTACTGACAAAATACGCGAACTCGGCATTTGTAAATTCGACATATCGCCTGCCATGTTCGTAGCACGGCCTGCTGAATTGTGTGACAAACGTGACTTTATACGACCTGGGCATTTTTTTTAAATCCATTGTTGTTTTCATTTCTGAGAAAACGCCAATTTTGGCCGTTTGGCGCCACATACCCACGATGACATTTAAATGACAATGGCTGTCAAGACTAATTCGTGTTTAGAAATGATTTTTTAAATGCAGTATCAGTAGGATAAGGACCTATTGTTTTGAATGTAATATAAATATGAATGGTGTAATTTATTATTTAGTGTCGTGTAAGTACCTTAGAGATCTATAGTTTTAATATTTTTCTTGAGAGAGGTGTGGAACTCCAAGAATTCGTAGTTGAAGATGGATTCATATTTTTAGGCAGCTATTTTTTGGATAGCTCACACATTTGCTCTGAAATAGCACATGATAGGCAGATTATCGTATTTCTTACAAATTTGGAAGATGTTCTACGTGGTAATAGTAATGAAGTATTTTATTCTGTGTGTTATTGCAAGGTTGTAAGTTTATGTGTAATTTATTGTAAAAAAATTTATATTAAACAGTTAAAAGTTGTTTGTTTTATTAGATATCTATCTGTAAATGTAGTAATTAAAAATGTACTAAAGGAAGTGCAATTCGATTTTATAGTCTTCGCCCAGAAGAAGTTACTCGGAAACACCTTTCTTGAAAGCTACAACTAACCACTCTTTCCCCGTTGTTTATGGATACCAATTTAATAAAAATAGAAAATAGAAATTGCTAAAAAGGTGCGTTGTTTGAAGCACCAGTACGATAATTTAAATTTAGCTTTCAGACCATTTCCTTCGTAAAACTTAGTTGGAGGTAAATTCATGATAAGATCTTCCCCAATTGGTATATTTGCACGTTGTAAAACCGCTTTCTATTTTAACAACACCAAACGAAATCATAAGCAATAATAATAACGAATCAATTAATCAACAAATTATACTGTGAACGTAAATATTGTAACTGAGAAAATACACGAAAAAACTAACAGGAAACTGATCAAAAAACACAATAGAAAATCAAAGTAAAAAATACACGGGATGGTTATATTATTGTTGTAAAATGTTAAGAAACGTCGTAAAATTTAATCAAATATTTGCATTGTAGTCAACTTAGTAACTGATGTTACATTGCAAATTTAAAATTCCTGCTCGTTACAGTGATTATATAGTCACTGTACTGCTCGTTAGAGTTCCTATATGTACTAAGAGTTGAGCCATTGGATCCACAAATCAAGGACCATGTGATGTAGCAAAGATATATTTCATTTGTTTTAGCTGAAAGAAGTATGCATAAAGTTTAAAATCGGAAAAAATCAGGTACTCCATGGTTTGTGGATCCAAAACAAGTCACCCTACATGTCCCAACTCTTTATATACAGGGACTCTACTGCTCGTGGGTATACAGCTCTCTGCGGAGAATCGCGAAACTTCACACATGCCCAGGCCGTATACAGTGACGTTTGTCAAACAATTCAGCAGGTCGTGGTTCGTAGTAAAGAAAATCTCTCTGTATATAACAGCAATGAGTGAAAGTGAATAAAGTGCATATTTAGTATGAAAGAAAGAGACACATATATTTATATTACATTGCAGCAGACTGAAACTGCATGGTTTGAAAATTATGACAGACGTCAAGAAATGTCAATAAATACAACAGAACATAGGTATTTGTATCTTAAAATTAAAGGAATAATTTGCATAATTAACTGAAGCACGTGTAGAATCTCATAATGCAAAAATATGTAACAAAAAAGTCATATCTATTAAATCTGTGTAGGTGAAGTTTGTAAAAATATAAAATGCGGATGAAAGCCTCTACAGAATTCCATCATTTGGAAGTGATGTAAAGCCGTGGCTCCCTTGTTACTACGATGTGTAGCATGTAAAAGATCCCTTGCTAGGGTTGAACCCCTTAGTCTCGGCAAAATTCTAAGTAGGACCATATGACCAAAGCAGTCGGTGTCTAAGGTACCTGGTACTCTGCATGCCTAGACCTTGTCCATTAACAAACAAACAAACAAACTTTAAACTGTGTAGAACGTCATATGAGTAATTATAAGTATTTATGTAAAATTAACGCAAGAACTCAAACTGTTTTCCATTCTGGTCTAAACACTGTTGCAAGCGATCCTTTACTGATCTGCAGACAGTGCAGCAGAAGTCATACTCTTGGGCAAGCTCTTGAAAAGCATTTGTAATTGCTTCTTCGAGTTCTTCCAGATTATTGGGTTTATCTTGATACACTGTATTTTTAATCCATGCCCAGAAAAAATAGTCCACAGGTGTTATATCTGGACTCCTAACTGGCCACTCAACAGCGCCCTTTCTTCCAATCCATTTGGCTGGAAATTGTTCATTTAAAAATGTTTGAACAGCTGCTCCAAAATGAGGTGCGCCATCCTGCATAAAATATAAATCACCAAAGTCTTCCCTTTGCTGAAGTTGAGGTAGCACGTAATTTTGCAACATATTTAAATAATTTTGAGTAGTTACCCTTTCTCGAAAAAAGTAAGGACCAACAACACCAAAAGATGAAATCCCCCCCAAGACAGTCAGTTCTGGTTCGTATAAGCGTTTATCCAAAGTAATATGAGGGTTTTCAACAGCGTAATGAACACAAGAATTTCGATTTACACTTCCATTTAATTTAAAACCTGCTTCATCAGTTCAAACAATTTTGTCCAAAAATTTTTCATCTTCTTCAAGTTGATTGAGAAATGCAGCACAAAAATTTTCTCGTTTTTCAAAGTCAGTATCATTTAAAAAATGCATTTCTCGAGGCCTATAAACTTGAAATTTATTCTTCTTTAAAATGCGCCTAAGTGAAGTTCTAGATAAACCTAGTTCAGCACTGCGGCGTCTAGAACTTGTACTGGGGTTTCCACTAGAGATTGGCATACTATTTCATCATTTTCTTCAGCACAAGCAGTAGTCGGGGGTCCACCACCCTTGGGGTGAAGCAAACTATTCGTTTTCCTGAATTTATCTACAATCCTCATTACAGAAAGTAATGTTGGTGGTACCTCTTCTGGGAACACCTCAGGCCAATGGGCTACTACCAAGCGCATGCTTCCATATTTATAATAGAGCATTTCTCTGCTCTGCTGTGAGACGTCTAATCATTTTTGATTTTTGACCTTTGATGTTCCAAGCTGACATGTAACTTTCATATGTGATCATTTTTCCGGAATAAAAATGAGCATACTAAATTTTAAATTAGATATGTTTATCTCTTTCTTACAAAGAGATTTGTGGGTTAAGGTTTACGTCAGTCTGTGTCAAACAACAAACAAAACCTAACCTTTTAATCTAGAATCTGACATAGACTGACAATACACTTCAGTACTGCCAAACGTATAACACATATCAAGGCCTGCTCAGAATCATTTTTTTTATCTCATGGTACCATAGCTCTCTCCTATAACAGGCGTCGGTGGGCGTTGTGACCAAGTTGGGCGTTGTGACCAATATCGTTTTTGTTCGTTATGACCAAGTTGGGAGTTGTGACCAAAATCCAAATTGGGCGTTGTGACCAAGTTGGGCGTTCTGACCAAAACGGTGGTTTCAGTGGCGTCCATAGCTCTCTCCTATAACAGGCGTCGGTGAGCGCTGTGACCAAGTTGGGCGTTGTGACCAATATCGTTTTTGGGAGTTATGACCAAGTTGGGGGCGTTGTGACCAAAATCGAAATTGGGCGTTGTGACCAAGTTGGGAGTTGTGACCAAAATCAAAATTGGGCGATGTGACCAAGTTGGACGTTGTGACCAAGTTGGGAGTTCTGACCAAAATTTAAGTAGGGCGTTATGACCAAAAAGGTGGTTTCAGTGGCGTCCATAGCTCTCTCCTATAACAGGCATCAGTGAGCGTTGTAACCAAGTTGGGCGTTGTAACCAATATCGTTTTGGGGCGTTATGACCAAGTTGTACGTTGTGACCAAAATCAAAATTGGGCGTTGTGACCAAGTTGTGCGTTGTGACCAAAATCGAAATTGGGCGTTGTGACCAAGTTGGGCGTTCTGACCAAAACGGTGGTTTCAGTGGCGTCCATAGCTCTCTCCTATAACAGGCGTCGGTGGGCGTTGTGACCAAAATCAAAATTGGGCGTTGTGAACAAATTGGGCGTTGTGACCAGAACCGAAGTTGGGCGTTATGACCAAGTTAGGCGTTGTGGCCAAGTTGGACGTTCTGACCAAAATTGAAGTTGGGCATTATGACCAAGTTGGGCGTTATGACCAAAATCGAAATTGGGCGTTGTGAACAAAATCGAAGTTGGGCGTTATGACAAAAACGGTGGTTTTAGTGGCGTCCATAGCTCTCTCCTATAACAAGCATCGGTGGTCGTTGTGACCAACTTGGGCGTTGTAACCAATATCGTTTTTGGGCGTTATGACCAAGTTGTACGTTGTGACCAAAATCAAAATTGGGCGTTGTGACCAAGTTGTGCGTTGTGACCAAGTTGGGCGTTCTGACCAAAACGGTGGTTTCAGTGGCGTCCATAGCTCTCTCCTATAACAGGCGTCGGTGGGCGTTGTGACCAAAATCAAAATTGGGCGTTGTGAACAAATTGGGCGTTGTGACCAGAACCGAAGTTGGGCGTTATGACCAAAAAAGTGGTTTCAGTGGCGTCCATAGCTCTCTCCTATAACAGGCATCAGTGAGCGTTGTAACCAAGTTGGGCGTTGTAACCAATATCGTTTTGGGGCGTTATGACCAAGTTGTACGTTGTGACCAAAATCAAAATTCGGCGTTGTGACCAAGTTGTGCGTTGTGACCAAAATCGAAATTGGGCGTTGTGACCAAGTTGGGCGTTCTGACCAAAACGGTGGTTTCAGTGGCGTCCATAGCTCTCTCCTATAACAGGCGTCGGTGGGCGTTGTGACCAAAATCAAAATTGGGCGTTGTGAACAAATTGGGCGTTGTGACCAGAACCGAAGTTGGGCGTTATGACCAAGTTAGGCGTTGTGGCCAAGTTGGGCGTTCTGACCAAAATTGAAGTTGGGCATTATGACCAAGTTGGGCGTTATGACCAAAATCGAAATTGGGCGTTGTTAACAAAATCGAAGTTGGGCGTTATGACAAAAACGGTGGTTTTAGTGGCGTCCATAGCTCTCTCCTATAACAAGCATCGGTGGTCGTTGTGACCAACTTGGGCGTTGTAACCAATATCGTTTTTGGGCGTTATGACTAAGTTAGGCGTTGTAACCAAAATCAAAATTGGGCGTTGTGACCAAGTTGGGAGGTTGTGACCAGAATCGAAGTTAGGCGTTATGACCAAATTCTGAGTTGGAGATTGTGATCAGTGGACGTTGTGGCCAGTCCCCACCATGTGGGGTGGAGCGCACAAGCAATAGATGTCCTTTTCATACTTTATAACTATGAATAACGTGATTTTATGAGCAACAATTAATGATATCTATAAAATCTTGATGTTGCTAGAAAAAAAAATACCCAAATATCTGAATTAATTGTCAACTCCAAAATTACTTGGTGAGTAGGTCATATCGTTCAAGTTAAGCGATCTCTACTCAAAATAACGTTCATCCTATCGTGTGTTAAAACCAACTCATTTAGGGTAGGTCTTGAAAAGAAAGATAGAAAAACTTAAGTCTGTAGGCGAATGTCAAATTTCAATTTGTTTATGTACACATCTGTCACTGGAGCAGGTAAAAGATTACAATGCATTAAGTGTAATTGTATCAAACAAAAAGGAAAATAAGATGGCATGTACACAACAACGACTGTAATAATCATATCGGTCAATAAAAATTGTTTTTGTTAAATGTTTTGTATATTTTTGGGAAAATAATTTAAGGTCAAGATGTAATTTAGTTCTCTCTGACCTGTTAGTTCATTTGTATCAATAGGTATATCTCAAGTTACGGCAACCTTCAATTTGGTCATGGCATGCTGCAAATGAGTTTTTTTCTTTGGAACACACGATATAATAAGGTCAAAGCTATATACTTTTGATAGGAGGGTATCTGAATATACATCATAATCAAATCTTGGATAGAGCTTGCTACTTTAGCTTAGTTATAAGGGTATCCTAGTTACTATAAATTAGTTACTTTTCTTCCTGTACCTGAAAAAATAAAAATTACATAATAAACGCTTCGTTTCTTTCCACAAATTCTCGTGAATATTTCACAGAGATAAATAGAGGTATCTTGAAAATTGCGTTATAAGCCGGCTGTTATTAATAAATCCCTCATGAGACAGACATCTACGTCACTATGAAGCAATGTACACCACCATTTGGCTAAAAGCTAAAAAAAGACACGCACAATTACAGTTTTACAAGGTTATTTATGGTGCACCATCCTTAAACGAGAGATGGCACAGCCCTAGCTAGCACTGACCCTCGGTAAAATAATGGTGTGAGTTAGAACTAGGCAGCAGTTCTTAGGATTATAAAATTAACAAATTTTTTGTGCCTTTCGTTGAACACAACATAATCCAAAATCTAGCTAATAAATCATACCTTACCTACCTTTACAATCTCCTGGCGTCATACCTATTTAAACAAATGCACAGGTTGAAATAGGGTTGTAACAAAATAGCAACAATTAACAGTAACAGTGGCAACTTTAATTTATCCCACAGATTAACCATAACATATTTAAAATTAGCTCGTGAGCCTGGAATGGTCAAATACCAAAAGAATTCAGGCAGCGCCTGTTGCTTAATAGCAGTCAACAAAATATCATAAATAGAGTCAACACCATCAGACTTACAGTGATACAAAATAATATGATATGTTCTCATCTCAAATAATTCGTTGGCCAAAACTTTCAGAGAACTACTTAATATTCACTCGGGCACAATTGTCGGCCGCTAGCTCAGACAAACGGAACTCGAAGCGACAGAGCACTGGTCGCCATTAAATGTTTAAACATGGGGGAGACTTTACCCTGTAGGTACGTTCTGGAATCGGGTCTCTCCTGCGCTTTAAGAAATGCACGCCACATGTGTGAAACTAAGAACGGGTCAAGATTACGCCCTAAACAATTCCCGCATCCATATGCTGTTGAAGCTAACACCTTAGCAAACTGCCGTATGGCTCCTCACTGCTTTCTTTAAGGAGAAAATAGTTCACGATAGAACACAGAAGAAATTAAATACAGCCCGAAGAGGGCTTCCTTACTGTCTTACCCCAAGATGTTCTGGGCACGTGCGAATGAACTACACCCTTCTTCTTAAAGTGTCTTATGCTTTTTATTTACATTTTTACATTGTTTTACATACTATGTTATTATATTATATAGTATACAGCGCCAGTAGAGCCCTAAACCTCCATTGGTTTGTCTTGGTGCTGCTACTCCATGGAAGGTGGCGCTAGTGGAAAATGTACATATAGCACGTTGACGATTTCCACCCTTGGATGGGGAGCAAATACCCTGGGGATAGACTCGGCAGCATAGTGGTGGTATCCCGTTGCCTTCCACGGTCTAGGACATTTGGGCGCGGCCGTTTGGGCGCGGCCGTCTGGGCGCGGCCGTTTGGGCGCGGGGACACTTGGGCGCGAGACACTTAGGCGCGAGACACTTGGGCGCGAAGAAGGGTCAACATTGGGATTTAGGAAAACATTAAGTGTGAATAATTTAAATTTGACATAAATGAACAAACATTTACTAAATCATTATTTATCCTAAGAAGTTAATGTAATTAATCAAACAATATTAAAAGAATAATCCAATTGTTTATTGAAACCGTTATGAGATTAATTTTAAATACGGATAAATTTTGAAATAAATCCGAATAGAAATTATGTATCTATTTATTTATCGTATAGTAAGGGAAATGCACAGTAAACATATAAAAATATAAATAGAAGGTTAACATTTAAAATCAGTGTATAACATAAAATTTGTGATGTTTCCAGCATTCTTTGTCGGAAAGGTCTGAAAAGGACTTGTGTATGTCAAAGTGCCTCTGTGCATTTTAGCCAGAAGACCCTATTGGATGGTATGGCTGCCTGTTGTGCTAGTTCTTTAGCGCTATCCAGGGTGCACGTGTAGCCTAGTTTCTGCTACGGACGCCAACTAGCTTTGCGCCCCCGAATAGAAATAAAGACGGTAGTATATTAGATAAGTTCTGAAATAATTGTGAATACCTAAAAAAGGCAGTATGATAGATATGAAATAATAATTCTGAATTAAAATAAAGATTGAAATAGATTATATATAAGTGTTGAAACTAATTTTAGATAGAAATACATTCATTGTATAGTGTAAATGAATAATACTATGCTATATTTAATCGATCGATGCTTCGAATTTTTAATATGTTTCTAATATGTGTTCTGTTTGGAACGAAACTAGTCGGCTTCGAGTTTTGTTTATAATGAATATAATGATAATACTTAACAATAAACTGGTAAATTTTAAGATAATCAATTATTTTCGTTATGTTATGAACCGACTAACTGAAGATAAGGGCAGAAATAAGAATAATGATAAATAATAATATAAAAAGATCAATTTATTCTTGCCATTTTTACCATTATAAAACATATTCTTAAATTAAAATATATCCAATTTTTAAAATAAAAACAAGAAGCATCTACGCATTCATTTCATAATTGTACGAAATGCTTCTTAAAATTTCGACAATTTTCCTATTGTTTGCGCCGTCTACATGATTATATGATTATTATAATCTTCAACCAAATTCTTTATTCTTCTATCAGCCTGGATAAATTTTTGTTTTTTTTAGTTCGCTCATTTCCCGCAAGTAACTGTTCATAAGCAACGTTTCTTCCTCGTTGAACAGTTTTCAGGCTGTCGATGAATCTCCAAATGGTTGGATGGTTCATCGATAGCTCTCTTTGTACCCAATCTCTATTCATTTATTCTTTGTTGCTTAT
This sequence comes from Agriotes lineatus, assembly GCA_940337035.1. Classification (NCBI taxonomy): domain Eukaryota; kingdom Metazoa; phylum Arthropoda; class Insecta; order Coleoptera; family Elateridae; genus Agriotes; species Agriotes lineatus. The sequence goes on from OW679200.1 coordinate 150,186,884, forward strand.
TATTTTAATGTAATAAATCTCCGCAAAAGATTTGTTAGTATTTACCGGAAAGTTAAAATTTCTAACTTGTTTTCGTGGAACCTACTTGTATTAATAAAATTCTATACTAAATTTTTGCCGCCCGCCAACTCCTTGAACGTGCTTTAGGTAATTTTTGTTATTTAAAATAAATTTTCAGACCTATTAATAGTAAAGCCGGTAATACTAATATACTTTAATTAATTTTCTCGCGCCCAAATGTCTCGCGCCCAAGTGGCCCTGCGCCCAAGTGTCTTCGCGCCCAAACGGCCGCGCCCGAACGGCCGCGCCCAAACGGCCGCGCCCAAATGTCCGGCTCCGTGCCTTCCACGACTGTTTTCAGGCTCGAAAAACGCTAAAGTGCACTGCCCCAGCGAGATTCAAACCTGGCCACCTAGAGGAACGTGGATCAGTATCTCAGCGCACTAAGCCACTGAGCCACGCTACCTCTACACCCGCAAGAGTAGAATCCACCTACAATGGCGTGAGAACGAATTATGGTTCCGGCCGGGTGCTCAAGAACACGCTGCGAGACGCTATCACAGAGTACATACACAATTTCAGTATTCTCTAAGTGATAAAAACGCCTTTTAGTGTTTGCCAAAACTATTATAACATTAACGCGTGTGGTTTCTTAGATTTGAAGACCTTCGCAATTTAAATACGCAATACTATAGAAATTAACGCCCTTAATCGACACATCAGAGCTCAAATTAAAGTAACATGCACTTACTGTAACGACGTCTTCGACAACGCCCTCGGAGCAATCTTGGGGAGGCTGCAAAAAGACTTGGTATTCTTGCCAAAAATTATCGCCAATTTGCGAACCTAGAAGGCTAGCAGTCACATCGGCGTACCGAAGAAGTCAATTACAGCCGACTCCAAAACGGCAGATGCACAGACGAGAACATATCGTGGTGTGGTGGCAACAACAGTAGCAGTACAATCGGACTACGATACAGCCGCAGGAACAAACCTAAGTACCACGAAATTAGCCAACATAAACAAACTATAAGAAAAGCCCTCTCCAGAGATGGAAATCGGCTTAACTGTATTTAGGAGGACGCCACCGCTCGTACCTTCAATTCCTATGAAAACAAAGTCACGGTTAAATCGAAAAAACCCACTCGCCAAACATCCTATTCAGGAACCCTTTATCCAAGGTTGATTGATTTTCGAAAAAAACAATTCTTGCAGTCTCTGCCAGAGAGATGCACACGGAAAATAAAATTAGGAATGCGGGCTGCATCGAGGAGCAAAATACAAAAGTAACGCATAAATGAAGTGAGGCGTTACAAGTTATAAGAAACAATTAGGAAATAAAGCATGAGACAAAATAAAACACGACACACAAAAAAGAAGAAGATATAAAACATACTCTAACATAAACCACAGTCCAAAAGATGTGGAAACTGTGGAACTACAATATACTAGAATAAAAGAAGCTATACAAACAGCGCGGAGAGCTTACTAGGAAAACTAAAGACACTAGAAATACTGGTTTGATAATAATGAAAGTGAATAAAGTATAAACCAAAAGAATAAAATATTTCTCTAATTAAAACATGAAAAAACAAGATAAACAATAGAGGGCCCTAAAAGAAAAGGGAATGATACATAACTATTGAAAAGAAAAAAGATAATTCCTAAATAAATGATACAGAACCTAGAAGACCGAAATTAAACATGAAAATATGAGGAACTAGTATGGCCAAGGTTCAAAGAGGTAGAGGATTGAGAGAAGTGACAAAAAGTCTAATAGAAATAAAGCAAGAAGCAAGCGAAATAGAATTGAAGATAAGCGCACAAAAAGGTTTCTGGATATCCGGAGATTGATCGGCAATGGCTGCTAAAGGAATAATACTGCACCAACACAATTTTTAATATGTACATTTCTTTAACTACATAGGAAATAAAAATAAAAATCCTAAAAGGCAATAAATGCATGTTTGCATTTAAACACCTACTCTAATCCAGAGCAACTAAAATATGTTCATACAAAATAATAATCCATTCAGTAGTATCACATACGAGCGAAACCAGGCCACTTAAACCAAAACCATGGAAACAGATTGAGGACCTTCGAAAAAAAAGGTGTAAGGGTTATAGCAGGACTAGTCAGAGAATGCGAAAACTGGCGAATATAGAACAATCGAGCCATAAACGAAATCCTAGAAGTTTAAGGCATTGTAGCAAGGATAGGTTAACGTGGACAAGGCAGACTATAAAACGACCAGTGGATTGAACTACGCGGACATGATTCGAAGGACAGACAGGTGATAAAACCAGAAGGAAGTCAAGAAAAAGACAGAAGGGTTGAATCAAAGCTACAAATACCAAATTGGAAGGAGAGATCAAAGGACTAGAGAGAATGGAAAATAGTCATGAACGAAGCCAAGACCCAACTGTCATAAGTCCAGTAATTAAAGTAATTTTTTTAAATATTTAAAAGATAAAGATGTATTGTTACTTAGTTGCTTTTGCCAAAAGATAACTACTCGTATATTTAAATAGCATAGCTACTCTTCAAAGATTTGTCGTAGTCGTAGTAATAGTAGTTGTAGAGAGACTAATGCCAAGCGAGTAGGCATTCATTGTTACGATTTTTCTGCACTCCTTTTAGTTTCACAAAGCTGGTTTTGTGCTTTCTATAATTTGCGATTTCTGCGGCTCGAGTTATCGTTATCTGCACGCTTTTCCTTGTCCTAGCTTGACCGCGATGCGGCCGGAACGCTCTCGATGGTCGCATTCTTTTGTTTGGAACGCGTCCTTTCGTCTCGGAGCGTCGCGGAGGTGTTTGGTGCTTGCATTTGGTGGTTGTATGTCCTGCCGCTGTACGGGCATTCAGTACTGTATTTTGAACAAAATGTTGGAGAGATTATGTTCTTCTCGCCTTATTCTGGAGGATTCGACACCGTGCTGCACCTACCCTTCGGTGTCCGTTGCCCAGCCCATCCTTCCATCCTTTAGCAAGCAGTTTTGGGCAACCAGTTTTAGGCAACTAGTTCAGAGTAAAAAAGATGTAGCTCACCTGTACCTGTCAACAAATATTAATTTATGCACTATAAGATTTAAAATCAAAAACAAAAATATTACCCTCATAAATGTTAACGCACCTACGGAAATTAAGGAGAAAATAATCAAAGAGGACTTTTATGATAAATTTAAAAGAATATATGATAAAAGCCCGAAACAAGATATTAAAATAATCATCGGATATTTTAATGCACACATTGGTAGAGAAAAATGTTACGAACCAGTAGTAAAAAGAAACAGCTACCACGAGGATAGTAATAATAATGGCTTCAGAGCCATACAATTCGCAGCTACTACATGATAATACGTAATACACAGTTTCCGAGAAAAGACATATATATATATATATATATATAATTACATGGAAATTAAACGATGGAAGGAACATGTCGCAAATAGATCATATATTAATCAAACGGAAGTATACGACAAATATAACAAATGTCAGAAGTTTCAGAGGAACAGTACATGAATCGGACCATGCAGTGGTTAGTCATGGCTTAAAAATAATATAAACAACAATGAATTATTTGGTGACACATATGTAGTTTTTAGACAAGATAGAGATGTAGATATTTCGGGAAAATCGAGCGCTGATGGTGTCTTGCTCGGGGTTAGCACTAATTATCAACCGGAACGGCCATTGTTTTTCCTGGTACCAGTTTTGTGATCTATTATGTGTGAACGTTGTTTTAAATTTTAAAACCTGTTTATTGTTGTGTACATTACAAATGCTTCTAGAAAATATTATGAGTAATTATTTGACTGTCTAAGTAGCTTACCATTTATTTTCAATAAAAATTGCATGCTGTTTGGGGATTTGAATTGTCCAGATTATTCAAAATATTTTTTAGAAAATACAAAAATAAATTTGTCTCCTAAAACTATAGCATTAATAAACTTTATACACTTCTTAAATTGTAAACAGCACAACCATGTCACGAACACAAACGGCAGAATACTAGATTTAATAATAGCTTTTAAGGAAATCAAGGTATTCAGGGAGTCCGACGAGATAGTGCCAGCGGATCTACATCATCCTGCATTATCATGTGAGTTTATTATTAAATCTTCTAAAGAAAAATTAGGTAAAATGAATAATGAATTCATATATGATTTAAAAATGGTAATTATGATTTACTAACTCATTTAATTAGAGACACAGATTGGAGTGATCTAGATAATTACAACGTAATTGATGAAGCGGTAAAGAAATTTTATGATATTATTAATAATATTTTGGACTGTAGTATTTCCAAGTCACGAAAACGTAAACGTAAATTTCCTTATTGGTATAACTGAACAATAATTCAGAAATTAAACGCTAAAAATAAAAATATAAAAATTTTCCGTTAAACAGGAAACGCCGTTTTTAATGAAAATTATAAATCATTGCGATCTGAAACTAAGACACTGATTAAGTATGCTTATAAGACATATATGGAAAATTTAGAAATCAATATTCAAAACGAATCAAAATGTTTCTGAAATTTTGTAAGAAGCAAACCTGCATCCGGTGGTACTCCTGAATCAATGATTGATACAGACCGAACATCAATACAAGATGGAATAGATGTAGTAAATGCATTTGTCAGGTATTTTAGTAGTGAATACACTATAGGCAGAAATGTAAATTACAGTTTAGAGCCAATCGCTAATATCATAGCAAATATAAATATAAACGTTATAACTCATGACGAGGTAGTGACTGCGATTAAACAGCTAAAAAATGCACGGGCTACTGGTTCTGATAATGTCCCAACCTACATCATAAAAGGGTGACTATCTAGCTGTCCCCTTATGTAATTTATTTAATTTAAGCATAAGTACGAACACATTCCCCATGAAATGGAAAAATTCAAAAATCACTCCAGTTTATGAAAAAGGTAGTAAACCAGAAATAGCAAACTAGAGGCCCATCTCTTTACCAAATAGTTTTGCATAAATATTTGAATCAATTATAAACAAACACGTACGACAACAAATTAATTCATTTCACTGCATTGAACAGCACGGATTCATCAATAAGCGTTCTACAGTAACCAACTTAAGCACTTCCATTCAATATATTTTTGACGCGTTAGAAAAACAATATCAGGTTGATGTCATTTTTACGGATTTTGCTAAAGCATTTGATCTGTGAACCATAATATCCTCTTAAACAAACTTCATAAATTTGGTTTTACTAATAACCTAATTGATTTTTTTATTCTTATCTCTCTGAGCGCAGTCAGTGTGTTTATTTAAATAGTTATTCATCTGATCAGTTTGTCGCATCTTTGGTCCTCTTCTTTTTGTGATTTTTATAAATGACATATGTGATGTAATCAAATCTTGTGATAAATTACTATATGCTGATGATTTTAAACTCTTCTTAAGGATTAATTCTGAAGCAGACTGTTTACTTCTGCAAAACGATTTGAATAATAGTTAGAATTGGTCTATCGCTAATAAACTACATTTTAATGTTACAAAATACCAATGTATGACTTTTACTAGAAATCAAAATTTTATCAATTTTAATTATACCATGGACAACGATAGTTTGCATCGTGTGGTTGAAATAAGCGATTTAGGTGTAGTTTTTGAACAGCCTTTGAAATTTAACATTCATATTGAAAATTTAATTAACTCTTCATTATAACAATTAGGCTTCCTAATACGTAACACTAATCATTTTCATAATATCTCAACTTTAAAGACTCTGTATACAAGTTTGATTCGTTCAAAATGAGAATATGCAGTAATAATTTGGAATCCACACTATCATTATTATTCAATAAAGCTAGAAAAGATCCAGAAAAAGTTTTTGAGATATTGTAATTACAAATCTGGAATAAATAACATCGACAATGACTGCCAATCGAATTTAAATCATTATAACTTTACAACACTAGCCGAACGAAGAAAAACGCATATACTGCTTTACCTATATAAGATAATAAATTATCATTTGGATGTGCCCTCACTACTATCACAATTAAACTTTATGATACTAGATAGACGTACTAGATCGTATTTCACTTTTGCCTACTCATATAACACAAATATTCATTTATTTTATCCTATTATGTTATTATGACAATAACTCCTTAGCAACAAGTTGCGTTAAGATGCATTTAACAGCACTAGTGTTGTTAAGAAAAATAACATAACGATACTTTATTAGCATTTAATCACATGTTGACAGCACTGAAGCGTATTGTCAGTCTATGTCAAATTCGATGTTAGTAGGTTAGGTTTTGTTTGTTATTTGACACAAACTGACGCAAAACTTAACCTGAAAATCTCAAATTTAACATAACCTGACAGTGCTACCAACAATACAGTATTGAGTTTTTATCTGACTAGTGATACCATCACTCGATGTTGTAAGTGTCATTAATAACCATTTTTTCTATTTTTTAAAAAGGTTAGTGTTGTAGGATAAAATAAACCGTGTTACGATATACGTCACCTTATCTGCTTTCTACATTACTCGAGAATTTTAAAGAACTCGCTCCTAACGTCGCTCGTTCATTCAAACTATTCTCTCGTAATGTAAAAAGCTTGATAACGTTACTTGCATCGTAAATTACTATTACATTCGCCTGTTGTTGCTATGGCTATTAATTTTAATCGCATGAATTTGCTAATGGATATTTTCTTACAGTTTTTTGCACAGTTTCGTGCTGCCATAAGTGGGGAATGTGGTTGATACAATTAGAATCTTCTTTGTTTTTAGTTTAATTTAATAAATTTTATGAATTATTATGATACGTTTTGATGCATATGCATGTTTTTCGCAGCGTCCACTGTGTTGGGTGCATTTTAGTTTTCTTTAAAGTTAATCATGTAATTTCCTGTAATTGGGTCTGGGTACCTGTTGGAAATAAACCTTAATTATAACCTATAGATGTAAGTGGTATAAAGAAGAAAACCCAATAGAAGAAACAAAGAGAAAATTTGAGATAGAAAAACTTGAAACTGATAATATAGCGTCAATATTCCAAACAGAAATAGAGCAACAGATATTAGCCCAAAAACCGGGAGAGAGCACTATGGAAGAGTTGGTAAAGGAAACTGAAAGTATAATAACCAGAGCGGCAGAAGAAGTATTAGGAAAGCAGAAAACAAGAAGAAAAGAAAAGTGGTTTGACCAAGAATACCAATTGGTAACAGAAGTGAAGAGAAAGGCATTTATTAAGCTATAACAACAAAGAACAAGAAATAGTCAAAACGAATATGAGAAAATTAGAAATCACGTGTATAGGCTATTAAGAAAGAAAAAACGAGAATTTCTAAACTAAGAAATAGAAAACCTAGAAAAACACCAAAAAGGAGGAAATGTAAGACAACTGCACAAGAAGGTGAACATCAAGCGAAAGGGCTTCCGCGTACTATCCATTAAAGTTACGGACGAGAGTGGGACACCGATAAGCGATAAAATTAGTATAACCAATAGATGACAAGAATATTTCATGAATTTTCTGAATAGACAGAGCACCAGGAGGAGAGAATGTATGTAGGACCGGACCCAGAAATTGAAGCGCCTACTTACGAAGAGGCAGTTAAAATACTAAATACTTTCAAGAAAAGAAAAGCACCACGAGGGGATAGGATTCACATTGAAATCATGATAGCAGGAGGAAGTAAATTATGGAAACGAATACACATAATACTTGAAAAAATATAGGAGGAAGAAAGAATACCTGAGTCCTGGAAGACATGCATCATAATACCCATACATAAAAAGGGGGGCACGACGAGGTGCACAAATTATAGAGGAATCTGCTTGTTAAATATGTCGTATAAGATCTTATCTAAGATTATACACAATAGAATAGTGAATTACACCGACGAGATCTTAGGAGACTACCAAAGTGGTTTTAGAGCATCAAGGGCCACAACAAATCATATATTTACGATACTACAAATAATGAAAAAAGCGTGGGAATTTAACATCGACATATACCACCTCTTTGTCGATTTTCAACAAGCATATGCTACAATAGACAGAAGAGCACTGTGGAATGCTATGGTAGAGCTGGGGTTCCCTCAAAAGCTGATTCGATTAACTAAAATTACATTAAAAGACACTAAATGCAAAGTCCAAGTGCAAGGTTCGTTATCAAAGCCATTCACAATAAAAACGGGTTTAAGACAATGCCACTGCTTATCTACCTTACTGTTTAATTTGGAGCTGGAAAAAGTAATACGTGAGCTTCCAAACAATGGAAAAGGAACAATCCTCAATAAATCAAAACAACTACAAGTCTTTGCTGACGATGTAGATGTGGTAGGGAGAAATATATTATCAGTAAAGGAAGGTTTCTTGAAACTTGAAGGAAAAGCAAGACAAATGGGACTTCGAGTTAATTAGGAAAAAACAAAATTCCTGAAAATGACAAAAGGCGCTAGAGGAAGAATCCGAGAAAATATAACACTAGGAGACTTCAATTTTGTATCGGTGCACTCCTTCAAATATTTTGGATCTGTGATAAATGAGAACAATGACAAAGAAGAGGAAATGCGAACACGAATACTACAGGGCAATAAATGTTATTTCGTCATGAAACACGTATTTAGGTCATCATTATTATGTAGCTCAACAAAAATAGGGCTGTATAAAACAATTGTGCGTCCCATAGTACCATACGGCAGTGAAACTTGGCATATGACCATAAAACAAGAAAATCTACGTGACATCTTCGAATGAAAAGTAGTAAGAGCTATAGTGAGACCAGTAAGAGACGGAAATACATAGAAGAAAGTCGAACGCCGAAATAAAAAAAAGTATAAGAAAGGGGAAGCATAGTAGCAGCAATAAAGGCAGTTAGAATTAGGTGGGCAGGACATCTATGAACAATGGAGGGCAACAGAGGAGTTAAAAGAATTTTCCAAGGGAACATTGAAGTAAAACGATCACAGGGAAGGCCCAGGAAAAGATGGGTGGATTGTGTGAAAAACGACTTTGGTAAGTTATGCATTAGAAATGGAGAAATAGTGGCAAGGGATAGCAGCAGATGGAAGACTATTGTAGAATCAACCACGACCCACCCAGGGACATATAGAGCTGTAGATAGATAGTCCAGAGTTTGGAAACCAGTTGCTGCCGATGCGATCTGTGCGAACTTGCCTTGCTAGGCTTCGATTGTTAAATTCCTCAGCACGCTTTGACCTTCGATAAGCATGCTAGAAGTGCTCAACGGAAGCCGCTATCAGGTTTTATTTTAAACTATATTTATATAACAATTACGCACACTATGATCTGTACACTAGTCAATTACGGCTCATTCGATCGCTAATTTTGTGCAGCCGCATTTCGGCTTGCGTAATTCAAATATTGATCTGCATTGCAAGGAGGCGAGTAACGACCGATCAGTGACTTTTAATTTGTTGTCCAGCTACTGTAAATTATTGTCGATTGTGTAATAGTTAGTAACTGTATTGTGTTATAACGTTGTACTAAATGTTGGCATTCCTAAGTTAGTCCAGTATGGGACAATCCTGCATATAGTTAGTAGCGCACTCGTAATTGTTGAAAGCTTACTACAAGTATTTGAATAATCTTGTACTATTATTGAATTATTGATTGTACTGTATGCTTTAATTTCTATGCCTATGATACTGTGATATTTGCATTCTGGTATTATTTATTTGTTACTGCTACCGATGATCTTTTGGAGCTTTCTTTCAGGAAATTTGGACTGCTGGAGTTTATGAATTTTCGTTCTATGCCTGAGCATACTCGTCGTTATTGTCAAAATTCGTTGGCGCTCTACCGGTCTTATGCAATCAATTTAATTGGAAAACTTAAAGTACCGCACGCCGTCTCCATTGAGTTAGTTGCGGTCGGCAAGTGGGTTAAAGCAGTTTAGGATTTTTGGTTTCTTGAAAGATTAGCCAACGAACAATTAATACATAGGTAGTTGGATGTTCTTAAAACGTTCAATTGTTAAGGATGTTTGTAGCTAAATCTTTGTTGAAAATTCCATCTTCAATTTAAATAATTGGTTAAAAATCCAATTGTAGAAATATACACGTATTTCAACACTTCTGTGTCTTCTTCAGTCTATATTGTTAAAAACTAATAACATATTAAAATCTGTAAGTAAACACAATATATTAAAATAAGTTACTGAACAAACAAACTTTCTCATTCTCTTTTCACCTTGCAATTAAAAAAAGTTGTTTCACACTAGGTGAATTACATAAGTTACTTTATTCTTATCAAAAGTTCTTAATACATTTAAATTCCAGATACGTATTCAAAATACCCAGAGATTATATTATTCTTCTCAATTAGCGATGTTCTTAATTGGAAAAGAAGGAAAAAACTTACACATTTGATAGCTGAAACAAGTTTTTTTAATTGCAAGGTAAAAAGCGAATGAGAAAGTTTGTTTGTTTACTAACTTATTTTAATATATCGTTTTTACTGACATATTTTAATATGTTATTATTTTTTAACCATGTAGACTGAAGAAGACACAGAAGTGTTGAAATATATTTCAAGAATTGCATTTATTAACAAAGTCCTTTATTTCAAGATGGAATTTTCAACAAATATTTAGCTGCAAATATCCTTAACAATTGAACGTATTAAGGATAACATCATAAACCAGGCCTTAATTTTCAAATTGAATCGAGGATTATATTTTGAAAACCTATTAGGAAGCAACAGTATCCAAACCCTTTGTGCCTATCTCACCACATCCAAAATAAATTAGAATTGAAGGTTATACTAAGGTACAAGAAACTTGAAGTAGCAAATCAGTAGTGAAATTTTGAAACTTGCTGACAAACATTTTGCAAGAGCTGATCTTATAAGTGGTTTTTAAAGTCAAAGTTTGAGAAGCATTCTGGCGAATAGTTTAAGACGCTTGTTCTCGTGCTTTCTCTTGCAATTTTACTTTATTTCATTCTACCACATCCAGGTATCTACAAACGCTGAGTGGTACGTAAGAAATATACAACTACACAGGGAAACGGGCATCCCGGCTATACAAGAATTCATAAATAAGACATCCAGGAAATTCTACGAAAACCTCAACCAGTGTAATGGTGCAATTCACTATAGGCTAGGCGCAAAATCAATACACAGAAGACTGAAACGGAAGCTACCAATTGATCTACTAACAAGTGACAGTGAATAAATAAATAATTCTTTAAAAACTATTAAAAGCAGTGCACAGACAACGCGAACATAAATTTAACATGTGACACCAAAACTTAGTGACTGGTGCAATGGACACCTCTAATGTGACTCACAGTGACCACACCAAATGAACAGTACCATGAATAGCAATACTGCTGAACTGGTAGATCAATCTATTAAAAAAAAAAAAAAAAAAAAAAAGGTATCTACATAAAATTTCACTTGGTTTTTACGCTGTAGGCATTGCTTACCCGACTATTTTAGAGTCACTTGTCTAATCAAACTTAACTATTTATTCCTCCGGGCCTTGGCTTATCTTAAAAACATTAGTAGTGACTACGTTTTATAAGAAGTATTGACTTTTTATGTACGTAAGGAGGTATCTTCTTTCGCAATTAGTCAAAGCAGCACTACGCACAAATCTTCTTTATTCAATAATCGGTAGCTAGATATGACGGCTGATGGACATATACTTAGGCATTAATTATATAATAACTTTTAATATATTTCTACTTAAAATTTTATATTAACCAATGATATGCTGTCATCTTGATCACACAATTAATGTATAAAATCTAATCATATGTCAATCAGCCGTTATTTCTACTTCATAATCTCGTGCGAGTGAAGCTCTCAAGGTTCCGCAAAATATCGATGGCTGAATAAAGAATATTTATCCATAATGCTGTTTTGACGAATTACCCACGAAAAGAACTCTTTAATTAGTGGTAACCTTTCCAATCTGTTTTACTATTTTTAGTTATTGAGAGATAGAATGTTACGAATAGTCTGTAGCTTCCATGCATTAGGAAATATTCGCCAGTTGAATGTTTATAAAGCTCTTGTAGGTGGCTTCGATTGGTAGTTTCGCATGCTTTGGTGAAGATTTAACCAGTTGTATTTTAGTTTTAAGCACTTCATTATAATTAACAGGTGGCTTCGCATGCAATTCCCCTAGTACTAGTAATTAATTAAATTTCATCATTTCCATCTATTTTGTCCTAATCCTGCATACTTTAGCGCCTAGCTAGTTAGGCAACTTTATGCGCATTTATTAGCAACAAATTTCTGGCTTGATAAATTAGAATTGCAGTGTTGTTATCTCATGGGTACAGTCCCATTTTTTGTTAAACAATTGGTTGGATTTCTCACGCTCTTTTCTGTTCAAAATTTCGTGCAAGCTGGTTGTGCCCAGGCAGTTTAGTGTTTCGAAAAGTTTTTTTGGTTTGGCTAATCTCCGTTAGTTTTATGGAGGACCTAGAGCACAAATACCTTTTTGACGTTCGGAACTAGCGATTTTGTTGATTTACTTACGTCGTTCGCCACTGCGGATTTATTTGGGGACAACGTTACCTCTTGCACGTTCACCTCTGGCTACCCTTCGAATTTAGGTGAGTTGACGATAGCTCCTGCCTCATATCGGGGGCTCCTGCGGGAATTTTGAACGTTTTTAGCCAACTTTTGCTGGGATTCAACCATGTGCTCCTGGAATTAATAATCTTCGCTGGGATTCAATTTTCGCTGGAATCCAAAGCCAATTCGAGCGGGAAATCAGCCATGTGCCCCTGGAATTATCAAATTACAATTGCATCTCGCAATTTACCCCCTGGATCTCGCAAGGGAATTAGAATTCGCCCATCGTATACCTGCAGCCCTTTCGCTGCCCCACTGGCTCCCAAAGCAAGGCCACCTGCGTTAACCGCTGCCGGAAGCCAGCTCCCTCGGCTCCACGCATCCCTGATGCTCCAGGTGCGAAGTCTGCAAGAAACGCACGAAATAAATAGATTGGGTGTGTACGTCTGATTGCGAATCTCTTGCATAGTTATTACTAGGACATGCTATATAAATCGCCCCCCTTGTGTATTTTTAGATTAGGTGGCCCTTTCGCACATATATTATTAAGGCATGCTATATAGATCGTCCCCCTTGTGTATTTTCAGATTAGGTGAACCTTTCGCACAGATATTATTAGGGCATGTTATATAGATCGTCCCCCTTGTGAATTTTTACATTTGGCGAAACTTTCGCATAGATATTATTAGGGCATGTTATATAGATCGCCCCCTTTGTGTATTTTCAGATTAGACAAACCTTTCGCACAGATATTATTAGGGCATGTTACATAGATCGTTCTGCTTGTGTATTTTTAGATTAGGTGAACCTTTCGCACAGATATTATTAGGGCATGTTATATAGATCGTCCCCCTTGTGTATTTTTAGATTTGGCGAACCTTTCGCACACATATTATTAGAGCATGTTATATAGATCTTCCCCCTTGTGTATTTTCAGATTAGGCAAACCTTTCGAACAGATATTATTAAGGAATGTTACATAGATCGTCCCCCTTGTGTATTTTTAGATTAGGTAAACCTTTCGCACAGATATTATTAGGGCGTGTTATATAGATCGTCCCCCTTGTGTATTTGTAGATTTGGCGAACCTTTCGCACAGATATTATTAGGGCATGTTATAAAGATCGTCCCGCTTGTGTATTTTTAGATTTGGCGAACCTTTCGCACATATATTATTAGAGCATGTTATATAGATCGTCCCCCTTGTGTATTTTTAGATTAGGTGAACCTTTCGCACAGATATTATTAGAGCATGTTATATAGATCGTCCCCCTTGTGTATTTTCAGATTAGGCAAACCTTTCGCACAGATATTATTAGGGCATGTTATATAGATCGTCCCCCTTGTGTATTTTTAGATTAGGTGAACCTTTCGCACATATATTATTAGAGCATGTTATATAGATCGTCCCCCTTGTGTATTTTCAGATTAGGCAAACCTTTCGCACAGATATTATTAGGGCATGTTATATAGATCGTCCCCCTTGTGTATTTTTAGATTTGGCGAACCTTTCGCACAGATATTATTAGAACATGTTATATAGATCGTCCCGCTTGTGTATTTTTAGATTTGGCGAACCTTTCGCACATATATTATTAGAGCATGTTATATAGATCGTCCCCCTTGTGTATTTTTAGATTAGGTGAACCTTTCGCACAGATATTATTAGAGCATGTTATATAGATCGTCCCGCTTGTGTATTTTTAGATTTGGCGAACCTTTCGCACATATATTATTAGAGCATGTTATATAGATCGTCCCCCTTGTGTATTTTTAGATTAGGTGAACCTTTCGCACAGATATTATTAGAGCATGTTATATAGATCGTCCCGCTTGTGTATTTTTAGATTTGGCAAACCTTTCGCACATATATTATTAGAGCATGTTATATAGATCGTCCCCCTTGTGTATTTTTAGAATAGGTGAACCTTTCGCACAGATATTATTAGAGCATGTTATATAGATCGTCCCCCTTGTGTATTTTCAGATTAGGCAAACCTTTCGCACAGATATTATTAGGGCATGTTATATAGATCGTCCCCCTTGTGAATTTTTACATTTGGCGAAACTTTCGCATAGATATTATTAGGGCATGTTATATAGATCGCCCCCTTTGTGTATTTTCAGATTAGACAAACCTTTCGCACAGATATTATTAGGGCATGTTACATAGATCGTTCTGCTTGTGTATTTTTAGATTAGGTGAACCTTTCGCACAGATATTATTAGGGCATGTTATATAGATCGTCCCCCTTGTGTATTTTTAGATTTGGCGAACCTTTCGCACACATATTATTAGAGCATGTTATATAGATCTTCCCCCTTGTGTATTTTCAGATTAGGCAAACCTTTCGAACAGATATTATTAAGGAAAGTTACATAGATCGTCCCCCTTGTGTATTTTTAGATTAGGTAAACCTTTCGCACAGATATTATTAGGGCGTGTTATATAGATCGTCCCCCTTGTGTATTTGTAGATTTGGCGAACCTTTCGCACAGATATTATTAGGGCATGTTATAAAGATCGTCCCGCTTGTGTATTTTTAGATTTGGCGAACCTTTCGCACATATATTATTAGAGCATGTTATATAGATCGTCCCCCTTGTGTATTTTTAGATTAGGTGAACCTTTCGCACAGATATTATTAGAGCATGTTATATAGATCGTCCCCCTTGTGTATTTTCAGATTAGGCAAACCTTTCGCACAGATATTATTAGGGCATGTTATATAGATCGTCCCCCTTGTGTATTTTTAGATTTGGCGAACCTTTCGCACAGATATTATTAGAACATGTTATATAGATCGTCCCGCTTGTGTATTTTTAGATTTGGCGAACCTTTCGCACATATATTATTAGAGCATGTTATATAGATCGTCCCCCTTGTGTATTTTTAGATTAGGTGAACCTTTCGCACAGATATTATTAGAGCATGTTATATAGATCGTCCCGCTTGTGTATTTTTAGATTTGGCGAACCTTTCGCACATATATTATTAGAGCATGTTATATAGATCGTCCCCCTTGTGTATTTTTAGATTTGGCGAACCTTTCGCACATATATTATTAGAGCATGTTATATAGATCGTCCCGCTTGTGTATTTTTAGATTTGGCGAACCTTTCGCACAGATATTATTAGAACATGTTATATAGATCGTCCCGCTTGTGTATTTTTAGATTTGGCGAACCTTTCGCACATATATTATTAGAGCATGTTATATAGATCGTCCCCCTTGTGTATTTTTAGATTAGGTGAACCTTTCGCACAGATATTATTAGAGCATGTTATATAGATCGTCCCGCTTGTGTATTTTTAGATTTGGCGAACCTTTCGCACATATATTATTAGAGCATGTTATATAGATCGTCCCCCTTGTGTATTTTTAGATTTGGCGAACCTTTCGCACATATATTATTAGAGCATGTTATATAGATCGTCCCGCTTGTGTATTTTTAGATTTGGCGAACCTTTCGCACATATATTATTAGAGCATGTTATATAGATCGTCCCCCTTGTGTATTTTTAGATTTGGCGAACCTTTCGCACATATATTATTAGAGCATGTTATATAGATCGTCCCCCTTGTGTATTTTTAGATTTGGCGAACCTTTCGCACATATATTATTAGAGCATGTTATATAGATCGTCCCGCTTGTGTATTTTTAGATTTGGCGAACCTTTCGCACATATATTATTAGAGCATGTTATATAGATCGTCCCCCTTGTGTATTTTTAGATTTGGCGAACCTTTCGCACATATATTATTAGAGCATGTTATATAGATCGTCCCGCTTGTGTATTTTTAGATTTGGCGAACCTTTCGCACAGATATTATTAGGGCATGTTATAAAGATCGTCCCGCTTGTGTATTTTTAGATTTGGCGAACCTTTCGCACATATATTATTAGAGCATGTTATATAGATCGTCCCCCTTGTGTATTTTTAGATTAGGTGAACCTTTCGCACAGATATTATTAGAGCATGTTATATAGATCGTCCCCCTTGTGTATTTTCAGATTAGGCAAACCTTTCGCACAGATATTATTAGGGCATGTTATATAGATCGTCCCCCTTGTGTATTTTTAGATTTGGCGAACCTTTCGCACAGATATTATTAGAACATGTTATATAGATCGTCCCGCTTGTGTATTTTTAGATTTGGCGAACCTTTCGCACATATATTATTAGAGCATGTTATATAGATCGTCCCCCTTGTGTATTTTTAGATTAGGTGAACCTTTCGCACAGATATTATTAGAGCATGTTATATAGATCGTCCCGCTTGTGTATTTTTAGATTTGGCGAACCTTTCGCACATATATTATTAGAGCATGTTATATAGATCGTCCCCCTTGTGTATTTTTAGATTTGGCGAACCTTTCGCACATATATTATTAGAGCATGTTATATAGATCGTCCCGCTTGTGTATTTTTAGATTTGGCGAACCTTTCGCACAGATATTATTAGAACATGTTATATAGATCGTCCCGCTTGTGTATTTTTAGATTTGGCGAACCTTTCGCACATATATTATTAGAGCATGTTATATAGATCGTCCCCCTTGTGTATTTTTAGATTAGGTGAACCTTTCGCACAGATATTATTAGAGCATGTTATATAGATCGTCCCGCTTGTGTATTTTTAGATTTGGCGAACCTTTCGCACAGATATTATTAGAGCATGTTATATAGATCGTCCCGCTTGTGTATTTTTAGATTTGGCGAACCTTTCGCACATATATTATTAGAGCATGTTATATAGATCGTCCCCCTTGTGTATTTTTAGATTAGGTGAACCTTTCGCACAGATATTATTAGAGCATGTTATATAGATCGTCCCCCTTGTGTATTTTCAGATTAGGCAAACCTTTCGCACAGATATTATTAGGGCATGTTATATAGATCGTCCCCCTTGTGTATTTTTAGATTAGGTGAACCTTTCGCACAGATATTATTAGAGCATGTTATATAGATCGTCCCCCTTGTGTATTTTCAGATTAGGCAAACCTTTCGCACAGATATTATTAGGGCATGTTATATAGATCGTCCCCCTTGTGTATTTTTAGATTTGGCGAACCTTTCGCACAGATATTATTAGAACATGTTATATAGATCGTCCCGCTTGTGTATTTTTAGATTTGGCGAACCTTTCGCACATATATTATTAGAGCATGTTATATAGATCGTCCCCCTTGTGTATTTTTAGATTAGGTGAACCTTTCGCACAGATATTATTAGAGCATGTTATATAGATCGTCCCGCTTGTGTATTTTTAGATTTGGCGAACCTTTCGCACATATATTATTAGAGCATGTTATATAGATCGTCCCCCTTGTGTATTTTTAGATTAGGTGAACCTTTCGCACAGATATTATTAGAGCATGTTATATAGATCGTCCCGCTTGTGTATTTTTAGATTTGGCAAACCTTTCGCACATATATTATTAGAGCATGTTATATAGATCGTCCCCCTTGTGTATTTTTAGAATAGGTGAACCTTTCGCACAGATATTATTAGAGCATGTTATATAGATCGTCCCCCTTGTGTATTTTCAGATTAGGCAAACCTTTCGCACAGATATTATTAGGGCATGTTATATAGATCGTCCCCCTTGTGAATTTTTACATTTGGCGAAACTTTCGCATAGATATTATTAGGGCATGTTATATAGATCGCCCCCTTTGTGTATTTTCAGATTAGACAAACCTTTCGCACAGATATTATTAGGGCATGTTACATAGATCGTTCTGCTTGTGTATTTTTAGATTAGGTGAACCTTTCGCACAGATATTATTAGGGCATGTTATATAGATCGTCCCCCTTGTGTATTTTTAGATTTGGCGAACCTTTCGCACACATATTATTAGAGCATGTTATATAGATCTTCCCCCTTGTGTATTTTCAGATTAGGCAAACCTTTCGAACAGATATTATTAAGGAATGTTACATAGATCGTCCCCCTTGTGTATTTTTAGATTAGGTAAACCTTTCGCACAGATATTATTAGGGCGTGTTATATAGATCGTCCCCCTTGTGTATTTGTAGATTTGGCGAACCTTTCGCACAGATATTATTAGGGCATGTTATAAAGATCGTCCCGCTTGTGTATTTTTAGATTTGGCGAACCTTTCGCACATATATTATTAGAGCATGTTATATAGATCGTCCCCCTTGTGTATTTTTAGATTAGGTGAACCTTTCGCACAGATATTATTAGAGCATGTTATATAGATCGTCCCCCTTGTGTATTTTCAGATTAGGCAAACCTTTCGCACAGATATTATTAGGGCATGTTATATAGATCGTCCCCCTTGTGTATTTTTAGATTAGGTGAACCTTTCGCACATATATTATTAGAGCATGTTATATAGATCGTCCCCCTTGTGTATTTTCAGATTAGGCAAACCTTTCGCACAGATATTATTAGGGCATGTTATATAGATCGTCCCCCTTGTGTATTTTTAGATTTGGCGAACCTTTCGCACAGATATTATTAGAACATGTTATATAGATCGTCCCGCTTGTGTATTTTTAGATTTGGCGAACCTTTCGCACATATATTATTAGAGCATGTTATATAGATCGTCCCCCTTGTGTATTTTTAGATTAGGTGAACCTTTCGCACAGATATTATTAGAGCATGTTATATAGATCGTCCCGCTTGTGTATTTTTAGATTTGGCGAACCTTTCGCACATATATTATTAGAGCATGTTATATAGATCGTCCCCCTTGTGTATTTTTAGATTAGGTGAACCTTTCGCACAGATATTATTAGAGCATGTTATATAGATCGTCCCGCTTGTGTATTTTTAGATTTGGCAAACCTTTCGCACATATATTATTAGAGCATGTTATATAGATCGTCCCCCTTGTGTATTTTTAGAATAGGTGAACCTTTCGCACAGATATTATTAGAGCATGTTATATAGATCGTCCCCCTTGTGTATTTTCAGATTAGGCAAACCTTTCGCACAGATATTATTAGGGCATGTTATATAGATCGTCCCCCTTGTGTATTTTTAGATTAGGCAATCCTTTCGCACAGATATTATTAGGGCATGTTATATAGATCGTCCCGCTTGTGTATTTTTAGATTTGGCGAACCTTTCGCACATATATTATTAGAGCATGTTATATAGATCGTCCCCCTTGTGTATTTTTAGATTAGGTGAACCTTTCGCACAGATATTATTAGAGCATGTTATATAGATCGTCCCGCTTGTGTATTTTTAGATTTGGCGAACCTTTCGCACATATATTATTAGAGCATGTTATATAGATCGTCCCCCTTGTGTATTTTTAGATTAGGTGAACCTTTCGCACAGATATTATTAGAGCATGTTATATAGATCGTCCCGCTTGTGTATTTTTAGATTTGGCAAACCTTTCGCACATATATTATTAGAGCATGTTATATAGATCGTCCCCCTTGTGTATTTTTAGATTAGGCAAACCTTTCGCACAGATATTATTAGGGCATGTTATATAGATCGTCCCGCTTGTGTATTTTTAGATTTGGCGAACCTTTCGCACATATATTATTAGAGCATGTTATATAGATCGTCCACCTTGTGTATTTTTAGATTAGGTGAACCTTTCGCACAGATATTATTAGAGCATGTTATATAGATCGTCCCCCTTGTGTATTTTCAGATTAGGCAAACCTTTCGCACAGATATTATTAGGGCATGTTATATAGATCGTCCCGCTTGTGTATTTTTAGATTTGGCGAACCTTTCGCACAGATATTATTAGAGCATGTTATATAGATCGTCCCCCTTGTGTATTTTTAGATTAGGTGAACCTTTCGCACATATATTATTAGAGCATGTTATATAGATCGTCCCGCTTGTGTATTTTTAGATTTGGCGAACCTTTCGCACAGATATTATTAGAGCATGTTATATAGATCGTCCCCCTTGTGTATTTTTAGATTAGGTGAACCTTTCGCACATATATTATTAGAGCATGTTATATAGATCGTCCCGCTTGTGTATTTTTAGATTAGGCAAACCTTTCGCACAGATATTATTAGAGCATGTTATATAGATCGTCCCCCTTGTGTATTTTTAGATTAGGTGAACCTTTCGCACATATATTATTAGAGCATGTTATATAGATCGTCCCGCTTGTGTATTTTTAGATTTGGCGAACCTTTCGCACATATATTATTAGAGCATGTTATATAGATCGTCCCCCTTGTGTATTTTTAGATTAGGTGAACCTTTCGCACAGATATTAATAGAGCATGTTATATAGATCGTCCCGCTTGTGTATTTTTAGATTTGGCAAACCTTTCGCACATATATTATTAGAGCATGTTATATAGATCGTCCCCCTTTGTGTATTTTTAGATTAGGTGCACCTTTCGCACAGATATTATTAGAGCATGTTATATAGATCGTCCCCCTTGTGTATTTTCAGATTAGGTGAACCTTTCGCACAGATATTATTAGAGCATGTTATATAGATCGTCCCGCTTGTGTATTTTTAGATTTGGCGAACCTTTCGCACATATATTATTAGAGCATGTTATATAGATCGTCCCCCTTGTGTATTTTTAGATTAGGTGAACCTTTCGCACAGATATTATTAGAGCATGTTATATAGATCGTCCCGCTTGTGTATTTTTAGATTTGGCGAACCTTTCGCACATATATTATTAGAGCATGTTATATAGATCGTCCCCCTTGTGTATTTTTAGATTAGGTGAACCTTTCGCACAGATATTATTAGAGCATGTTATATAGATCGTCCCGCTTGTGTATTTTTAGATTTGGCGAACCTTTCGCACATATATTATTAGAGCATGTTATATAGATCGTCCCCCTTGTGTATTTTTAGATTAGGTGAACCTTTCGCACAGATATTATTAGAGCATGTTATATAGATCGTCCCGCTTGTGTATTTTTAGATTTGGCAAACCTTTCGCACATATATTATTAGAGCATGTTATATAGATCGTCCCCCTTGTGTATTTTTAGATTAGGCAAAAATTTCGCACAGATATTATTAGGGCATGTTATATAGATCGTCCCGCTTGTGTATTTTTAGATTTGGCGAACCTTTCGCACATATATTATTAGAGCATGTTATATAGATCGTCCACCTTGTGTATTTTTAGATTAGGTGAACCTTTCGCACAGATATTATTAGAGCATGTTATATAGATCGTCCCCCTTGTGTATTTTCAGATTAGGCAAACCTTTCGCACAGATATTATTAGGGCATGTTATATAGATCGTCCCGCTTGTGTATTTTTAGATTTGGCGAACCTTTCGCACAGATATTATTAGAGCATGTTATATAGATCGTCCCCCTTGTGTATTTTTAGATTAGGTGAACCTTTCGCACATATATTATTAGAGCATGTTATATAGATCGTCCCGCTTGTGTATTTTTAGATTTGGCGAACCTTTCGCACAGATATTATTAGAGCATGTTATATAGATCGTCCCCCTTGTGTATTTTTAGATTAGGTGAACCTTTCGCACATATATTATTAGAGCATGTTATATAGATCGTCCCGCTTGTGTATTTTTAGATTAGGCAAACCTTTCGCACAGATATTATTAGAGCATGTTATATAGATCGTCCCCCTTGTGTATTTTTAGATTAGGTGAACCTTTCGCACATATATTATTAGAGCATGTTATATAGATCGTCCCGCTTGTGTATTTTTAGATTTGGCGAACCTTTCGCACATATATTATTAGAGCATGTTATATAGATCGTCCCCCTTGTGTATTTTTAGATTAGGTGAACCTTTCGCACAGATATTATTAGAGCATGTTATATAGATCGTCCCGCTTGTGTATTTTTAGATTTGGCAAACCTTTCGCACATATATTATTAGAGCATGTTATATAGATCGTCCCCCTTTGTGTATTTTTAGATTAGGTGCACCTTTCGCACAGATATTATTAGAGCATGTTATATAGATCGTCCCCCTTGTGTATTTTCAGATTAGGCAAACCTTTCGCACAGATATTATTAGGGCATGTTATATAGATCGTCCCCCTTGTGTATTTTTAGATTAGGTGAAGCTTTCGCACAGATATTATTAGAGCATGTTATATAGATCGTCCCGCTTGTGTATTTTTAGATTTGGCAAACCTTTCGCACATATATTATTAGAGCATGTTATATAGATCGTCCCCCTTGTGTATTTTTAGATTAGGCAAAAATTTCGCACAGATATTATTAGGGCATGTTATATAGATCGTCCCGCTTGTGTATTTTTAGATTTGGCGAACCTTTCGCACATATATTATTAGAGCATGTTATATAGATCGTCCACCTTGTGTATTTTTAGATTAGGTGAACCTTTCGCACAGATATTATTAGAGCATGTTATATAGATCGTCCCCCTTGTGTATTTTCAGATTAGGCAAACCTTTCGCACAGATATTATTAGGGCATGTTATATAGATCGTCCCGCTTGTGTATTTTTAGATTTGGCGAACCTTTCGCACAGATATTATTAGAGCATGTTATATAGATCGTCCCACTTGTGTATTTTTAGATTAGGTGAACCTTTCGCACATATATTATTAGAGCATGTTATATAGATCGTCCCGCTTGTGTATTTTTAGATTTGGCGAACCTTTCGCACAGATATTATTAGAGCATGTTATATAGATCGTCCCCCTTGTGTATTTTTAGATTAGGTGAACCTTTCGCACATATATTATTAGAGCATGTTATATAGATCGTCCCGCTTGTGTATTTTTAGATTAGGCAAACCTTTCGCACAGATATTATTAGAGCATGTTATATAGATCGTCCCCCTTGTGTATTTTTAGATTAGGTGAACCTTTCGCACATATATTATTAGAGCATGTTATATAGATCGTCCCGCTTGTGTATTTTTAGATTTGGCGAACCTTTCGCACATATATTATTAGAGCATGTTATATAGATCGTCCCCCTTGTGTATTTTTAGATTAGGTGAACCTTTCGCACAGATATTATTAGAGCATGTTATATAGATCGTCCCGCTTGTGTATTTTTAGATTTGGCAAACCTTTCGCACATATATTATTAGAGCATGTTATATAGATCGTCCCCCTTTGTGTATTTTTAGATTAGGTGCACCTTTCGCACAGATATTATTAGAGCATGTTATATAGATCGTCCCCCTTGTGTATTTTCAGATTAGGCAAACCTTTCGCACAGATATTATTAGGGCATGTTATATAGATCGTCCCCCTTGTGTATTTTTAGATTAGGTGAACCTTTCGCACAGATATTATTAGAGCATGTTATATAGATCGTCCCCCCTGTGTATTTTCAGATTAGGCAAACCTTTCGCACAGATATTATTAGGGCATGTTATATAGATCGTCCCCCTTGTGTATTTTTAGATTTGGCGAACCTTTCGAACATATATTATTAGAGCATGTTATATAGATCGTCCCCCTTGTGTATTTTTAGATTAGGTGAACCTTTCGCACAGATATTATTAGAGCATGTTATATAGATCGTCCCCCTTGTGTATTTTCAGATTAGGCAAACCTTTCGCACAGATATTATTAGAGCATGTTATATAGATCGTCCCTCTTGTGTATTTTCAGATTAGGCAAACCTTTCGCACAGATATTATTAGGGCATGTTATATAGATCGTCCCCCTTGTGTATTTTTAGATTTGGTGAACCTTTCGCACAGATATTATTAGAGCATGTTATATAGATCGTCCCCCTTGTGTATTTTTAGATTAGGTGAACCTTTCGCACAGATATTATTAGAGCATGTTATATAGATCGTCCCCCTTGTGTATTTTTAGATTAGGTGAACCTTTCGCACATATATTATTAGAGCATGTTATATAGATCGTCCCGCTTGTGTATTTTTAGATTTGGCGAACCTTTCGCACACATATTATTAGAGCATGTTATATAGATCGTCCCGCTTGTGTATTTTTAGATTTGGCGAACCTTTCGCACATATATTATTAGAGCATGTTATATAGATCGTCCCCCTTGTGTATTTTTAGATTAGGCAAACCTTTCGCACAGATATTATTAGGGCATGTTATATAGATCGTCCCCCTTGTGTATTTTTAGATTAGGTGAACCTTTCGCACAGATATTATTAGAGCATGTTATATAGATCGTCCCCCTTGTGTATTTTTAGATTAGGTGAACCTTTCGCACAGATATTATTAGGGCATGTTATATAGATCGTCCCCCTTGTGTATTTTTAGATTTGGCGAACCTTTCGCACAGATATTATTAGAACATGTTATATAGATCTTCCCCCTTGTGTATTTTCAGATTAGGCAAACCTTTCGCACAGATATTATTAAGGCATGTTACATAGATCGTCCCCTTGTGTATTTTTAGATTAGGTAAACCTTTCGCACAGATATTATTAGGGCATGTTATATAGATCGTCCCGCTTGTGTATTTTTAGATTTGGCGAACCTTTCGCACAGATATTATTAGAGCATGTTATATAGATCGTCCCCCTTGTGTATTTTTAGATTAGGTGAACCTTTCACACAGATATTATTAGGGCATGTTATATAGATCGTCCCCCTTGTGTATTTTTAGATTAGGTGAACCTTTCGCACAGATATTATTAGGGCATGTTATATAGATCGTCCCCCTTGTGTATTTTTAGATTAGGTGAACCTTTCGCAAAGATATTATTAGGGCATGTTATATAGATCGTCCCCCTGGTGTATTTTTAAATTTGGCGAACCTTTCGCACACATATTATTAGAGCATGTTATATAGATCTTCCCCCTTGTGTATTTTCAGATTAGGCAAACCTTTCGCACAGATATTATTAAGGAATGTTACATCGATCGTCCCCCTTGTGTATTTTTAGATTAGGTAAACCTTTCGCACAGATATTATTAGAGCGTGTTATATAGATCGTCCCGCTTGTGTATTTTTAGATTTGGCGAACCTTTCGCACAGATATTATTAGAGCATGTTATATAGATCGTCCCCCTTGTGTATTTTTAGATCAGGTGAACCTTTTGCACAGATATTATTAGGGCATGTTATATAGATCGTCCCCCTTGTGTATTTTTAGATTAGGTGAACCTTTCGCACAGATATTATTAGAGCATGTTATATAGATCGTCCCCCTTGTGTATTTTTAGATTAGGTGAACCCTTTGCACAGATATTATTAGGGCATGTTATATAGATCGTCCCCCTTGTGTATTTTTAGATTAGGTGTTTCTTTCGCACAGATATTATTAAGGCATGTTACATATGTCGTTACCTTGTGTATTTTTAGATTAGGTAAACCTTTCGCACAGCTATTATTAGGGCATGTTATATAGATCGTATCCCTTGTGTATTTTTAGATTAGGTGAACCTTTCGCACAGATATTATTAGAGCATGTTATATAGATCGTCCCCCTTGTGTATTTTCAGATTAGGCAAACCTTTCGCACAGATATTATTAAGGCATGTTACATAGATCGTCCCCTTGTGTATTTTTAGATTAGGTAAACCTTTCGCACAGATATTATTAGGGAATGTGATATAGATCATCCCCCCTGTGTATTTTTATATTAGGTGAACCTTTCGCACAGATATTATTAGAGCATGTTATATAGATCGTCCCCCTTGTGTATTTTTAGATTTGGCGAACCTTTCGCACAGATATTATTAGAACATGTCATATAGATCTTCCCCCTTGTGTATTTTCAGATTAGGCAAACCTTTCGCACAGATATTATTAGGGCATGTTATATAGATCGTCCCCCTTGTGTATTTTCGATTTGGCGAACCTTTCGCACAGATATTATTAGAGCATGTTATATAGATCGTCCCCCTTGTGTATTTTTAGATTTGGCGAACCTTTCGCACAGATATTATTAGAGCATGTTATATAGATCGTCCCCCTTGTGTATTTTTAGATTTGGCGAACCTTTCGCACAGATATTATTAGAACATGTCATATAGATCTTCCCCCTTGTGTATTTTCAGATTAGGTAAACCTTTCACACAGTTATTATTAGGGCATGTTATATAGATCGTCCCCCTTGTGTATTTTTAGATTTGGCGAACCTTTCGCACAGATATTATTAGAACATGTCATATAGATCTTCCCCCTTGTGTATTTTCAGATTAGGCAAACCTTTCGCACAGATATTATTAAGGCATGTTACATAGATCGTCCCCTTGTGTATTTTTAGATTAGGTAAACCTTTCGCACAGATATTATTAGGGCAAGTTATATAGATCGTCCCCCTTGTGTATTTTTAGATTAGGTGAACCTTTCGCACAGATATTATTAGAGCATGTTATATAGATCGTCCCCCTTGTGTATTTTCAGATTAGGCAAATCTTTCGCACAGATATTATTAGGGCATGTTATATAGATCGTCCCCCTTGTGTATTTTTAGATTTGGCGAACCTTTCGCACAGATATTATTAGAACATGTCATATAGATCTTCCCCCTTGTGTATTTTCAGATTAGGCAAACCTTTAGCACAAATATTATTAAGGCATGTTACATAGATCGTCCCCTTGTGTATTTTTAGATTAGGTAAACCTTTCGCACAGATATTATTAGGGCATGTTATATAGATCGTCCCCCTTGTGTATTTTTAGATTAGGTGAACCTTTCGCACAGATATTATTAGAGCATGTTATATAGATCGTCCCCCTTGTGTATTTTTAGATTAGGTGAACCTTTCGCACAGATATTATTAGAGCATGTCATATAGATCTTCCCCCTTGTGTATTTTCAGATTAGGCAAACCTTTCGCACAGATATTATTAGGGCATGTTATATAGATCGTCCCCCTTGTGTATTTTTAGATTAGGTGAACCTTTCGCACAGATATTATTAGAGCATGTCATATAGATCTTCCCCCTTGTGTATTTTCAGATTAGGCAAACCTTTCGCACAGATATTATTAAGGCATGTTACATAGATCGTCCCCTTGTGTATTTTTAGATGAGGTAAACCTTTCGCACAGATATTATTAGGGCATGTTATATAGATCGTCCCCCTTGTGTATTTTTAGATTAGGTGAACCTTTCGCACAGATATTATTAGAGCATGTCATATAGATCTTCCCCCTTGTGTATTTTCAGATTAGGCAAACCTTTAGCACAGATATTATTAAGGCATGTTACATAGATCGTCCCCTTGTGTATTTTTAGATTAGGTAAACCTTTCGCACAGATATTATTAGGGCATGTTATATAGATCGTCCCCCTTGTGTATTTTTAGATTAGGTGAACCTTTCGCACAGATATTATTAGAGCATGTCATATAGATCTTCCCCCTTGTGTATTTTCAGATTAGGCAAACCTTTCGCACAGATATTATTAAGGCATGTTACATAGATCGTCCCCTTGTGTATTTTTAGATGAGGTAAACCTTTCGCACAGATATTATTAGGGCATGTTATATAGATCGTCCCCCTTGTGTATTTTTAGGTTAGGTGAACCTTTCGCACAGATATTATTAGAGCATGTTATATAGATCGTCCCCCTTGTGTATTTTCAGATTAGGCAAATCTTTCGCCCAGATATTATTAGGGCATGTTATATAGATCGTCCCCCTTATGTATTTTTAGATTAGGTGAACCTTTCGCACAGACATTATTAGAGCATGTTATATAGATCGTCCCCCTTGTGTATTTTTAGATTTGGCGAACCTTTCGCACAGATATTATTAGAACATGTCATATAGATCTTCCCCCTTGTGTATTTTCAGATTAGGCAAACCTTTCGCACAGATATTATTAAGGCATGTTATATAGATCGGCCCCCTTGTGTATTTTTAGATTAGGTGAACCTTTCGCACAGATATTATTAGAACATGTCATATAGATCTTCCCCCTTGTGTATTTTCAGATTAGGCAAACCTTTCGCACAGATATTATTAAGGCATGTTATATAGATCGTCCCCGTTGTGTATTTTTCGATTAGGTGAACCTTTCGCACAGATATTATTAGAGCATGTTATATAGATCGTCCCCCTTGTGTATTTTTAGATTAGGTGAACCTTTCGCACAGATATTATTAGGGCATGTTATATAGATCGTCCCCCTTGTGTATTTTTAGATTAGGTGAACCTTTCGCACAGATATTATTAGAGCATGTTATATAGATCGTCCTCCTTGTGTATTTTCAGATTAGGCAAACCTTTCGCACAGATATTATTAGGGCATGTTATATAGATCGTCCCCCTTGTGTATTTTTAGATTAGGTGAACCTTTCGCACAGACATTATTAGAGCATGTTATATAGATCGTCCCCCTTGTGTATTTTCAGATTAGGCAAACTTTTCGCACAGATATTATTAGGGCATGTTATATAGATCGTCCCCCTTGTGTATTTTTAGATTAGGTGAACCTTTCGCACTGATATTATTAGAGCATGTTATATAGATCGTCCCCCTTGTGTATTTTCAGATTAGGCAAACCTTTCGCACAGATATTATTAGGGCATGTTATATAGATCGTCCCCCTTGTGTATTTTTAGATTTGGCGAACCTTTCGCACAGATATTATTAGAACATGTTATATAGATCTTCCCCCTTGTGTATTTTCAGATATGGCAAACCTTTCGCACAGATATTATTAAGGCATGTTACATAGATCGTCCCCTTGTGTATTTTTACATTAGGTAAACCTTTCGCTCAAATATTATTAGGGCATGTTATATAGATCGTCCCCCTTGTGTATTTGTAGATTTGGCGAACCTTTCGCACAGATATTATTAGAGCATGTTATATAGATCGTCCCCCTTGTGTATTTTCAGATTAGGCAAACCTTTCGCACAGATATTATTAGGGCATGTTATATAGATCGTCCCCCTTGTGTATTTTTAGATTTGGCGAACCTTTCGCACAGATATTATTAGAACATGTCATATAGATCTTCCCCCTTGTGTATTTTCAGATTAGGTAAACCTTTCGCACAGATATTATTAAGGCATGTTACATAGATCGTCCCCTTGTGTATTTTTAGATTAGGTAAACCTTTCGCACAGATATTATTAGGGCATGTTATATAGATCGTCCCCCTTGTGTATTTTAGATTAGGTGAACCTTTCGCACAGATATTGTTAGAGCATGTTATATAGATCGTCCCCCTTGTGTATTTTCAGATTAGGCAAACCTTTCGTACAGATATTATTAGGGCATGCTATATAGATCGTCCCCCTTGTGTATTTTCAGATTAGGCAAACCTTTCGCACAGATATTATTAGGGCATGTTATATAGATCGTCCCCCTTGTGTATTTTTAGATTTGGCGAACCTTTCGCACAGATATTATTAGAACATGTCATATAGATCTTCCCCCTTGTGTATTTTCAGATTAGGCAAACCTTTCGCACAGATATTATTAAGGCATGTTACATAGATCGTCCCCTTGTGTATTTATAGATTAGGTAAACCTTTCGCACAGATATTATTAGGGTATGTTATATAGATCGTCCCCCTTGTGTATTTTTAGATTAGGTGAACCTTTCGCACAGATATTATTAGAGCATGTTATATAGATCGTCCCCCTTGTGTATTTTCAGATTAGGCAAACCTTTCGCACAGATATTATTAGGGCATGTTATATAGATCGTCCTTCTTGTGTATTTTAGATTAGGTGAACCTTTCGCACAGATATTATTAGAGCATGTTATATAGATCGTCCCCCTTGTGTATTTTCAGATTAGGCAAACCTTTCGCACAGATATTATTAGGGCATGTTATATAGATCGTCCCCCTTGTGTATTTTTAGATTAGGTGAACCTTTCGCACAGATATTATTAGAGCATGTTATATAGATCGTCCCCCCTGTGTATTTTCAGATTAGGCAAACCTTTCGCACAGATATTATTAGGGCATGTTATATAGATCGTCCCCCTTGTGTATTTTTAGATTTGGCGAACCTTTCGAACATATATTATTAGAGCATGTTATATAGATCGTCCCCCTTGTGTATTTTTAGATTAGGTGAACCTTTCGCACAGATATTATTAGAGCATGTTATATAGATCGTCCCCCTTGTGTATTTTCAGATTAGGCAAACCTTTCGCACAGATATTATTAGAGCATGTTATATAGATCGTCCCTCTTGTGTATTTTCAGATTAGGCAAACCTTTCGCACAGATATTATTAGGGCATGTAATATAGATCGTCCCCCTTGTGTATTTTTAGATTTGGCGAACCTTTCGCACATATATTATTAGAGCATGTTATATAGATCGTCCCCCTTGTGTATTTTTAGATTAGGTGAACCTTTCGCACAGATATTATTAGAGCATGTTATATAGATCGTCCCCCTTGTGTATTTTTAGATTAGGTGAACCTTTCGCACATATATTATTAGAGCATGTTACATAGATCGTCCCCCTTGTGTATTTTTAGATTAGGTGAACCTTTCGCACATATATTATTAGAGCATGTTATATAGATCGTCCCCTTGTGTATTTTTAGATTTGGCGAACCTTTCGCACACATATTATTAGAGCATGTTATATAGATCGTCCCGCTTGTGTATTTTTAGATTTGGCGAACCTTTCGCACATATATTATTAGAGCATGTTATATAGATCGTCCCCCTTGTGTATTTTTAGATTAGGCAAACCTTTCGCACAGATATTATTAGGGCATGTTATATAGATCGTCCCCCTTGTGTATTTTTAGATTAGGTGAACCTTTCGCACAGATATTATTAGAGCATGTTATATAGATCGTCCCCCTTGTGTATTTTTAGATTAGGTGAACCTTTCGCACAGATATTATTAGGGCATGTTATATAGATCGTCCCCCTTGTGTATTTTTAGATTTGGCGAACCTTTCGCACAGATATTATTAGAACATGTTATATAGATCTTCCCCCTTGTGTATTTTCAGATTAGGCAAACCTTTCGCACAGATATTATTAAGGCATGTTACATAGATCGTCCCCTTGTGTATTTTTAGATTAGGTAAACCTTTCGCACAGATATTATTAGGGCATGTTATATAGATCGTCCCGCTTGTGTATTTTTAGATTTGGCGAACCTTTCGCACAGATATTATTAGAGCATGTTATATAGATCGTCCCCCTTGTGTATTTTTAGATTAGGTGAACCTTTCACACAGATATTATTAGGGCATGTTATATAGATCGTCCCCCTTGTGTATTTTTAGATTAGGTGAACCTTTCGCACAGATATTATTAGGGCATGTTATATAGATCGTCCCCCTTGTGTATTTTTAGATTAGGTGAACCTTTCGCAAAGATATTATTAGGGCATGTTATATAGATCGTCCCCCTGGTGTATTTTTAAATTTGGCGAACCTTTCGCACACATATTATTAGAGCATGTTATATAGATCTTCCCCCTTGTGTATTTTCAGATTAGGCAAACCTTTCGCACAGATATTATTAAGGAATGTTACATCGATCGTCCCCCTTGTGTATTTTTAGATTAGGTAAACCTTTCGCACAGATATTATTAGAGCGTGTTATATAGATCGTCCCGCTTGTGTATTTTTAGATTTGGCGAACCTTTCGCACAGATATTATTAGAGCATGTTATATAGATCGTCCCCCTTGTGTATTTTTAGATCAGGTGAACCTTTTGCACAGATATTATTAGGGCATGTTATATAGATCGTCCCCCTTGTGTATTTTTAGATTAGGTGAACCTTTCGCACAGATATTATTAGAGCATGTTATATAGATCGTCCCCCTTGTGTATTTTTAGATTAGGTGAACCTTTTGCACAGATATTATTAGGGCATGTTATATAGATCGTCCCCCTTGTGTATTTTTAGATTAGGTGTTTCTTTCGCACAGATATTATTAAGGCATGTTACATAGATCGTTACCTTGTGTATTTTTAGATTAGGTAAACCTTTCGCACAGCTATTATTAGGGCATGTTATATAGATCGTATCCCTTGTGTATTTTTAGATTAGGTGAACCTTTCGCACAGATATTATTAGAGCATGTTATATAGATCGTCCCCCTTGTGTATTTTCAGATTAGGCAAACCTTTCGCACAGATATTATTAAGGCATGTTACATAGATCGTCCCCTTGTGTATTTTTAGATTAGGTAAACCTTTCGCACAGATATTATTAGGGAATGTGATATAGATCATCCCCCCTGTGTATTTTTATATTAGGTGAACCTTTCGCACAGATATTATTAGAGCATGTTATATAGATCGTCCCCCTTGTGTATTTTTAGATTTGGCGAACCTTTCGCACAGATATTATTAGAACATGTCATATAGATCTTCCCCCTTGTGTATTTTCAGATTAGGCAAACCTTTCGCACAGATATTATTAGGGCATGTTATATAGATCGTCCCCCTTGTGTATTTTTCGATTTGGCGAACCTTTCGCACAGATATTATTAGAGCATGTTATATAGATCGTCCCCCTTGTGTATTTTTAGATTTGGCGAACCTTTCGCACAGATATTATTAGAGCATGTTATATAGATCGTCCCCCTTGTGTATTTTTAGATTTGGCGAACCTTTCGCACAGATATTATTAGAACATGTCATATAGATCTTCCCCCTTGT
>OW679200.1:150220042-150387737 GCA_940337035.1 Agriotes lineatus
TTTTGACGCCTATCTATAGGGCTTAAAATAGAGATAAAGAGAACTTTAAATATAAACGGGTCTTACTTCCACCACCAGAATCTGAACATGACAAGATACGCACCAACATCGGTTTCTTAATGCAACACATACCATATTTAAAAAAACATAAATAGCTTGTTTCTCGATTCCAATGTAAACAGGGTGCTGAAAAATATTGAAATAATTAAAGAGGCAATTAGTTACCGAAAATTCTGGGAGTTTGTAATATATTTTTTTAAATCATTTCCCGCTGAGTTATACCCTTCTAAAGAAGGCGGCTAAAATTAGGTTTTTGTGATCTTATTGAAAACTGGAAGAGGGTATTAAATTGATAATTATCAGATATGTTTTACCAATAGCAAACTTATTCAGTAAATGTTTTTAAATTTTAGAAAATTACTTTAAGGAGTTGAAATTACTAAGCTTATTGGAACTTTTTAAAAAACAAGAATTTGATTAGAAAGAAATATATACTAAAAAGCCTGATTTATTTGAATTATTGTTAGCTTCTTTAGTTTTTCCTAAAGCTAACAACTTTATTATAAAAAAATATGAATTTGACAAAAAAAACTGAAAGTGCTACAAACGTTTTAAAGAGATAAAGCTGTTTGATACTTACACATTTGTGTATAGTAAAATTCTTGTCCATTAAAATTGTTTAATATAACCATCCGCTGAAGGAGGATGCAATTCGGCGAGATTAATAATAAAATGTTTATACGAACCCCCCCCCCTTAAGTTTCGAAAAGGAATCGAGTATTAAAACATTGAACCCTTTTTCCGACACCCTGTATAATGAGCGCACATTGGTTAAAATTATTATTTAAATATTCAAACTTTACCATCATTATTTGTTATTAGCAAGACATAAACGAACTATGTGCTATTCTTCTTATTTGGAATGTTTCACTTATTTGCCCTGTTTGTTTACCAAGTTTACCCTTAGCAGACATGAAAGCCTTTTAAATATCCAGTTGTGGTATTTGCCAAAAATAGGAAAGTGGTGTACACCAGTAGTGTTATCGAGCTGAAACTGATTTTAAACATATGTATATGGAGGTCAATTTGCTTACACAAATACATTGACCTTAAAACACACATAAAAACACCAAAGAAAATACTAGGATTAAAACCTAAAATGACTGGACATTCTTAAACATCATAAGAAGGGACACTCTACGGGTGATAGCGCTTGGGTGTTTTTGCATTTACATTTACACACATTTAAACATACATAAAATTGTTGCACGCATAAAAACCCGGCGCGATTCAAATGTGTAAGCGCATTATTTTTAGCGAAAGCTACTCATAGCTGTACAGACCGCTTATGGTTGAAGCTACAACCACTTCCTGTAGGTTGTAAGTTACCTGAAAATTGGGGCATGAGGACTATAACGTAGCCTTCAAATTGTAGTAGCCCTGTATTGGACTATCGATCCGAGAAGGTGATGCGTGGAAATTTACCACACACAATGCGAGCGAATCCCTGCCTGCTACTCTGGTAGCGCGATGACGGCTAACGTGACGTACCCACAATGAACGTCATGTATATTCGTGGCCACTTCTTAATTTGTGTACGCATCCTGTACACGATGAAAACGGTATTAACTGAATATGCAAACGATACTTGCTTGCGTACAACCCTATCCAGAAAACTTACAATATTACAAGGTCTATTAAGCCACTTCTAGTTATTTCGCCGTAGGCGATTTTGCACAATGGACGAGGAGTAGTTTACCGAGTGTTGGTCTAGAAAACGCCCGATGACATCTGATCTGTCCCCCGCGAAAGATCTTAAGTTGAAATTCCCCATGTTGCCCGTTTATCGCTGTACATTTGTAATTACGCTTCACAATTGGCTCACGGCGCGGGGTAAGATTCGCGCTCTGTGTTATACTAGATTACAACGCCTAAGGCTAATTAATAATACAAAACGTGAAAATTCAAACCTACACTACCATGCACTTACGTCTACCAGATTGCCGTTTCACGTATGAATGCATGGGTTTTCATGGCAACTTAGATATTCAATCTTATAGTGTATATTTAAATGTGAATATTTCAAAACCGCTTTTGGCGACATATATATTTGAAATTGGAAAAACGGGTTCTTCAAAGATTTTTAAAAATATATACGGTGATTCATTTAAATAAAACTGATATTGGCGCTATTTGAGTATTGTAGGATTCTTTTTGTTCTATCAGGTATCAAAATCTTATGGTCTGGATAAAACTATACACAGTTTGTATTTCAAGTTTTTTTCTAATAATAAATACTACAGGTGGGTGTCAAAATACACATAAATACCGTTTTCAAACAGTAGTTGATCTACTTTGCTTCTTAACAAAGGTCTAGACCACAGCTAAATTCAAAAACAGTTTTGTATTGTAGTATGGAGGAGACCACAATCTCACAATATATTTATTAGGTCTTGAAGTTTCTCTTCAGTATTACGCATAACTCATAAAAGTTATTTCCTCGCAACTAAATCAGTTATAAGTTTGAAATTAGTCAGATATGGCGCTAGGTGATTGGTAAGCAACCATGAACCACTTGGTCAAAGACACCATCTGCAAAGACTTGTACCATATAAGAATCTATATTTTAATCGATTTACTATTTAAAACAAATTTATTTACATTTTGCATTAAACAGGAACAAGGATCTTGGATCGCGTCCAGTTTCTTACTTGGCGCTGTACCAGGAAGCCCTTTAACTCTGCTCTTTGTGGACCGAATTGGCCGCAGAACTGCGTTACTGCTTTGCGCCATACCAATGGTCATACCATGGATCGTATGTGTATTTGCAAAATCCGTATGGGTTCTGATAGTTGCTCGACTTACAGCTGGGATAGGAGCAGCAAGTGCCATGGCGGTAAGAAAACGTATCTCGTCAGTAAATAGCGGTAACATTAATACTAGTAGATTACTAGAAACAGTTGAATTATGTTTTCTACTTACGTCTTTGAAACGATAAATTTTCTACTCTAAAAGCTGTAAGAATTCAGTTTTTTAATTTTTTAAGCACCACTATAAAGTCCTTGTTCAAATTTTAACCATGAAATTAATTAATTTAGACATGTTTTACAGTAATATTAAACAAATTATAATTATTTGTATGGTATGATGCTAATATTATACATCAGGCCACACTGTGGTGAGCGTAATTGTAACTGGTAACGCATATTCTTTTTAGGTCAAGTTAAATCATTGCAGATGCTGTCTGGTGCGGCAGAAGAAAATAAAACATAATCAGGGCTGTTGACAGACGAAGAGAATTACATTTTCGCTAGACAAAATGAGGTTTTAGAGTCTAGTCAATACTCAAAAGTTCTATAATCTAGTCTGAAATAGGTCAGTTCCGATTTAAGCAAAATCTGGTTAAAATTAAAAACCTATTGGAAATAAATTTATTAGTTTATTAAACTGTTTAGCTTCGAACTATTGTGATATAAATAAGACCAGGTTCGTTAGATTAAAAACGAGTACAGGTTACTAAGGTATTATTCTAAAAGTTGAGTTTACATTGGGAAAAAGCGAGCACGACAATTTTTCCCAATGTAAACGCAATTATTAGAATAATAACTTAGTAACCCGTGCCAATAAGAGCTATTGCCACTCAGTTTAATATAAGGAGAAATATAACTTCGTTCCTGAATACATCAAAAATTTTCTAACTTCCATAACAAATACAATGCGAGCTGTAATTAACTACAAGCCGTGGTGACATTACAAGGAATTAATATAATTTATGTTGGAATGAATTCTTTGTTTGTAAATTTAATTAGTTATATTATAACCATATCGTTTTTTATTTGTAATGTGCCTACTATGGCAACAATAGTGACCGATGTCAAGGTTCGAAGCGTCGTGAAGACCTGGACTTTGATTTTAACCCTCACTCTAGTTAATTTTTGACGTATACCTATTTTGAAGTAGAGCAAACCCATTTCAAGTGCCTCAAACCGCCCTTGTTTCGAGTGAAAGCTAGCTGGGGCAAATTATTGTTACAGTAAGGGTTTTTCTTTATTTACTTGTGTTTTTTTTTTGCTTTGAATATTTTTGCTCGGTGGCCTGAGTCGATATTGGCCCATTTTGTGTTTCTGACACCTACTACAGCTGTGTAATGCCTGTAATCTATCAACACGTATTCTATGGCGGTGACAGTTTTACCACTCGGTGATATCTGAGTACCTTTACGTTCATCTTTGTGTTTGAAACATGTAGTGGCTGCTGTATGCCAAACATATGTAGCATGTAAGAGCACGAAATAGGTTATTGTTCACAAGCTTAGCGAGTTCTTTCAACGCAATCAAATATCCTATGACAATCATCAGGGTTTTATTCCGGGTCGATCAACAAGATCTAATCTTTCGATTATATGAAACAATACACAGATGCTATAAAAATAATGAGACATTTAAATTGTTCATTTCGGCTACACGAAGCTAGCTTTTCCTCCTTGTCGGCATGGCATTATGAATTTTGTGTGTAACTAAGGTACAGTTCCTAAGCCATCCTTGGGGTTGCGATGCTATAAGTATAGAAGCTTTGTTACATCTTAGATGTTTTGGTGAGGAAATTATAACATTCGAAGCTAAACCACGTATCTTGTGGACTTCGTTTGGTTGCAACTTTATCATGTCGAAAAAGGCAGAGAGATCATCTTACTTACAGAATTGTAGTCTACATTGCTTTTCGCTGTAACCTTCTTTTAGTGTTATTTGGGATCTTATCTTCTTGTGGATGATATGTTTGCGGAACATTCTGGCTAATCTCAGATGGATACGACTGGAATTCAGCGTGGTGGTCTATTTTGGAGAAGAGAATATGTGACGTAATTCATTAAAGAAGCGTCCATGAAAGAATTCGTGATCGAACGTGACCTACTTGTAGGTTATCTATTAAATTTAACTCTGCGGGGATGCATATTATGTAAGCAATTTAAAAGCGGTACGATTTTGTATCTGTCTGTGGATATCAGGTTCGTCTATCTTTATGATCGGCGTGGCGTGGACATTCGTCCAGTCCATTCAATGTATAAATTATATAAACCCAGATTTTACATAAAATTGTAGATGTTT
The DNA here is from genome assembly GCA_940337035.1 of Agriotes lineatus. Taxonomy (NCBI): domain Eukaryota; kingdom Metazoa; phylum Arthropoda; class Insecta; order Coleoptera; family Elateridae; genus Agriotes; species Agriotes lineatus. The sequence continues at coordinate 150,225,148 of OW679200.1, forward strand.
AATCAAATTCATTAGTCCAGTCAACTTGTTAAACTGTAGTATATTGGTATCTATACGCGCATCTGTACAAGGGCACAAATCTGTTCCTAAAGGATCAGTGTTGGGACCGATGCTGTTCACTAGCTATGCAGGGTGGTTTGGAAGAAAAGGGAAATATTTTGAAGGTGTGTTCAGAAGCTCAAAATAGGAAAAATTAACCAATATGTGTAAGCTCGATTCTCAATCCTTAAGAAGAAATTAGAAGGGGTTTAAATGCTGTTTTTGCCATTTTATTGAAAACTGATAAAGGATATTAAATTGAAAATTGGTAGATGTTTCCTATCAACGAGAAGCCTTCTGAACAAAATGCTTTTAATTTGTAGGCAAGGCCTTAAGCAACGCATAATACTTTTTTCCACTGAATTTTTTTGTAACCAACTTCTTATTCATCGAAACGTTTTAATCGCGTAAAGTAATACCTAAAAATTAAAACATTTCGAAAATAAGCCTTCTCATTGGTAGAAAAACTCTACTAAATTGTGTTGTAATATCCCTTACTGGTTTTCAGTAAAATGACAAAACCCAAATTTTAACCCCTTTCTAATATATCCGCAAGGGCTGCGAATCGCACTTCCTTGTAGAATATTAGAGACATGGTGTAAAGACTGGCTCCTGGCACTGACTTCTAATAAGCGCAGCGTACTCCATTTAGGAAGAAACGCCTACATCAAAATTATTCTCTAAACAACATATTGCTACGCTCCACGACCTCATAGGAAGACGGCGTTAGTATTACTGCCAACTTAAAGTAAAGTGGGCATATCTTGCCACTACATTTATTTATTTTGCTTTATTGTTTATATAATTGACGAGTGGCTTAGTAAATGAACCATATATGGTGGTGTAGCTTGAACAAGCGTCTACGCTCGATCAGTAAAGTTAATCAACACTCTTTCTGGTCAGAACTTGGATGGGAGTTCCATAGCTGCTTCTCTCGGCGCCTCGTGATACAGATATCACGGAAATAGTTGGTCCCGGATGTCATAATAACATCATGACAGTCGTTAGTGGGGTTGGAAGTCCCTATAAAATGTACAGCGACGCCCATAATTGGCCTAACGGCTGTTGACTGAGTACCAAAATAGAATAAAAAATATTCTTCCAAATGATCGTAAAGTCGTTTAATAGTAGGCAAGGAAGGTTGCCGACTATCAAGATATTGATAAAAATACTGTTTGGCAGCTTTGCTGAGTTTTTAGCACAATGAATATAACATTCAAACACATCATGTGTTTCTTTATTTAGAAATGCCATAATAGCAAATAAACTAAGAATCAGCAAAAAACATCAAAGGGATTAAAGAGCGTTATAAAATAAACGTCCAGTCATTTGATTGCTCTACCATGCGGCCAACTATAGCTGTTTAGGGAATAAAAATTAAAAGCAGCATAACTTCTTTATTTTTAAAAATAATCATACCAAGCAAAAAATTACCTTTTTGATAATGTCATAATCAACTATTGTGTTCATTTAAAAAAATACAACTTTAGATCATAACTCGAAAATGACAAGCTGCTGAATTATTCCACGCTTTTAAACTTAAAAATATCTAAAACTCTTTTTTTCTAAAGTCAATAATATGAGCGCTAGATGAATTTAAGGAAAATTAGAAATTTGAGTTTTTGTCAAATATCTAGTAAGCCACAGATATTTTCTGAAAAAAAAAACAGCATTTTAGCATGCTTGTAAAAGTGCACTACTTTCCCTATTTAACCGTCTCTCATATCCAATACTATCCGAGATCCTGAAACGGGCCAATTCGTGCCACCTGTATTCATATAGTTCATACCTTTTTCGTATATACACTTTTTGTAATAAAGCTTAACCGTATGTGTTATTATGTAGCACGTAGTATAAGAAGTGGCGCTGTATTACGCGGTCAAGCATTATGAATATACGCGAGTTGGCAGGGTGCAGAAGAATTGCCAGCGGATTTAAAATTTGAACGACGCCGACGCGAGAGTGTGAAATTGAGCGCAGAGAGTCAGTCAAAAAACGACCCGCTAGCTGCTGACAGGTCGCATCCTAGAAATTCCAAGGACGCGAGGCCTGATTTAAAAAGTGCCTTTTCTAATGTCTGTGGAGGTTTGCGTTTGCAAGCGGCCGATGCTGTTGCATCTCCAGCTGAGGTGCAGTTTATAAGAGTGAAATATCATCTTGGAAGCCTACCGGGGTCTTCTCATTCGACACCGCTTGAAGCTGCAATTTTGGCCCCAAGGAGGCACACAGCGCTGTTCCCGGCTATTTGGCAGAAATCTTAAAACAAGGTTAGCTATTACATGAAATTGTGATGCGAATTAAAGAAGCCGTCACAACATTTTTGGCAATTGTTTTAATGAATAATTGCGAAATCGTGGGCAGTGTGTTTGTGGCCCAGATAACGGAGAAGCACCTGCAACCAGTACGCTGTTATCGCGTCATTTGCTGACTCGGCGTCCATAATATAGCGCATTTATAGAATGGACAATTTCGCCTAGTTTATTTGTGCGCGGAATTCCATTACATTTCGTGGTATTTGACTTTGCGTTGCTAGCTGAACGTTAGCGATCTATTTAAAGCATTTTCACCGTTTTGTTGTTGATTTTTATATGTATTTGTGTTTGCGTTTTTCTTACAGATTATATATGTGTTTATGTAAACTGTTGAGTTTTTCTTGCTGATAGTGTTTGAATGTGACAGTACAACATTCCTGGTGACAACGAGCAACTCCAAACAATATTAGCTGGCCTTTATCTGCACTAACGATATTAATAGAGTCCCATACTTCACCGACTGAACAAGCTAGCGACCCAGGGCAATATAAAGTAATAGTACAGTAGAGTGTAGGGCTAGGTAAAAATCCTTGTTACAATTCCCATGCTAAACGTTTGAAAAGAACTCACCCTGTATATTTTTTATAGAATTCTCATATAGATTCAGTAGGGTTGTATATATAATAAAATACATTGATGTGGTTTTGGTTTAGAATCTCCTCAATTTTATATTTTTTGTAGAAATTATGTATGTATGTATGTATGTATTATCGTTAACCTCGTTTTACCTTGCGGTGTCGAGGCTGGTGCTTTATGTGCTTGCATCTGGCGGTACAATGTTCAACTTGCTCCGGATTCGGGATACAAAGTTGGAGTGCGCCTTTAGAAATTATTTAGGTTGGTTTTAATTGGATTCCAAAGTTGTTTTTTAATTGTTTTTTCAAAATTTATTTTATTTTTATGCAGCCGGATCTGGAGAATTTGTTTATTTGAATTAGTAGTTGATCCCTTGTCTAACAACACTGAGTGATAAGGAGCATTATCCATAACGATAACACATTTACTCCCAATTCTAGTTCGAGCGGATACCAACTGATTTTCTACCCATTGTTTTTAAATGCGTTGTTTATATTTTTGTGGTAATCTCGATGTTAATTTTTGAGTCGAAAAGAAGGTCACAGCTCGCTAAGAAACCACCACAATAACCTGCATGAAGCACTTTAAATTTCTTACCTTCTGATTTCAATCTCTTGTTACTAGTACACCTATCATCATCTTCCAACCACATTCGTATCATGCTTCCGTCGTGATACATCCAGGCTTTATCCAGGTAAATACAAGTCACTCCCTTCTCGCCATCAGCATATATCAAATATTTTTTTAAGAATTTGAGTTTGCTTGCCAACAGAGATTCTGAATCAATCATGTATTTTTTAAATCATTTTTTTATATCTCTAATCCATCGACTCCAATAGTTTGTAAAGTTTTGTGTATTCCAAATTCAATGTAGACCACCTAATAAATTGGGAAAAGTAAAATACTCGTTTTTTCGTAATATTCGCAAATTTTTCGGCCCAGTTGGAATTTCCAAAATTTTATTATTAAAGTACTTATCTCTTGGTTCTGTTGAAAGTGTCTGTACTGATCAAAATCTGAAAATTAGTTGGGGATATTAACAATAATACAGTGTATTATAAGCTCAATTACGTACGAAAAAGTTATTTGTCTACCAAATGTGGAGATGAAGGTTATTCTAGCATGAGACGAATGTTTATTAACCGGAGCGTTAACGAGGTCAGCAAATCGCTGAGTGGTGGAACAACCGAGTTTCCACTCGTGGCAGACACAATATTGTTTAAGACTCAATTTTGTACATCAATATCTCCACTTTTTATTGCCTTGCTAACGTTACGTCAGCAATGATTCACCTCGTGCTGAAATAACCTTCATTTTCACAGTTGACAGACAAATAATTATTTCCAATTTTTTAAGTTTATTTCTGTCTTTTCACACCTTTTAAAATTGTTCAAGGCAGATTTTAGCGGCTGCCTACAAATAAGCGCTGCCAATATAAATCTAGAGTCTCGCCTAGTTTCCAAATGACTATTTATGTTGTGTTAACGCACTCTGAGATACTACAGTTTACAGTACCACACTGACGAACGTTTTTTCTAGATCGATGAGGCAGCTGTACAGCTTTCGGTTTTGTTTGATTGTATTTTGGCTGATCTCTCTTAGGCAAAAACTCTGTCTAGTTTCTGCTTAGATTTCCATAAAATATGCCTCTAAACTAGTTCTTAGTCTATTCCCCAAAATGTTTTCCAATAATTTGCTTAAGATGTTACGCAGCGAAATTCCCCTGAAGTTGTCATACTTCACTTTGTCTCATATGTCATATAGTGTCCTCTTTGCTTTATCTACACAAATTAAATCATATCGCAATTCTAGATAGATAATTTAGAGATTATGCTTTTTAGCGATATTCTGAAACTATTGACAGAACGCTTAACCTTTCTGATCTAATAAAACCGGTTCACAATTGATATGAGGGTGCTTCTGTTGATAAGTATAGTATTATCATAGATGAGTGATGATTAGAATATTGCTAGGAAATGCATATGCTGCTGGTGTAATAACCGTACAAATGCAAGACGTTTTTCAGTTATATCTACCTCTTTCATTGTGGTAAACTATTATTAAACTGGATTTACTTTCATGCTCTCTTATATTCATACATGTGGATGCATTTGGAAGCATAAATTTAGTTAGTTTCAGTTTTAAAAGTTTTTCAACTTCCTCTTCTTTAACTGCAAGCTAGAATTGTAATAAAGCTTATTCTTGATAGTGTCCATAGTATAGATCACGCGATAGTAGAAAAGCTACCCACGGTGAAGAAATAGTGGCGTTCGTATGCTTAAACGTTCAAGAGAAGCAAACACGCAAAATTAAGATCCAAACTGGGATGCATCCTACGGCAAAGACTATTTTCCAAAATATATACATGGTCTTAGAACTATTTATAATAAGGTTTCAAAAAGCTACTTGCGTTTCTAGTGAATGTAATGATATGTTTGTTCTTAGGAATTTTACTTACCTAACAATAACTAAAACGTTCTTTCTTCTGTTCAAGATTGTTCCAATCTACATTGGAGAAATAGCAGATAAGGACATTAGAGGTAAACTAGGAACCGCATTCAACATCCTGAAACTTACAGGAAGCTTGTATGTGTTGAGCGTCGGTCCTTTTATCTCGTACTCGGCCCTGACTTTAAGTTGTGGCGCATTTCCGTTCATATTCGCAGTGCTCTTCTTTTTCATGCCCGAGTCTCCGTACTACCTGGTCAAAGATGGCAACACGGTTGCTGCAGAAGCCAACCTGATTCGGCTAGCTAAAAAAAATGTCGACCAGAAGGTCATTATGAGCAGGATGAAGGAAATCAGAGACACTGTGGAATCTGATATGAAGAATAAATCCACTCTCAAGGAGTTGTTCAAAAAGCAGGAATACAGGAAATCCTTAATTATACTGTTCGGTTAGTGACACACTTAGCGGTTTAAATAGCGATTAAAATAAGATGCCAACTGAAGCATTACGCATAGAATTTTAGGTATAAAAACTCTGCAACAGCTCAGTGGAATGAACGCAATCGACGCTTATATACAAACGATAATTGCAGCAAGTGGTAGCAGTATTACCCCGGAGATATCAAGTATAATATGTGGTTCTATACAAATACCAGCAGGTAATAGTAATGAATTACGCACTGACTTTAATAAAACTATGTTCTTTAAGGTCTGCTCGCTGGTGTATTAGTGGATAAAATGGGACGCAAGCCCCTTCTCTGTATATCTTGCGTTGGCTGTGCGGTCGCCTTAATAGCTGAAGGAGTCTACTTCTACCTTCAAGACGTAGTGCATGCCGATGTCAGAAACATCTCATGGCTACCAACCACAGCGTTAGTGCTGTACCTGGTGATGAACGCAATAGGCATATTCACGTTGCCATACGTGCTGTTGGGAGAACTGTTCGCAACTAACATCAAAGGAGCAGCAGTGTCCGTGGGTACTTTCTACGGTGCCGTCCTAGGATTCCTGGTAGTTAAATTTTTTGGGCCGATTTCTTCTGCATGGGGAAGACACACCATGTTTTGGATGTTTGCAGGAGTCTGCATTATGGGAGCTTTATTTTCTTTCATTATACTGCCCGAAACCAAAGGGAAAACGTTTTCTGAAATTCAGCAGAAACTAAATAGGAATAAGAGACAATCCGCAGTGGAATAAAATATATTATTATATATACAACGCTTTATTCCTCTTACAAAATATATTAAACCATTCTGAAGGTTTTAGTAATTTTAGATGTCCTGTATAGAAGATGAATTGGTAGGTGTTTGATATTATACTCAGTTTTGCAATTGATATGGGACAATTAAAACCTGATCAATTTATTAAGTAATGTATTTTTTTAGATAAATGTTAATATGTTGAAAGAATTTGGCTTATAACGAAACGTATGTAACGTAAATACACTTGGATTTTACAACACTGCCTGTATAATTATATTTCCAAAAATCGTAATTAACCAAACCTACAAGACAGCTGTTTTAAAGTAAATATAACATTTATATATTTATATTCACCTCCATCTTGTCTATCTCGGGCTTGTTGAGTGGCTTGGTTAACTGCAGATGCGGTAAGTTGCTTAACTTGGTCTCACCATTATATCGTTTAGGCGATCCTCTTCTTAGTTTTGTTCTTTTCATTTTATCCTGTATTACGAGTCTTTTTAAATTATTATCCGGTTTTAAATATGTATTAAAAAAATATATGCGAATAAACACTCTGAGAGGGGTGTTGCCATTCCTATATTTTTCTAAGAACTGATTTAATGTTTCTCTATCGGTCCGAGGAATACGTAAGACTCTTCTAATATCTAGTGCTTGTATTGTCCAAGACTACACCATGTATTATTATAGAGAACAGTAAATATGTATTCTTTAATAAAACACTGCTGGAGCCTATGGTTAGAAAACATCACAAATTCGTTAAAACCCCTTACCACACAAATATTTATCAAATGCTAAATACGTATTTCGACAGTCAAGCTGTCATCATCAGTAGCTACGAAAAAACTTACACAGTGGCACAATATGCTCGTGACCAAATCACAAATGGAAGTGGGCGATCCCGCCCATTTTACAGCTATTTATAGTGTCTGACCCGGAGGGCGTGGCCGCAGCTACTGATGACAGCTTGGCTGTCGAAATACGTATTTAGCAGTTCTGAAGTATTTGTGTGGTGAGGGGTTTTAACGAATTTATGATATTTTCAAATATTTTAAAATTTTCAGGCTCCAGCAGAGTTTTATTCAAGTTGGCTACCCGACCACAAGGGATGAACAGGTCTCATAAGCTAAGTTCTAAAGTTAAGAATTTGCAGGTCGATATTAAATTTCTAAAAGACTGTAAAATCCATGGTGTTTTTCCAAATTTTATTAACATTAAACATTAGTGCCAGTTGTAGAAAAAATAATTCAGTTATAACACGTTGTCAGGCTATTTTATTTCTCTGCAATTCCGATAGCTATTTAACCATTTCGCATAGTTTTGGGACAGTCGTAACTTGTGGCATAATGCCTCAGTTTTTTTCGCATCAAACAAGAATCGGATACGAGCGTGGCTTTTGACTTAATTTTAAGGTCTAGCACACCGCGCCAATCTTTACTTTGTTGCTTCATGCAGCTGCATGCCCCATCCGTCGTAAGAGCGTCTATTTTCCAGTTAATTAAAATTTAGCCCGTGAGAGCAGATAGTATAGCTTCTACCTCTGTCGCTTGCGTGCGATCACGCGTTTGGCGGGTGTGACGCGGCCTGCGCTGTGATTGGTCACCTTTGGGGCGTTAGAACGCGTCGGTTTGGAGAGCTTGGCGTCGGCTGCGAAAGGATTCACCCCGCGACAGAGGATAGTCGACATAGCGTGTTTTGGTATTTTGATATTCCTTTTTGTGCTGTTGCAGCAAAGTTTTAGGCATTGTTTATTGTGGTTTCTTCGAGGGAGACGGTGACAAATAGGCGTTGTGAGTGGTGTGTACCGTTGTGAGGTCCGTTTTCTTGAAATGGGATTATTTATGCGAGTAGCCTAATTCAACGGCTCCCTAAACGTGTGATCGCCGAGATGGTGTTACACCGCCGTGCCCGAATAAATACAGGGGAATTCTCTGGATGTTTTTGAATTACACCGCCCTCCCCCCCAAGTCTAATGATTGACAGCTGTAGTGACAGGTCGCCGCCGTTTGCAGCATTCCGACGTTTTTCCCCAGTGCCGAGCTGCTTAAAACAAGGTATTTTACACTTCATTTTTGTGTGCAACTAAGTAAATGCGCGGTTATATTACGTTTAAACGCCGCACTGTGTGCGTTCATTCTGACATTTCATTAACGTACAACTCATTAAGTACGCCGCCAAATTACATTTAAACGCCGCACTGTGTGCTTTCATTCAGACACTTCATTAGCGTACAACTCATTAAATACGCTGCTAAATTACAGTTGACGTTTTGCATTTCACTTGACCGAACTTAATCAAGCAGGGTCGTTATCTGTAACTAATCCAAGCATATCGCGCCCACTGTTGCAATTAATCTTTGTACACTGAATAAAGTAGAGTGTGTTCATTTCTGCGATTCACGTTTGCGAGCTCAGCTAAGTAGATTGAGCTATTAGTATTTGACTGAAGCATTGGGCTCGCATTCTTGATTTCGCCTGCCTTTAGGTGAGTTCTGATGTTAGCTAGGGCGTTCCCAGCTGGGGTTCTTATGTAGTCCTTTTAGGATAAGACTGTTCTGCCACTGTACCTGTAACATTGTGTGAGCCGATTACGTTGGCCTTTTTTGTCGGCCAGGGTTTTGGCCTAATAGAGTGGTTTATTATAATTGTCGTACCTTTTTTGTGTGCATGTTTGTTTACAGGGTGATCCCGTCTCTATGTCAAGATCGATATAAAGCGAGGCCTGGGGAGCTGTTCTTGAGTGATGCAGGTAGGTCGGCACGCTGTCGCTACACTGTTGTTCCCCAGAGTCAATATTCGGGAATCCTACCCCGTTTGTCTTTAAAGGTTCGGTTAAGCGTGGGTCGCCTTGAGTTGGACCTTGTGGCGCCCATTTATTCGGTAACATTTTATATATACATCAACACGCTTGCCCTGTGTGGTCTTGTTTTAGAACCCCGCCCTCTTCCTGAGCGTATCTGAGCTGAGGCCTTTAGCCTGTTCTTACGATTTCCAGGGTGAGCATGCACGTTTTCCGGACTTGTCTAGTTATTTGGCACTCACACAGTAGCGAGTGTCGATAAATCAGTTTCATACTGTAACAATTTGCTAAAAGAAAATGGTTTGACATGGACATTTAATATCTGTAAAGCAAAAGAAGCAGACTTGACTTGGAGATGTATAAATTGCATGTGGCCCTCAAATGCAATTTATCTGAATACCAATTTCAAGAATGGAACAATTTTCAAAGACGTATATTCGAAATTAATGATATTCACAAGAAAATTTGGATAAAAATGCCACATCTTTGAAAATTGCCCAAGTAGTTGATAAGGATTTAAGTGTTAAAAACGAGTCTTCAGAATCCTTTAATAAGGACGAATTGACTTTTTTAAATAGGGGTTTAAAATTCAATTTAGGTCATACTAAACCACATTTAGAAGATATATTTGCCGGTATCGAAAGTTCAATTGCCACTTAGAAAAACAGTCTAAAGAATTCATTAGAAGAGCTAGCAAAATTAAAATTTCGGAAAACCTAAAAGATAGAAAAGGTGAAACCACTGAATCGATTAAAAAAGACCATGAACTTATTAAGGGATTGCGCAACAAAGCATCTTTTTATCTAAAAGCTGGCAAATGTAATAATATTGTTATTTTAGATAAACAGGGCTATTTTGATGGAGCAGATACATTGCTTAACAATGGACCCTACAAAGCATTAAAAAAGTTTCTCCTAAGGAGCATGTTTGTTAAAATACAAGATGTGTAAAAGTTCTGTTCCACACTTATTACTCCAGCCCTTAGATATAAGCTGACTCCTTGTTACATGATAATTTACTTTAATCGACATTGACTGCACTAGCTATTAAATCAGGGAAAAAGAGTAAAGGGATCGGCGGTTTTTACGATAACACAGATCTTAAAATATGTCAGAGCAGATAGAGGCGTTCCTGTTACCCTCGGCTTAGCTCAATAATGAAGGAGTGGTTCGAAAGCTTACTTACAACCGACGGTATCCCTATAGCTTTACTCAAAATCCTCAAAGCAAGAAACATTCACGGAAGCTGTGGGGAGGTTTTCCCAGGTCCTCGGTGATCCACTCCAGCGTCACTCGCCAAGTTCCACGAGTCGTCAGAGTCCAGCGTAGGGTGGCCGTAGAATTATATTGACTTACCTACGAAAGCCACCCATCTGAAGGGTTAGAAACACTACTAATAGCCCAAATCTTAAGGGCTTACGTAATTCAAAAAGCATGCATTGGCTTTACATTGATTTACACTCGGCTTTTACCGTCCTTAGTTGAAGACCAAAGGTGTCTGAATTGCAACAATTAACTAGACTAGGGTTGACAGAAATTCATCATACATCAATACACCCTAACTGAGACTAAAAGGGGATCCTAAGCAAGAGTTATCTTATTCTATACAAGTTTACAGAGTAGTCAAAATGAAATAATAACAGAAGAGAAGCTCCTGCCCACAACAATAAAATCAAATAATTAAATCAAACGGGAGTACGCAATGTTTGTGAATACCGGACAACACACAATAAAGCAATCGACAACACTTCACCCGGCACTTGATTAAGCGCAGCAATTACATTTAAAAGGTTACCTTAGCCCAAGCATGGTAATGTTTTGAATCCAGACCTCCGTGTTGCTTGGCTGGACGCTCGGAGTGGTAGGCGCCCTCGTAGCGAAGAACAGGGTTGTTCCAAGGGTTGAGCGGAAGCAGTGGCCCGCGGCCAAAAGAGAACGTTGATTGATTTGGAGTGAAAGCGACGGTTCCCGGGGAACGAAGAAAATACTTCAAGTTTGGCTGGACGTAGCAGAATTTGCAAATGCAGAACGTTTCCCACTCACTATGAGAAATCACTTAGGCTTCATAAGGACGTATTGTATTAGATGTGCAACAGGGTGCAAATTAACTTCACCCGTGACTCCGGGGCTGAAGTAAACATAACCAAAACGCCCGCCCAAAAACTGCGTCGGCCTAAACCCACACACTCGCCCCGCGGGGACTTCTAGATTACTTAACTAGGTGGCTGCTTTGAGGACTCCAGAAGAACTAACTTTAAAATTCAATTGCGTGATGACCACAAAAATTATTAAGAACGAAATTACAAATCTTCGAACGAAAGGGTCCCCGACCACGATCACGTAGTCGTGGCCGGGGCACTAAAATCACACACGTCTGTACTGGTTCACAACTTGATGCTAATTAATTCAAAAACTCGCGAGTAAAAACGATGGTCACCCCCGCGCAGAATGATCTAATTCCTGCAGAACAAAGAACCTGCCTGCCTTGCAAAGATAATAATAATAATAATAATAAAGGGTCTTTATTTTTCAACATACGTTAATATGTACATAATTAAAGAGAACAAACGCAATACGTGTAGTTGGAAAAGCGCCGAAGATCAGATAGCACTTCCACAAGAAACATGCTCCTGTTTTCCATCTTAAGCGCTAGACTTTTACATATTTACAAATAAGTACAGTGTACGACATAAAAAGAAAAAAAATGATGTTTTCACAATAACAAGTTGGATAGATTCAGTAGTTAGTAGTACTACGAATAGTTTAGATTGGCATCCCTAAGTCAGTAAGACATTTTAAAGGTTTATAAGATATTTCTTGTAATTGTATTTAAACGCAGATAATGATTTTTTTTTATTTGAAAGGGTTGTAAATTTTCGTGATTTGGTATGAGAACGATCGCTTGAACGATTCGGTTCGATGGGGAGGTGGAGTAAGTGTATCTTTGTAACGTATATTTATATTATGTACGTCTGTTCGAAATGAGATACAAGGAACAAAGGACACGGACGATTTTAGAAACTTCGACAGCCAGATCGGCGCTTTCAGCGAGCGAGAGACGCAATTCAAGAAGCTAAGAAAATTTATTGTTTTACAATCTAATTTCAAGGAAAGAAACTTCACGTTGGCCTTGTGCAAGCGATCGGTTCCTGCTATATTTAAAGAATTGCTTACCAAAGGAATTTATGAGCCACGGGCATCTGAACGCTTGCTAAAATGACTTCAAATATAACTAGTACAGGGCCGTGCCCAGTAAAAATTTGATAAAATAAACGAGGTCGAAATAATATAACATTCTTCTAATCCAAAAATGTATTGTTTACGTAAGATACATAAGCCAGGTAAAACGGTGAGACCTATTGTTTCTGGTATTAACTCTTCGACTTACCTCCTATCTAAATGATTAACAAATACATTTAGAAACTTGCCAAAATTTCAAAATAATTTTTCGATTATATACTGTTTGAGGCTTTCGCGGTTACTCGAATTATTCTTCTTAACATGGAATTTCGGCTTAGACCGCGTAGTATTTGTATATGAACACTCAGGATTTTCTGGCTTAATGTGCCTTGCCCGTGTGAAGTCGAGCAAAAACCCGCGCGATGGTCATAGTTTTTGGTGGCTCGTGTTGTTTGAGTATCTTGAGAACGAGGACACTTAGGCAGATTTGACCATTTTGCCGTTTGTGCATCCATATTCACTAACGTTTCGCAAGACTTTGCAGCTTGCATCATCAGAGTGAAAGTCGCACGTGATTAGGAAACAAAACACAAAATTGCATGTTCGAAATTCCACAATTATCGTCAGTCTTAGAAGTGAAAGACTCAAGTACATCAAAATTCCATTTCACCCGGTTACAAAGGGCCTAGAAAACATTTTAAAGTTGTGTATGGTTCAAACAACAATATTAGAAATTTGTTGGGAAATCCAAAAGACAAACTGAGCACTTTAGAGAGATCTGGAATTTAAGAAATTAAATGTTCCCATTGCGATTCTAAATATATTGGGCAAACACGTAGTAATTTTGGTACTAGGTTTAAAAAGTATTTAGCTCATTTTAGATTCAACAGATTCGACAAATCGAGTATTGCCCAACATATTTACGAAACTGGTCATAGTATAAAAGAGGATGACCTAAAAATTGTAAAGGCGTTAACTTCAACAAAGCAACTAAATTCTTTTGAAAGCTTGGTCATTTTTAAGAACCGAGCTAATACACTTTTGAACAAAGATGGTGGACCTATTTGCATCTCAGCTTGCTGACCCGTTCCATTACATGTGTGAGTTTAGATTTTCTTGGAATTTCGTCATTACGTATTCGTTCTGTTAGTTTTTACACCCAAAATACGTCTTTTCATCGCTCTCTGTGCTATTTAGAGTTTTTCTCTTATGGTGTTGTTTAGGGCCCACGTTTTCAGGCCATATGTTAGGACTGGCAATACATGTTGGTTGAACACTTTAGCTTTAGTGGTATTAGGTAGTTTAGATTTCCATATTTGTTGTAGTTTCCCAAAACTCGCCCAAGTAGATGAATGAAGTAGCCCGTTCTACTTGTAGTTATTCCAGTTCTAAACTTTGGTTTCTGTTATTAGTCGTGTCGTTTGTCACAAATTTTGTTTTTGTAATAGTAATCTTTAAGCCAATTTGATTTCGGAGGCTTTCACGGCCATTGTCATTGAGTAAAAGACGACTTCCGGGATTGGACCGTGTTATTATTGAGATCGAAGAACTCAACGTTGCGCCCACTTCGTAAGGGGCTTCATCAGGAGGAAAAAGCAAAAAGAGCACGGTAACTCAACATGTCAACCACGTCAGAGGCGAAACTCGACTGATATCAAGGATGAAGTTTTTGTTGTTTGTTATTACATAATCTATTTCATTTCTCGTTCTTTTGTCTGGGCTCTGCCAAGTCCATCGTCTTTGATCTGGTTTCTTAAAGAAACTATTGATTATATACATTTTATTCTCACATACGAAGTTTACCAGCATTTCCCCTCGTGCGTTTCTTTTTCCCAAGCCATACGGTCCTACTCCTATTTCCCGCCCTCCGTTTCCCCCTTTGGCATTAAAATCGCCTAATATTATAACGTAGTCTGTGGGTTTATTTGGAATTGATGAGTTTATGTCTTCGTAGAATGGTTCGACTTCTTCTGCTTCGTGATTTGTTGTCGGGGCGTATACTTGGATTATTCTACATTTAGTTCTTTTGTTAATGCTGACGTCTATGTAAATTACTCTATCTGATACGCTTTTTTACTGCGTCATCCTGTTGGTTAGAGCTTTATTAATTAATATGGCAACACCACCTATTTTTGTGTTTTCATTTCCTCTGTAATATAATATATGTCCACTTCTGAGAGTTATATGTCCCTCCCCAGTTCTTCTGGCTTGAGAGAGACCTATTATGTCCCATTTCATGTTGTTTACTTCAGCTTCTAATTCTATTAGTTTCTCTTCAGATGATAGGGTTAGTACGTTATATGTGGATTAGGGATGTTCGATACACCGAAAAGTACCGGTACCATCGTATCGTATCGTATCGACTTAAAAGTACCGGTTCGGGGCAGTATCGTATACAAAAGTACCGGTACACGAAATACCGGTACACAATCCATCCGGGATATTTTCTAAATTTATTTATGCCACACTTAGAGTCCTAGTATAGCAAATAGAAGTTTAGCAATAATAGTGGCGTAACAATCAAGAAATCAACAATAAATAATTGCAAAATCAGTATTAGAAATACATTTATTAAATAGTATACATATAAACGCTCAAAAACTTTAAAACTAACATGAATATAATAACTGAAACATTAAAAGTATACAGGGAGAGTTGTTTGGAAAGTTTAGCATGAGGATCTCGGAAAGTATTGGAGATAGAGAGACGGTTAACTGGGGAAAGAATTGCAGTTTTACGAGCTCAATTTAATGAGCGTTTCGTTTTTTGAAAAAAATGCAAGGCTAACTAGATATTTCGCAAAAATGATTTTTTTATAATTTCGTTCGGTGTCTATAGCTCTGTTATTATTGACCTTAGAAAAAATGTGCAAATAAAAAACTTGTAGATAATGATGTGCTTAATAACAGTCTAACCAAATTTTTTATTTAAGCTATAATTTTTGAATTATGACACAAATTTGTGTTTTTTCTAATGGAAACTATAGTCGGCCATGACTTTATAAAAAAGACAATTTTTCAACGATTCGAACAATATACCACTTGATATAGTTATTTTTATAAATAAATAAATTATGGTCATTTTTCTCTTTTCGTTTTCGAACTGTTCTTAAATTTGTAATTCCGTCTGAACTTTTAATTTCGCACTGACACAGTCTGCATTTTCCTCCAGAATCTATCTTAATAAATACTTTCCAAACGTTACTGGTTGAAGGTGGCATATTTGTTTAAAAAAAGCACTGAATAATAAAAGAAAACTGATAATAAAAACAGAACTGTTAATTAATTTACCAAACACCCACAGCGACCGCGATGGAGTGACGAGTGATACAATTGTGGTAATTGCCTTATAGGCACAATTTTTTGTAATCTCGAGTATAAAATTTTTCTCGGGGATTTACCGAATTTCGCTGCGATATCCTAGTGAGAAGTTGCTGTTGCTGTTATATACAGTTAAGCTGAATAATGAAGTTCTCTTTGGATATTTAATCATCACCATAAAAATTTGTTGCGATACATGAGAGCTCCAGTTCACCAGAATTAGTCATTATTTTTACAATTTTGCTGTACTAGCCGAAATTCGAAGCGTAATACGTACACATATTAAACAGAAACATTTCGGGTCAGCAAAATCATTTTGTTTTGACTTTTGTTCTTGCGTTTGTAGAAGCTGAAAATTACTTATTGAAAGTTATCTACGTTCGACCATTTAAGACTTCAAGAACTGTTAGTTCCATAAAAGTAATATTTGCACATGGCTTAGGTTTTTTACCCTTGAAGAAAAAGGGCATATTTTGGACCTTTTCCCATTGGTTTTGTCAAAATGTCTAGTTTTAATACTTTTTATATTAAAAATAAAAAATTTCAGTATATAGTCAAAAGATGAATTATTTCTACACAGGCGGCAAAAATCCAGGATCGGTCCTGCCGATCCGATACTGACCAAAAATAAATCGTATTGGATTGGATCGCTGACTGAAATACCGGTACAAAATATCGAGTATCGGAAGACAATGTACCGGTACTTCAAAATATCGTATCGTACCGCACATCCCTAATGTGGATACAAATAGCATGTATTTCTTTTTTCCATTTTTTCTGCGTTTTCCTTGGTTAGTTTTTGACTTTGTGTTCTCTCTTTATTCGGTTTTGTTTTTCCCTCTAGAAGTCCTTAGAATTCTTCTATTTCTTGCTCACTGCTTTTACTAGCAGGAGCATACATTTAGACGGTAGCGTCTCTCCATGCGATCCCACCAGAATTCGTTTGGAAAATTTCCGGAAAATTTAGTATCAGTTAAAATCATACACTGTACAAGTGCACAAAGCATATGTTTAATACTAGAACCCGTGGCCAGCCTACGTCTGGCCCGGCCAGCGTAAAGAAACGGTTAACAATAAAAATGCTTGCTCAAGGCGGCAGCCAGCCTACGTCCGGCCCTGCCAGCGTTAACAATACAAATGCGGTCTCGCCACTCGTGCGCGCGCGCCACTTGCTAGCATGCAGGCCGTTCATGCAGCGTGCGCGCGCGCCCGCTTACGCATGGACGGCCGGCATCGGCGCTTATAATATAAGATTTCTATAACAAAATATAACCATTTATTTGCTTCAAAGAATGAATGATACATTTTTTAGTTTTAAATTAACGATCCGTTTTAATATATTACGATCGGCCTGTGCTTCGGCAAATAATATTAATTTTATATTTGTGTTAAAAGACCGGTATAACCACCTTTGTCGATATTTTCGGTTGAATAAAACTGCATTTGCATTAACGCTATGATATTTGGCTCATAATTAATAAATAAAGCTAACACCGAGAAGCTCCCTTTAGAATGGGACTAAATTTACATTTCTTTAAATTGGAAAGTGAGGATAAAGCACTTCGTTTTCAGTTCGCTTTCATAACATGGTAGGTAGTTCGACGAAGTAGCATAGCCATGCATAAGCGGCCGTACGACGTGAAAGAAAAAGAAATGAATAAAGCACACTGCAAATAAGAAAGAGAGGGTTGACATGTAAAAAGATGGAGATGTGCACTGGAAAGAAGCCAAGCAGCTGATCATGTAAGATATCAGCTCGATGTGAGAATATAACAACGATAGTGCCTTTTGGCAGAGCTGAGACTTCCGAGGATGTAGAAATTTAAAGTTGTTGTACTTGGACAGTAATTTGGTTGATCTTAATGTAGAATTAGGATAGATAAGCTATGAACGGACATAAAAATGAGTACAGCTATGGCATTTAGAGTTGTAATGTAGAGGAGTGAAAATGAATGTGCAGATTTGTAAACTTATTTTAAGAGGTGATCTGTGTTGCAAGGAAGATGCAGTTTTTAATATGTAATAGGTGTACAGGTCTTTCGCCAACCCAGTGGCAAACTAGGACATTCTGTATAACGCAGACTACATGCCGATTCCCACCATCATTCTACACAAAAACGTTCCATTATCAATTCGCTTGTACACCATCCTAAACCATTTACACTGCTCTCTGTGCGTACGTAATATTGCAGTTAGCCGAATCGACTTATTATTTTGCTTAAAATTCATTGTAGTTTTCCTTCAGCACACATCACTTGCTTTACAAAATTGCAGTAACTATAGTTTTATTTCATTGTATTAATTTTGATAACAACAGATGTATCGGCCAGCGTTCAACTAATTAATAGTAAATAGATTCAGATTTAGAATTTTGTGTAACAATAATTGTACGATGGTTATCGAAATTTCCTTTTGTTGCTTTTATATTATTGTTATGATTTATGACTTTGCGTCGAGACGTTTACGGGTGAAGTATTACGTTAGTAGATTTGTATATGATTTTGCGTTCTCCTACATTCTAAGGACTGCTGTTGGAGTATTGTGTTACCAATATTGACTATTTCTTTTTCATATTTTGTGACATATATTTGTATAGACCTAGTATTATTAAAATAAACGTTGTGACCATAAGCAACGCCTGCTTGCTCTTTTCTTCTGATATTGTTGAGACCTTATGTGGTTTAGGATTTACGACTGTATCTGTAAGTTGGCTTGCCTTTTTTCTTAGACTTTATTCGCCCACTCCTGGACATAGGCCTTTGCTAATCTTTTCCATTTATGTCTATTCTGAGCTTTTTGATACCTTATATTTCCAGCTGCCTGTTTCGTGTCTTCCACCCATCGTAGTTGTGGTCTGTCTTTGCTTCTCTTAGTCTCTCTTGGGCTCCAATGAAAATTTTTGTGGACCAACGTTCATCTTTCTGTCTTACAACGTGTCCCGCCAATTGCCATTTCAGTGCAGCGATTCTTTCGACTACGTCAGTGACTCTTGTTTTCTTTCGGATATGATCGTTTCTAATTCTGTCTCTTAGGGAAATCCCGAGCATTGCTCGTTCCATAGACCATACGATAAAGCAAGTATTGGATTCACCCCAAAAATTCGAAATTGAGTTTTCAACAGATCTTCACGTTTTAGAGTCCCCTGAACCAAAAAAAAACATATTTTTATTCATTGGTCTGTGTGTTGTGATTTTTCAGTTTTTTTAGATTTTTTTCAAAAACGGCTCTAACGATTTTTTTAAAAACTTTACATTTTTAATGTGTATTGATGTGAGATAGGTGATTTTCTAGTTGAATACTTCTAAAAGGGGTTTCTTTTGTTTGTTTTTTAAATTTTTTTATTACCTCCTATTTTAAGTAGAACACCCGGTATATTATTACATTTTTGAATTCAGCTTAAAATTTTAGAGAAAATCGTCGACACTCATTAATGACCAATAAAGAAATTAGTTCACGAGCCGTATCCAAGACAACAACAAAAATTCTTGGAATTTTTTTGTAGGTAGACATTACTTCTTTTTAGGGTTTGTGTCGTTACGATTTTCTTACCGAATCTGCATTCGAGCATTAATTCATATCTGGAAATTATTTTTCGTGCGTTCAACAACGTCCTAATTTGCCCTCGCGTCCCGCTCAGGCAAATTAACACGACGTTGTTGGAACGCACTCAAAAAAATTTCCGGAAAGAATTAATGCTCTTATGAGATTATATGTGAAAATTTGTTTCTTCAACTAACGTTCTATTTTCTACCGTTTTTATAGAATTTGTAATTTTTGAAAATTTTTGACGAACGCTTAAAAATTTAAAATCTAATTTTTGGCTAATTATAAGACCACTGTCAAAGAAAGTTGTGTGAGTGTATCACACCAGATTTTTTACTGCTAGAGCTGCTATTCTCTAGGCCGTAAGTGGTGACCGGTAAAATGAAAGTGTCAAAGACCTTTCGTTTTAAATTTATGGGTATTGTGTTGTTTTTAAGTGTATTTGATAGTTTGCAGAAAGCAGCCCAGGATAGTTTTATTCGTTAAGTAATCTCTTGAGAGTAATAGTTCTTTTGGAATGTTACAATATGTAGTAGATAGTTGTACTCAGTTACGTTTTCTATATTACGGTTGTTTATTAATATTCGTATGTTTTCGCGGCTCATTATTTTTGTTTTTGATAAGTTCATTTGCAGTACTACTCGCTTAATTTTTTTGTTAAGTTCCTGTAACATTGTCTGCATCTCGTTTGTGTTCTCCGATATCAGCACAATGTCATCCGAAAATCTGAGATGGTTTAGGTAAGTTCCATTAATCTTAATCTTCCCATGAGAGATCTTTGAAAATCACTTCAAGCGCCAGGGTGAAGAGTTTGGGTGACAGTGTGTCTCCTTGACTTACGGCTCTTTCCACTTTTATATCGCTAGTCTTTGTAGTTTCATCTAGTTTCACATGTAAGTAAATAAACATTTTGATAGATATTTTCAACGACTGCAGTGTATCTAGAATCGATTCGGGCACTATTCATGGACTTTAAGATTTGCTAAATCTCAACCGTGTCGAATGCTTTCTGAAAATCAATAAAAGCAAAGTGTATTGGTATTGTTCATTGCTTGCTGATGATCGGTTGCACTGAACCCTATTCGAAATCAAGCCTGCTCCACGGGTTGGTAGAGGTTTGAAAGTTGTTCACATCTGCATTATTATTCTTTAATAAATAATAAATAGTACGCACAAGTACGCAGAGTCTTGAACCTTTTCAGCATCTTGTACAATTTAATGTGTTAGAGAATATTCCAGGAAGCAGTGATGCGTCTGCACATGCTGCCGAGACGGGAGGGCCCCGTATGGGTTGGCGTTGGATTTTGACGGTTTCAGCACGTTCAAGCCGGCCGATACTGCTACTGGAGTATTAGGATAGGATTCATTCAGTTATAAGACGTGGTGGAGTAATAACTGTAATAGCTGCTTAATATAGTTTTCTACTAACTACACGGCCTATCATTTTAAAGTAAAGGTGTTAAGAGATTGAGTTGTGAGATCGTAACAGCGGTGGGATAATACCCCAAGTGCTTACGCTTCTGACTATATGGTGTAACGCCGCGAGAGTGTGTGCCAGTTTCAATTACGAGTAACCTACACGGTGCAACGAAATCACGATTAGTGCTTTGTCAGAGATGGGTCGATCTTCAAAACGGAAACATCGATCCTCTTCACATCGATCGAGACGTTCTCGTAGCTCATCTCCAAGTGCAACACCACCACGTGACCAAGCCCCTCGTAAGAAAATTAAAGAACCGAGAAAAGAGTTAGCTGGGTTACGACAAATTGTAAGTACACGCGCAAACATTAATTTAGATGAGACTGTTATCCCGTTGTTCGAACCGAACGTGAATAATACACAAAGTGCAGCCGACTGGGTACACAAACTTGACGAACTATTAACTTTTTATGGGTGGTCCCAAGAAACTTTATTAAAACTAGCTACAAGCAGACTACGTGGAAACGCGAGAAAATGGTGTTATCTTGTGGTCGGGGTGGGTGTGATTTCACCCCGCACTCGATGAACGCTTGCACTGTATTCACTGGCACGCAAAGTCGAAAGAGTCAGTGTGGGCGTGAGATTGATACACAGTGGTGTGTTAGGAGAATGTTTATATTGCACACATATAATGGGGTGGCAAGTGCTGCGGAAGCAGCTTACAATATACAACAGATATATATAACTACGTAATACAATAATTACTGTACGTATGTGGTACACGTGAGGTTTCGCTGAACAGCGTGACAAACAGCCACGGGACCACACACAACAGATAAACACAATACAATATACACTAAAATTACTTACAACTATATATACACGCGCAGCACGGACACATACAATGTGGGTTGCAAGTGCTGCGGAAGCAGCTCACAATACACAACAGGTATATAGTTACGCCATACAATAAGGACTGTACGTATGTGGCACACGTGAAGTTTCGCTGAACAGCGTGACAAACAGCCACGGGGCCACACACAACAGATACACACAATAGAATATACAATAAAAATACCTACAGCTATATATATACATGAGCAGCACGAATTGTGTGATGCGGAAATCAATAACACATAAAATACAGAAATATATATACAAAAATTGTCAAAGCACGAAATTGTCAAAGCACGAAATTGTCAAAGCACGAAATTGTCAAAGCACATAAATTAGCAACTGGATTGTTTTTAGCACTAGCTCGTACCTACGCTCATTGTCTTTCCCGGGGCAGTGGACCACATCGAAGCTGAACTCCTGGAGCAGGAGCGCCCATCGCGTGAGTTTCGCCTGGTGGTCCTTCGTCCGGTCCAACCAAAGAAG
Organism: Agriotes lineatus; assembly: GCA_940337035.1. Lineage (NCBI taxonomy): Eukaryota > Metazoa > Arthropoda > Insecta > Coleoptera > Elateridae > Agriotes > Agriotes lineatus. Next base: position 150,247,366 of record OW679200.1, read on the forward strand.
GGCTCTGCTGTCGGTTTTCAAGGTGAAACGACGATCCTCTAGGTACGGTCGGTATCTTCTGATGGCCCACACCACTGCGAGACACTCCTGCTCATTGATATGGTAGCGCTTCTCAGTTGGGTTTAGTTTGGCACTAGCGTAGCTTACGATCCGCTTGTTCGGTCCTTCCTCTTGGTACAGTACCGCGGCTATTCCAACCCCGCTGGCATCCGTTTGTAGGGTGAACGGCAGGTTAAAATCCGGGCGGTGCAGAGACAGTGGTTGCGTGAGAGCGAGCTTCAGTGCTTGGAATGCTCGATTCGTCTCGGTCGACCATGTGTAGCGAATCTTGGCACTGAGGAGGTCGCTCAAGGGAGTGGTGAGTGCTGCGAAGTTTGGCACGTAATCACGGAGCCAGTTACACAGTCCCAAGAAGCTTCGCAACTGTTTCCGGTTTACCGGTATGTCGGCTGCGTGAAGCTGCTCTACGTGTTCGGGCCTGGGCCGGTTCCCGTCGCTGGTGATGATGTGGCCGAGGTAGGTGATTTCTTGGACGCCAAAGTGACACTTCCCTGGGGACAACTTCAAGTTGTGCTGTTGCAGCCTCTCGAATACCAGCTGGAGATGGTATAGGTGCTCCTCCCAGTTGTTGGAGTATATAATTATGTCGTCCAAATAAACCAGCACGAACTTCCGCAGATAGCCGGGGAGGACCTCTTGGGTCATCAGCTTTTGGAAGCTGGCCGGAGCGTTCTTCAGTCCAAACGGCATTACCTTAAATTGGTATGTGGCCCCGTCGGGTGTAGAGAATGCTGTTAGGGGCCTCGACGTTATTGCAAGAGGCACCTGCCAGTACCCTGACTTCAAGTCGAGCGTGGAGAACACCTTGGCGGTACCGAGGTCGCGAAGGGTCTCGTGGATTATTGGCAGGTTGGAAGCCTCGTCAAGCGTGAGGTTGTTCAACCGGCGGTAGTCGACACAGAACCTGGGCTTGTTGTCCTTCTTGTTGACGATCACCACTGGCGAACAGTAATTGGACGTACTGGCCTCTATAACACCTTCAGCCAGCATTGATTCGACTTGCTCCGCTATGACGATCTTCTTGGCTGGAGAGTATCGATACGGTGGCAATCGGAAAGGGGTGTCCTCCCGTAGGCGAATCGTGTGCTGCGTGGTGGCCGTGGTTGTGGGCTGGCCGGGCTCGCTAAATGTAGTAGCGAAGGTGTCGATGAGTTCGTGGAATTGACTCAAGTATACTGTCGGAAACTCGTTGTTCACCTCCTCGATGTTCTGTTTCGTCCGTGTTGTCCTTCCCCGGTTGGTGTTCCAGTGGATCGTCCTCCTGTTACATCTGCCGAAGTGTACAACCTCTCGTGCTAGGTCGAGGACGGCTCGGTGCTTTCGGAGCCACGGATATCCCAGAATTACGGGGGCAGCGAGATCGGCTATCATAAGGAACGCGTCGCTCAACAGTTCCTCCAATACTGCATATTCCACCTGTGTGGTGCCGACGATGCAAGCTTTGTGAGTGCTGCATGCCAGCTCAGCGGTGGATGAAGTCGGTTTTTGTGCACGGAAACTTCCGGCGAGATCTGCTCGGATGAAGTTGTCCGTTGCGGCGGTATCCAGCAAGGCTTCATGAGGAGCTCCGTCGATGTGAATGGTTATCCTCGGTAGCCCGCTGTGGTTGCTGGTAGTGACTTGGTTTATGGCCGTCCGTCTTGCGTGTGCGAGCGGTCGGCCCTCTGCTCGTTTCCCTGGTTGGAACTGGTGGTTTCTCGTTGGTTAGCGAGGACCGGGCAGCTTCGATGGAAATGGTTTTCCGGGCAGTAATGGCACTTCGGGCCGGATGTTGGTACTTTTGTTTGAGCCGTTTCCGACTTCGGTTTGCAGGAAGCCACTTCCCTCAGGTCCGATTCCGCAGTGACGGCGTGTTTGAGGAGCCCCAACATCGTTGACGGGGATAGGGGCCTTACTTGCAATCGAAGTTTGGGCACCATCAAGTCGATAAACAATGGAATGTGAGACTCCATGTCGATGCCTAGTCGGACTGCCAAGCTTTGTTTGCGTCGGAGGAAGTCTCCCACTGGTTCAGATGGGCCCTGTTTCTTGCTATACAGCTGAGCGGTGAGGGTCCCTTTTACTTGGACGCTGTCGTATTTGTGGTTGAATTCTGTCCGGAATTCCTCGAATGTCGTCACGAATCCGGTGTAGACATTCCACCACGCGGATGCGTCGCCTTTCAGCCGAGAAGTGGCTGCTGTCAGGCGTACTTTGGAGTCCTCGGATGTGCCTTCGATCGCCGCGAGGAATTTTGCTGGGTCCTCCAGCGAGTCACCGCTGAAGAAGGGAAGCTGGGGTTCTTGCTTGATTGTTAAGGCAAGCAATGCCTCGGCCAATACTTGGGATGGTTCCATTGCTGGGGTTAGTTGATTTTGGGCGCCACTGGATGTTGTTGACTGCAGATCCAGATCTGCGGATTTGTTGCCGGCACTCCTTGTCACAGGGGGCATGAATTCGGCATAGAATCCTTCTATGCTGATGACACACGTTGGGCACGCCAATTGTTATCTTGTGGTCGGGGTGGGTGTGATTTCACCCCGCACTCGATGAACGCTTGCACTGTATTCACTGGCACGCAAAGTCGAAAGAGTCAGTGTGGGCGTGAGATTGATACACAGTGGTGTGTTAGGAGAATGTTTATATTGCACACATATAATGGGGTGGCAAGTGCTGCGGAAGCAGCTTACAATATACAACAGATATATATAACTACGTAATACAATAATTACTGTACGTATGTGGTACACGTGAGGTTTCGCTGAACAGCGTGACAAACAGCCACGGGACCACACACAACAGATAAACACAATACAATATACACTAAAATTACTTACAACTATATATACACGCGCAGCACGGACACATACAATGTGGGTTGCAAGTGCTGCGGAAGCAGCTCACAATACACAACAGGTATATAGTTACGCCATACAATAAGGACTGTACGTATGTGGCACACGTGAAGTTTCGCTGAACAGCGTGACAAACAGCCACGGGGCCACACACAACAGATACACACAATAGAATATACAATAAAAATACCTACAGCTATATATATACATGAGCAGCACGAATTGTGTGATGCGGAAATCAATAACACATAAAATACAGAAATATATATACAAAAATTGTCAAAGCACGAAATTGTCAAAGCACGAAATTGTCAAAGCACGAAATTGTCAAAGCACATAAATTAGCAACTGGATTGTTTTTAGCACTAGCTCGTACCTACGCGCACGGTACGCGGATGCGTCGTGGTCGCGGATAGGTTTCAGCCGGAGGATGCGGACGCAACTCCGGAGCTGACGGAATACGTAAGGCCTCGATCTGCCTACTCCTTACGTATCCGGACGAGCTGTAGCAAGGCCTCAATCTGCCTACTCCTTGCTAGACAACGAACTATGAATAAGGCCTCAATCTGTCTAATCCTTATCCATAGCCGAAGAGAAGTGACGCTCCTGAGTTCGGATGCTGCTTATAAAGCCGGCACGGGGATCCGCTGGCTTTCCCCATTAGCCGATCGCTGCTCTCATTGGCCGATGCCGGTGTGCCGTGGTGGGAGTCCGGCGCTCGCGCTCCTGATTGGCCGGAAGCTTCGGTTGCCCTCGGAGCTTACGGGTGGGGCCGTTGCCGTGGAGATTTGCTGTCCGGTGATGATCGGCCGTTTGGAAGGGCGAAAGATGGCGACGCCGAGGAGTTTGCTGCAGAAACATCGCGTTGGAAATTGTTTTATTCCACGCGGATGTAACAATGGTACGATTCATTAACCAGTCCGTGTTTGAGTTGGCAAGAAATGAAAATCAAGTTAACCGAAAATTTTCCGGCGCTCCTACGTTATGGGAAATTACTAACTGAAGCAGCACTATATAGTTCAGTCGCAGGTCAAAATTTAGGGGACTATTGCTACGAAAAAGCTGCCAAGCTTAATAAATTAAATTTGTCAATTCCAGAAGAATGCGTGATAGACACTATCCTTGAAGGGATCAAAGATGACAAAATTTCGTTACCCACTAAAGCCGCCAATATTAAAACTGTTGGAAGTTTAGCGAATTATTTGAGCAATATTTCCCCCGTTTTGTTGCCTGTACCATCTACGTCGGCGGCGGTTAATCGAGAACAAATTCAGAACGCATGACATAGACAATTCATACCTCACGCAAAAGGCACGGGACACCCCATGAATTCCCGGAAAATATCCCATAAGATTTCGTGTTTTAACTGCGGGGAAAATCACAGCGTTCGAGACTGTCCGAAGCCACGTGTGGAATGTAAACTTTGCAAGACCTGGAAGTCGCAAGATAGAGGCAGTAATGAACACGAGAACTCCAAGAAACGTGAAGGAGAGTCACCAGTTTTTAGTACAGTGGTGGGAGGTAGTTAGCTAAAAAGTTTATTGAAGTACAAAAATACGTTGTTGTTCATTAAGGTCCAAAAGTCACACATATATAAGTTGATAAATTATTATGTTATTATGTTATAACAAAATGGCTTCCAGGAAAGTTTATAATAATTAGTAACAAATTTTGCAAGTGACTAAATAAGCCACATTGCAAGTATACGGAGTCAAAATAGATAAAAAGATGAAAATTTTTAAGCAATCATTATTGATTGAGGTTAAACATTAACTATAAAATAGTCAATGTAATTAAACAATTAAAAGTTTTATAAAATGAAAAACATCGTGTTTTGATGAAACAAGCTGCCGGTTTTTAGGACTTTCCGGATATTTCCGCAAATTCGTAAAAGACTATGCCCGCATGGCTGAACCGCTGACACGTTTAACAAAAAAGAACACGCCTTGGCTTTGGTCTGACGAGAAAGAGGATGCAGCAGCAAAGATAAAATCAGTCGTCACCACTAAACCCATTCTGAATATTTTCAATCCATCCTTAAATACCGAACTCCACACAGATGCAAGTTCTATGGGATTCGGAGCCATGCTAATGCAGTTAACTGAAACTGGGCAACGTATTGTCGTTGCATATTATAGCAAGCAAACGTCTCTAGAATAGCGAAAATTCCACTCATATGAGTTAGAAACCCTTGCTGTGGTGTTAGCATTACGACATTTCCGCAAGTACTTGCTAGGAATAGACTTTAAAGTTATTACCGATTGCAGTGCTCTACGAACAGCATTCAGTAAAAAGGACTTGATACCCCGCGTAGGCCGCTGGTGGTTAAAAGTACAGGACTTCAACTTTGCTATTGAATATCGACCAGGAGCCCAAATGCGCCACGTGGACTCCTAAGCAGAGATCTCATACGGGACACTCCAGAAATTTTACAAATCGATATTACCGAAGTCGAATGGTTGCTTGCTGTCCAACTGCAAGACGAACAGATCAGAATGGTACGAGAAATATTAGAAGATGATGTAAAGAATAGCCAAACTAAACAATACTTTGAGCAATACGTATTGAAAAGTGGCATTGTTTACAGAAACTTGGACAATAAGAAAAGAGCTTGGTTAGTACCACGAAATGTTCGATGGCAAATTTGTCGACTATGTCATGATGACATGGGTAATTTCGGCCTGGAAAAGACAATCCGCAAAATTCAAGAAGACTATTGGTTTTCAGCTATGCGGCGGTTTGTAAAGAAATATATTAAGTCATGTTTGAAGTGCCAGTACTACAAACACTCTTCGGGAAAGAAACAAGGTGAACTGCACCAGATTGAAAAAGTTTCCGTCCCCTTCCACACGATACATGTGGATCATCTAGGTCCTTTTGTAACCAGTAGACGAGGAAATAAATTTTTATTGGTGATCGTAGAGGGTTTTACAAAGTTTGTTATGATCAAACCAGCCAAAGACACTTGTACACGCTATGTTACGAAGGCGCTCATGAACGTTATGTTGAGGCACCGGTTAGAATTATAAGCGATCGTGGAACAGCTCTCACTTCAAAAACGTTTGAAGTATTTTGTGACACGTATGGGGTGAAACACATACTGAACGCCGTCGCAACGCCTCGTGCCAATGAGCAATGCGAGGAGAGGTATAATCGAACGATACTTAATGCTTTAGCTACCACGTCAGCTGGAAGCCCCGAAGATAGATGGGATACGTTCGTTAAACAAGTCCAGAGTGCAATGAATTGCACCTATAATCAAGCCATTGGCGTGTCCCCATTGGAAGCTTTGGCCGGTTACCAACCACGCCATCTGTCTGAATCGCAGATTTTGAATAGCATTCAGAAAGACTTAAGTGGTGTAAACTTCAAGCATTTAAGAAAATCGATTAATGAACGAATTACCGACGATCAGAGGAAACAAAAGATACGTTTTGACGAGGCTCGTGCTGCTTTCCCTAAATATGTGGAAGGACAATTGGTAATGTTATCCAGTGCTCATTCCCAAACTGCAAGTAGCAAAAAGTTGCTTCCGAAGTTCAAAGGTCCATTTAAAGTAACAAAAGTGTTACTAAACGATCGGTATGAAGTTGTGGACTTGATAGAAGGCCGCAGTCAAGCAAGGACTGTAATGGCAGCCGATAAACTCAAGCCTTGGATTGTTCTTAAAGGTGAGAAATAATGATTTCTCTAAATCTTGAATCGGGCTCAACCAAGCTGACGAGCTTAATGAAATAAATTTATGAGACGAAGAAACCATGCTACGGCTGATGCAAGATCAGCAAAACTGCAACAATAACACGGTTAGTAAACGACTAACAATACCTCAAAACTTGGGCTAGTAACTATATGACTAGCAATGCAACAGTACAGTTAGTAGACGACTAACAATGTTGCAAAAACACGGTTAGTAAACGACTAACAATACCTCCAAATTTGGCTAGTAACTATATGACTAGCAATGCAACACTAGGGTTAGTAGACGACTAACGATGTTGCAATAACTTGGTTAGTAAACGACTAACAATACCTCAAAATTTGGCTAGTAACTATATGACTAGCAATGCAAACAGTTCGGTTAGTAGACCACTAACAATGTTGCAATAATACGGTTAGTAGACGACTAACAATACCTCAAAACTTGCCTGGTATATGACTAGCAATGCATGAGCAGTTTAAAAATGCACACGTCTCAAAATGTAAGAAAGCTATGACGTTCATGGTGTCAATATTCAATGAATGTTTGGGTCTGATTCACAGCAGTACCCACGAAAACTACTTTAGAAAGGAAAAAACAGAAATGGGAAGTCTTTAGATGCATGCACAGATGTTTGTGTTGTGCTTAATAAGATTATTCTTTTCAGACTAATTGTTATTCTGAGAACGAAATAATATCTACAGGATGGCCGAATGTTAGAGAATATTCCAGGAAGCAGTGATGTGTCTGCACATGCTGCCGAGACGGGAGGGCTACGGTATGGGTTGGCGTTGGATGTTGACGGTTTCAGCATGTTCAAGCCGGCCGATACTGTTACTGGAGTATTATGATAGGATTCATTCTGTTATAAGACGTGGTGGAGTAATAACTGTAATAGCTGCTTAATATAGTTTTCTACTAAATACACGGCCTATCATTTTAAAGTAAAGGTGTTAAAGAGATTGAGTTGTGAGATCATAACAAATGTTAATTTGCAATTATAGATAAAAGTGTGGAAGTCGATATTACATTCAAATTTTTTTATATAGCTTTAAAAGATGTATTGCTTATATGAGGCATTCTTATTATTACATTTATTAGATGTTTTAAAGGAGTTCTAAGAATTGCAGACCATCCGATCGGCGGCTCCACATTATTGTTCACTAGCGTTGTGCACCCAAATTGGGCGCGAAATAATTCATTTAATGCAATTTGTACAAGAGTGATCCATTTAGTGTGTCGAGTTAATTTTGCGGTTAGCTATCAACAACAAAATCCACATAAAAAAGTCACTTATAAAAATTTGAAAACCCTACTACTGGCTAACTTGCTTCGCCCTGAGTCGATTGACACCAAAATCAGCCAATTCGTCCCACGGGTTCGCTCTTAAAGTGGCGTAAAGCAAGCAAGCAATGAAACTTATTATGTCGGATAGTTTATTTTGTTTACTCATGAAACGTGCTTTCATAGCAAATATAAGAACTGGAGCAAAGATTTTATTAGAAGGAACGGGGCAATGAGAAAAGAGGATTAAATGTGAATACCGTTTGAGTTGTTTAGTCGATATGTATCTTTAGTTTTGTGTTAATTAATTGTTCAATATAGTTATTTAAGATACAAGTGCAAAAAGGCATTCTTTATTGCACGAATAGGTCAAATTAGAATGCGAGCATCAGCGAGCATTCTAAGACCTATGAGTGCAACAAAGAGCCTTTTTGCAAGAGTGTCTTACAACGTTTTATCTACGAGCCTGAATAGAAAAGAATTTGTTCAAAAAGATCCTGTCCTTTTCAATAAAAAGATAACTGTGATCTGTAGGTAAGGCGGCAATGACGGATACGTTAACAACCAAATTATCAACCAGTAGCCATTTCTGTTTTTCGATTTCTCTTTTTCGATTTATGTTAATTGAGTGGCAATGTACACGGGTGTTATCGACGATCCTCCAGAGGTAGCAGAGGCTGCAAATGTGGCAGTTCTGTCTCTGCTGCCAAAAAAATCTAAGAGTCAATATGAACTTGTCTATAACAAGTTTAAAAATTGGTGACAAATCTTTCGTTGACATTTCTGTGCAATAAAATTTTTATGGCATTAGTGCCATAAATGACAACTTTCACAACAGAAAATCGTGTAAAAAATTGTCACTTTTTACACGATCGTAGATAAAATATATTGCAACCGCCAAATCCACTTGGACCGCAAAATTCCCACATCCCGGTTATCGATCCGTAGAAAATCTGCAAACAGCGCTTTTCACACAAATATTGATTTAAAATTTTCCTGATAATTATAACGTTTCCCCATTTTGCATCTCCCAAATCCAACTGAGCAGCAAAACTCCCACATCCCGAATATCGATCCGTAGAAAGTCTCCATACAGCGAACTTCACATAAATATTGATTTTAATGGTGTTTTGACAATTATAACGTTTTCTCCATTTTCCAACTTCCAAATCCACCTAGGCCGCAAAATTCCCACATGTCAAATTCTCTTAAAAAATACAATTGACCCGTATAAAGTCTCCAAACAGCGAATTTCACACAAATATTAATTTTACGGTTTTTCTGATATTTATAACGTTTTTCCTATTTTGCAACATCCAAATCCACTCGGGCCGCAAACTTCTCACATCCCAAATTCACTTAAAAATATAATGGACCCGTAAAAGGTCTCCAAATAGCGAATTTCACACAAACATTAATTTTAAGGTTTTGATGATAATTGTAACAATTTCCCCATTTTCCAACCTTCAAATTCACCTGGGCCGCAAAATTCCCACATCCCGAATTCTCTTAAAAAATACAATCGATCCATATAGAGTCTCCAACCAGTGAATTTTACACAAATATTGATTCTAAGGTTTTTTCTGATAATTATAACGGTTTCCCCATTTTGCAACCCCTAAATCCACCTGAACCGCAAAATTCTTAAAAACCCACATATTTATCCACATACTTCTAAAAACAAAATTCGATATTTTTTTCTTTCTCCCTGTTTATGCGAACATTTAAGTTGCTGCAAATGCACCTCAGATTTCTACCCCTGTAACTTCGCCACGGTGCATCGCAGACCCCAAAAACCAGCGAGTACGATGAGCGTTGGTTCATCCTCTTTCCAACTAGCCTCAAATCACATTTGGATCTTTCAAAAAGTATGCGATGTAACAGCACGGAACGCTTTTGTGTGCAAAAAATCATTTTAACCCCCGTATTTTCGCCCCATAGAATGTTACATTTTCACAACCTCTCCAGAAAGTTCGCCCTTGACGAGGTCTTCAAAATGACACCAACAACATTCACTATATGTACAACTTTTACAAAAATTTGCAAAAACTGTGTATTTTCAAAGCTTCACGCAAATCGCTAAAAGAGCACCGTACTAGCGTCACATCTCCAATTCGTTAAACATTTAAAAAATTAATTTCATATTGCATAGTAAAATATTATAATCAATTACCAGTAGTGTTTGGAGCTATGCCATTACCACATTTCAGTGATTGGGCCAAGTGTTACTTGGTAGCTAAGCAGAATTCCTAGATATTATAGTGAATTATTTCCTTAATACCTATTACACTTTTATACAGTGAATTTATTTTAAGGGTTCACATAGCAGCTTTGTTTCTATGCCAGCACTTAATCATACATGTCACTTCCATAGTTACCAATGAAATCAATAGATTAGAGCGTTTATTTTACGAGTTAACATACGAATTTGAATTAGGTACTTGCTAATAAGAAACGTTAATTTTGTTACCGGAATGAGGTATGCAACTAAAAAGTAGATACGTAAGAACAACTTGTGTGTTGCATCTTTTCTTCAGTGGTATACATTAGGATAACTTTTAATTGTCTTTTTAACAAGTAATAATTAATATGTTAATTCGTAAAATACACGCTCAAATCTATTTGACTCATTTATAACTATGGAAGTGACCTGTATGGTTAAATGGTAGCATAGAAACGAAACTCTTATGTTAACTATTAAAAAAAGTTCCCTGTATAGACCGTTTGTCAGTTACATTTTCACTTTTAGTTCGGGTGAGGTGGTTCAGTCTGATCTATGTTATTTAAATTATTACTTGCAATAATATTTACCTTTTAAAATGCCATTTTTATCGGTTTAGTTGAACTTTGGTATGTACATATTATATTAATAAATGCATTATTATTATTACCAATAAATAACCCAGTACGCAGTAAAATAGAAATGGTTCTTTTAACGAGTCTTTTAACATGGACGCAATAATGTTAATCCTGACTCCTAGAGGACGTCATCGTGCACAACGCTATCTGAAGCAATTTTGTCTAGTCAATTCAGAGTATCTAATTATTAAAAACTAGCGTTCTTCACCCAAATTGGGGGCGAAATAATAATTTGTACAAGAGTGATCCATTTTGTGTGTCGAGTTAATTTTGAGGTTAGAAAATTCACATAAAAAAGTCACCTATAAAAATTTGAAAACCCTACTACTGGCTTACTTGCGTCGCCCTGAGTCGATTGACACCAAAATCGGCCAATTCGGGCCACGGGTTCGCTCTCAAAGTGGCGTCAAGCAAAGCAAATTATTATGTCGGATGCAAGCACCAAATTCAAGATTCTCTAAAAATGCACATCGGTCCCCTTTTACAGTAAGTACGCGATTAAACTTAAAAACACTTAAAGCATAATTTTAAAGCATTTTTTAAATTCTGGAATGGTGTTGTGGACTATATTTAGGTAAGGCCAAATAGAGTCGCTTCTTAAAAATTTGGAAGACAAACGTTTATTCAGATCGCCCATCTTGAGTACTTATCGGGAACGTGCGGCGCTGTTGTTAGTGGGTGCTAGAGTACTGTGGATGAGCCTTTTAACCACAAAACTGGGATGAAATACTTGGAAGCACAAAATATTTAAGTGATAAGCGAGCGGTCGAACGAAGACAGACTGCAGTACAACACGTGCATCGTAGTATTTATTCCTTCAACATTTTCAGAATAAGTAAATCTAATATCCGCGAAAATGATAAAATCTAAATTATTCATTTTTCAACAACTGGAAATTCCAACACTCATTCTGTTTTTGTATTGAGTACTAGCAAGACTTTAAATTGTTTCAAATAAAGAAGGGCACATTTATAAAGAGGTACGTGCTTAGATTAGTTGAATGATAGATAATAAGGAAAGTGCTTTCAATAACGTCATAACAGCTTAGTATATAATTGCATTTTTACGATAAACCTTACCTTTTGTTCGCAAAATAAAATTTATATATATCATAATAGTGTGTAGTGCCCGATTTCTAAGGCGCCGACCGTACATTATGTGTTATGTATTGGAAATTAAGAGGTATTTATTAAGAAGTGTAGAAAGAAAGAAATATGTCGGACTGCCTGCTAATCGCAATAAAAAGTGATAAAACGTTTATCTTTATCGATCGGGCGGGTTAAAGGCGCCGCCTCTTGTTTTAAATCTTTAGAGATGTAAGCAAATAAAAAATTGTTTTATAGCTTGATGCGTTTGCAGTTTTCAGGCGTTCAGGTTTCAGGTTCCCAGAATTTGATAATGTTTATGATAGGAGGTAGTTACGCGATAACCAAATGGTGTTTCCAATACAACCTGCTTTGTTTATGAGTTATGACGTATTTATGTTTACAGTATTTTGAGCACTGCGTAGGTCGCTGAGATATGGCACGTAGTACCTTTGAATAGAGGTTTTATATTCAAAGCGTAGTACGTATCAGCATGAGGTTATTTTTCATTCAAATACTTGGAACGAAAACCGAGTTACATAGGTTATTTCAATAACCGGATAACCGGTAATTTTTCATTCGAATAAGCCCATCACTATCCTATACCATAAAATCTGTGGTCTCTTTCTTTGTATGTTTGTATGTTTGTTTGCTATCTCCTCCGAAGGTACTGGACCGATTAAATTGTATGGTAGCTTAAAATTTTGCAAATTTTTAGACTCAGATCGTAAGCCGGTTTTTATTTTCAAAAAAAGTACGAAAAAGAAAAGTTTTAATTAAATTGTGTAATTAGCGAAGCTAAGCGTAGCTCGGGTGATTCACTATATACCATTATAGCATTGGCTTGTTCAACCAGATGGGGTCTCCTCATTTCAAAAGTCAATCATTTTCTTGTAGTGCTCATCTGCTATAGCAATCGAGCTCACTTTTCGCTTTTCAGCAATTCCTTGGAGCATCTTACGCTTACAACTACTTGCAGCACCCGCACTTTTGAACGCAATGCCGTAAAATGGATTTACTTTCTTGTTAAACGATTCAAAATAAAATTCTTGTAACAATTTAGCAGCAGTTTAGAACATGTAAACTGGATAAAGAAAAATGTCCTCATTTAGACAACTGTAAAAGAACATTTACAGGATTTTTGTAACAGTAATTAATTAACAGGGTTAATTAGAGTTTCTAGAATTTATTTAAATAAATATTAAATATCGTTGAAAATATTTCCCCTGCAAAACGCCTTGCATAAAAAAACATAAAAATGATACATATTACTTTTCGGTAAATAATAAAAAATATAAAGGAATAATTAACATTTTATATTATTTTTTCCAATTATAAACTTTTCAAGTCTTCACGTAAGGTGAGTATTGGTATGTTAAATTTTGAAAAATAAACTAGACACACTAAAGTACTCTCATTGAAATTTCAATCTTAGTTTCCGAAAAATAGCATTGTTTGGATTTTGAAAATTTCTAAAAACGCCATTTTTTAAATAAGTAAAACTCTCCCGGTGTATATGAAAGGGACTAAATAGGTTTTTAAACAAGTACAAATTATTGATGTAAAAAGTTTTTTTTTTTAATAACAGACTTTCCCATATGATGCCAATTTTCAGGCGGTTACTGTATATTTTCTTCCAAATGAATATACATAATTATATTTTCCTTTATTTGAATAAAATGTAAGTACAAGAGTGGTAAATAATAATTAATTAAGTTCTTAACCCTCAGAATGAGGTCTCAAGTGACCCGGACCTTATTTTTTTTTTAAATATTACACCATTTTCTAAAATACCGCTTTCGGTGTTTGCGTATTGCTCGAAGATGTTATGAAGACGCTTTAGAATAAATTTCGCGAAAAAATGACTTAGTATACCTGAGATAATCCACCCAGGTCACTACTTGGGGCCCGGTTTCTGCCTTTCGGGTTCCATGGTTGGCGGCTTACTTATCTGTTGCTTGCCCAAGAAGCACTAGTTTTATTTTTATATTTGTGTAGATAACAGTAGTATTGCCGTTGTAGAAATATTAGTTGGTGTCAGAAAAGATCATTTGGACTTTGTTTATTGTATATATGTTGAACAATTCGTTAGTATTTGATTGAAATGAGATTTCTGATATGAATAAATATAAAAGAAAATTTGCTTATCTTCGGAAATATAGTAGCTCTGTAAAATAATAGGCAAAGAAAATGGATCGTAATAATATATTCCTTACGGCAATAGAGATTTGCGGCAGGCCTATACAAAAAAAAAGTATGCTTATTGTGTTGGTAATGAAAACCAATATAACTACTAATAGGTGAGATCGCTGTTGTAAATTTATTTGCCAGACACATGGACAGGTTACTAAATAATAGTAGTTTATATACCAAGGCAATGAAGTTTAGTTTTTTATCACGAATGTGGTTTTAGTTGCCGATGCCCGCAGTGCCAAGGCAAATAAGCCACATGAGGGATAAAAAGGAACTTCCGTGCCGAGAAGTAACTTATGTTTTATTTGAAATCGAGAAATCGTGAAATTACAACATTTTAACCAACATTTTTTTTAAGCTGTTTATTTTGACTCCAAAACAGCAAACCAGCTGGTACCGGAGCCTACATAGATACATTGAAAACACATTTCATATGTTCAAAGTATAACATAACATAAGTAAAACAAAAGTTACAAAATAAATAAATAAATGTTTGTACCAGTCTAAATATATAGGTAAGTAATGTATATAATAAATTAATTGCAGATGTTAACGTCATTGACGTTTATCTACCGCCTCGCCACCTACAAAAAAGGCGTAAAACAATGGATTACTTTAATGCCAATTTCTCGTATTTTAATGACGATTTCGAGGTACTTTAATGCCGATTTCAAATAAAAAATATTTGTATGCTATTTATTAGAAGAATTTTTATTGAATACCACAGGTATTACTTCTCGATGTCGAATTTGTTACCTTTTCTTAGTTTGCAGGTCAATAGCAATAAAAGTTTTATGATTATGTTATCACATGTAAGTATTTATAAGACGTGCAAATATTGTGGTAGTTCAAAATTGATAAAAATAACAAAAATTCCATTTTGGTCACTAGATACCCATTTCCGCCTTACGCGCAGCTAAGGTTATTTCCGCCGAGCGAAAGTTGAATAATGCACTTCTTCGTTTTGGCTGCAACCTATCTTTTTTTCGTAGATAATTAATTTCTATATTCCATTGAAGGATGCCATTTCTAAATGATATGGATGTCATCGCGGTACTTTGATAACCAAGGGCGTCTTCGACTATTTTGCGACTGACTAGATTGTTGTCACCTAAACTCGCTTGTTTGCTAAAACCACTTTAATTATGAGTAACACACTGAACTAGTTATTCACTTCACTTCCTTATCTTCCGTATCAATTACCCGACCACTTAATCACAATTACTGTTCGGAATTTGTGATTAGAACAAAACAAAGGTCGTATTTTGAAATTATAACTTTTGCCATATGTTTAGCTATACGTGTATTTCTCAAACGTCAACAATTCTAAACTAAGGAAAAATATACGGTACCCCCCACCCAAGAAAAGCGCCCTTCCGTGCTTTCCAAGAATACTTCGATACTCAGCATCACTCAGCTGCGCTAATACAATGAAATTCTATGAACCAGTTATTTATCAAAAAAAAAACCAAAGAAAAATAATTTTTTTGCCGACGGCCATAGCTTAAAAGTTGATGTTGCCTTCATTTTCGGAGGACCTAGGTATCGTATGAAAACGATCCAAGACTTCAGGAAAGTTCCTGGCGACCGGAATCGTGTACACATACGAACATACATCCCCCGCACAGCACGTTTAGGCACCCCCCCAATACGGGGGATTGATCCGGTGGGCTGGGATTTTCACCAAAAGATCCGCACCGCCGAGACGGAGATTTGATATAGTGGGTTCATTAGTCGGTTGGCTCGAATTTTAGAGATAGTTATTTGCAATCAGTTTTAATTAAGGTTAATAATTAGAATATTAAATTTTACAAAATTAAATTATACTCTAATCAGTAATTATTACAGTTCATGTTCGAAATGAGCTCCATTATTGTTGATACAGCACTGAACTCTTCTTTTCATGCTGTTAAAAACATTTTGTAGCTGTTGCACAGTTATATTTGCAGTAGCGGCAGTAATTGCAGCCTTCAGTTGCTCAAGTGTGTGCATGGGGGTCTGATAGATCGTGTTCTTTAAATGTCCAAACAGAAAATAATCCAGGGGTGTCAAATCGGGTGACCGTGGAGGAAATGCAATGATACGACCATCATAAAATTGTTGTAAATGTTGACGTGTTCGAAGGGCTGTATCTGCAGGTGCACAATCATGCTGAAAATATCCCTGACGTAACTCATCATCGTGAAGTTCATTAATAAATCTGTCTAGAATTGTGATGTAGCGGTCAGCTGTTACGGTATCTTCAAAAAACACAGGGCCAATTATGCGTCTCCTTGACATAGCAATCCAAACGCCAATCTTTATTGGATGCAGTGGAGTTTGTAAAAATTCACCAGGGTTATGAGCAGACCACATCCTGTAATTTTGTTTATTTACGTAACCGGTCAGATGAAACCACGCTTCGTCTGAAAAGAAACTTGAATCCAGCATTTCATCGTTATTTAAACTTCGGTTAAACCAATTGCAGTACTGCACACGCTTTTCATAATCGGGACGAAGTAATTCTTGCATTACTGAAACTTTATATGGGTGTAAATGCAGTTTTCGTCTTACTGCCTTTTGACACGTTCCATAGCTTAACCCTGCAATTAAATAATTTTTTTATACAAAAATTTATAGGATAAAAGATACACACCTGTTTGTTGCGCTAACTGTCGTAATGGTTTTTTAGGGCTGTGTAAGATGCGTGCCTGTATATCCTCTAATGTGTCCTGAGTTAAAACGGTTGGTCTTCCAGGAGATTTTCCTGCATCAACACTACCCGTTGTTTGGAAACGATGTACGATACGCTTTACATGCCTGCTCAGATTATCGTAATCAAAGTCGACGTCAGGGAACCGATTAACGAATTCATTTACACATAAATTTCCTGAATATTTCCATTCACCATTATCCTCATTGCGTTGGCCATTGCGGAAATAAGATTCAATAATAAACGTGTTGTGTTCAAGGGTATACATAACCTAAAATTTACAAACATAATTATTACCGTTTTCGATTAATTGGAAACACTGTACTTACTGTAAACTTCGTTTAACAATGGCTAATTAGTATTGAAAAATACTGTTTTGTATGATAATAACGGCGTTCAAGAAAAAATAGGGAAAGTAAAGAAACGTAAACACACAGAACAAGTGAGAACATCTGTCAACAGCAGTGTGGCTAATATCACACTAAAAAGAAATATTGATAACTACTTGGAAGGTAGTTTTTTTTGGACAACCTTTCTCGATCTCCCGGTATATACTGCTCAAAATGAATTAGGGATCAGTTTTATATTTTCTATTACTTTATACAGGATGCACAGATTTGAATGAAACTTTTAGTGATTATGTATGGACTAACACAGTATTTATTAAATACGGAAAATTAATTCAAAAAGAAGTAACAAGGTTCTTAAGTTAACATTAACAGAAAACGTACAAAATTAAAGACCGCAACAAATAAAGAAAACGGCCCAGAATTCTTTCTGGCATTAAAGCCAGTAACGGGTATGACCTCCCCTCGCAAGTAAGACACTTCGACACCTGTTCCCCATACTGTTGATGAGATTTTGAAATCGTTCGTGTGGTATTTGCTCCCATTCCTGCACAAGACGATTTCTGAGATCATTTAAGTTTTGAGGAGGTTCTCCTGCTCGAATCCGTCGTTCTAGTTCGTCCCAAGCATGCTCTATGGGGTTCAGGTCAGGACTGTAAGCCGTCCACTCCATAGTGTGAATATTATGGGCATTCAGGTACTCTTGAACAATTCTTGCAGAATGAGGGCGGGCGTTATCCTGTTGATAAATGAACCCTTGACCATGATTTTGAGCATACGGTCGAACGTGACAATGACAATCTCAGTGCGGCCGTTCAAAGATATTCCACCCCATACCATAATAGAGCCTCCTCCAAAATGCAGGCTTTCTTGCACCATATTGTCTGCGAACACTCACCTTGCCTTCTGTAGACTCTTACACGACCATCACAGTTACTCAAACGATACCGTGACTCGTTTGAGAATAAAACATTTGCCCATTCTTCCGCGCCCCAATTGTCATGCTCTTTTGCGAAATTATTCCGGTATCTACAATGTTCACGATTAAGACGAGGTACTTGGGCAGTCTTCCTGGATCTTATTCCATTTCCCCTCAAGCGATTTCTGATTGTTTGAGTAGACACTCTACGCCGAATCTGCCTAAACAGTAAGTCTGAGTGGTCTCTAGCAGTCAGACGTGGATTTCAAATTGCATTGCGAACCAAAATCCTGACCTCCCTGTCATTGATTTTGCGTGCACGGGGTCCATAAAGCCCTCTTTTAACATCTCCAGTCTGAAGAAAGCGCGTCCAAGTTCTGGAAACCACAGATTGACTCACATTTAGCTCTTCAGCAACTTGGCGTTGAGTAAATCCACTTCTTATTCTTACAATCACAGTAGACGATTCGACTGTAGTCAAGTGTCTTCTAAAGGCCCTCCCCTGATGATCCATGTCAAAAAAATTAAGGAATCTCAAACCAACTCTAAATTCTTAATCAAAATATCGCGCAAGTGTTATAACTGCAAAATTTATATTGCGCAGGAAACACAATTTTACGTCGCAGTGACAGATCTTTCAAAGATTATGTGATTGAAATAAACAGTAGAAAGTCAAAAGTCAGCAGTAACTGCAACTGCAGTAACCAAAAATATAAAAACTAAAGGATAGCGGTGATTTATAAACTGATCCCTAATTCATTTTGAGCAGTATATAATTGTGGTCCCATCGGTATATAACAGCAATGAGATAACATGAACAAGAAAATATCAGGTATTGCTTGAGTAAGACAGAGATAAACATAGTAGCAAATATTCGAGTAGGCTTGAAGCTCATTTTAATTACGACATTTGTCAAGTAAACATGCATCTGTATGGTCATCTCTTTCTCACTCAAGCATTCCATTTTGTTGTTCATGTTATCTCATTGCTGTTATATAAATATAATTTTGCACTACCAAACGGCTTAATACCTAAATTCCCAACAAATTTCGAAAATATTTTAACTGTCAACCTGACAATACAGCTCTTTAAAACGTCAAAATTAAAATAGTCATATTTGGTAACTTAGCAATTTATTAGTTACCACGGTGAAAATTGTTTATTTTACTTTCTCTCCCTTGGTGGAGAAAATCAACTTCACGACCTAAAGATAGGCCAATAACGGTGCGTTCTGAGACTAGTAGTGTAAAAATATAATTATGGCCCCATCGGTATAATATTGAATGATTCCTATTTTCCCAGTATAAATATCTCAACTTGTGAAAACTTTAGTTTAGTACAATTAGCTTATAGTACAGTCAAAATAAATTTTGACCTGGGAAAAATTGCAACACAAATGATTTTTTTTGCATTATACTGTGAAAAGTGTGTATTTTAATATACTCAAAATCCCCATTAATCCCGGCCCAGGAAATCAGTCAAAATCGTAGATGGCAGCTGAATTTGCCATGTTTGTCATTAATATACAGGTAGTTGTTACATAAATAAAATAATTACATGTATTGTGTATTACACATTGTGTATTACACATCACATGAACTTTTATTACACATCAGACTTACAAGAACAAGAAAACGTAATTTCAATGTACGAGGGGTGATCCCTATGCTCCGGCCCGGACCAACTTCCGGTTAGAAAATTAAAATTTATATCACCTTATTTTTCTACGTAATCTCCTTTAAGCCTAATGCATTTATCCCACCGATGCTCCAGCATTGTAACGACTTCCTGGAAGAAGGATTGTCCAATCTCTGCAAACCACTGATTTACATCATCTGTTACTTCATTATTGCATGAAAATTTCTCCCCTCGAAGCTATTCCTTGAGTTTGGCAAACACTCTGTAATCGCTAGGGGCGAGATCTGGAGAATATGGCTAATGTTCAAGTAGTTCAAAGCCTGCATTGGCTATGGCAGCCATAGCAACACAAGAAGTGTGGCTCGGTGCATTATCCTGGTGATACAGAACACCACGTTTCAATTTGCCACGACGTTTTTCCTTTATAGCTTCGCGCAATTTTGATATTAAATTTGTATAATAGTTGCCTGTTATTGTAGCTTCTTTTTGTAAGCAATCAATTGGAATTACTCCCTGGGCATCCCAAAAAACAGAAGCCATTACTTTTCCTGCTGATCGATAAACCTTAAATTTTCGAGGAGGTGGAGGACCATGATGCTTCCACTCCAATTATAAATCTTTAATGTCTTCGCAAACAAAAAATTGAATTTTAATATTAAGTCTTGGTAGAAATGTGAAATTTTGAAAATAATTAAAAAAATTGAAAAATGAATTTTTAGCTGAAGTTAAAAAGATAGGTGTTTTCTGGCCTTGAGATTGCTCAGTTAGCTAAAAATATCACATTCTAAAAAAATCTCATTGAAATCTTATTGAATTTACGAAAAAGGGCAATTTTTGGATTTAGACAGTTTCGAAAAACCCCATTTTCTCAATAAGTAAAAATCACTCGGTATATATGATACAGGCTAAATAGGTTTTTAGAGAAGCACAAATTATTGACGTAAAAATTTTTTTTGAAAAATCAAAAATAATTTTTTTCCCATATTATGCCGATTTTTTAGCGGACACTGTATAACGAAACGTATGAAAGTAATTCAAAAGTATGATATGAATGGCATGCTTCAGTACTAAATAAGTACCTATTTTAAGTGCACATTATCTTTTTTACGGCAATAAATGCAGCAAAATAGAGAAAAAAAAGGCAAAAATCGGAAAATTTAGCCGCCATCTTGGATTTTGACTGATTTCCCGGGCCGGGATTAATGGGGATTTTGATTATCTTAAAATACACACTTTTCAGAGTATAATGCAAAAAGAATCATTTGTGTTGCAATTTTTCCCAGGTCAATGGTATTTTTACATTATTTTGACTGTACTATTATTTTATAGCGTGGCCGTGTTTCCCACTAAAATTGAGTTGGTGCACATAACCTCAGATCTATTGCTCAAATTGGCACGTAAATAGATTGTCAATACGAGTTTTTGCGTTTAAATAGATAAAACGTGTAGCAGTAATTTAGTTCCTTAGGAAATAGTTTTTTATAAACGATTGCCAAAAACTTTTAACAAAGAAACAGAGCCTGATTTGCGATAGAGATTACAACGTAAGTATATTCTTATCACTGCAAAGATTGTATTAAAAACAAGTTATTTTTCAGGTGAAGATGAGTTTCCTCTTTGTTTTGTAAGACAGTTAATTATTTCCAATATTATTTCATTAGAGAACAACTTACAAACTATGGCTCGTGTAGAAGAAAATGGGTGAATTGGAAATTTTTCTTTTGACCAAATTCTAATGTACTGACATTTACAGCTGCACAATTTGATTTCTAAGCAATACAGATGCTGCAAGGTATTAAATGCGAGTATAATTGAATCTCTATAAAACACGATTAAATGTGCTTGAATTTTGAGGTTATAGCGACTGCGCAATGTGACAATTGAAATATTAAATGCAGTAGGTAATACACGCAACTAACAACACGAGCCCTTTATAATAGAAGCAGACGCATGTCGCACAAGTTGTAAAGTACGTTTTTTTCCTATAAAAATTTTCAAGGTCAAAGAATTTAGGGTTTATGTTGGTATAACTTGGATTCCTTTAAAAAATATATGTTGGTAAAATTTGTTTTAGTAACTTTATAGAACTAAAAATTGGTGGGAAATTTAAAATCTGGCATTAAAGTTCTATGTACATCAAAAGCTCTTGCTAATCTTTCGTAAACGTCTTCTTCTGGTGTGTTAAGATGCAGATCCAACAGTTCCCCTGCACACTTTAGAAATGCTTTTTTACATTTAATTTTAAAAGATTCCATTTTTTACGTATATTCAGTTTCAAAAAAGAAAAACTGACAATTTAATTTTAAATGTCAAAGTGACAAAAGTCGTTTACAGAAAAACCTGACGAAAATAAATTTTCTAATAATTTTAGAAAAGCAGTTTTGCCAATTTTATCTTGACCTTGAAAATTTTTATAGGAAAAAACGTACTTTATATAACCTTGCATCACAGTACTTTTGCGTTTACATGTTGGTGGCCATGATGCAACCAAAACATAACCCTACAACTTCAAACAGTGCACTCGTTGTGGGTTATATTATCTCCGCTCGGTGTTCTAGCTTCTAACCTTGTGTTTGAGTTGGCAACTCTGTTCGTTTTCATGTGTCTTTTTGCCTTTTATGCTTTGCCTCTCATATTCTTTATTAAAAAAACAGTCTATTTCAAGACTAAGGAATACCTTTTTTTTAATATAAGGTAAGCCTAAAACATTGATTCATTTTTGAATAATCTATTTACGGTCTTTTCTGTTTTTCAGATTTCAAAATATTCGAGCATTCCGATTGTTCATCCTCGAATTAGTACTATTAAACGTATTTTCATTTTATGAAAAGTAACTATTTTTTTTTATTTTTCCCTTTTGTGATGTGATTCAATATGGCTGACAATCATGCTCTTATTATAGAGGTGCTTTAAACAACACGAAAAACTGAAGTAACGTTATTAAGGAAGTAATAATTTAATGTAATTAATCAACATAATAGTGAACTACTTACTGCAGTTATGCTAAAATTGCTGTTTTACTACAAATATGTGTAAGCGGTTTCATCATAAACGGAAAAATGAATCTGAATACCACTTACAAGAATTTTACACGTATTCGACGAGAACGAAAACTAAAAATTATGAATGCAAGAAATATAAAGTCGGTTGAAAATACTATAGGAACAAATGTTAACGAATTTTGAAACTACGTAAAAAATAATAATAAAGATAGTAATATCGCTTTAGAAAGTTATCAATAGAATAATCAAGATGTACCTAAAAAACAGGCTGTTAATACATTTGCTGAATATTTCAGTAGCGTTTATACAAAGAATCACGTTATGATATACATGCAATCTTATCGCAAGCTCGGCGGTCCGATATGGGTATTCTTACATTGAAGAAGATTGTATTTGATGAAGTTGCAGTCGCTTTGAGAAACTTAAAACCCAAGAAATCTGCTGGACCAGATGGCATACCCTGTTACATATATAAAGCGTGTTGGGAAATATTCCAGTATCCACTTACTATACTGTACAATACATGTTTAAAAACGAAAACATTTCCAGAACATTTAAAATGGCTCGGGTTACGCCTATACATAAATCTGGTTGTCAAGCGGCCATTGAAAATTATAGACCTATTTCAATTATATCTGTACCCGCTAAAATATTTGAAAAGATAATTTATTCAAAAATGTTCAATCACGTTAAACGTCAAATTGTCACAGAACAGCATGGTTTCTTTGAACAACGATCAGTTGAAACAAATTTAATTTCATTTACTGATTTTGTAAGCAGTGTGTTGGACGCGGGGGGCAGGTGGATACAGTATATACAGACTTTGCAAAGGCCTTCGATAAAGTTAACCATGATATTTTATTGCTAAAATTGAGTAATTTTGGATTATCTGATGATTTAATTATGTTTTTTTAAGTCTTATCTAGAGCACAGATATCAGTCAGTCTGTTTGAGGGGACATAGTTCGCGTTATTATTTAACACCATCCGGAGTGCCTCAGGGTAGTAATGTGGGACCGCTTCTATTTATGATTTGTATCAATGATCTGCATTCCTGTCTTAAGCATTCTTTTGGATTGTTATTTGCTGATGACCTTAAGATTTTTAAGAAAATTACTAGTAATAGGGATGTAATTTGTGTCAAGATGATATTAATTCTGTAGTAGACTGGAGTGTTGTTAATAAACTGCATTTTAATATTGATGTAAATACATTACTTATACATTAAATAAGATTCATATACGGTCAGAGTATTCTATGCATGATGTGAATTTACGTAGAGAGTTTCAGATTAGAGACCTAGGTGTGGTTTTCGTTCCTACGTTAAACTGGCAGTCTCACATTGACAATGCAGTGAGCTCCTCATTGCGAAACCTGGGTTTCTTAATGAGGACGACTTCTAACTTCAAAACCATAAAACCTCTTATAGTATTGTACAATTCACTTGTTAGGACTAAACTTGAGTATGGAGGCCGGATCTGGGACGCTGACGTCAAGAAATACCAGAATAAAATTGAAACAGTTCAAAATAAATTTTTAAAATTCATTTACTATAAAAAGTATGGAATATATCCTGACTACAGTATATTCCAAATTATAAGACGGGAATTCAAGGTCATTAAGTTGCGCCATCGGCGCGAAATCAGTGATATACTGTTTTTATTTAAGTTAATTAATAACCGCCTGGATTGTCCCAATGTACTACCTTTAATATGTCTCTATGTCCCGGCATACAGAACAAGACCCCGTGATATGCTGTATGTACCACCCTACCGGACTAACATGCGACTCCATTCGCCTATTGTGAGAATGCTCATTCGAACTAATAGGTTCATTGCAGAGGCTGATGCTAATGTATTTAATACATCTCAAATTAAATTTAAAACTGTTATTCTGAATTTCTACCGCGACCACTATTGTGCATAATTACATAAAATTGGTATATTTTATTAAATCCTAATGAAATAATGTGAACTTCCTGAAATTGGCTACCTTGCAAACGAATTATAATTATGTAATTTTAGGGTTAAGCTGAAATGTATTTTTTTTCTCTTTGTGTCTATTTTTTACTTGTGTTATTTTTTTTTTGTAAATATGGGAATGCTGGTAATATTATTGGGCGTTAGCCCGTTTTGTCAGTATATATTAAATAAATTAAATAAATAAAATTTTACTGGTTTGTTGAAAGTTGTCATTGACAGAACGATAGACAACGATGGCAACCGATAACCAAACATCCCTAGTTTTGCCGGACTATGTTGGAAACAAGGTTTTTCTGGACGATGCAGAGATGTAGACGCTCAGTAATGCCGGCTGAAGTCACAAAAATTTTAATGCTTTTACATAAGCAAATTATGTACGATACTTCAGGACCATAGTAAACACCTGTCATAATTCTTCGAAGAACTCAACATCCGGGGCTGCTCCATTGAAATGTAATGTAATACTATTGTCCCTACGCACATTTCAGTATGAGTACTTTGTTAATTTATTCCGTTATTTATTTATTTACTTGTGAGTGTAGCAACCAATTAACCGCTATATTAGTGATTGTCAAGTCAACACTGGTTCCCTTAAAAAATAGTAGTTAATTTTAATCTTATTTATGAATTTTTCGAGAGGACACAGTACAAGCCGATGTGAAATAAGTATACTGAGTCTACGTTTAATCTAGTCAATCAAGACATTCCACTACTGAATTTGTATTAGTATCATATTTGGAAAACAGATATTTCCTTATATAGGTAAAGCATTATGGAAACATAATAGATAAATTTAAAGCAAATTTAGAAATCTTATTAGACTTAAGCCACCGTTCTTTCTAATATTTAGAAACAATATTTCAGATTGTTTTCGGAATTCCAAGAGACCTGATGATATAAACTGCGTACATAAATCAAACAAGTAGAGACACTCACTGTCGGTTCCTTTGATGTCAAAATACCGATTTGGATGACCTTTAACGGCTCCTGGGGGGTACTTTTCGATGGTACTAACAGATGGTGCCACTACTTTATCACATATGATTGGTAGCAGAGCTAGTAACTGGCTCTGATTGGTAGAATTTTGTGCTGCCATCTGATAGTCAAGTTTAGGAAATACCCCCCGAGGGGTACTGTCCCAGGCACTCTAGACAGGTTTCAACCTTTGGCATGAGTGTCTCTACTTGTTTGATGTATGTACGCTGATATAAAGCTTTATCAAAAAATTTAAACAATTGGCAATTGTTGTAGTACGTGACCAGACATAAATGTACTAATCAGTAGAATATAACCAATAAATTATTTTTACCGTATACAGTGCCTCCACCTACGACTTACAAAAAAGTTTAATATTTTGAGATTCTGTTTATTACCTACTAATACTTTTATATACATTTTTACTTCCAGTTTAATAATTTTAGTTTTTGAAATGGTATATTCTTTTTCATTTTTCAATTCTTTATCTTTGTCTCTTTGTAGTCCAAGAGTAAACCAACAAAAATAGTGACGTCATTTCATTGTGAATATATTCCATGTTATTGTACTCTCTTAACATTGCTGATAATAACACAACAAAGTGGAATTTCTGCCTTGGTGCCGGAAAAGTGAAAACTGATTTTCGATATTTTTGATGTGCTGATTCTATTCGTTCTTTTTACGTAGCAGCTCTAGTTTTTGAGATACAGCATGACAAATTTTAGTACTGATAAAAGACAAAAATTATAAAACAATGGTATCTTCAGAGACCAAAAACATATTTTCTTACTTGAAATTAGTATCTAAATAGCCGATTTGAAGTACTGGGTACTGGATATTCCCAAAAGCCGTAAAACCCAAACTTTCTACCTGTGTAACCAGTGCTAATCTTAAACTTCAATTTAATGATTAAAAAAATGGAGATTTATGATTTTTTCTGTTAGAGCGATTAGATTAGATTAGATTTGGATAGGTAGGGCGTTCAGGCAAAATTACATTTCTTATACTGCGACCTACAAGGGCTATTATAATAAAAACCCCTAATTAAAGTTCACCGCTGAGTCCTATGTTTTCAATAAAGAGCAATACCTCTTTGGGGGTGAAGCTGTCTTATATCGTTAGCCAAAGGATATGCAATTCCCCATTGATGCCAACATTTACGTCCGAGCTATTGGGGGCACACTCGCAAAGTTTCCTTTCCACCCAAGCATCTTCTCGTCATTTATGATCATCTCCCATTGACCTGGCAATGCCGCCTTCTTCTCGATTGTTCTACTGGTATCGTGCATCTGGTAAACGAACTGCTGAATACTGATTTCCCTCCATGGCTTGTGGTATCGTAATGAATTCTACATTTTCGCCATATTAAAATATTTTTGAGTAACTTCTGCGTGCTGCATAAATTTTGTGTGTCGTGTCCCCAATTTATCATTCTTTTTTAAGTATTTACATGCGTATATTTCGGTTTATGTGTTAACGTCTAAATTTGTGTATTACTGTATTTACGATTTAGTAACCTTTTTATGGTATTTCAATGCCCGTTGGCTGTCGTTTACATACTTGAAGTCAATATTTCCATAGTTTCTATTCTCGTGATTCCACGCAAGAAGAAAGTTAATTGAAATTAGTCTTGTGATTTCTGCAGCAGAATTTCTTCTAACTTGGTGTGTTCATTATAGTGTTTTAAATATTGGTGGTCTTGTTGTGATCTGTTGAAAGGAAGAACTGCATAATGTAGGTTTATAGCAAAATTATTAACTGAAGGTAAAAGAAAGTGATTGAGGTCCAGCTTACTATTCTTCCTGCGATTACGTTAATGTTTCTTCAAGTTTAGAGGTTGGACAACCTTGTGGCGTCTGATTTAATTAGCATGCTCGCCGTACCCTTTTATTGAAGTAGCAAAAATACACATTTCGTATACTTTGAACCACCCTTGTTTCGACTGTTAAGCTAGTTAGAGCAATTTATTCATAAGGGTTTATAAGTTGCCGCTTTTAGCTATTACCAAAATTCGCCTACGTGAGGGAGGCTTTACTGGTTTTTTTCTGCATATATTCGTCTCTAATCCAGCAAACAACTGTGTGTCTAACGCATACAAAGTCCATAAACTGCATTTAAACTCATGTGACTGCCATTATCGACTACCAATCTGTATAATCATGGCCCCATCGGTATAGCATTCCTGCTATTTTATTGATATTGTTGCACACTTTTTTAATTTTTCAAATCAGCTTCTAGTGGCTGTTTTTAATTAATTAGCATTCACGATAAAACTCATTAACCACAAACCACTTTGACTCAAATTAAATTTTATTTTTACTGACATTAAGTCACTTTCACAAATTACGAATGATTTTTATCTGTATTGATACATTTTAAATTTCACTCAATGCAAAATGAAAAGTTTGAATATTTAAAATTACAAACTAATGTGCTGCCAACAAATGAGTGATTCCAATATAAATCTACTGTTCCGCCTAGTTCCAGAACGACAGTAAAGTAAAAAGCGTTGGTTAGCTTATGGCATGTATTAAAAATTAATATGTTGGCTATCCCAATAATGGGCATAGGTCAGTTTTAAAGTAAATCAACCTGAAACTAGTTAGTATAACAAGCTCTACCTTATCAATTCTATAATGATTTTAAAGATTTGTAAAGTATTATGGCTCTTCGATATGTGGAAAGTGCAACTAATGCTGCAAATGTACGCTAATATTTGTTTGTTTCTTTGTATGTTTGTTTGCTTGTTCGTTGCAGTCTTTGCAATATATGTACGTCTTTTATTGTCTAGCAAGTAATATTAATTCATATTTTGTACTAAGTAAAACATAGTCATCCTTATCACAATAAACGTGTACTATATTGTAACAGCCGCAAGTAATACCTAGCTTCTATTCAAAACTTAGTTACGATTGTTATTAATGTTTTACAGTCAAATATAACGTTTCACCAAAATTTCGATACTAGTGATTGTTTAAACTCGAACCATCTAGAACTACAAATTGAGATGCATATCAACGGAAAAACCTTAGAAAAAGCTGTTCAAAATATTATTAAGTGTTACTTAAAGTTTTCAATAAGGAGCTCATTTAGTACCTTATCGCAAAACACTCATGACCCTGTACTAAATAAAGTCGAAGTTACACAAATCTATACATTTGAAGAATAAAGAGAGTGACCTTCATGAAGATGCTGTTACGTATAAAGTTTTTGTTAGAGTTAGTAGCTTAGCTTTTGCGAAGTTTAGGTATTGCAGTATTACATATTCCATTTTTGAATGTCTCCCCAATTTCTTTTCACTCTATACTGTTATCTGGTGATTCTATCTGCTGTGATCCAGAAGTCTTGGTTATATTGCTCTTCCCTCTGGCTCTAGAAAGACCCCGATCTCTTCCTCCAATTCTGGACCTCCACTTCGTCACCTTCTTACTCCACCGGTTGTTATGTTTTCTCATAGTGCGTCCTGCTGATTATCACTTTAAGCGTGCGATAAGGGTAGCTATATTGTCTACTCTAGTTTATATCTGATGCAACCGATTGGTCTTCCGCTTTGTAATAATATTCCCAGCATCAACCTTTCCATTGTCCTCTGTGTTACTTTCATCTTCTTTATAAAGGTCTAGACCCACTGTTTGTGCTGTTTTTCAATATCTTTTATCATTGTTGATAAGTCCTCCTTGTTGTCTGTTAACAGGACGAAGTCATCGGCGCACCGGAGATTTTTGAGATATTCCCCGTTAATGTTGTTACACAATAAAACGATACTTATAGCCAAAAGAAGCATGCGCCGCCCTAGGAAAGCTAGGGCGTCGCTGGACTGAAATGGGGAAGCTAAAATCCCTTTCGAGTTGTGTCAAATCGGATGTTTTGATTACTCGAAAAGCTATGCACCCCAGCGTTATGTGACAAAAGACTGAGCTACTAGGTACAGTCGGTACAAAGGGGTGGGACAATATGCCCAGGTGTAGCAAATTAAATACAAGATGTTGTTAGCCTAAAGCGTCAGAAGTTCTTACTGAATCCGCATTAATCCCTTCAGAACTTGAAACAGGGGGCGGAATCGTTACAATACTTCTTGCCGATGATGTGTGAACCAGCCATTCCCGAACGGGAACCTAAATTTGTTAATTCTCAACACGCTCTACCAACTGCTGTACATTAAGTAACGCAATACACAATACAACGAGGAAGGTACTTTTAACGAACTATCTATTGTATAAATTCAACGAACAAAATAACATAAACGCAATAAAGTTAATCTCGATTCTTAGAGTACGTCATCATGTGTACAAGCTGTCTACGATAACTTTATACAGCCAATACGGGGGTACCTAATTATTGAAAATGTAAGCTCGAAATGCCTGGAAGAGACTACTGTTCTGCCTCAACTGGTATCGCTGGAAAAGCTAATAGTACATGCACCAGAGAATGTTTACATGTAAAACTTGATAACAGCATTTTGTGTTAATGGGTGGGTACGGGGCAGTGCTCTGAGTCTAACTTTAAGTTTTTGGATCGATCAAAGAAATTGTTTTTCCGCCATATCGGAAGAAATAGTGAAAACTGTAGGGCAATGTTGTCCAAGGTAGTGGAACAAGATACATTCGGATCATTGTTATATAGACGAAAAAACTAGGTGCTCCTTTTAGCGGTCTTGTGCAGCAGTATCAAATTAGACGACATTCCTATCCCCATCAACCCCTTGTTTCTATTTCAGTGAATTTCCTTCATGAAGCATTCAGCTACAGATATGCAAGATTATCTCACGTACGAACTCGCGCTGTATCTATTGTCACTATTTTCTGATGACGGTATGCGGAAGGGCACGCAAACTTCCTTGTACAACGTCTTTTCGTCTATGCACCATGTTGATGCACAAAGTCGTATAGGATCGCGGTGTGCGGTGTAACTTTTAAAGCAATTTGCGAGAAGTACGTCAAGTATGTTAAAGACCATTTTGGCACATCGGCAAAAACAACTTTCGATGGCTACTCAGACGACCCAGATATTGCCGGCACGAAAACGTGGAAACGACCTCGTAGAACAAAAAAATCAACGTTACGCTGACGTCATCTATACCAACACTACAGTTACAACAACTACCCCTTTTCTAGCAAACGAAAAAAACAAGGTCAAATTCATCCAACTACTTAGAAGAGAATTCGAAGATTGCGATTGTACACTCGAAGACGAACTGGGCGATGCCGACTATCTAATTGTTCATTCAGCAATCGAAGAGTCTCACTTCTATGATTCTGTAACCATTGTCGCCGAGGACATCGACATATTGGTCCTTCTGGCGGCACTAGGGCGGAATTGCGCAAACGTTTTCCTTCGGAAGCCCGGAAAACTGAATACGATGGATTAGCATTACTTTACATCATGCGTGAAACACAGCGATGCTGTATCAAAGCATATCCCGTTCTTGCTTGCATCTTTTGGTGTGACACAAAATCCGAAGCTTACGGTATGGGCAACATAAAATTTTTTAAAACCCTGGAAGACACCTAACCTGGAATCTTTAGCGAATCACTTTATGCAGAAAGACGTTAACGCGGAATTCAAACCTGGCTTGGAAATGACACTCTACCCGCAGAACGATGGGGCTGGAAGTAAAGTGTTTACATTCTAGCACTGTGTCTAGCACTGGGCCTCCCGCGGCTACTGTAATAGTTAAATTAATTTCATGCGGGTGCAAGACCAAATGTGGAAAGCCTTGTGGCTGCCGCAAAGCGGGTTTAAAGTGCACAGCTATTCCCATTTGCTCCATATACGCCGGGGAATCCTGTGAGAACGTGCAAGAAATCTCCAGAATGCTTGCTACAAGTAAAAGGCGACAAAATAGAAGATTCTGCAATGAGTGTGATTGACGATGCAGAACCCGGTCCATCAAGAAGACCAAGGGAAATGTGAGAATGTTAGAAATACACATCGTGGATTAGGCCTATAGGAAAAACCATAAAAAAACTAGCTACAAACTGTACCTCAAAGGTGGTCTGAAAAACAGTTGATACGACACACTCGAAGGCACAGTGCCTTTTGAAAGTGCACACTAAATGTAGTCTACGTGACTTGCGACCTTTTCGGTGCTATAGAACGGTAAATAATTATCCAAATGGAAAAACACCCATATATCAATTTTATGCAAATTAGTTGTTCTACAAAAAATATAAGAGTATTTTGTATTAATTTCTTGGCTTTTTGCGGCAATTTCAGTGTTAAAGCAACAGGAAACGAGAAATTGCTAAAGAACCGTTTTCACCACTTCTAACGACAAAACGGCGGAAAAACAATTTCTCTATCGCTCCGAAAACTTAAAGTTAGACTCAGAGCACAGCCCTCTACCCACCCATTAACACGAAATTCTGTTATCAGTTTTGCACGTAAAGCCTATTAACAATTCCCCTGACGTCTGTACTATAAGCCCAACAAATGTTTGAAACGCTCCGTAGTTAAATTCACTTTTTATGGCACCTGAATAATTGAAGCAATTACAAAGCAACTACCTTACTCTGGTAGCAGGCTAATTCCTGGCTAATTACAAAGGGGACCCTTGCTCCGTGTGGAATTGTTTACTTTTCTCGACCATCGGGGTATGAATCTGATCTTTGGGGATGTCGTTAAGTAAAAGCAGCGATTTTGCATGGACTGAGTCGACACCGAATCATCTCAAAAAGCGAAAGACTCACAAAGTGTGATTCAAGGAGTAACTTAATTAACGGCACTTGTTACAAGATTCGCCATTCGTCATTTGTAATTATTAAGGAGCCAGGGTTGGCCATAATTTAAGAATGACTTCATAATTAAACTTATTTGCCTTACTGTCTCTGGCGCACTGTTGGGATGACCGGTATACCACGAGGTAAAACGGCCCGGGAATGGAGGATCGACACGCAGACTTTGATTTTCAGGCTCGACTGCCGCGGTTCGATAAGCTCATGGGATTAATTTTCCTTAGGGCGGGGTGTAACGGCAGGAAAAGCAATTCCCCAACTATGCCGACGTCATTAATGCCAGCGGAAGTCGCCCACATAATCTCCGCCTGTGCGGAACCTAACGGGAAGGAGAATTCCGACAACGCAATTTCTACGGACTGCACGCATTCTTTGGGCGTAAAGTCCCTCTGAGTTAGTCCCGCCCCAGTGTTCTAGCTGAACGTATCGGGTGATTTGAGCCCACAATTAAAACCCTAGTTGTTTAAAGGCGTGCGTCGTCCTCTGGGTGGTTGTATAAGCCACTTGCTAAGTGCCTTTGTTAAGTAGGTACCGTTGTGTACCTGTTATCGCTGTCTATAGCGGATATTCACAAAAAGGTGCATTGCAAGCATATATACAGGGTGCATCTCTACTGTTCGTCTTTACGATTCAGTCCCAAGCCTTCGTAAGAAGGATTTTAATACATACCATCTCGAAGTAAGCTATCGGCCGCCCCTTTGCCCATCCGATCGTCCCCTAATTGCCTTATCTTCAAACAACGTCGCAGAGGCCCCTTTACGTGAGGCCCTCCCCGTCTGTTTTTCCAGGCAACTGCAGTTTTTGGAACCCTACGGCAACACAAAGGTACTGTAAATTGTTATGTTTTAAGAGTGCTATTTATTCGAAAAGTGGTGTGCATATTGCAGACACTCGATGGACAATGCATGCTATTTTGTGCCGTATAATATTAAACAGGTATCGCTCGCTTTGAGTTGCACAGATATTGTGGTAACTTGGCTCCAAGTACAAAGAAAAACCTAAACGGGTATTCTATACTTGTAGCTTCCTGGATTCTGGTACTAAAAGGTTTTAATAGACGTTTTGTCCCAGTAGTAAGATAATTAACTACTGTGAAACGCTCACTAAACCCTATTTCAATGCATATTACATGTCCAGCTTTATTTGTGTAAGTTTTTACATTTAACTCACCTTTTGTATTTTATTTGTGTATGTTCATTTAAAGTGACAGGAACCTGTATTTTTGTCGCGCTGTGTATACTCCATTGTACAAGGCCCAAACAACTGCAGTAGGAACACCCAAAGGTAGGTGCAAACTTCTACATCTGTGAAGCGCCTTCCGGGGGTAGCAACGTGACGCAACGGCTGTTGGATTTCGGCTTTTGGCCAATGGTTTGTGGAATTGAGATTTACATCCCCAAAAGTCGTGGCGCCCTGAACTGTGCCCAGTCGTTCGAACCCCCTCCGATGGAGTTCTTAGCCGAAGCCAAATGGGCTGGAGAGGCACGCAGGGGCGAGCCTTGCTTCATAAATTTATTAGGGATATTAACGACCGTTTCATGCAGTAGCACGTAGTTAAGAATAGAAATTAACCCATGTTAATGCCCCTCCCTTTCTATTCTAAAGTTTTAACAAGTCTTCCAGCAGGTTTGTAAATAATTTCGGCAAAATCATGTCGCCTTGTCTTACATTCGATGGTTCAATTTTCTCAAAGGTATAATTGTTGTGGTCCTATTTTCGTACATGGTTTCTATTAGTTTTACCTATAGTTCTTCATTTTAGTTAATAAGTGGCCGTTTCTATACAGTATCAAATGTTTTTTAGATATTGATAAAGGCTAGATGTAAGGTCAGATTATCTTAATGCTCTTCTTCCATTAGCTGTAGCATAGTATGTAGGTATGTGATTTTTTCCATATGATGTACATTGATCTGCCGTTAACTATAATTATACTGTTAAGACCCTGTCTAAATTTATCTGGCCTTTTAAATGCATCCAAGCGATTTCCCGTTCGGTTTGTTATTATTTTAGTTAACAACTTATATACATTCGATAAAAGCGAATAATAATTGTGAAAATATACCTATATTGTTGCCTTTTTATGTATTAAGACCACGTTGGCACTTTTCCAGGATTTCAGGTGTTGTTCCTGTATCTAAGAATTTGTAGAATAATATTTCTAGCTGGTGTAATAGCGTTTTCTTTCCATTTTAGGAATGCCATTATTTTATTTTGTATTATTTATAGAGGCGTATCCTCGTTGTAATTTTTAGTTAATTTTGATCATTTTTCATTTTGATAACTAGGTAGCTCTTTTACTTGTGCAGAATAGAAGTATTCATAAAATGTCTCTATATACATGAGAGTATCTTCGCAATTGTTGTGTATTGCAATTCCTTCTTGGTTACTAATGGCGATTTCTCTTTCTTCCTGAATACTTTAGGCTCTCTGTTTTCTTCGATAACTTTTTTATAGTGTTTTCATTAGATGCTGCTGTGTCAGTTGCTTGTTTTTTTATGGTTTTATTATGCTGTTTTAGTTCTTCTGCTGTAATACTTTTCCTTTCTTGATTCCTTTCGGCTATTAATTTTCTTGAATCTTTCTTGAGTTTTGTTCTTTTATTTTTCTCAGACGTCTCAAATACCTTCTTTGCAACGTTAACGACATTTTTGGTAATATATTTATATAAGTCTTCTAGGTTTGTTATTTCAGTGATTTGGTTTTTGTAAAATTTCTTTCTAGGGCATTTCTTATTGTTTCTTCTTGCTCCATATTTGCTTTTGGTCTAAGCGTTTAATATTACCTGTTATTAATTTATTCTTATGTAATTTTGTATTTAATATTATGCTAACCTGTGGTTGAAGACCATTACATCTAATATTGCATTTCTTTGATCTGATGTAATGCAGTCTATATCGTGCTTTATATATCCATCAAGACTTTGCCATATATATTTCCTGTGTTTCCTTTTATAAAAGCAAAGGAATTCACGGATATCAACTGGTGTCTCTCAAGGCAGATTACCAAGTCTTGGACTCTATCATTGGGTGTTTTTATACCACGTGTGTCTAGACAATTCTCGCCCCTTTGCTTCTTTTCCAATTTGATGAAGTCTTGGACTATTAACCTATTATAAGTCTTATTTTCATAATTGCTTTGTCTAAGTGTTCGCTTTATTCCTTGATCTTGGTGAGTGAACATGAGGCCATATGTCTGTATGACTTTTAAGTAGCATCTGTTAGACATTTTGATAGTGATGTAGGCTACTCTAGATGATATTCTGTTTAACCAGCATTCTGTGTACTGGAAATCCTACTCCATTTTTATCCTCATTTTCTTCTTCTTCCCCTTTGTAATATATACCGAGTTGAAAACAAAACGTTACACCCATTTAAAATACAGGAGTTACTTTGATTTGTTTATATGTTATTTCGGAAGTAAAACAAGATAATTGATTAAGTTTTTGTTTAAAAAACATACAAAAAAATGTTATAAACATCTACCTTCCCCAGTGGCGCGCTAAATCTCCAGATTTGTCGCCCATTGAACAGGTCTGGGACGTGATGGGACGGAAGATATGTACTTTACTAGAACATCCAGGAACAGTCGCCTGGAATGAATTATGTTCACATGTTCACATCATGACCTTATTCGCAGCATACCTGGAGTGGTAAATAAATGTGTGAGATGCCGGGGTGGTGCAATTGGTTATTAAAATTTATAATTCTTATTAGTGTTTTTTTAACAAAACTTCAAAATCAATTATCTTGCTTGACTATCTAAACAATCTTAAAACAACATGGTGTAAAGCTTCTTTTTGAAACTCGGTATTGTACATTTCCTGTTCTCGGGGTTAGTAGTTCTTCTCCTTTTTTCTATAGTTTCACTCAATCTTTAAACTTCGTTACGATGATGTTCGTTTCTGTTAAGGGCAATTTAATTATAATCTGCCACGCTTGCTAAATGCAAGTTTAATTTTAATTTTTAATTTAATTTGCACTCAGCCAACAGCCGTTAGGCCAATTACAGGCGTCGCTGTGCAATTA
This sequence comes from Agriotes lineatus, assembly GCA_940337035.1. Classification (NCBI taxonomy): domain Eukaryota; kingdom Metazoa; phylum Arthropoda; class Insecta; order Coleoptera; family Elateridae; genus Agriotes; species Agriotes lineatus. Next base: position 150,283,691 of record OW679200.1, read on the forward strand.
TGAGGACTTCCAACCCCACTAACGACTGTCGTGATGTTGTATGACCGCCGGGACCAACTTTTTTCCGTGATAGCCGTACCATGAGGCGCCGAGAGATGCAGCCGTGGAACTCCCATCCAAGTTCTGACCAGAGACAGCGTTGCTTAACTCTGCTGATCGAACGTGGACGCTTGTTCAAGCTACACCACTCGGGACCCTGCAGTTGCAGGTTGCTTTCTAGAGTATGTATGGAATAAATATTGGGATGGTTGGAATTAAGGTTAGGACTTGGTTCTCCTGTGAGTAGGAATTAGGGAAAACCAAAAGCTTGCTTGAGCAAGATCGCTAACCCGAAAGTAGATCTATCGTCTACTAGGATTGCAAAGAAGTATCTTCCCCCTGTACGGAGGGGACAAGCAATAAGAAAATCAGTTTCCATATTAAACTAATACAACTTAATCCTATTGGTTGACTAATAGATTGCAGTGCAGGTGCGTTGTAGTTTCGATGGGAAATATTATTACGAGGATTGTTCAATAGAAACACGTTTGGATTACGTAGGCACGACTTGGTCATCATGGCACATGCATGAGGTTATAGAAATTGTTTATTGGTATATTAGTGAGGTGTCTGCCAAATTTCTTTGCAATTGTTTCTTTGTAGCATTTTTATAGACCTAATAAATAGTGTTTGCTACAGAAAATCCGGCCAAAGATAATGTGCATACTGGTATTCAATTTTTAACCGCCAAAGGACGTCAACCACTAGAAATCCATGAGAGAATGAAAACTGTCGATGGTGACTATAGCTATTCTTGCATAATAGTGGTTTAGCGGTGCAGAAAATGTCGACAAGGAAGAGAGTTGACAAAGACTTCGCTCATCCAGGACATGTTCGTGTTGCAACTTTGAAAACTGTTTTACGTGCAAATAGACGCATTAAAATCACATAACTTTCTGAACTGATGAGCATCAGTATAGAAAGTGTTCGTTCCATTATTCATACTCCTATTATCACAAAGTTCATTAAAAAAATCACTAAAGGGGCAGCGATTTAATGCAGACGTGGAAGTGCAGACTACCAATCGAAAATAGAATAGTCAACAGTAGCAAGTAATTAACCGGCAGGGAATCTGTAGATTAATGCAACACTGGGACTCATACCTTAATATTAAGAGATACATTTTTTAAATTGAGTTACTAGATATTATGCTACAGACTCCAAACGTGTTTTTATTGAACAATCCAATTACGTACTTCAATAAAATACCAGATGAATTCAGAGGTGCTAAAAAACATTAAACAATATTTTCAAAAATATTCTTATAGGTTTTTATAGATCACAATTTACCAAAAATAAATGGAGTATCAAACGTAGTATCTGCAAATGCAACTGGGAGCAAAGAAGTAACTGATATACTTGATAAGCCTTACATCTAAAAACAAGACATATATTCCTACATTAGGAGGAAGACGCGAGTACAGTAACCCATTAATGGAATATGAAAGCAGTTTGATAAATACTTTAATTAAAAGCAAAGACACACTTATAAGGATAATCGGTGTCTCAACGAATTACGTTCATTAATGAGTCGCCGATTTGGAGCTATTATCATGTAAAACATTTTTCAATTCCAAACGTTTTATAATGCTAATGTCGGACAACGTTCTGAGTGTCACCTCTGGAGTTACCGTCCTCATTTGCTTCATTGTTTGCAAATTCATTGTACTCGTTGGCAATTCCTGAACTAAAGCTGTTCTAGTTTTTGTTCCGTTTGTATTCAATCATATATGTCTTCAGGAAGAGGAAAATCTATAAGTTGCTTTATGCAACTCCAATCACAATAATAATAAACCTTGAAACCATTTTTGAGTGTTGTTATCAGCCATACAAGTCACTCGGGAACGTCTTGATGGACTCTGTCTAGAAATTCGTGTTATCTACACTTATCGTTGTATTCAATAAAATCTCAATCATGTTTAGCGATAAATGGGATCATGCTGTGGCAAACTTATTACAACCAAACACGTTGTTAGCATTTTATTAAATAATCACGACACGAATTTTTCTGCATTAATGTTTATGTTGTCAAATGTAATTACTTGGTCTTGTTCTTCCATCGCCAATTTGATGACCTTAGATCTTAGCGGTACCGGTATCGTGGAGGATCTAACTAGAGCTAGATGTGAAAAAGAACAGTCTTTAGTGAAGAGTCTGAATTTTGTTTATTAGGTAGGCGACGAAGAGTCCGTTGACTTATAGGAGACGATCACAATTATAGTTTTGCATGGAAAGCGAAATTGTACTGCCTCAACGTCTGTAAAGTATGTACTGAAACTTGTGGAAATAGATTATCTCTAATGTTCTTGAAGAACATATGAATATTTAAGATTACATTTATGTAGTCTTGCACTGTTACAATATGTATAGTATAAAATGCGATAACTTGTGGAAGTAGATCATCTTCAGTGCTTTTGAAGAGACGCCAGTAGCGTTACATTATATTTTAGGAAACTGTACCTTTTACCAATTATCCTCAACGTTGTCGTTGGCTGAAAAACATATTTATTTGAAATCGGCAGTGAAGTACGCCGAAATCGTCATTAAAATACGAGAAATCGGCAGTGAAGTAATCCATTGTTTTACGACTTTTTTGTAGGTGGCGAGGCGACAGATAAACGTCAATCGACCGAACATAACCTACAAAAGTTGGTTAAAATGTTGTAATTTCACGATTCCTCGATTTCAAATAAAACATAGTGTACACCTCGGCACTGAAGTTCCTTTTTATCCCTCATGTGGTTTATTTACCTTGGCCCTACGGGCCTCGGCAACTAAATCCACATTCGTGATAAAAAGTTATACTTCAGTGCCTTGGTATACAAACTACTATTATTACTTATTAATTTTTAATGTATTATTGCACTGTATTTCATATGATGGAGTTACACTAAATCTGACTTCTATGGTATTATCAATTTTGCCACGTAAGTCCCCAAAATTACTTATACTTCCAATGGGATTACAGAAGACTATAACACAGTTCATGTTTTATTTTTAATATAACATAGCATAAACTTTTCTATTGATTGTATTAAAAATTAAGATATTTACCATCACATTAATATGTGTAGGTGGTGTGCACTAAAATAAATTTTAAAGTAAATCAGGTCTAATAGTAATTTACGATACAAGTGCGTAAAGCTAGTCGTTAGTCACGAGTGGGGCAGAATTTAACGCCAGTGAGCGAGCGTTTTAAGCCCCCCCCGAGTGACTAAAGATGTTTTAAGCATGTATATCTTACAATATTTTATCTACGATAGAATCTAGAAAACACAGTAATTATAAGAAAAATATTTAAATGAAAACTAAAAATACATGCAAACGTTCGTAATTTTGCGTGGTTAATTTTTTTTCCACGACCACTACTGTAAATGGTCAAAATTGTACAACTTACAAGTTGTATAAGCGTGTTAATACGCACAGCGTGTGTAAAGTGGGTCAATCGCGCGATTAGGGATTTAGTGACTTATTATGTTGGTAGACAATACTTTTTCGCTTTGGTTACTATAGTTACGTATATTTTATAGTTGTTGTTTGTACGAAGCGGTGCAAAGCTGTGATTGTAGCCAGATAATTTTTAAGGTGGTGTGACCTTAATGATTTGAGAGTCAATAAAACATTTACTTTTCATTTAACAAAATGTGTGTGGTCGTAGAAAAAGTATAGTACACAACTCGAGCTGTAAAGCAATTACGCACTCCTGCAATTACTGCACAGACCGCTACGCGGTTCGTGCGCAACTTTTCCAGTCGTGCGTAATATGCCATTTACAACTCTTGTTACGTAATATACTATTAAAACACGTTGCTACTGACGACGTGAACTATGAGAACATGTACTTAAACAGTCGCTTTACAAACTTAAAACTGCCAACTAAAAGTCAATTTTACACAGCGTCGTAGATAAACTAGTTGAACGACCTTAATGACTTTTAAATCAGTCTGAGTCTTCGGCATGTGTGAAATGAGATTAATACTGCAAATTGTACATCAACAGTGTTCTTCAAAATACCCTTTGCAATACATGCACGTTTTTTACTTCGTTTTACAATAAAGGAAGTATTGGATTCACCCCAAAACTAAAAAAAACCATGTTTTTGTTTATTGGTCTGTCTGTCTGTGTGTGTCTGTGAACAGAATATCTCAAAAACGAGAAGAGGTATGGCATTAAAACTTCATATATAAGTTTTGTGTACTATTTAGATGCGACAGCAAGCTTTTGAAAGAAATCTCATAATAGAAAGTATGGTGTTTACTCTTGTGATTTTTCAGATGTTTTCGACTTTTTCAAAAATGGCTCTAACGATTTTTTTCAAACTTCACATTTTTATTACAATGTGTATTGATGTGAGATAGGTGATTTTTCAGTTGAATACCTCTAAAATGGGTTTTTTGTTTTTCTCGTTTTTTTAATAACTCCTATTTTAAATAGAACACTCGGTATATTATGCCATTTTTTAATTCAGCTTAAAATTCTAGAAAACTGTATCTTTTCAACTAACGCTCTATTTTGTACGGTTTCTGTAGAATTCGTAATTTCTGAATTTTTTTGACAAATGCTTAAAAATAAAAAATCTAATTTTTGGCTAATTACAAGATCACTGTAAAGGGAAGTTGTGTGCTTGTATCACACCAGATTTTCATTGAGTAGAATGTTATAGTAATGCATGCACCTTTTATAATGAATAAAATACAGTTATCACACAAAAGTGTAATATGACAAAAGCGGCAAGTCAATAACGTGCTTCTGTAAGAAAACTAAGGTGTGAACGCAGCCGTGTTCGTGAGTGGACGTGTATTGTAAACGTTCTAATCAAACCCGGGTGAGTCAATATTAACTGTATGAACAAGTTTTATCCCTCCTTTTTTAAACTTAATTTGTAATCTCGTCTCAATCCGCAATTAAATAGTAATTAAATTGCTAATATAGGACTAGCCTTTGGCTACGCCAGTCGCACCAGCTATAAAAAACTTTCTCACATCAAAAATAACTATGTCACATACAAATCAACCAACATTAATTTATAAAAATTCAACCGCTTCCGAGGATATGCAAACCAGCATAACAGCAAAAGACAACATAACCAACAGCAATAAACGACCAACCACATCACCCGCACCCGACAATTGTAACAAGAAATAGTCATTTTATAACAGTCACCTCCTTAACCAAAATAAATATTATCTACCAGCACATATTGATTCTACAAATAAAAGTACAGAGACAGAAACTCCAAATATCACCAGTCGTAAAATACAGCCAATCTTTTTGCTTACTGCCTTCAACTACCAACCAATAATTACAGATATAAAATCCGTTGTGAAAAATGAATTTACACTTACTAACCAAGAGTCAAAAATGCGCGTAAATTTGACTGACATTGACGATTATCGCCTACTAACTAGTTTCTACGACAACAATAAAGATAAGATTACTTACTTTACCTTCCGCAACCCCGATACCGCTAACTTTTCAGTTATTATAAGAAACGTTCCAATATCAATAACTACTAAAGTAATCAAGAGTGAGCTCATATCCAAACAATTTTCTGTCGTTAGTGTAACTAGACTACTAAAGGTAAAAAAACCTATACATATTTGTGCACTCGAAATTACTAAAAACGACAAGTCTAAAGAAATCTCACCAAACTACTACTACATTGCATAATAAACTGCTCAACTACAGATCTAAAGAGTAGCTTCAGAATGTGTAGTTCAAAACGTGACCACCGAACTTCTGTAGATGGCGCCAAGTGGAATTATAGTGCACCCAGAATGTGTAGTTCAAAACGTGACCACCGAACTTCTGTAGATGGCGCCAAGTGGACAAGCCGCCACTGTGCTACAATGCTTGGAAATTTTGCAAAATGGAAAATCGCCACCTTTCGCCAAAACCAAATAGCGCATGAAGGTGCTCGGGACCTTAGCAACAACTTTGCCCCCTTTCAAAATTTCGATATCTGTAGCCGTTCGAAAGTTACAGGCGATCCAGACAGACAGACGGACGGACGGACGGACGGACGGACAAAACGTTCGCATAAGTACGCTGAAGCTACTAATAAGTATCGAACCCCGGCGTTCCAACAGAGACACTCCGCAATGTACAAACGATTGGGTCATACAAAAAACTACTGCCATCTTAGCTCTCGATGCGTGAAATGTACAGGCTCGCACCACTACTCGAAGTGTACCAAACCACAGACACAAAAACCACAGTGTGTAAATTGATGAGGCGAACACCCTGCCAACCAGAGGTTGCAGTTATTACATTAATTCTAATAAAAAGAAATCTCTGCCGCAACGTACAACTGTAGTACATACCGGGTGGTTGGTCATACCTCTGAACGTAGGCAATTTACATGGCTTATCACGGTTACGCATATTCCTGCTCCCCATTTTTATGGAAAAAAATGGTAGTGGTACTAAATAAGAGAATAATTATCCGCGTCGTTTAGTATTAAAAATTTATTGGATAATGCTAATTGTGCATAAAAATATTAATTTTAAAATTTAGATATTCACAAATATGGGCGGCCGCGCTCTCAAATATGAGTGGCCGCGCTTGTTACAAAACAAAAGTTGTCTGTTGACAACACAGATAATTGTGTCGCTTAAAATGGATGCAACTTACTCTAACGAGGAAAGGGTGTTCATTATTAAAACTTTTTATGCTGGCAATAGTTTACGCAGAGTTAGGGACTTATTCTCGATACAATTTCAAGATAGCCCCATTCCAACAATTGCGACAATACAAACTTATGTGCAGAGATTCGAAATGACGGGAAATGTAGCAGCTAACGAAAGCAAAGGTAAATAATTAAGTGCATACAGTGTATGTGTCCATTGACACTATTTAAATGTATAATAGTGTAGGTAATCAAGAAAGTCGATATGATGATTTAGAGGAAAGGGTTCTGGCATTAATACAACTAAATCCAAACCTAAGTGCAAGATCAGTAGCACGTGAGTGCAATGTTAATCATGGATCGGTATTAAAAATACTTAAGAAACATAAAAAGTTTTAATAATGAACACCCTTTCCTCGTTAGAGTAAATTGCATCCATTTTAAGCGACACAATTATCTGACTTGTGAACACACAGCTTTTGTTTCTTAACAAGCGTGGCAACTCATATTTGGGAAGCGCGGCCGCCCATATTTGCGAATATCTAAATTTTAAAATTATTATTTTTATGTACAATTAGCATTATCCAATAAATTTTTAATACTAGATGACCCGGAAAATTATTCTTTTTAATTTAGTACCACTACAATTTTTTCCATAAAAATGGTGAGCAGGAATATGCATAACCGTGATAAGCCATGTAAATTGCCTATGTTCAGAGGTATGATCAACCACCCGGTATGTCCAACCTCCATCATTACATAACCCCAGGCACGACCTACACCCATGCAGCTGGCTAACCACCAGTGAACAATCCTCATCAACCTACTTCTAACTCCCCACAGTTATCATAATTTTCTGAACTAATTACATCTATTTGAACCCTTTTAACTCCATTTCATGAAAAAATTAAATCATTTATATTTTCACTTATTCCATCTCCTCCCAATGGCTAATTTACAGCATCTTTTATCAAATCTCTCCGTTGGAAACTAAAAACGCCAATGGTTTAACTAAACAAAGATCACTAATTATAGCATTCTTAGCTAGACACAACATTGACATTTTATCTGTCACAGAAACGCATATAGTAGACGGACAAAATTTTAAAATCTCACAGTATCATGTCTACCAACAGAACCGTTAAACGAATTTTGTATCTGTTGGTGTCGCAATAATTATCAAGCGTTCGTTATCTGCACATCATTACGAACTAACAGTATTAGTTTGCTCGTCGTGCAGTGCGGTCGCATTTTTGTTTTGCTCCGCTTGTTTTGCAGTGTTTTGCATTCTTTCATGCTAATACTCATGTGTGTATTGTTTTGCTGTGTTGACTAAACTACATATTACTTCGTATGTACGCAATTCATCATAACATAACCCAGTGACACAATAGGAAACACATTTTGCAAGTAATTGCAATTTGACTTCCTATTACATTTAAATTATTTACTACTGGTAGTGAACTTGACCTCAATTTCGTTGAAATGGCTAATTTCAAATGCGATGCTTGCCAAAAAGTCTTCCTGGATGTTAAGGACAAATATAAACTAAAGTGTAGCGGCGAATGTAGGCGCATATTTTGCATGGCATGCAGTGGATTTGACAAAACCACATTAAAAACGATTTCACAACAAAAAAATCACCAACTGCGATATTTTTGCGTTCTATGTGATTCTCCCAATCTAAAATATCTGCATGAAAAAGTTTCACAATTAACAAGGGACCAAGTACCAAAAGATAACATCGAGGCTATAGGGTCACTAATTAAGAAAGTGGCTGATGCAATTCCGATTATTACGGAAACACACGAATTGGTATATAACCAAGATTCAAAGCTAGATTTGCTTCATAAAAGAGTTGAGGAAATTTACTCGATGTGTCAGTCCTTCACTGATTGTGGCCCACAATCAATTAGAAAAAGTTTAAACGGCATGCAGCAGGATCTTTTCAATCTCTCCTCAGTCTTCTTCAACAGCAATGAAGACCAAATCAAAATACAGGTACACGATCCATCTTCAAGTGAAATTAAGAAAAACATAGAAGGGATACAACATAAGTTAACAAAAATATCAGAGTCCATGGCGGAGTTCCGAATAAGACTGAAAACCCTAAAATCTCCGGGTGTTGCTTCTTCAACTTCACAACCGACTCCAATTCAAACATCAAAGTCTTGTATGTCAGTTGGCACCCAAACAACAGAACTATCTCCTAGTTTGAGTGGCCCAAAACCAGTGTCAAATTTAACATTACCTACTCAAGATGGAAAAGTAGGCAAAAGTGAATGGCAGTATGTAATTGTGAGAAACCTTCCATCGTACTATAACAGCAATCACATAGTACATTATATTAAAGATAAGTTGGGAGTGTCGGACTTTATAAGATGCTACCCCCTATTAAAACAATCAGAAAATGCAGCGGATATAACATACAAGATTGGCACCATAAACAGAAAGTCTGCCGCTCGATTAGCAGAAGAGCAGTTCTGGCCTGCTGGTGTATCGGTAAAGTGGTCAGTAGAAAGAAAATGCCATCTTGAGGAAAATCCTAGCGAAGGAAATGAAATGCAGCTGGACAAAGTGAAGAAAAAGACAACTAAAGAATTCACTACTCAAGAGAAGATTCTAAGGCTTCATTCTGATGGGGAGGCTATAGCAGCTGGCAAACAACACACCTTTAAAGAAAATCAACCCATAAAATTTGTGAGTGCAGGCATCCACAAAACAAATCTCACAGTAGATGCAATGACTCCGCCAAGGGTGAAACTGACAATGCAATCTGCCACCGATGAAGGCCGGTACCTTTTGGCTCGTCTGCGGGAACCAGCAATAATGAATGCCGTCAGGTTGTACATATCCTATCTACATGAACAACCGCAATCAGTTTGTCACGAGGGCTTCACAAATGCTTCTCTAAGGGTATTTTTAGCTTCTGAGGGCCTTCCTGTAGACGTGGAGTCGCTAAAACAATTATACAAGAAGTACTTTGAAGCGTATGGCATAGGATCTTCTACTGCATCGGCGGACCTTGCAACCTACAAATCATTTGTCTCCTCCCAACATCTAATACGCCTACAACAATCCAGGGAAAGCCATGGCAAATACTACTCGCCAAAACGAAATTTTTAATACGATCGACGTGCCCAGAAGAGCAAGTATCTTCTATCATTGACAAACATTCAGTGCCTCTCTTTTGTAATAAAAACACCAGTAATATTACTATTTTACATGCAAATATTCAGTGTATTAGAAACAAACACAATTATCTTGAATCCATCTTAACTGAACAAAATTTTGACGTGGTGATGATTAGTGAACATTGGCTTAAGGATGGAGAAAAACATTTATATACACCAAATAATTACAATCTAGCTTCTTGTTACTGCCGATTGGAGAGTGAATGTGGAGGAGTATGCATTTTTACTAGATCTGATCACGTTTTTACATCATTAAATTTCATTAATGAACTTAACAGTGAAAAACATTTTGAATGCACTGGCATTAAACTTGCTGATTTGAACTGTGTTGCGGTGGCTTTATATCGTTCACCATGTGGTAATATCGATATCTTTAAAAATAAACTTTCTCATGTTCTTGACTTAATATCTAAATATTTTAAAAATAGTAAACTAGTATTTGGTGGCGATTTTAATATAAATTTTGCAGTTAAATCTAAGGAAAGCATCGAAATTACTAACATATTCCATTCTTTTGGATTACAAAAAAATATCACCGACTTTACTAGAGTACAAAAAAATTCCAAGTCGTGTATCGACAACATCTTCACAAATTTTGAAACACAACTTGCAACTGTGGCTGAATTTCACATATCTGATCATAAATCTCAAATAATTAAATTTAACACTATTCAAAAACGGGCGACCTCTGTTTACAAAACCGTACCAAATAAAAGTTCTAGAAATAGAATCAAATTTTCAAATTACCTCTTAACTGAAGATTGGGTAGAATTATATAGAGAGTCTGACCCAACCTGCGCAGTTAATGCTTTTTATAAAGTTTTTTCATATTATCACGATTTATCTTTTCCTCCCATTAAAATTAATACAAATAACAAACATAAAAATGACTCTATGTTTACCAATCCAGAAATAGTTTCGGCCAGGGAAGAAATAAATCGTCTTGGAAACATTTTGAAATTGAACTTGCAAAATAATGATCTTCTATCGGCTGAATTTAAACAAAAAAAATACGAATACGAACAAAAAATCTTAAAATTAAAAAAAGAAAAAATCAGTAAAGAAATCTTGGAGTCTGATAATAAACAAAGAACAATATGGAGAATAATAAAAAAAGGTGTAAACAATATCAATAGCAATGGAGTGGTAAGTGTGATTTCCCCAGAATCTCACGACTACTTTGTGCATGTAGCCGACGATTTATTATCAAATATTCCCCCATCAAAGTACTCACACAGTGTTTATCTAAAGAAATTACCAGTAAACAATGAACAATCACTCTTCTTATATGCTGTTGAGGAATCCGAGGTAGAAGATATTATAAAGGCATTAAAAAAGTCAAAATCATTAGACCTATATAATCAATCGGTTTGTATGTACAAAGAAAATGTTTTATGTTTATCTGCCCCGATAGCTCATATTGCAAACATCATATTAAAGACGGGCATATTTCCTAATAAATTGAAACAAACCAAAATTATACCTCTATATAAATCGGGTGAAATTGATGATAGATCCAATTATAGACCCATTGCGCTTCTCCCCATTTTGGCCAAAATTATAGAAAAAATTATTGCAGTTCGAATTCTAAATTTCTTTGAAACCAACCATATTTTTACGGACAGACAGTTTGGGTTCAGAAAAGGAAGGGACACGTCGGGAGCCGTGCTGAATCTCATTAATTATATAACAGAATCATTGGAAAACAAAAAATCTTCCTTTGCACTATTTCTTGATTTAAGCAAGGCGTTCGACTGTGTCTCAAAAAGCATTTTACTAGATAAACTGGAGTATTACGGTTGCAGGGGAGTTACTCTAAAACTGATGTCATCCTACTTATCTGACAGATCTCAATGTGTATTTTGCAAAGGTCAGTATAGCCAGATGTCTTCAATTCAACATGGTGTCCCACAAGGAAGTGTATTGGGACCGTTATTATTTTTAATCTATGTTAACGATTTGCCTAATGCCATCCCAGTTTTCACGACTTTATTTGCAGACGATACGACCTTTGCAAACCACGTAGAAGATGAAACTCTAGTCAATCAGTTACAAACCAACATTATCAACCAAGCCTCAGATTGGTTCCAGGCAAATAATCTTTGTTTAAACCAAAATAAAACTACCACTTTACTATTTTCAAATAAACAAAATATTTGTGAAACCGTCAAATTTTTAGGCCTTACCTTGGATAACAAACTAACTTGGCAAGCACATGTTGACAATCTTTCAATTAAGTTATCAAGAACAATTTATGTAATTAGACAAATAAAAAATCGAGTAAACTTAGATGCTGCCATTACTGCATACCACGCATTATTTCATAGTGTAATGACGTACGGTCTAATAAACTGGGGTACCTCTACACATATTAAAAAAATTTTCATTGTACAAAAAAGAGCCTTGAGAGTGTTGGCGGGAGCGAGTCAGTTAGACAGTTGTAAACCATTGTTTAAAAAATATAACATATTAACGCTACCGTCAGCAATACTATATTGTAATCTATTATACATAAAAGAACATTATGGCGATTATACAAAAAACGGCGATGCCCATGGTTACGACACCCGCAGTCGAGGCGATATACAGGTTCCGCAGCAGAGACTAACGTCCACTAAACGAAATAATTTCGGAATAGGATTATTTAATTCGCTTCCTAGTACTCTCAAAAATGCCCCAACAAAACTCTTCAAAGTTAAGCTTAAAAAACATCTTCTGGCCAATGTCTACTATGAACTTTCCGATTTCAGATTTGTTGAAAATTAAGACTGTCTTGTTTTATTGACTTTAGTATTTTTGTTGTTACTGTATTTATCTGTAGTTGACTATTTCTGTAAATGCATTGTATTTTTTTATTTTTATATTTTTATATTTAAACTGGAATTGTGACATATCTAAGCACCACGGTGTATATTATGATGAATAAACATACAATACAATACAATACAACAGGAAAGACTAACCTGGAAGTCGTTGCTGTTAATTTAAATCTAAAAAGCAATGAAATTTCATCATCGTTGCTGTCTATAAACAATCCAATAAAATGTTGCTGGAAGCTGATATTGCAACACTATTTCAAGGCAATACTCCAACTTTTGCTATAGGTGATTATAATTCAAAGAGCACTCTTTGGGGATGTAGAACTAATAATTCTAGTGGAAGTAGACTGCATACTCTCATATTCAGTCATACAATTCAACTGTCTGCTCCAACTGAACCAACCTACCACTCATACCGGATAAACTATCATCCCGATATTTTGGACATTGTTTCCTCAAAAATTTCTGTTTACCAATATCACAAACTGTTTTAATGGAATTAGAATCAGACCACGTTCCTGTCTTGGTTTCGTTCAACAGCAACCGTTAATCAAGAGTACAATGCCGAGACTAATAAAGGCCATGTCGACTGGCCCGTCTTCCAAGATCGGCTGAAAGACATTACATCATGTCCTACATCTATAGAACTTCCCAAAGAAATTGATGACGAAATTTACAAACTTACTACTGCAACAAGCACTAGTGATGGGCCTATCCGGAATGAATAATCGGAAAGTTTCCGATTGTTCAAAAAATCGGAAGGTTCCGATTATTTCGGAACGTTTCGGAACTTTTCGGAATTCGATTATCTTACTATTCGGTATACAAAATGAGAAAACGAAATGCCAATTTGAACTGAAGGGAATACGGAATGTTGTGTTGACTCACTTGACTGCTATATGCTGGCACTAATGGCAGTGGTATTTCGTAGATTAATTATTAGATAGTACACCTTACAGACTTCAAATTCATGTATTGTTTTATACTATCTATTATGTACTTTATGTGCCATTAAACTTTAAAATATCACTACCATTTTCCGAAAGTCTATTAAGGTAACTACTGTAATAATTTGAAAAAATATTTTATTTCCTCACATCCCACTGTGCGACTCAAACTCAATTGTTTTACTGGCCGTCCTAACAAACCCAAACAATATATGCCAACGCAGATAAGGGCTTACGGCGCAACGGGTGCTCGCATCGCAAATTTGGACGCACTTAATCTTCCTTCCGCTTGTTGTTGTTTCGCTCGTTTTCCCTTGCTTGCATTTACGGAATGTAAAATAATCGGATGATATTCCGATTTTATAAACATTCCGAAATGGAACATTCCGATTATTGAAATCATCCGATTATGCCCATCACTAATAAGCACCGCTGTAACACATGCAATCACTATCCAAACCAAACGAAAATTCAACTATGGAGTTTCTCCGAAACCCATTCTCACTCTTATCAACAACAATAAAAATAGACTACGACGACTATGGGCCAGAGACCAGAGACCCACTGATCAAAACGCAACTGAATCGTGCCACATGTAAAGTAAAATTTGCTCTAGATAACTATAGAATCAACAACTATAAACGCTACATATCGGAGCTACAACCAAGGGATCCTACTATGTGGCAAGCAACTAAAGGAATATTGAAACAACAACCTCAAGTACCCACCATCAGAGTTAATAACGAAATTTAAGCCACAGATCAAGAAAAGTAGTATTTTTGCTGACCAATTGAAGAATACATGTGCTACACGCATATTGGACCAAAAACAAAGAATTTGCGGAAGAAATCAGCTCTGAAATTATTACAAATTTCCGAACCAACCCTGAATTGATAACACCACACACACATCTCTAAATGAGTTGTAACCATATATCAACAAACTTCCCGTCAAAAAATTTCCAGGACACTGCCTCATCCCCAATATGGTCCTAAAAAACCTACCAATAAAAATATTGACGTACCCACATACCCCACCATACTGTTTAACGCCTGTCTTAGAATTGGGTAGTTTCCGACCATCTGGAAAATTGCACATATACTTCTTTTCTCAAAACCCAGCAAAAATCATAAAGACCCTTCAAATTACTGGCCCATTAGTCTTCTTCCTACGATGGCCAAAATCTTAGAGAAAGTAGTTCTGGATCGTCTAACTAAATCCCTTGAAAGTAACCACATACCTGCTTTATTTCAAGACGGCTTCAGGACAAAGCATTCTACTGTCCATCAACTCTCCCGAATTACGGAAATTATCAACGGAGGATTTGAAAATAAAATGAATACCCTAGCTGTATTTCTCGATATCGCACAGGCATTTGACGGCATCTGGATAGACGGTTTATTATATAAACTGCTCAAAGCTAAAATACCTAAATATCTACTCTGCATAAAAAAAATCCTTTTTGTTAAACCGTTCATTCGCTGTTAGGATAAATTCAACTTTATCAGCTAAGAAAAACATCAAAGCTGGAGTGCCGTAAGGATCTATCCTGGGACCGCCTCTCTTCAATATTGTCGGTTGCAATGCAATGCATGCTGATGATACAGCGCTCATATCCCAGGACTATGATATACTGGTAGTAACGCGAAATATACAAGAAACCTTCAACATCCTTAACAGCTGGTTCAACAGATGGTGTATTAATTTCACCGCAACCAAATGTCAAGCTAAAATATTTACCCTGCGTCAACCCACTTTACAGCAAAACATCATTATTAATAATCAAACAGTAGAATGGAGTCCCGCTAACTGTGCTATCAAATATTTAGGAGTGCATTTAGATAAAAGGCTTACTTGGTCTATACGCATTAATAAGAAGCTAAACCAGGGTTATGGCCGTCTAGCAATGTTGTATCCCATTATAAATAAAAAAAATTCACTTAAACCAGAATGCGGTTTGCTGATATATAAATCAATTCTTCGACCCATTATCATTTATGCCAGCCAATTTTGGAGAGCTACATCTCAGGCGCATATTAATAAATTGCAAACATACCAAAATAAAATACTACGAATCATCTTTAACGCCCCTTGGTACCTACGAAATTCGCAGTTGCATCGTGAATCAGCCATTCAGACAATTGAGAAATATATTAAGAATACCGCTAAAGCCTATTTACACAAGCTGTACTAGTGCAAGAACTTAAACAAAAACTTCCTCACGACGTTTACTTAACCTCTAGTGACAGTGACTGATAATAATAATAATAATTGGGAAAAATTACAAATTAAATCATAGTTACAGTGAGGCTTCGGCCATTAAACATAGTGCCAAATTAAAACAATAGACACATCAGCCATGTGTAGCGAATTAACGCTGATCTGACTTAATCCTATTGTAAAAAAAATTCTAAAACTTGGTTACGATCGCTATTAATTTTTTACAACCAAATATAACGTTCCATCTGAATTTTTGTAATAGAGATTGTTTACTCTGAAACGCGCTGTTTGTACAAATCGAGATGCCGAAAAAACTTTATAAAACTTTTCAAACCAACCCCTCTCTGAAGACTGTAGCTCGATTTTGGCAAAAGGATTGAATTTTGCCATCACTTCATCCCACATACCTACTGAAGAAGTCATCGCTGAAATTGAGAGTGCTATTCGCAAACTCCCAGTTGAGGAAGTCGAAGAAGTGAGACACGAAACCTGTCGTATACTAAAGCGTACCAAGCCACCAACGAGAAACATCACCAGAGCCAAAAAACAAGCTCTAAATAAAATCCGCAATAATCCGGACGTTGTAGTTCCACGTGCTGCCAAAGGAAACGCCACTGTAGTAATGAACAGAAAGGACTACCAGGACAAAATTTTATCACTACGAAACGATGAACAGTACGTAACACTGAAGAAGGAGCCCACATTGAGAATAGAACGTCAGATTAGAGAAGCTATCGGAGCTCACTAATACCAGAGTCGTAACATCGACGACTGAGTGCATAGGACACCTGCGTAAATTCGATCCCGCAAATTCGGAAGGGTCAATTTTTAAAAAGCGCATCGACAATTATTTTCTTGCCAACAAAATAGAAGGGAAACGTAAATCAGCAGTGTTACTTAACAGTTTAAACGAAGAAGCCTACAAATTAGTTTCCAATATGTGTTTACTTTCGGAACCGGAGGCGAAAACGTAGCTACCAGCAGCTAAGCGATGTACTGACGGAACATTTTAAACCTAGCGGTAGTGTGTTCGCGGCACGCTTTAAATTTTATACGGCCCGAAAATCGGTTAATGAGAGTGCAAAAGAACTGGCCCCGCGAGTACGTGATTTGGCGGCAACATGTCAATTTGAAAGTACCCAGTTAAATATGGTGCTTCGTGACATTTTTATTATTGGCTACGACAGGGGTCCCGTGCAAGACAGGTTGCTAGAAGAGAAAATTAGTGCTTCCTTTGAATCGATAGTGGAATTGGCGGTAACAAAATCAGTTATTCAGCCATATTTTGCTTCAAGTGCAAATCTGGAAGATTTTATCAAAAAGGATGCAGATCTCCTACGCAGGTACAAATTCACGGCAGAAATGGAAATCCAGCCTATCACATCAGACAGCATTCGTCGGTAAAACCGCGGGGCATTCTACGTCACAGTCCCAATCAGCGCAGATGACTTCCAGTACAGCGAAATGGAGCGTTTGCGGCCGCAAGAACCATCGCTCAGATAAGTGCTCATATCGAAATTGTTTTTGCCACATTTGTAATAGCAAGGGTCGCCTAGCTCCAACGTGTTCTCAAAAATACGCAAATAAAACTTACAACATGAACTCCAGAGATACACAAAACTTTTTACAATCAGCTGACCCGATTGATTGTAATAACGAGTATAATTTGTTTACTTTAGATTGTAAGGTGAATCCAATACTAGTTAATGTTGTAATTGATAGAATTCCAATTAGTTTTAATTTAGATAGGGGTTCAAGTTTTACAGTAGTGTCAGTTAGAGGATAAAAGCGACCGTCTCTACATTCTGGATGAGCAAATTAAAGAAGCACTATTTTCGTATGATGTTGACGATGGAGAATTCGAAGAAGAATGGAATTCAGTTGAATTATTCAGAGAGGAATCCATAAAATACAAAACCAGGTGTAATTTCTATTTGAACGAGGCGACTAAACAAGAGGATACAGTCAGCAATGCCAATTCTACAAGCGGAGGAGCCAAGAGGATGAACTTCAAATTACCCAAATTTGAGTTGAAGAGATTCGACGGCGAGGTGAAGAATTGGATCGGTTTTTGGGGCCAATTTAAGAAAATTCACGAAGATCCCGCGATTGACAACGAAGACAAATTCCAATATTTGATTCAAGCTACTGAACAGGGTTCCACGGCGAGGGAGTTGGTTGAGAGTTTCCAGCCTTCAGGTGACAATTACGAAAAGGCCGTCAAACAGTTAAAAGCCAGGTTCGCTAGGGACGAATTCTTGATTGAGGTATACGTCAGGGAGCTCCTGAATCTCGTGTTGAAGCAGTCGATGACAAATAAAACAGGGATGTCTCTATACAACTTATTCGATAAGCTTGAACCACAATTAAGAGCCCTTGAAACATTAGGTGTCACAAGTGACAAGTATGCCGCAATGTTATATCCTCTAGCAGAATCAGCTTTACCCGAAGATGTTCTTAAGGTGTGGGAGAGACATCGAAGCTCTATTACAAGAAACAATACCGGAGAAAATAGTCGAAGTTCAATTGCAGTCAACGCTCCAAATGAAAACGATAATAAGAACCCCACTAATCATTTGAATCTTTTATTAGATTTCCTGAAAGCTGAAGTTGAGAGTGAAGAACGGATCAAATTAGCGCGAACTAGTTTTTCACAAGTAAAGGAAACCGGAAAAGCACAGAACAGTCAAAAGGTAAAATCACACCACCCCAAAATACCTGAATTGAACACCGCAGCTACTATTTTCACATCAGAGAAAAAAAGAGGTAAGAAAGTTATGAATTGTATCTTCTGTGACCGCTCTCATTCTAGTCAAGACTGTTTGAGTGCAAATAAACTAACATTTGATGAAAAAAAGGATATGGTCATAAAGAAAAACTGTTGCTTCGGATGCCTCAGACGAAATCATAGCGTGAAAAATTGTAGATTATTCATCAAATGTTTGTTATGCGGGAGAAAACATTTTCCTATATTGTGCCCGGATTTACCTTCAAATAAATCATCTGTGAATGACAAGGTAAATGAATCACAAAAGGAACAATCTGGCGATATGGAAAATGTCCTCACTAGCCTTAATAGCTGTACTGAAACCTTATTGCAAACTATTATCATTCGACTAGTAAAAGATGGAAAATCAATGCTGGTAAGAGCACTGTTAGATTCGGCTTCCCAAAGGTCTTATATTTTATCAACTCATGCGAAACAAATGAATTTTGAAAAGGTTCGAGAAGAAACAATCATACAGGGTGTTTTCGGAGGTTCAGAAACAGAAGCGCACGTTCACAGTTCATTTGAGGTTTTCATAGAGAGTTTAGATAAATCATTCCAATTGAAATTCGAAGCTCTAGATCAACCAAGAATTTGTAACTATATACCGAAACTTCAAAATAAAAAGTACATAGATTATTTGAAAAGTAAAAACATAACAATTTCAGACTCAGACTCAAAATTAAATGAAATTGTAATTCTTTTGGGAGCTGATGTTATAGGCAAATTGTTTACTGGTGTAATTGAGAAGGTAGACGAAGAATTGTTTGCCATAAAAACTCGTCTTGGTTGGCTCTTAATGGGGAAGCAGCAGAAAATAAGTAATTGTTTTTCAATTTCATCTTTATCTAGTTTTCAAATACCAGATTTATGGAGTTTAGAAGTTTTGGGTATAAGGGATTCTTCAGAACAGAAAACAAAGGAACATTTACAAACTGAGACCATACAGCATTTCAATGAAACGATAATTTTAACAGATGAAAATAGGTATCAGGTTTGCCTTCCCTGGGTAGAAGGTCACCCAAAACTCATGAACAATTTTGATAAAGCAGAAAAGAGATTATTCACTGTAACAAGGAAGCTTAAGGATTCCAATAAGTATTCAGAATATCAACAAGTTTTTCGAGAGTGGGAAAAATTGGATATTATAGAAAGGGTTCCAGAAAATGAAATAGATAATTATGCGTATTATTTACCTCATCACGCAGTAATAAAAGATACAAGCGCGACCACCAAAATCAGACCTGTGTTTGACGCATCTGCAAAGGATAAAAAGGGCCATTCTTTGAATGAATGTCTTGAAAAGGGGCCAAATTTGATTGAACTCATACCAACAGTTTTATTACAGTTCAGACTAGGGGCGATTGGTGTAATTGCAGATATAAAAAAGGCTTTCCTGCAGATTAGCTTAAAAAAAGAAGATAGGGATTTTCTGAGATTTTTCTGGTGGGAAGATGAGGAAAATTACAAGAAAATGATATATAGGCATCGTAGAGTAGTTTTCGGAGTTTCTTCAAGTCCATTTCTCTTAGCAGCAACAATTAATTATCATTTGGAACGAGTACCAGACTATTTGAAAGAAACAGCTAGTAAACTCAAAAATTCATTCTACTTAGACAATTGTGTCACGAGCGTAGAAAACATGTCTGATTTGTTGAAGTTTAAGGAAGAATCTAATAGGATCATGTCCAGTGCACAGTTCGAACTCAGGGGTTGGATTCATTCGTTCGGAAAGTCAAATGTTGATGTCACTTGCGAAGAAAATGTGTGCTCAGTATTGGGTTTATCTTGGAATTTCAAGAATGATACAATTTTCTGTGATATAAACTCCCTTACTGAAGTAAATAATATTCCTAAAACGAAGAGAGGTTTATTGTCAATTTCCCAAAGAATATTTGATCCCATTGGATTTACTTGTCCAGTAACTTTGATTTCAAAGTTAATTTTACAAAAAACTTGGAAATTGAAACTCGGCTGGGATAAGGAATTACCTGAAAATATCGTCAAAGATTTTGAGAATTGGTTGAAGCAAATTCCATGGTTAAGTTTTTGCGTAATACCCAGACATATATGTGATTATCCCTTGAATGATACGGTGAATACTTTACATGTATTCTGTGATTCAAGTAAGACAGCTTATGCCACTTGTATTTTTCTACGTTCAGAGAAGAACAGAGTCGTATCACTTCAGTTGATTCAAGCAAAAACAAGAATCGCTCCAATAAAACCACTCTCTATACCAAGATTAGAATTATTAGCTGCAGTAATAGGTGTCAGACTTTGTCAGTCAGTAAAAAAGGTTGAAATATTTTCTTCCATGAAAACCTATTATTGGTCAGATTCAATGGTAGTACTTTCATGGATCAAAACTAAAGAAGATTGGACCACTTTTGTCGGTAATCGAGTCAGGGAAATATGTTCCATTAGTGATCCTGTTGACTGGTTCCATGTACCTGGAAATATGAATATTGCGGATTTGCTATCTAGGGGATGTAGTGCTAAAACTCTTTCAGAAAATAAATGGTGGAGTGGTCCAGAATGGTTGAGAAAAAGTACAGAATTTTGGCCACAATCGGAAATTTCTTGCTCTGAGGAAGAATTATTGTCTGAAAAGAGAAAATCTATCATTTCATCGGTTGTACATGAAACAGCAAAATTCGCCAAATATTTAAAGTACTTTTCCAAATATTCGAAGATTGTGAGGATGGTTACATGGATATTCAGATTTTGTTTCAATGCGAAGAATAAGAAGGAAAGAAAATCGGGTGAACTGACATGTGAAGAAGTTGAAAGGAGTGAAATTTTTCTTTTAAGAATGATTCAACATGAAAGTCTTGGAAATATAGATACAGATGTTGTGCAGAATTTACAAGTGCTGAAAGATGAAAATGGTGTGCTGAGGGTAAAAACTAAGTTGCTTTTGAGTGAAGATACTGAAGATTTCAAATGCCCAATTTTATTACCTAATCACCACGATATAGTTCACAGACTGATTTGTGAGCAACATTGTTTATCATGTCATGCTGGTCTCAAAACAGTTCTCGCTATTTTGAGGGAAAAGTTTTGGATTTTGAAAGCCAGAAGAACTGTGAAACAAGTCATTTCGAAATGCGTCGTTTGTAAAAGATTCAACCAAAAAACAGTTGAAACGCCTTTTGCGCCATTACCAAAAGATCGAATAAAAAATGCTGCCACGTTTGAGGTTACTGGTATGGATTACGCAGGTCCACTTTTCTTGAGAGGTGGCGAGAAGGCATGGATATTATTATTCACCTGTGCTGTTTATAGAGCGGTACATTTTGAACTTGTGACATCACTCTTCACAGAGGCTTCTTCGTGCTCTCAGAAGGTTCATTGCCAGACGAGGTAGAGTCTCCACAATTTATTCTGATAACGGGACAAGTTTTGTGGGTGCTAATAATTTATTGAAGAGAATCGATTGGGAAGAGATTCTGAAATTCTCTTCAGTGAAAAGAATTCGATGGATTTTCAACGTTCCCACAGCCGCATGGTGGGGAGGATGGTGGGAGCGATTGGTAAGAATTACGAAAGAGCTCTTGAGGAGGAATTTGGGAAAAGCTAGCGTCACGTATGAAGAATTGATGACAATATTGTGTGATTGTGAAATAATAATCAATTCCAGGCCCTTGACGTATATCTCAAATAATGATGAATTGATCCCTCTCAGTCCTTTGCAGTTTCTGCAGAGTATACCAAGTAATGAAGTTCCAGACCTTGATACTGTAGATAGACAATACTTATGGGACGACAAAAATATCTGCAAACTGTAAGGGACAATTTGAGAGGGAGATTCAGGAAGGAGTACTTAGCAGAACTGGTTCATTATGGTCACAGAAAGGAGGCCAGAATTCTACCAGGGGACATTGTATTACTGGAAGTGGATAATAAGAAGCGCGTGAATTGGCCTTTAGCAAGAGTCCTCCAAATTTATCCTGGCAAAGATAATGTAGCGAGAGTAGCTAAAGTAAAATTTTCGGGAGGTGAACTACTTCGACCTTTTCAACGGTTGTTCCCCTTAGAAATTTCTGCTTCGGATAACGAAGAAATACTAAGTCTTGGAGAGAAAGTCGTTCCTCAGAAGAAACAACTCGATTCTGAGGAAGAAATTGACCAGAAATCAAATTCCGATACACAACCCAACGGTAGTAAATTAGAGAAGCAAACTAGTAGAGTATAAATGGCGATTCTGGACCACTTTTGGGGGCGTTTTCCCATGTTATTCTTATGGGGCGAATTTCGATGGCGCGGGGCAAATATCTCTAGTTTGGCTTATGCTAGGAAGCTGGTGTAAGTTTTATTTTGTAGCTGTGAAGATTTGCGACTAACGTTTTTGTTAAAATCTCGATTGATTGTTTATTAGCGTAAATATAAACAATTGAAATTTGCACTAATCTGGGTATTTTCCATGACGTCACTAGGAGGCAACGCCTGAAAGCGCGGGAGAATGCGACGGTGTTGCCATCTGGTGGCGTTTCGAGTAAAGTTTATGTAGGAATCTATGTAGGGATTTATTTTTTTGGTTTGTTTCCGTGCTCCTCGCGACGGTGCTGTGTGGGCCATCTGGTAGCGATTCTAGTAAAGTTTATGTAGGAATCTATCATGTGGTGTCGCTTCGAGTCACCACTATGTAAGGATTTATTTTTTTTTTGGTTTGTTTCCGTGCTCGTGTGATAAATAATTGATGCATTTAGAGTGTGTTTTGTATTTAAAAACTGCGTTGGAGCGTGCGAAAATAGGTTGTTAGATCTCTCGTTTGAAAAGCTTGGATTTGCGAAAGTTATAAACGCCTAATGTTCGCGAACTTTATTATAAATAATTGTTCTGACGTCATCACGTAGTTAGGGCTGCTGAGCATTCTAACGCGCACAGCATCGAAGTTGCGAAGCTCTGACGTCACGAGGCTTTTGGGGGGCGTGCGTAATTTGATATGTGGCATCTGGTTTATGTCTTGATAAGTGACGTTTGGTTTTATGTATTAGTCTGAACCTTTTGCATTGTATTAGTATATTAAAGTATTTGACTTGAGTAACATGGATTCATCGCTTAAATATTTGCTCTCTTCCTTAAATGCTATAGGTTTGTCTAATAAAAAACCAATTTTGAAAATAGATGAACTGGTATTGAATTATTACTACCCACTAGTGCAAGTGCGATCAACGAAAACTAGAACGAGGGACTGTGCCGTTTTAGCTGAATTGGAAGACCACGTAGTATTTTTGCCGAAACGAATAAGTGATTTTTTTGCAGACAGATCTGTAAATCTCGAGAAAATTAATACTCTAAATTTATATTTGGTTTATCGGGGAACAAAAGTTGATAGTACATCTTGGAAAACTGTTCATCTAGTAGAATTTGTACCTAGGCAGTGGGCAAACGAAAATGATAACGATAAAGAAACAGAAAACGAAATGATGTGTACCAGCACCAACAGTAGCGATGAATATATCTAATGTCATTAGTGATCACAAAAAACTCGGGTTGTGTTAAATGAGCGCTGAATTAATGCAGTATCTTCCAAAAACGTATTTATTAAATTTACGTACTAAAGAGGTGGTCATTAATTGGCCGATATTACCAAAAGTAATTAGCGAAGATTTGGATATACAACAATTAAAATTTTGCGACCAGTGGAGACGTGTTCGATGGTTCGATACCTATAATTAGAGATTGTATCGAATGTCGTACATCATTTTATACCCAGTAACCATGATGAAGCTATCGACGATAGCTTTATTGCTTGCAACCATAACCTATGATAATAAAGTTTTAATATCACATCCTGTGGGCTGTACAGATGGTTACATAAGCATTCTACATTCAAACGACGTTTTGCAAACATCGATTTCACCGGAAATATGGACAAGGATGGAACCTAAGATGATAAACAGCAGTTATGTTTTCGTACACAATTTGATTCAGAGTTCTGCTCGAGACGTTAGTTACCGATATCTAATGGTTAAAACAAGATTTTTCTATCCAAACCAAAGCTGGCACGATTCGAAATGGATACCGCTCCTATGGAACGACACATCACGTATCTCTCCTAACGATAATATAAGCATTGTTGTACCAATATTAATTCTTGAGATAATTCAGTTTGTATGTACTTGTGCCACTATAATTTCTTATGTTTTATATAAATGGCGTTTTAATGTAGAGTAAGAAATAAAAGTTTTGTAAAGTTTTTGTATTTGTTTTTAATTTTAATAAAATATACAGTTTAAATATGCATCACTTGTTAACTAAATTATTAAACAGATAATTAACAGTATTAAGTGAACAGCGACACATATTCAAATTATGAGCAAAACATGGTGGTTTCCAGTCTTGGATTGCTTCGGTGCTCGTGTTTTCCATATTGATGACGCGCAATTTGGTGTGTTGTTTTAAATAGTTGGCCACTACGTTTCCCTTACAGTAGATAATTTTATCACGTTCACCAACTTGTCGTAGAATAGCATCAATTTCAGATAATTCCACAGATCCGGAAGCCCAAGGAATGCCGTGTCGAGTTTTCGTGAAATACTTGACAGAACATTGTTGTCGTGGTCCAAGTTCTCGAAACATGCAAGGTGGTTTGAAAATATAATGAGCACAACGTTCTCCATCGGTAACAGCCATTTCCTTGGGTGTAAATTGAGGCAACAGATATCCTTCCATATCAATCACCAACATTTTTTTTTTATAGAGTTGTTACAATACCCGAATGAGGTTCGTATTTGGTAATAGTGTCGTGAATTAACACTACGTAAGCGAAGGTGCCGACAGGGAAAGCTGATCGCGCCTCTACCTCTATGGATATACTGACCGTTCCTGCTTGAACGGCTTCGTCTTGCGCAGTCATGTCAACAACAAAGAGGGGATTCTGTAGATATTCCGTATAGCTAAGTAGCGGATGGGCATGTGCGGTACCATAATAGGAATTTTGAAAGTCGCAGTATAATTTGTAAGCTTCGATGAAGTTTCCATTTGCATAATTCAAATTTAATCTTCTGTTCGGATAGGGACGGCCGTTAAGATATATTGTAATATTGCTGATATTGATGTGGTCAAAGATGCTCGCATCTTTATCGGTTTTATTGTCTCTAAGTGTTTGAAAACCGACAATACAATGATGCGGTCGTTCGAACGCTTTTATCGATCCTAAATCAAAAACATCTTGAGCACCAATTCTAAGTCCCAGTATTAACGTAGTATTTCGTACACGATAAGCCATAGTTATGGCTTTATTCTGTTTGATGTTGTTTAATAGTTGTAATTTTGCACGATCGCTCAGTGTGTAATTTGGTACAACCCATTCGAGATTTGTAAGAGTTATGGTAGCATCAGTTTCACCTTTGTAGCAATTCTTGTCGGACATAGAACGGATAAGAATAAGTTGAAGCTTTAACCAGATCAGCGTTTTTACATAATCTTCCGCGAAACCGAACCAAAACGATAAGGGAACGTTAACGGAAAATGTTTTATTGGCGACGTTAACAGTAGGTAGTAATTCAACGGTATTAGAAATCGGTTTTATCCAACCGGCAGTTCCCAAAGCTCGACTGTAATCTGCGTTGTAGGAAACCATATTTTTCATTGTCGAAGTCTGGCCGGTCTTGCGTACACATTCTATAACGACATCGTTCAAGGTCAATTTAATTTCTTCGAATAGAAACGAAGCAAAATTATTGGTTAGAGCACAAGATTTCTCATTGTCAGCTAATTCATATGTTCCCTCGATATTTAGAAAACTGTTACAGATCGAGTTTACACCGTCACGTTGTTCTATCGATATTCTTATCTCGTCGGTAGGTTTGTAAGTTTCTACTCTGGCAGGTGGTTTGTGAACAATCCATTTTTCTTCGATGATATCGTTGTCAATAACTATGTCTTCAAAAACGTTTAACTTTGACGCCATTTTTTATTAACAATAAGTCCTAGAGATTTTAAAAATCGCAAGTCTTCAGCTTTTAACGGACGCAGAGGCGTACGTGGAATGAGTTTCTTCACTTTTACACCTCGCTTTTTATACATTCCGTCACCGCTTCGTACCTTCTTTATTTTCTTATTTTTCTTTTTTCTGTTGCTATTGTTGGTGTTAGCCGAGAGCAAATTTGCGTGAAAATTAATACCCATTGTTCCTAATTTTTTTCAATTCCAATCTAACGGTAATCGGTTCTTCGCCAAAATTTATTAGTTGTCCTTGTTGATCCGTTAACTTCAATGTAATGTTATCTATTCGATCGACGATGACTGGCAAGTAAATAACGTTAGTAGGAGTTTCTTTCACTTGTTCACCAGGTTCTACGTCTAACGCAAATTCGTGAAGAGTGTGCGCAGAATCTCCGTTTAAATACGCGCCACCAGTTAGATTACACTCGACACGTATATTTGTAGCGGGCGCAATTTGAACAGGTAAATCTGATTCGTTACGTAATGTAGGACTCAGTATTCGTTTGGAGAAGCCGAGCATATATCCTATCGAGTCTGTAGGTTGAAAATCAATGTAGTATTTGCTTTTAATCTCACATTTTAATGTGTTCGAATTGGCCTTAAGAGAGAACAGAATCGTATTTTCTTTGCTCCCAGTATTTTCGATTAAGGCTCTGTTTATGTAGTCGTTTAAGGCCACGATTTCGTATGCACCGGACGGTATAGTTATTACATGATCATTATTTGTAGCTTGGAGGTTCTCTCTCAAATAAATTTTATTGTTGCCTTCGAAGATGTTTTGTACCGCGTTAAAAGTATATAATCCCAGTAATCCTACTTTGTACGAGTATATCGGATCTAGTAGAATCGGGGGATAATAATTACTGCTGAGGTAATTACCCTTACCAGTCAGGGTGAACGTTTCAGACATGATTGAAAGAAATCTTAAAACGTTAGACATATTTATTAAGCAAGAATCTAATACAGAGGTGTCCACAATTATAGGAATTATAACGTTGATATCTATCGTAATTATACATAATTTTAGTATCGGGTCCAAAATAATTGATTAGTTCTTTAGGTGGTTTAAGATTTCCAAAACCGTCAAAGTATTTCACCATAGGTCCGCGTTTTTTGTACGTAACCCAATGCGTGCCCTCTCCATCGCTTCCATCGAGATTTATAATTGCGCTCTCGTTTTTCCAAGGTCGTCTTCCTCCATTTAGTTCGTCACGCATAAACACCCCACGAAAATATGGAATGCGAACTTTGGCAGCGATGGAATATAGATCCCGGTTCGTTAGAGCACGCCCGGGTAATTTTATGAGTTTTTTGGTTTCTTGGTAAGGTATAGTCCCATTCCTTTATTTCTGCGCCGTAAATATAGTCCATTGCCGCGTTTTAGCTGAATTTCTTCCATATGTTTGTTGTGACGCTGCAATTCTTTTAGTTTGTCCTTTGCAGCGTTAACTTCTTGAATAGTTTTTACGACGCCAGCGGCGCCCCCGGTCAAAGCACCGAGTGCACTCAAACCTCCAAATATGGCCGGTAGAAAAGGTATAATCCCTCCTGTCTTTGTGGGTATTGGTATAACAAGTGGGCGTCGTATCGATTCTTCCCCGCCGGCTTCTTTGATGGCTCTCTTTGCAATCAAAATTGAGGTCTTGGCGGCCGCATTTAGGGTTATCGGTTTTCTGAGCTTCTTAATTGCCTTTTTTGATTCTTTAATTATACTGCCGAACGCTTTCAGTTTTTTAGTTCCCATACCCATTTTTTGTTTCGCTTTCATCACATTGGTAACCATCAGAGCGGCTGCTTTCTCTCCGAAACTGGCGTCTTTTGATTTCACACGTTGCCACGCTTTTTCCTCGAGTACGGCGTCGGCTTTGTGTCGTGACGGTAAATCTTGATGTTTTGCGTATGCCAAATCGTGCTCCTTACACGAAGCGTCGAGCTTGTTGATTCCCGGGTCTCCTCGACTCAACCTTTTAGCGATTTTGGTGCCCGGATCGCACCACTGATAACCTCCAGGTATATGGAGTTCGAACGGTAGTTTGTTTATAAGAGAGTTTATAACACCCGCACCGCGAGAGCGTTTAACCATTTTTAAAGCAACCGGCTAACTGTAATCGATATTTATATTCACCCTAGCAACAAACAAAATGAAAATCGTTAAGCATAATAAAAGGTTGTCGGTTTACAACTTCGACACGGTGTGTCGTCATCAACGTGCGCTCAAAAAACCGTTTAGAAAAAACGGGCCTTTATTTCCCGATACTGTTCGTTGCATCGTATGCGGAAGAAGTAACACCGGAAAGACGAATGCCGTCCTATCGTTGATCGTTAGTCCAGAAGGAATTAAATTTGAAAACATCTACGTTTACAGCAAGTCGCTCCATCAATGGAAATACGTGCTTCTCAGTATATTAATAAAAATGGTAAAAGGATTGGGATACTACACGTTTAGAGAAAACGAAGAAGTCATAAAACCGAGCGAGGCAAAACGGAATTCTGTGTTTCTGTTTGACGATGTGGCATGCGATAATCAATGGCCTATGAGATATTATTTTAGTATGGGAAGACATCATGACGTCGATAGTTTTTACATCTGTCAGTCTTACGCTAGAATACCTAAACATCTATTGAGAGACAACGCAAACGTGCTACTTCTATTTGAACAAGACGATTTAAATTTAAATCACGTATATAAGGATCACGTAGGAACGGACATGACATTTACAAAATTTAGAGAAATGTGTGGAGAATGTTGGAAGACACCTTTCGGATTCTTAATGATTAATAAGGACAGCGATATTAATGCGGGGAGATACAGAAAACACTTTGATAGTTTCATATCTTTATAGAAGGTGTATTTCGCTTCTTCACTTCATTATTTGTTGTGCATCGACATGAAAAGCAACATGCCGACTTCTAAAGATGAACAGATAAAAAAAGATTTATTATCGATTAGTAACGATATAAGAAAAAAATATCGAACTCTAAAGCTGGGTACCCAACAACAAGAATCCGAGTATAAAACAAAACATAAACAACTACTAGAACCGATAATTGACATTGCAAAGACAATAAAATCGCGCAAGAAAAAATCTATTGTTGCTTCAACGATAACTGATGCCAAAGAAGAAGAGAAAGAAGAAGAGGAAGAGGAAGAGGAAGAAGATATTAAAGAAGATCAAATACCGGATACTTTAGCGACAGTGAGAAGTTTCTTTAAAAAAATAAACAAAACATCCGGGTTGTCTCCAAGTTCCTCAAAATCTGAACCAAGTCCCAACGAAGGTGATGTAATAAGCGAATTATCGAAACCGAGTAGTCAATTTTTCTTCGAACAATATCATCCTTTACCAAAAAAATAGGTCAATCTTCTGTTACGTAACCAAAGAGATCTAGATAAATCACCGTTTGGAGTAAAATATGACGTCTCTGCGGATAAATGTCCTCGCGACGGTGCTGTGTGGGCCATCTGGTAGCGATTCTAGTAAAGTTTATGTAGGAATCTATCATGTGGTGTCGCTTCGAGTCACCACTATGTAGGGATTGGTTTGTTTCCGTGCTCGTGTGATAAATAATTGATGCATTTAGAGTGTGTTTTGTATTTAAAAACTGCGTTGGAGCGTGCGAAAATAGGTTGTTAGATCTCTCGTTTGAAAAGCTTGGATTTGCGAAAGTTATAAACGCCTAATGTTCGCGAACTTTATTATAAATAATTGTTCTGACGTCATCACGTAGTTAGGGCTGCTGAGCATTCTAACGCGCACAGCATCGAAGTTGCGAAGCTCTGACGTCACGAGGCTTTTGGGGGGCGTGCGTAATTTGATATGTGGCATCTGGTTTATGTCTTGAATATTTCGGGTGGATTCTTTAAGTCAACTTCTAAGGCAATCAGTTAAATGACGTCATTTATCATTTTTAATGGTTTTACCACCCATTAGTGTCAGTTTTCCAGGAGGCGCGCAATAATTTTATTGGTTTTATCAATATATATATATATATATATATATGTAGGTGTAAATAACAACGTGTTGTGTCAGTTCTTACATTGATTGTAAAGCGTTATCATTATTATCCGCTAATATATAAAAATGAGTTTCGCTTCTATGTTGAAAAAAGTTAATAAAATGGGAATGGTAGATCAAAAACCGGTTTTAAAAGTACGAGATATGGAAATCAATAAAATGTATCCGGTGTGTGAACTTCGAATAGTGAAAACTATGTGGAATGATAAGGCAATAATAGCAGAATTAGAAAATAATGTGGTGTTCCTTCCGAATCGGTTTTCAACAATCATGAACGATAAAGATATTGAAGAGATTAACAAAAAGAAGGTGGCAATTGTGTTCCGTGGTAAAAAAGAATGTGGAAAGATAAATGAGGCAAATATAATCGAGTTTGTTGTTTAAAATAAAAATGCATTGTAGTTCTACGTTATACGATTTATGTGTATTAATTATTAGTTCTGTAATACCAAAATTAAATTATATAAGATTATTAAAATTACCAGTTAACTGTATAGCAGATATTAAGTTAGTGTGGGAAAATAGACTATTAATGTGTCACGAAATACTCGAATCTAGCGAGGAAGAATAAACAATTACAATAAAGAACATTTGTAAATAAAATGGAGATTTCTTTATTACAATTCCTGGATTTCAAATACATACCTTTTGTAATATACTTATATATTTGTTAATAAAATACTATTTATTAAATTACTGGTTTTTATTTTACATATAACTACATTATTCTAGAACATTGTGTGTATTATAATGACCCCAAGGCAAAGTATTAATCTTATTTGCTTGCACAAATCGTTTGTCGTCATACGGATCCAGGGCTCTCTTCTTAATTTTGACGGTGAATACTTTATGTTTTTGGGACCGAATTGATCTACTTACAACGCGTAATGTATGACTATTGAAAAGAGAATCGTAGTAATCTTGAAAAGTTATATTCTTCTTTGTTGCGTTCTTGTTAATTCCTTTGCACTTCTTAATAAAATCTACATTGTTCTTTCTAATAGCATACATTTTAGCCCGCAATCCAATAAATTCTGTTAATGGCTCCCCATTCAGCTCATCCTTAAATTTCCCGAGTATTTTTTTATTAACTCGTGGAATATTGAACGGATTGTCTGGTAAATAGTCGGAGGTATCAAAAACACCCTCTTCACCTTTTAAGGCCTGTTCTCTAATTATGTCGTATATATTACCATTGCCGATATCTTGGAAACAATAGACGAAAGAGTCCGTATCTCCATAAAGTAATGTGGTAGGACAACGTTTCGAGACAACAGGTTTAATGAAATCGTAATGAAACGAATACATTATTAATTTCGACAAGTCTAAAATTACCTGACCCAAGTATACTGGTTTATTGTAAACTAGTTTGTCTTTGTTAAGTTCGATTAGCACCAGGTTTTCCTTAAATATAGTGCACGATCTGAAATTAGGAAGGGCTATTAGCTTCTTTGCTGATCTCCAAGAAGTTACTAGCCGCATTTTTCTATGGTTTCTAATATTTTCCATAGTTTTCCCAAAGACCGCGTTATTCATTAACTTATAGAAGTCCTTTTCGAATTCGTTTCGCGCTTTTTTACGTAGTTCCGTGTTCATATCGATATAACATTTTAACCATCTCGATTGTGAAAATTTTAATACTCTATGAATTTTTCCTAATTTCAGACCATGCAATAAACATTGTGTTAAGTTCCTAAGATGTAAAACGTATTTTTCTTTGTCGAAAAGGGTTAGCATTAATTTAGAATTGCCAGGCGTGTTGTTGTTGTTTGGTGGAACACGGTGTTCTGCACAAAAAGGAAATTCCGCATGGTCATCGTGTAAGTCGGTTGGGTATTTCAAATCAACTTCCAAAAGAAGAGAGTGAGGAGAAGTGCCATCAACATCATCATCATCATTATCATCCCCCAATAGATTTAAACAGAAACGGTCACTGTAATTGGTTGATATTGCTCGTTTTAATAGTTCTTCGTTTGACCATTCGATACTCATTATTTTCTCTTGCAAAATTTTAACTGCATCGTCTTTGAACCATGCAAATCCTCCAGTTGGTAGCGGTTCTGACATCGAATGTCCATATAAATTGTTACAATCTGTAAAGAGCATATGTTGAACAGGTTTTGTGGAGTCAAAGCTCTCCATTTGTTCATTATTGGCCTTCATATATCTATGCGAACACTGTGTTATCCCACCACGAATAGCTTTCTCTGTGAATAGGATCATGTCGATGTCCACCATTAATTCTAATTTGATGTCGGTCTTCTTTAGTGCCGCTTGCCATGCTAGACCCGGTCCTGTATAAAAATGTACTGGGTCCAATCCGTATACTTCCATACATAAAAATCTGAATTGTTGGAAGACATCTGTTAACAGTTTCACATCACATAAAAGGTAAAGATCAGCGTATTCTCCCAGCGTTTGGATATTAAATGTATTCCAAACTTTCTGCGCATGAATGTAATCTTGTTCGGAAATATTCTCTTCTTTAAGCAGATTGTAGAATTTATCCATCGATGGAAGTTGCTTTTCATTTAATTTCTCTAACGAATCCACATAATCATAGCAAAAAACTGATTTTCTTGTCATCAAATGAAACTGTTCTTCAATAGGGAAAGCGTCCTTGGTATATCGAAACATATCGTTTGTTAAATTATTTGCCAATGTTTCCAGCTTACGAGGTAGAAATCGAAATGAATCGATAAATCTCCACTTATAGTCTCCGCATAATTTTGTTACCGCGATATAATTTTCTTTCGTTATTGGGAGAACTTCGACCGGTTGACTATTAAAATCTAATTCTGATATTAAAAAGTGAATGTCGTAACCAGATAAATTATGCATAATTATAGGAATATATTTGCCATTTTTATAATTTATATTGCAGCCTTGACACAAAGCAAATCGAAATTTCCCTGTTAAGTGGTCGTGGTCGGCTACTTTTATTACAACATCCTCGTTGTCGTCCTCAGTATAATTTTGAAAAGGCCGTTTACAATGTCTACAAGAGGTAGCATTATCAAATTCCATTTGTTCTTCAAAGGTCAAAGGTAACATTGGCAAATAAACTTTCATCGCTTCCGCTATGATTTCAGTCTCAATCCGCAGTTGGTTTACAAACCATTTTGCAGGATTATGCCCTCTATAGGTTTTAAAATGAGATAGAGAATCGTCGAACGAACACACCACTTGATAAGCAACTGCGAACGGTTCATGTCTTTGATAGGATCTTGTGTATGACGTCGCTGCTGTGAAGTCATCATCGCTGTCATCTATATTGTTAATGGGAACGATTAAACTTTCGAAATTTGCCACAATTACGAAACCATGTTGCAGATCGAACTCGTGCTTCTTAAACTTCAGTTCATTCTCCCCCGGTTTCATAAATTCTATACGTACAGGATCCACCAACTTGCAGTCTTGCATATGTGTTATTAAACGTTGTGCAGTCCAGAAATAACGAAGACATCTGTCACATATGTAAGAACGATGCCCACGTTTCGAAAACTGTGATCTGCATAAGCGAGATAGATTTTTAATCCAAGCATAATGTCCGTACGATGCTTCCCCTTTTTTTTTCTCTTTTGTTAAATATAAGAGGTTGATGTGGTTATCTTTGTATTCCTTGGTTACGTGGTAGGGTCCCACTATCTTATCCTTTCTAAGTCCGTAAACGTTAATAGATATATTTGGATTTTGTCGTTCAAATTTGCTTATATCTTTAATCTTCACTGGAAACGAAATTCCTTTTAAATTAAAAATCTCTTCGAAATTTTGTGGATAAGAACCGGGCCGATCGGAATGATTGTTGGTAGGATAAAGCGCAGACACCAATGCATAACAAAAACACCTGTTATCGTTGTTTTTAACATTAACAACGGCATGTTTGGTTTTAATCCGCTGAGGTAACTCTATATACTTCGATGCTGACAATGGAACGAATTTGTTGATGTTTACTGTTAGGTTGATAATTCTTTTTAGCGCCCATCCACTCCCTTTTTCGGTAAACTCCGACATCTGTAAAAACAACAAAATTTATTGAACGCAAGAAAAAAAAACTGATATTATACGTACCTGAGTTAGAATATTATCCCTCATTTCGGTAAAGACATTTAGAACGTTAGTTGAACGATAAATGGGGTAATTACGGGTTGAGAAGTATTTAATTTCTTCAATTTCTGGGTCATGGACTAGATAAAATTCCCCTACCAACACGATGTTAACTTTTAATGCTTCCATTTTATTTTTCAAAGAAGACCTAATTTTATCGTTAAATACTTCAAAAACAGAATCCATAAATTCTTTGGGGTCTTTAATATTCATCTTATTTTGGATCAACCCTGTACGTATTCTGCTTTTAAATGCCGAGTCAATCTAATAACAAAACAACAGGTGTAAAAAACATGTACTTATGAACGAATTTTTTCTTACCGTTATCCATTCTGCTACATCTTGCGTGTCCTCCAATCTACGTCCGCTTTTATTCAATTTGTTCGATATCTCTTCTTGATAGCATTTCAATGTGCCTAACACACTTTCATAATGTCTTTTCTCACCAATCGTTCCTTCACAATTATTAATTAGTTCGGATAACAGAGAAATGTTTTCGGCGTTCTTTTCAAATACCGAGTTCCACTCAGAAGCAGTTTTGCAAAGAGATATAATTCTCCTTACAATGTTAACTAATTCACTAAAGTTATTCATTGTTTCAGTTCTGTTGCCGCATTAATACTGACACTTTTTTAACTTTGTATGTATTTATAACAGGGTGGAGCTGCATCGTTTAAACATATTTCAGATAGATAATAAACCGTGACCTTGCAATAAAAATCGCCGTCTCGATTACACTAGCACCATAAATAATTGTAAACATAATGCACTCTCGAGAGTACAAAAAACATGTGCAGATGTGAAAATGAGCCCGCGACCCTGAATTTGTTTCCGCAGCCGCTTGTTCGGCTCTCGGTGTTTCGTTATTGTTGGCATCAGATTTTCGATTAGATAAACCTAATTCGATTTTTTTCTTATTTTCCTAGATTTTCTGCTACTTTAAATTATACATTTAATTACTTTTGTAAGTATACTGTAAAACTCTGCTCATTTTATCTAACTAATTTGATATTTTTAGATATCTTTTTAATGAATAATTCACCGTTCAATTTCAAATATAACAGCTCCCTTGAGTTGTTTACCTGCGATAGGTTTTCATACGGTTTACTGTTGATGGTTACATTTTTCAATTCCTGTTAACCTACCTCATTTTGTTGAATCTGGTGATGTGCTGCAGAAATAAATTATAATAATATTATTGTATATTTTATTAAAAAATGTAATAAGTAGTTAAATGTTACATTGAACCGATACAAAATTACAAATAATAAGCAATAAAAAAAAAGTATAATTATATAAGGTCCGTATTAGTAATCCATGAGTTATGCGAATTATAAAATTCCAATAAGTACCTAATTTAACTTAAATGTTATACTGAACCGATACAAAATTACAAATAATAAGCAATAAAGAAAAGTATAATTATATAAGGTCCGTATTAGTAATCCATGAGTTATGCGAATTATCAAATCCCAGTCATTTTACATATAGTTTCCCATTTTTACGACGAATAATGTTTTCAACTAAATACGTGTCGTTATGTTTAGTTTTCTGCAGCTCATGTTTATAGACTTCGATGCTGTGCGCGTTCGAATGCTCAGCAGCCATAACTACGTGACGACGTCAGAACAATTATTTATAATAAAGTTCGCAAACATTAGGCGTTTATAACTTTCGCAAATCCAAGCTTTTCAAACGAGAGATCTAACATCCTATTTTCGCACGCAACAAAACGCAGTTTTAAATACAAAACACACTCAAAATGCATCCACGAGCACGGAAACAAACCAAAAAAAAATAAATCCCTACATAGTGGTGACTCGAAGCGACACCACATGATAGATTCCTACATAAACTTTACGAGAATCGCTACCAGATGGCCCACACAGCACCGTCGCGATAGAGTCCCTGTATATAAAAGAGTTGGGACATGTAGGGTTACTTGTTTTGGATCCACAAACCATGGAGTATCTGATTTTTGCCGATTTTAAACTTTATGCATATTTCTTTCAACTAAAATAAATGAAAGATATCTGTGCTACATCACATGGTCCTTGATTTGTGGATCCAATGGCTCAACTCTTAGTACATATAGGAACTCTACGTCGCGATACAGTGGCTATATACAAGACAGTGTGGCCATAGGGATGTCTTCGCCGCTATTGGTCGACGCGAATATCCGCCATTAACAGGCAAAATATTTAGTTACTTTTAAGTTGTTCTCAAAGAGGTTGGTAGAACCTGTTCATTTGGTTATGGAAGAAAATAAAACCTTTCAAATCTGACAATTGTAAATTGTCAGTGTCAAATAATTCATTAGCGTCGCAAGCGGGTCAAATTTTATCATCTATTGCCCTGAAAAACTAATATTCTGCACAGTATTTAAATGTGACAATTTATAATTATGCTATTGTTGTAATAGCACAAGATGCGTTTGACTTGGAATATATGATAAAGAGATTACATCGGTGCTACGATAAATGGGGCCTTAGCATAAGTTTAGAGGAAACGGAGTATTTAGTAGTCAACTCGAAAGCACAATATGACGTCTTAATAAATGAAGATGTCGCAGTAAGACAAGTAGAAAGGTTTAAATACCTCGGTGCTACAATACAATCGATGAAAAAGTTTGGGAACAGAAGAGATCAGAACTCGAATAGTACAAA
The DNA here is from genome assembly GCA_940337035.1 of Agriotes lineatus. Taxonomy (NCBI): domain Eukaryota; kingdom Metazoa; phylum Arthropoda; class Insecta; order Coleoptera; family Elateridae; genus Agriotes; species Agriotes lineatus. The sequence continues at coordinate 150,321,050 of OW679200.1, forward strand.
GTACTTAAAATCAATTTGATGGGACAATACTATCTCTAACAAAAACAAAAAAAGAATAGGTAAAGTAATGGTAGAGTCGGTGCTATGTTATGGCAGTGAGGTATGGACTGTAACAGCGGAAATGAAACGAAGACTAAACACAGTTCAAATGGACGAAAAAGCGGAAAGGTATCGAGACGAGATAGAGTGACGAACGAGGAAATAAGACGCAGAATGGAGGCACCAGAATCAGTTGTGGACAGAATTGGAGAATGGAGGAGACGACGTGGCTTATGAAGATCTTTAAATGGTAGCCGCCGGTTAAGAAAAAAGAGGTAGACCACGCAAACCGTGGAATGAGGGTATTTGGAGAGCCATCGAGGAACCTGGAAGAAGACCAAGCACAGAACAGGGAGGTTTGCAGACAGGGAACAGGAAGACGGCATTTAGCTGTAATGTAAACTAGCATAACTGAAACCGGTTGTAAACTTCATGTAACACCTTAAAAGCACTACGAACGAACGCCAATGAGAAATGTCAATGTCCAAAAATAACACTGCACGTGTAACTAACATCAACTAGTTAAAATAACTAGCGCCAAAATAATGACCACTCAAAAACGTTCGATTATTTCGAAAGGCACTGTATATCTCTACGCTCAAATTTGCCTGTTAATGGCGGCCAACAATCGTATGGCCACACTGTCTTGTATATAGTCACTGTACGTCGCGAGGAGCACGGAAACAAACCAAAAAAATAAATCCCTACATAGATTCCTACATAAACTTTACTCGAAACGCCACCAGATGGCAACACCGTCGCATTCTCCCGCGCTTTCAGGCGTTGCCTCCTAGTGACGTCATGGAAAATACCCAGATTAGTGCAAATTTCAATTGTTTATATTTACGCTAATAAACAATCAATCGAGATTTTAACAAAAACGTTAGTCGCAAATCTTCACAGCTACAAAATAAAACTTACACCAGCTTCCTAGCATAAGCCAAACTAGAGATATTTGCCCCGCGCCATCGAAATTCGCCCCATAAGAATAACATGGGAAAACGCCCCCAAAAGTGGTCCAGAATCGCCATTTATACTCTACTCAAACTGTCACTACAAGATATGGACGTGTAGTGAAAGTGCCCAAACATTTCGATGAGTAGTGTTTTTTATCTATTTTCAATTCCGTGAATTGAAAAGGTGGGAGTATGTTGGAAAACACTCTGTAACCACCCAAATAATTATAAAAGTGTAGGTTGGGGTAATTGTTGTGCGGAATTAGGAAATTGTTTTTTAATTTTGCTGACACTTGTCAAGTTATTTTAAAAGTTGTAATTTTGCCTAATAAAGTCACTTTCAATGCTGATTTCTCCTATTCTCAACACCTAGAAAGATTACAAGTGTAAATTGATCTCTTTATTTTCTGATAAAACCTCGAGAACGAAGCTCGAGGGGTTTTATGTTTGAAAATAAAGAGGGCAATGTAGACGAGTAATCTTGCTTAAGGCAAAAAGTGCTTAAGAAAAAATTTATCAAGAAAAAATTACGTCGCGTGTGGTTTTTGTTGAGAATATTTCACGAATAAAATACGAAAAGTTTCTTTATTTACATTAGCTTTTTGACAATGATAATAACTTAACAAGAATTATAACATATAACATAATTATTCTTATTAAATAATGCCACGTAATACCTACAATACTTACTTATTTAAAAAAAAACAGGAATATTTCTGAAATAGTATTATTTTGCATTAAATGTTTGGCAATTTATCGTACAATTTTGAAATATAATGGTATTTTTTTCATTTTCATTACTATCACCTAGCTCGTTAGCTACAGGCAATACGTTTGATGCGTTACTTGTTGACGCCGTCGTTGTTGTTTCTTGCACTATAGTAGTCTTTGTTGCACGTAACTCACTGACTAGTTGCAAGTGGTGTTCGTCATCCATTTGTAAGTAGGGCCTTATTGAGGAGGCACTAGAATGTCCTGTTAATTGAATTAACTGCTGTTCACCTACACCTTTTTTGCGTGTTGAAAAACTGCCGACGATCTAAAAATTAAAATATTTCGTCAGTAATTAGATATTAGTAAAAAATACGACATGCATTACCTTTTTGAGTGGTTCGTAATCTTTCTATTTGTAACATCTAGTCCAATTTCTTCCGCAGCCGTTTTCGTCCATTTTGAAATTTCATTTTTTCCCACAGGCATATTTTTATACCAATATGAATTTTTGTAGTTTGAGTTGGGAGTTAAGAACATTCTATCGGTAGTTATATTGGATGTTGTTTTTTCCATTAACTTTTTAAACAATCTAACTGGACATTTTTCTGGGTGGTTTACGTTTGCAGTTAGCCATTTATTTTGAGAGCACTTTTTGTCCCCTCCTTGGCAAGTTTTCGTAAATAACGGGTTATAAATAATCCGATTGGAACAACTACCATCATTTTTTCTCTCCTCTTGAAAAAAACACGTCATACAATTCGTCGCTTCCCCTCCATGCCAGGCAAGCTCGTATGAAACAACATGGTAAAATTTTTGTTGGAGACCATATGGGGTGTTCTCGTCACAAGAATCTATTATTTGGTTAACCTCATCTATTCTTAGAGCTTCGGAACTTCTCTTTCTTTTTTCAACATGCAACTGTAAATTCTTTCTTAAAGCACATTTAGCATCACGGGCTTTTTTAAACTCGATATCTTCAAAGGGGTTGAATTTCACACCGTGTTCTTCAAAGTATTTTCTTTGGAGCATTTTTGCAAGTGTTCCAAATGGTTTTTACACTATATTCTTTATAATCTTCACCATTCGTTTTTTTTTCATATTAAAGCCAAAATCACATAAAATATTGGCTAATTCAGTCACTGGTGTCGTAGGCAACAGTAGGTACATACTTTTTCTCGACGCAAAAACTCATAAAAACTCTCCACAAACACTCTTGGTTCTTCTTCGTGTATTCGGACTTTTTATTTTCGATTTCTTCGTTGATTTGTTGCACACTCATATTCCCAAAACGACTCACTGTTGTATACGATGAAGCGTTGACAGGATCCAGCGCTGATGACTGACGCGGACGCGTAAACAAACAAAACAAACAGCAAATTTTTCGTCGTCCACGGCAGACACGATTTTACGACCTTTTTTACTACTAATTTTATTCTAAGACATGCTACCACAAATATTGATGTAACAATGAAATAAACGTTAGCAGAAGTACAAAATCTAAGTAAACTTCACTTAAAAGGCGTACCACAGCTTTTCCATGCTATAATTGACTGCGGCGTAAGTAATTAATGTAAAATTTGTTTTATATAAAGGATACGCATTGTTACTTGGGAAGACGCGATAAATTCCCTTGGGACTTTATCGCTGCGATAATTTCCATTGGGAAATTGTCACTTATAAAGCCATGTGATTGGTTGATTTTCTAGAATAGAGCCACATCATTGGATACAAGTATGATGAGTGAAATAATCGCAATAATTTTTCAAAATATTTTTAAATTGAAACGAATAAAAAGTTCCATTTATAAAATGGAGATATAATTGTTCCGGTAGGATATTTTAATTGTGAAATGTTCTTTCAAAATTAAAGGCACAATTTGGATATTTACGTAATTAAGGATGCCACTGGTCCACTCTTATTAGGTCGTGACTTCTTTAGTATATTTGAATTAAATATAGCTGAATATAATCATTTGGATTTGTCAAACGATTTACAAAGTTTAATGTCAAGATATAAAATTATTTTTGAACCTGAATTAGGTACATTTAATAAAGGTAAAATGTCAATTAACCTAAAATCTGATACTGTTACTCCTAAATTTTTCCATGCGAGGCCTCTTCCCTTTGCCATTAAGGAGAAAGTGGAGACATAATTAAATAAATTACAAAATTTGGGGGTTATAGAACCTATGGACTTTTCCCCGTGGGGGACACCGATGGTCCCTATATTAAATAAAAATGGAGAAATTAGATTATGTGGTGAGTTTGAAACCCTACATAGAAATTGACCAATATTTTTTGCCACGCATTGAGGAATTACTTATTAAATTACAAGGAGGTACGCATTTTAGTTAATTAGATTTAGTCCATGCGTATCTTGAGTATACGTTTATATGAAAAATCTCAAGACTTAGTAACCATCACTACTCATAAAGGGCTCTATAGATAGACCCGAGAGCCTTTTGATGTTGCCTGTATTCCGGCAAAATTTCAAAAAATTATGAAATCTTTATTAAATGGCATACCGTGAGTAGTAGTATTTTTGAATGATATTTTGGTCACTGGAAATAATAGAAAACAACACATCCAACGTCTAGACCTCGTACTGAGCTAAATACAAGCAGCAGGTCTAAAAATAGCATTGAATAAATGTGAGTTTTTCAAATCTGAAATGAGTTATCTAGATTTCAAGATTAACAAAGAGGAACTGCACACTTGTGAAGATAACATTTTAGCAATAGCATGTGCACCAATTCCTAAAGATGTGACACAATTAAAATCATTTTTGAAGTTAGTCAATTACTTTGGAAAATTTGTTCCAAAATTATCTTCGATATTACACCCTCTTTATAATCTTTTAGGCTCGATCCATACTACCGGGCTGATCTCGGTTCGATCTCGCTCCGCTCAAATATTTATACATTGTTAGCAATGGACACATTCACACTATAGGTAACGCGCAAGCTCAGGTCGCGTCCATTGCTGACAATGTATAAAAAATTGAGCGGAGCGAGATCGAGCCGAGAGCAGCCCGATAGTGTGGATTGAGCCTTAAAGGATAAAGTTGAGTGGAGGTGGTCTATCGATTGAGATAGAGCTTTTAAAAAAATAAAGGAGTTGTTATCATCAGCAAAGGTGCTTGTTCATTATAATCCTATGCTGCCGATAAGACTTATAACGGATGCCTCAAATTATGGTATCGGTGCAGTAATTACACATGTTTTTCCGAATAATACGGAAAAACCTATTGCGTCACGCACGTTATCGGCTGCTGAGGTCAAATACGCGCAAATAGAAAAAGAACTTGCTATTAAGGCAGCTTTACACGTGTGTAGTAGCTAAAGCAAGTTACTAAATCAAGTAGCTTAATTTAGTTACTTGCATCATGTAAACATTTTCGTTTAGTACGGTTTAGTACTTGAGCAAGTAAAGAATTTAGTAAACTGCTTAGTCAAGTGAATAGAAATCAGTTCTATTTACTTGAGCAAGTGGCGTACCCCCACTACGATTTTCGGTAACTAAACGCAAACTAAGCAGGTGTAGACAGGTTAGTTTAGTGAAGTGTATTAGTCAGACCAATCGTTCGCTACATAATTTGTTGAAACATGGCGCCCCGTTGGGGCCCGAGAAACGGCTTACAAAGAAATTGAGGGCATAATGGGAATTGTGAGGTTTGGAGTTGCAGAAATAAAAAATAATATCCGCCATTTCACCATATAAGTGAAAAATACATGTTTTTGATGACGAACGAATTATTGCACGTTGTGCCATTTTGAAAAAGTCAACGTCAACTAAATAATTATGCTAAAATGTGTGTAAACGTGCTCGCTTAACTAAGCTACTAAATTTTAGCTACTTGATTTAGTAACTTGCTTTAGCTACTATACACGTGTAAAGCCGCCTTTATTTTTGGACTGTGTAAATTTAACCAGTACCTTTATGCGCTTCGGTTTACCCTAGTAACCGACCACCAACCCCTCACCTATATCTTTCATCCAGAGAAAAATATTCTTAAATTTTCAGCAAATCGTTTGCGCAGATGGGCAGTGATACTGTCCAATTATTAGTATGCTATCGAATTTGTACCGACACATAAAAATTATGCAGATTCATTATCGCGTCTACCCATACCTGATCGACGTCCAGCGGGGGATGGAGTTGATATAAATGTTATTAATTATTTTGAGAATAATGAGCATTTTCCCATTGATTTTAAAAGGGTGCAGGGCGAAACTGCTCAGGATGCTTTGTTAGTTAAAATAATTAAATTTGTTCGGGCAGGGTGGCCAAATACAATTGAGGAAAAGTATTTTCAAAGAATTAAAAATGACCTAAGTATTGAACAAGAATGCCTAATTTGGAATACTACACATAGATTTTATGGGCCCTCTTCTAAATAAGTATTTTTTTATAATTATTGACGCACATTCCAAATGGATCGAAGTCTATCCAATGAATTCCATAACCTCCAAATTTATTATTGAAGCGTTTAGCATAAGCTTGTGTAGCAATTAAAATTCGGGATTTTGCTAATGTTTCCATCAGTTTTTCAATAATATAATTTCTACAGATTCAGTTAAAAGCAGTCCCACTGTTTCCAACCTTGTTATACTGTCAATCAGAATTTTAAAATGAGTTTAATATAAAGGAGATCATTTTTAATACTAGGTTTGTTAAAATACAGATGTGCTTTTTAATAGCCTGCGCTGAATCACTGTCGAAAGATGTAACAACTTAAAATAAACAATAACAAATTATTCCCGACAAAGAAAAACTTACTGATTTTATATCGTCAAAATGATTTGCATAAAATATAGCACTTTCTATTCAAGTGCCCTACCTAGTCAGAACAAGTTCTGGAAAAAGAGCTAAACCATTCAAGTGATCTTTGTACACTTGTACTAGTGATGGGCACAATCCAATGATTTTGAAAATCGAATGATTGCTATTCGAATGGTTGCAATAATCGAAATGTTAATTCGAAAAATCATTCGGATGCCACAAGCGTCCGCATTTGAAATAATAATTCGAGAATTCGCTGTTCCAATCGAATGCTCAGATCTTGCATTCTCCTATCTCCTTGAAGTTGAAGTGTTATTGATAACTGAAGACTCGAATTTCGAATAGTCGAATAATGTTTACCTGCAAAACTCAGGACTGCGGGTTTGAAAGTAGTCTCGTCTCTCTCCTAGCGATTAATGATATTGTTTTGTACTTGTTTACTTGAATTTCATCTAATTTACTTAACAAAACAATGAATTTTATTTACTTAGTCAAAGAATGAATTTAATTTTTTATTGTATTAGGTATTTATATTTTATATACAATTCTATTAATAATATCATTTGCTCTTTATTTACTCCTGTTGTCATTTGTTTACTTAAAAAATATAATTACCTACTAATATAACTTTATTTGCTGTATAGTAATGTAATTGTATATTTGAATACAATAGCAATACTTTTTTGTTTATTTTCAAATGAAAATAAATTTAAGCCGATCCTGCTCCAAATTCAAATAATTCATTTTGGCTCTATTGAACACATGTCCGGGTGTTTGATTTGATACCACCGCGACCCACAGCTTACACTGTAGACAAAACTAAGAAAAATCAAACGAAGCGTCTCTACGGTGTATAATCTCTAGCCTGCATAAGTGCAAACGTAGGTATCCTGAAATCTACTGAGCGTTCGCTATTCGAAATATTTTGATGGCATTATCAGTCGTAGTTGCGAGATGCCGAGATGCGTAATGCGATACGATTGAAATGAAAATGAACGATATTTGGAATAATTAAACAAATCGCGACTACCAAATAATAATTCTAAAACCGAATATTTACTCGAAATAGTGAAATCATTCAAATTAATTTTTAGTATCTGGAGACATACGAGCAATCGAACATTTCGAATGATTCATTCGAAATACGACCAATCACTAGGTACAAGTCACAAAACACAAAAAAAATTCTTTGATATGCAAACGAACAAGAACTGCATAGGTACTGATAAAACCTTTAGTTCACATCTGGTCACCAACGTACTTTATCAATTAAGGTAGGTAAGTTATTGACCGCTTGTTTTTTGTGCAAGAACTTTGCAGTGTTAATATACTTGTGTCGTTCACCTTCAACTTAGGTTTGCTTACCAAGTGGCTCGTCAAATTTAGAGGAGATAAATGATTGAGAAAATAAGCGATTAAATGACAAACGATAAATAGAAAAGTCGTTCATTTTGGTGAGCTCTATCACTGGTTAAATTAAAATATTTGCACTCATTTCCACAACACCCTGTATAATGTACCGCGTCCGGCAAGTTACGGTAATTTTAGTTTCAAATGTCTAAAATAACTAATATTTTTAAATTTTCGAATTAGCCTAATTTAGGTTGCATAAAAATGCAATTTAGGTTTTGTTTAGTCGTTAAGAAGAAATTTTGCGTATTTAGGCATTTAGGCAAAAACAAGTATAGGTCAAAAGATGTATTTTTTCATAATTCTTGTCATGTGTAAGTCTCACGTCAGTGCCTAAATTAACATGAAAGAGGTTAAAATCTACAAATCCGAGCTTTACAGATGAGGTTTCCCACGAAAAAGATGTAAATTTAAGTTGTAATAATTCGGATGCTAATGATGATGAGGTTAGTGAAGTGCAGAGTGCGCCACCGAAAAGAGTGATTAAACCGATTCAATTATGAGAAATTATGATTGTTCTTTATTTGTAAAAATATGCTATTTTTAGGGGGGAAGTATTGTGATGTATCGTATTAAGTTTAATTTGTTTGCGTCGATTCGCACGCGTCAACCTGGTTTCCGGGAAACGGCGTCTACTCGGCGCGCATGGTTTTGGGGGGGGGATCGAATGATCGAATGTCAGTTCCATTTTTATTACCAAAAATGTATGAAAAAAAATAATAGAAATAAAGGTGTTGGTTGGTTGAGTAAAAGTTTTCCTCCACATCTGCAGTGTATGGTGTACATCCTTACTCAAGTTAGTAAGAGATGTATCAAGAATTCTGCACATTGCGTGGAAATATTGGCTCAATTGGAAGTAACGGACCAGTACATGTTAGTTAGTTTCGATGTAGAATCCTTGTTCGCCAACTTACCAATAGAAGCTCCAGTAATGGCAGCAATTCTTCGTTCCTCAAGAGCTCCGAGAAACGTCTCTGAGTAAGGATGTGCCTCACGACGACCTACTTTCTCTGGAAAGGAACATACTACGAGCAAAAAGAAGGAACGGCTATGGGATCCCTGTTATCTCCAGTCATTGCCAACACATTTATCTAAGCTTTTGAAGAAGTAGCTATTCAATCCAGCGACCTCAAACCTAAATGTTAATTCCGCTATTACGTCGACACCATCGTTATATGGCCCCAAGGAAAAGCAGCTAGTAAAGTTTTCTGGCACATCTAAATAATCACCATGCCAAAGTAATATTTACTATGGACACTGTAGGAGATGAAGGCTTTCTTTTTCTGGAAGTGTTAGCGAAACGAACTGCTAAAAATAGATTAAGCCGTACGATATATCGTAAGAAGGCTCATAACGACCGCTACCTACATGCTTCGTCTCGTCATTCCTAACTAAAGAGATCATTGATCAAGACTCTTATTCATCGGGCCACCGCTGTTTGTGACAAGGACAGTAAACCACAAGAACTGAGACATGTGGAAGAATCTTTACGGAAGAATGGCTACAGTCGACGAAACATCAAGAAAACAAGCCAAAACACTATAAAACCGAAAGAGCCTCAACTAAAATAATCCCCGCTTTCCCTTCATCGCCGGAGTAACAGATAGAATAAGACCGGTGTTGAATAAGAAAAACATCGGGGTCCGCTATGGTACAATAAGAAAGGACGAACAATTGACCCCAGCCAACAAAGATTTTTTGCCCAGGCTACAGACAAACGGTGTTTACCAGCATCAGTATACCCGTGGTAAATCTTACATTGGACAAACGGGAAGAATGTACAATAAAATAACACCAGAGCCACACACGACTTGGAAACGCACAACGATCAGCCATCGCAGAACGCTTATTAGGACCAAGGGACTACAGAATAAATTAGGACTCCGTGAACATACTAGCCGGGAATATAAAATCTGAACAACTTCAGTCGAGAAAACGGTTACCGCCTCAGTAATACGTGCACAACCCATCGAACCATACACAAGTTTTATGTCCCAATAGCGTAAAAGATCTACTGCTTCTTATTTAAGTGCGAACCCTTCGTAGAAGAGTGTTAGAGATCATTAGGCAATTCTAAATAATTCTGTAGATGTCAGCTTCTGCCAATCTCTTAGGTTTTCCATCCAGGACAATCGTCTTCAGCCTGGTGAACGGAGTCCCTCAGTTTAAGTTAATTTTAAATGATTATTGTTTTTATGATTGGTTAAAATATTGCAAATGTTTGCTCGTAGTGAGTTTTGATGTTGTATGGTTAAATTTGTAATTCCTTGTTCGATGCTGGCAATTATGTTTTCGTATGGTGGTTTGTCATTAGGAAAATAATTAAATTTAGGTCCTAGTTTTAAGACATCAATGATGTTTTGTGGAATTTTAGTATTAGTTAAATTTATGACAAAAGTATTAGGATTTAAATGTTGTGGTACATTAGTGTATGTTGGGTTGCATATATTTTCTGTTTTATATGTGAGTTTTTTTATCTTGTTTTCTGAGTTGTTACGAACGGAAAAATTCTTACCAATTGGTATAGAAAAAATATAAAATCAAATAGATATCTAAATTTCAATTCCATAACTAATTTAAAATACAAAAAAAGTGTCATAAACAGTTTAGTAGACCGAGCAATTAAACTCTCGTCTAAACAATTTCATAATCAAAATTTAAAATTAATAACTAACATCCTTATAAATAACAATTATCCACTTAAATTCATAAATAAACAAATCAATTTTCGATTACAAAAAATAAAAAACAAACTAAATACTTCGTGTAACTTACAACCTAACTTTTTTGGTTCTGATTTTAATATTCCTGACTCAGTATCTCAACAAAAATATATATCAATACCTTATATACCTAATATCTCGGAAAAAATAGAAAGAGAATTAAAGAAATATAACATCAATACAGCTTATAAAAATCACAATACAATAGGAAAGCTTGTATACACAAACCTCAAAGACAAAACACCTATCAACATGCAATCTGATTTAGTTTATCAAATTGACTGTAATAATTGTACTTCTACATACATAGACGAAACAAAACAAACTTTTGAAAAACCGCTTATACCAACATAAATACTCAATTAAAAAAACTTAATTTCACCCTCCAATAAAACTGCACTCACAGATCACACTATAGAAACTTTCCATAACTTCAATTTTTCAACACCTAAAATATTACATAAAGAGACTAACACTCGTAAAAGAAAGTGCTTAGAAATGATCGAAATTAAAAAAAGCCCAAATGCTATCAATTATAAAACTGACATTGAAAATCTAAGTACTATTTACCATAACTTATTTAAATAACTCCCTATTTATTTTTCATCATATTTTTAATTGAGTAAAATGGTTCGAATTTTTCTTTTCCAATTTTGTAGTTGCCCCTAAAATTATTTAATTATTTCATCTTTTCAAAAAATTTTCCGAAATACGGACCTGACCTTAAGCTAAATATGCGTACGCATACATTTGACATCTTGCATTTTTCCTCATTCTGGCAGCTTGCTTCTTCAAAACAAGATGTCCTTTACTTTTAATTAAAAGTTTATTGTTTAATTACATTATCTATTATATAGTTAATGTTTAACCTCAATCAATAATGATTGTTTAATACTTCACTTTTATCCATTTTGACGCCGTATACTTGCAATGTGGCTTTAATTAGTCATTTGCAAATTTTGTTATCAATTATTATAAACTTTTATGGAAGCCATTTTGGTAAGCCTTGACAAATTTTTTCTATGTGTTCACTTAATCTAATTTCTAACCTTTGTATTTTAGTTATATCACTTGTCAATAATTTCTGATGAAGCCATCTAAAGTGGCGAAACGTAAAATATTTTATCAACTTTTACATGTATGACGTTTGGACCTTAAGGAACAATCATATTTTTTATACCTACTACAATAAACCTTTTGGCTATCTATCTCCACAACTTTATTATTCATCGAAGCAGCCAAATTTCATTCACCTATTATGGGAATTATATAAATTTCTGCTAATCTTATAAATTGACTATAGCGAAAACAGTTCTACACAGCTAATAGAGCTACATGGTTTTCTTCTCTTAAAATGTAAGGGGTTGGGCTAACCAATTGCCCGAAGTGCGCTTGAAGGTGGCGTATGTCACCAAAATGTGTATCGTTAATATATTCCCGGCCTAAATAGGGGAAGAAAAAGAAAAAAAAAACTAGAAACAGCTTGGCGCAAAGTAATGAAACACTCGTTCGACCATAGGAAACAAATTACCTACTTTATGGAGAAGAATAGTTTTCCAGTAGCGTCCGTGTATGGATAGCGTGAAAGATTCCGAAAAAAAAATTGAATTTAGTCAACCTTTTTACTTCCTTTTACAATAAAGGAAGTATTGGCTTCACCCCAAAAATTCTCAATTGAGTTTTCAACAGATCTTCAGAGTCCCCTGAACCCAAAAAAACGTATTTTGTTGTCATTGGTCTGTCTGTGTGTCTGTCTGTGTGGCTGCGTGTCTGTCTGTGTGTCTGCCTGTGAACAGAATATCTCAAAAACCAAAAGAAGTATGGCGTTGAAACTTCATATATAAGTTTTGTGTACCATCTAGATACAACAGCAAGCTTTTGAAGAAAATCGCATAACCGGAAGTAGGTGTTTACTCTTGTGATTTTTCAGTTTTTTTTCGATTTTTTCAAAAACGGCTAACGATTTTTTTCAAACTTCACATTTTTATTACATTTTTAATGTGTATTGATGTGAGATAGGTAATTTTCCGGTTGACTACTTCTAAAATGGGTTTCTTTTGTTTTCTTTTCTGTTTTTGTATGATCTCCTATTTTAAATAAAACACCCGGTATAATATTGCATTTTTGAATTCATCTTAAAATTCTAGAGAAAATTTGTCTCTTTAACTAACGCTCTCTTTTGCATCGTTTTTGTAGAATTTGTAATTTTTGAAAATTTTTGACAAATGCTTAAAAATGTAAAATCATTTTTTTGCTAATTATAAGACCACTGTAAAAGGAAGTTGTGTACGTGTATCACACCCGATTTTTTCTTTTGCATCATAGGTATACAAAAGCGTTAGAAAACATAGAATTGCAACACATACTAAACATGCTGAAGAAAGTACTATTCCAAATGGATTTGTAGCTTTGGTAGAAGGTATACATTGTTATGTCAATTTTTAAATTTCCGAATTTATAATAAACATTTTTTCCGCCGATATTATGTCCTAGTATGGCCCCGTCTGGCACTAACATTCAGTTCCTACTTGACCTAGTTACGGCAATTCGAAGTCGCAGTTGCACGCTTCGAGCGCATATAATGGTCTTTATGCCGCAGAGGTGTACTAAAATCGCTCTAAAATACGAGCTGTCGAGACAGTTTACAATGGGGCGTGACCGCCGCTAATAATTTTCAACACTATGCGAGAGAGATCCCGCGATGATGAAAAGAGATTTGCAATTAGTGTTAGTTTTCCTTTATAAAATTATCAAGTTTTAGAAGCGTATTTCGTGGAAGCAGATCACTGTAGCAGCCTCATTCGACTGCTGCAGTTATAAAACCCGGTGTGTAAATTCTGTACCGTTTCCGTTATTCGAGATACCTTGATGTGAAACTCGCACTAGCTTGTTTGTTCAAGTTACCTTGGTGCGCAGCTTGCGATGACTTGTTCGTTCGAATTTCTCTCTTTCAGCGGCTTCCTACCAGCGAATTCTTGTGGGTCCTTGGCCGGATGTGAATCAACCCTTGTCTGGCACGCTGCTCCATATGGCTGTTTGAATCAGCTTTTAGTTCCATAGGATAAGGTGTTTTGGTAACACCAACCCTATCACAGCTACCCAGCTATTCTAAGGTATCTTAACACATTGTATTAGCACTTTGTGAACTTCCTTTTGCTTTGTGCGGTGGCACGAAGTCAACGTAAATTTATTTGTAAACATTTGTGCAAGCTGGTAATGCCCGTCGCATGTGGGCTTGTGCTTTAATTTTGTCAAAGTAACAACAATAGCCGTTTCATGTTTATGTGTTGACAGGGTTTGAGATATGCTATTAACAATAGCCATGCTGGCTCGTATTGAGCTAATCGAAGTAATTTGAGATCCCGAACTCTGTCTTTGCTTTTTGTGATATGTTTATCCCATTGGAGATATCACATTTGCATTTGTTTGTGTTGTTGTATTTCACGATTTTGGCTGTGTCCACTATGGAAATGTTTACTGTGTTTGTTTCATAAACCCCATTCACTATAATACTAGAATACAGGGTGTTATGTAAATGAGTGCAAATATTTTAACCAGCGATAGAGCTCACCAAAATGAACAACTTTTCTATTTATCGTTTTTCATTTAATCGCATATTTTCTCAATTATTTATCTCTCCTAAATTTGACGAGCCGCTTGGTAAGCAAATCTAAGTTAAAGGTGGACGACACAGGTATATTTAACTGCAAAGTTCTTGCACAAAAAACTTGCGGTCAATAACTTACCTACCTCAATTGTTAAGTACGTTGGTGACCAGATGTGAACTAAAGGTTTTATCAGTACCTATGCAATTTTTGTTGGTTTGCATATCAAAGAACTGTTTTTTGTGTTTTGTGCCACTTAATTAAAATATTATTCCATAGGCGGGTATGCATTTTGGAGTAAAATTGTTTTGAATTTTAACTCAGTTTATGGCCTTTTCGAAAAAATTATAGATGGAGAAGTTGTATTACGGGTTAAAATATTTGCACTCATTTCCATAACACCCTGTATGTCACATTTACCTAGTTATTTATGTTTCAATCAGTAAGAGCTAATTTGTGGAAAATATAAGAGTACACGCTTTTCAAGCGCATTAGTTTCATAGGCATTAACTACACACAAGCTTGTACTCGTATATACAAATTGGAAGAGATGGGTTGGACAGCTTTATACCAGTGCATTTAGGATTTTGATTAATGGATATTTAGTAAACAAATAGACTCCTACGTAAGTTTTATCAGCCTGGCCGGTGGTAAGTGTTACGATACTTTTGGAGTGCCCCCCGTAGTATTGAACTTTCGCTAGCTGAATTTTTGAACTTGAATATTTATGGTTGGCTTTTGTCAATGTTTGCATGCTTTAAACTAGGTATAATTAGCTGTATCTTATTTTTAATTACTCTCCTATAATTATCATGCAGTTTCGTAAGCAACCCCTCGTTTAATTACTTATATTTTGCAAATTAGGTTTATTCTTGCTATATTTTTACAAATATTTGGGTATGGCCGCTAGGCAACCGGTGATACAAATTGTTTTTAACTATTCCATTTGTTGCTAGAGCAATGTTATCTTTTCCTGCAGTCAAACTTGCCTGACTGGGTTTTTTGGCTTCTCCTGGCCCAAATTTTTGTTATCAGATGACCTGTGGGCTGGGTTTTTGAATTTTTCGGCTTTCTTTTCAAGCTAAACTGTCGTGCTAGTAGGTGTTCCACTGCAGCTAAGTGCTTCATAGCCCTTTGGTAGGGCTCGCCTCTTCGAATAGATTGTTTGAGGGATCTGGAAGCATTTCTGCGTTATCGTGTATGTTCGTAATGATTAGTTAGCTACTTACTTGCATTCCTTCGCTTTGGCGGATCTCCTGGACGCCCACTTTAGCACGCTTCTTTCGGCTCGATCCCCAGCTTGAGGTAAGATTAGGCCAGTTTCTTCTTAATCGGGAATACATTTGGGTTCTGTGCGTTTTTAGCCAAAAATTCCCGGTGGGAATTAAGACACTCCCCATCTGCTTGAAATCCTTCCTGTCTGGAGCAGGCCTATCCCGTTCGACTGCACCCTGCTGGAATCCAGTTCGATGCACTGGGCCCTAAGATAGTCGCATCGCCTGTGAATGTTGCAACTCTCGTGGGCAACACTGAAGATTGAGCAACTGCTTTACACTCACCTGCAAGTCATTCTGCAGCCTCCACAGCTGGCACTGCCTCCCGCAGCTGCAGCCGCCCTCGTTGCTTCGCTAGCTACGTCCAACAACAGGGGAGCAAACGGAGAGATTAGGTTCTGGTAAACTTTCCTGCAGGCAAGACGTTATTGTAGATAATATGCATTGCGCCTGTTGTACTTTATAATTGAATCATACTGTTTCATGCCGTTAGCACTTCGGGCATGTGATTTAGGTGATAGGTTTCGTGCATCGTTAGATTAGTAATATTTAGAATGTGTAATTAAATGTTAGGGCCGCCGCGCAATGATATGCGGATACCCTCTGCTACTTGCTAAATTGAGGTCATAAGGTTTACCTGTGTATTGCTCCGTTTGTGCCTTCGGGTCTCCTACCCTTATTGACCTGTGTTATCTGAAAAAAAAATTTATAGAGTAGAACTTGTAGCTTTGAGCTCACTCGTGTCCTTTCTGGACGTCGCGTTTACTCACCAGCTTGCATAACACAGTTCGGAAGCCTTAAAGCTTCGCTGTTTACATCACAAAACAGTATTTAATATTTTCATGTCAAACGTCCGGCGTGAAGTTAGGCACACTTCAGTAGCGTGTCTCATAAGCCGACTTCGGGAGCATTGTGATTATTTGTAGATCTTCGCTAACCGAGTAATGGGCAAATCCAAGCCTTTGCTTTCTTTAGCATATAAATATACATACGTACACTGAATGCATTTCTAATATGGACACCGTCGTTCATGTGTGGCCACGCAAACGCACGCTGATTCCGCCCCTTAGAAAATTTTGAATATAGATATAGCGTCATTTAGTGCTAACCTTCGGGGTTAAAACGTTAGCCGAGGTGGTCTTGTATTGCTCTGAGCCGGCATACGCGAAATTTTAAACCCGCTCCGCGACTCGCGCTTAATCAATTTAAATTATTTTAATTGTCTCCGCGACGCCCGGCGTACCCTCGTTTCTTTTTTTTTTAGAGTGTTTGTACTGTCCAACGATTCGCGGCCTAAATTTTGCTTTATGAATATTTGCATGGTAATATTTATTTACGGCCCGAAACTACATTTCTTCTTTTTCTGCATGCATTTGTAATAATTTATTTAGATATATATATATACATTTACATTGAAATTTATAATTGGTACATCGTATGATCACTTATGTGTATTTGAACGCCTGCCTGATTTGTTGTACATTAATGTTTGTATTTGCACTATAGTACATACCCACCATTTATTAATAAAGCTGTGATATTTTCTTTGGTGGTTGATTTGATTGTTTTCTTTGTGCTGCTGGAAATTGTCCTGACCTTATGTACGGTCCGGCATAAGGATTAGAACTTGAGTCGTGGACCTGGCGCCCTATTTTTTTTTATTATACTTTTTCAGCATAGCTGGAACCCTGCGACCCTCGCGGCGAGCTAGCCCAATTAGGCCGATAGTTACCAGCCGGCAAAACACCAAATATAACTTTCGCCAAAAGGTAAGGCGTCTATCTTCCCTAACAAGAAGATTTTGGCGCCCAACGTGGGGCCTTGAAAGGATTTTTGACTACGTCGTTATTAGGGTACTTGGTGGTACTATAGTGCAAATCGAATTGTTAGGGTGTTAGAATTTATTATTGGCTAGGTGATTTACATTTGGTATTATTTATTGTCGATACTTGTTGGGTATTTACAATTGATTATTGCTAGTTATAGGTTTGTTTATTGCATGCTATTTACAGGTTTTGCTTGGGTTAGTTATAAGCCTAGTTTAAATAAGTTTTTGTGATCATCTTGTCCTGTTGGAACAGCAAGATGGTATTTAAATTAGATGTTAATCGTTTGCTCGTCGATGAACTCGATTATGAGCTTCGAGTTAGAGACATTGCCATTCAGGGCAACGTCCAAGACAAACGTAAATTACTCCGTGCTCGTATGAAGATAGATCTTCTTATGAATGTCACTTTCACTCCCGTGTCTCTGGACGCTACTGAAGAACTTGCGATCTGCGAAGACAAACTCTCTATTTTAGCTGCCGAAATTGACAGTTTCACCTCTAGGAACCTGGACAATGATGCCCAACGATTAGGTACTCGTCTTCTTCATGTTCAAGGTCGTCTAGGTCATATTCTAGCAGAACCAGATTCCGCTTCTAGGTTGGAGTCCTTGAAGGATAGATGCGAACAATTAATCGCCGCCTTGGAAGCGAAACTTCAGCTTCATGTTGATACCCAAGCTCGCAACGACACAACCGCTGCACCGAGTGATTCAAGCTCGGAGGATGGTTCGTTAGTTTTATCTTCGGAAACCCAAATTCGCCCCCATAGCTCTGCTGTCACTACGTCTCAGGAAGATGCTGCCTTGCCTGTTCGTTCGACTGCTAATTCGGTTACGTGGAGTCACCCTTTGTTCACTTCACAGTTTTCTGCCCCTCAGCCTATTCCCTCTAGCTCAGCCATTCAACCTGGCATGTACTTGGATTATCCACCCTTTGCCGATGCCGTCAATCGACGCTCGTCTGCTGCTGAAGAAGTCAATCATTCTGCGTCGTATAGACACACTTCAGCCAATTATTTAGCCATCAATAAATGGAGGATCACCTTCGATGGAGGAAATGGTTTGACTAGCTTCCTGGAAGAGATAGAAGAGACTCGTGTAGCTCGAAACGTGTCCAAGTATCAACTTTTTGCTGCTGCCATCGAATTGTTCACTGGCAACGCTCGAATTTGGTTTCGTTCCATTCGCAACACTATCCGTTCATGGGATGAATTGATCATCGCCTTGAAAGCCGCTTTTCTGCCTTGCGACTACGAAACTAGCTTATGGGATGAAATCCGTAGTAGAACCCAAGGACCCGATGAGCCCGTAACGGTCTACGTCGCTATCATGGAGAACCTTTTTAGTCGCCTTTCTCGTCTACCTGTAGAAATGGAGCGCATAGAGATTATGCGTAGAAACCTGCAACCATACTTACAGGCACAACTGGCTCTCTACTCTCCCACGAGTATCTCGCAACTCAGACAACTTGGAAAACTAATTGAAGATGCTAAGGTGCGTGCTTCGAGGTTCAAGAATCCACCTCCGCCTTATCAAGCCCTTGAACCTGACTTGGCTTATCACAAGCCCCGTTTTGGAGCTAGAGCTGCTGCCATTGAGGAAACTAGTTCCACTCCTAGTCCCTCTGCCGAAGAACAAGTCTGCGAGGTTACAGCTGTTCGACCCTTTGGTGTTTGCTGGAACTGCGGAAAGCCCGATCATCGCATGGCCCAGTGCCCATCACTTCGCAATTCTAGGAAGAAAAACTCTGAAGCTAATATTGTCAAACAGTCACAAACAACGACCGATTTACCTACTGAACATCGCATTCTGCTCGATTTCATCTTAGGTCACGCCAACAAAGATGAGAGGCCCTATCTTCGTGTCTCTATTTATGGCAAGGATCTACTTGGCTTGTTGGACTCCGGCGCGAGCCGTACCATTTTAGGTCGCCAAGGATGGGAAGTATTGAGGGACGTCTGCAAATTAAGCTCTGCTAAATCTACCACCTGCAGCGTCGCCAACGGTGAAAAATGCCATAGTATAGGTACACTTACCGTCCCCATCGTACTGAGAGATCGCGTGAGAACTTTCGAAGTCCTGGTTATTCCTTCACTCCCACATACATTAATTTTGGGCACCGACTTCTGGAAGAGGATGGCCCTTGTGCCAGATCTTCGCCATGGGGAATGGACCTTCTCCAAAGTCTCAGCTGATGAGCAAATCGCTGCGATCCGTTCAACTGAACACCTCACGAACGACGAACAAGCTGTGCTTGATCAGACTATCAGCGAAGCTTTTTCTTTGATAGGAGATGGTGTAGGATGCACCCATTTAGTGGAGCATGTAATCAAGACAGATGCTGAACCAATTAAGCAGCGCTATTATCCAATCTCGCCTGCTTTGCAAAAACACGTGAATGAAGAGCTCGACGATATGTTAGAAAAGGGCATTGTGGAACCCTCAACATCCGCATGGTCATCGCCCATCGTTATGATAAAGAAGAAGGATGGTTCCTACCGCTTCTGCGTAGACTATCGGAAGCTCAACAAGGTGAGCCAACCTGATGCCTATCCACTTCCGTACATCAGCAACATCTTGGACAAGTTACGTGATGCACAATACCTGACCACGTTAGATGTCAAGTCAGCTTACTTTCAGGTGCCGGTTTCTGTCGCTAGCCGTCCGCTAACTGCCTTCACTGTCCCTAATCGTGGGTTGTACCAATTTTGTCGCCTCCCGTTCGGCCTTCATACCGCCCCGGCGACTTGGCAACGCCTTATCGACCGAGTTATTGGTGCCGACCTAGAACCTTACGCCTTCACATACTTGGATGACATTATTATCTGCACTCCTACCTTCGAACAACACCTGGAGGTCTTGAAGGAAGTCATATCTAGGATCGCCAAGGCCGGCCTAACTTTGAACCGGGAAAAATGTCATTTTTGCAAGCCCGAACTGAAGTACCTGGGGTACGTCGTGAACTCCAAAGGTCTACTCGTCGACCCGGAAAAGGTCGAAGCAATCTTGAACATCCCTAACCCCAAGACGGTACCAGAGGTTAGAAGGATATTGGGAATGGCATCGTGGTATCGGCGCTTTGTGCCTAACTTTTCTTCAGTTGTGTCACCTATGACTCGCCTGCTTCGCAAGAACCAGAAGTTTGTTTGGTCTGAGGAATGTCAAACCGCATTTGACACCATTAAAGACTGCCTCGTCTCGGCCCCTGTGCTCTCTTGCCCAGATTTCAGTCGTCCCTTCACCATTCAGACGGACGCCTCCGGTTATGGACTCGGAGCCGTCTTGTCCCAGACGTATCCTGAGGGAGAGAAGGTCGTCTGCTATATAAGCCGTTCACTCACGAAGAATGAGCGGAAGTTCAGCACAACGGAACGCGAATGCCTTGCGGTACTCTTCGCCATCGAAAAACTTCGCCCGTACATCGAGGGAACTAAGTTCGACGTCGTGACCGACCACTACGCCCTCAAGTGGTTGCATAATATTAAAGACCCCATAGGACGCATTGCGCGTTGGGCCATACGCCTACAACAATATAATTTCAATGTTATCCATCGCAAAGGCAAAGACAATGTCGTACCTGACGCTCTATCCAGGTCCGTACCTATTGTCGATGAAGTCACTGAGGACGACGATATTCGAGATCGCTGGTATGCTCGGATGCGCCTAAAAGTCCGAAACGATCCACAGCACTATCCTGCTTGGCGCGAGTCGAATTCGCAACTCTACAAACATGTTAGGAGCCCGTATCCAGAACTCATGCAGGCCAATGAAGATTGGAAGATAGTTCTACCTAAGGACAAACGTTCAGAAGTACTTAGACGTAATCATGATGATCCTACCTCAGGACATCTCGGCGTTTCGAAAACCTTAGGTCGTATAGCTCAGAGGTACTACTGGCCCAAGATGCGAACGGACGTTCTGCGCTACATTCGCAACTGCAAGGTGTGTTCCCGCACTAAGCCTGACCAACGACCACCCGCTGGACATATGGGAGGTCACACAAACATCTCGAAGCCCTGGGAGGTTATCTGTATGGACCTCATAGGACCTCTACCTCGTTCTTCTCGGGGATATCAGTATATACTCGTAGTGGCTGATTGTTTCTCTAAACGTCCTCTTGTATTTCCCCTTCGTAAGGCTACGGCCGCTGCAGTCGTACGTCACGTTGAAGAAAACGTGTTTTTATTGTTTGGCGCTCCGAAGAGAATTATCTGCGACAATGGTGTCCAGTTCAAGAGTCGCGAATTTACTGCCTTGGCTAGGAACTATGGCTGCAGAATAGCGTTTACAGCGTTGTATCACCCTCAGGCAAATCCAACGGAACGCATCAATCGTGTTCTGAAAACAATGCTTACAGCGTACGTGTCCGACAAACAACGTGAGTGGGATAAATACTTACAACAAGTCGCTTGTGCCATAAGAACCTCCAAGCATGATGTCACTGGTCATAGCCCCTACTTTTTGAATTTTGGCCGAGAAATTACACTCGACGGGAATCCGGAAGAAAGACCTGAAGATGAAGGTCCCGAACTTCGTGTCATCAGGGATGAAAACCCCAATATAAGAGCCCAAGCGCTGCAACGATTGTACAAAGAAGTAAAAGTTCGTCTTGCTAGGGCCTACGATCGTTCGAAGGTCTACTACAACCTGCGAAGACGACCTGATGAATATCAGGTAGGCAACTCCGTTTGGAGAAGAAACTTCACGCAATCGGATGCTGCTAACCACTATACTGCTAAATTGGCACCCAAGTTCATTGGACCCTTTATAATTCATAAGAAATTGTCTCGCTTCATATATCAACTTAAGGATCCAGACGAACGTCTACGCGGGAATTGGCATGCCAAAGACTTGAAGCTCAACAACGCTGTCGACGATAATGATGATTTGGTTTAGTCTACGTCTTTTTGGGTGGCTGGTTTGGGGACGTCGGACGGAATCTTTGGGACCCAACTCACCTTTCCTTTTTCTCGAATTGGAGTCCCGACCTAAACATCTGGTCCCTTCATTTCTCGCATCTTTCTCTGTCTCATTTTTTTTTCTTGTTTGAAAGGGATGTTCCCTCTTTTTGCTGTGCTCGTTCTCTTTATACTTCGTGTTATTTTGGATATCAGTTCTACCTTCCGTCATTTGGAGATAGCTTCAGTGCTGTAGGTCGATCCTGGGCCTAAGTACTTAACCCTTGGTTGAGGTTGGTTTTCCTTTCCCTTCCTTCTTCTGTGTCGTTCGCTTTCCTGTCTCCCACTCCGCATCTTTCCGAGGTGTTTGCGTTTCGGGTGCATCTTTGTTGCAACCTGACTTAGCCTTCCCTTCCACCGGCGCAGCTCACATCATCTTGCAGCGACGGAAGAGGTTGGTGTCTAGTTGTCTTCGATGATGTGCTTGAACTCTTACATTCTCTCTCCCTGTCTACTCTTTTAAGTCCTCTGTTTCTTCCCTTTGTATTTCTTTCCGGCAGGCATCGTTTTTTTTTTTTGGGCAATTCGGTTTTGATGGCATTTGTATGGTCGGGTAAATCTGGAGTGATTTACCCTCCCTTTTGTTGGGGGAGGATTTGTTACGATACTTTTGGAGTGCCCCCCGTAGTATTGAACTTTCGCTAGCTGAATTTTTGAACTTGAATATTTATGGTTGGCTTTTGTCAATGTTTGCATGCTTTAAACTAGGTATAATTAGCTGTATCTTATTTTTAATTACTCTCCTATAATTATCATGCAGTTTCGTAAGCAACCCCTCGTTTAATTACTTATATTTTGCAAATTAGGTTTATTCTTGCTATATTTTTACAAATATTTGGGTATGGCCGCTAGGCAACCGGTGATACAAATTGTTTTTAACTATTCCATTTGTTGCTAGAGCAATGTTATCTTTTCCTGCAGTCAAACTTGCCTGACTGGGTTTTTTGGCTTCTCCTGGCCCAAATTTTTGTTATCAGATGACCTGTGGGCTGGGTTTTTGAATTTTTCGGCTTTCTTTTCAAGCTAAACTGTCGTGCTAGTAGGTGTTCCACTGCAGCTAAGTGCTTCATAGCCCTTTGGTAGGGCTCGCCTCTTCGAATAGATTGTTTGAGGGATCTGGAAGCATTTCTGCGTTATCGTGTATGTTCGTAATGATTAGTTAGCTACTTACTTGCATTCCTTCGCTTTGGCGGATCTCCTGGACGCCCACTTTAGCACGCTTCTTTCGGCTCGATCCCCAGCTTGAGGTAAGATTAGGCCAGTTTCTTCTTAATCGGGAATACATTTGGGTTCTGTGCGTTTTTAGCCAAAAATTCCCGGTGGGAATTAAGACACTCCCCATCTGCTTGAAATCCTTCCTGTCTGGAGCAGGCCTATCCCGTTCGACTGCACCCTGCTGGAATCCAGTTCGATGCACTGGGCCCTAAGATAGTCGCATCGCCTGTGAATGTTGCAACTCTCGTGGGCAACACTGAAGATTGAGCAACTGCTTTACACTCACCTGCAAGTCATTCTGCAGCCTCCACAGCTGGCACTGCCTCCCGCAGCTGCAGCCGCCCTCGTTGCTTCGCTAGCTACGTCCAACAACAGGGGAGCAAACGGAGAGATTAGGTTCTGGTAAACTTTCCTGCAGGCAAGACGTTATTGTAGATAATATGCATTGCGCCTGTTGTACTTTATAATTGAATCATACTGTTTCATGCCGTTAGCACTTCGGGCATGTGATTTAGGTGATAGGTTTCGTGCATCGTTAGATTAGTAATATTTAGAATGTGTAATTAAATGTTAGGGCCGCCGCGCAATGATATGCGGATACCCTCTGCTACTTGCTAAATTGAGGTCATAAGGTTTACCTGTGTATTGCTCCGTTTGTGCCTTCGGGTCTCCTACCCTTATTGACCTGTTATCTGAAAAAAAAATTTATAGAGTAGAACTTGTAGCTTTGAGCTCACTCGTGTCCTTTCTGGACGTCGCGTTTACTCACCAGCTTGCATAACACAGTTCGGAAGCCTTAAAGCTTCGCTGTTTACATCACAAAACAGTATTTAATATTTTCATGTCAAACGTCCGGCGTGAAGTTAGGCACACTTCAGTAGCGTGTCTCATAAGCCGACTTCGGGAGCATTGTGATTATTTGTAGATCTTCGCTAACCGAGTAATGGGCAAATCCAAGCCTTTGCTTTCTTTAGCATATAAATATACATACGTACACTGAATGCATTTCTAATATGGACACCGTCGTTCATGTGTGGCCACGCAAACGCACGCTGATTCCGCCCCTTAGAAAATTTTGAATATAGATATAGCGTCATTTAGGGCTAACCTTCGGGGTTAAAACGTTAGCCGAGGTGGTCTTGTATTGCTCTGAGCCGGCATACGCGAAATTTTAAACCCGCTCCGCGACTCGCGCTTAATCAATTTAAATTATTTTAATTGTCTCCGCGACGCCCGGCGTACCCTCGTTTCTTTTTTTTTTAGAGTGTTTGTACTGTCCAACGATTCGCGGCCTAAATTTTGCTTTATGAATATTTGCATGGTAATATTTATTTACGGCCCGAAACTACATTTCTTCTTTTTCTGCATGCATTTGTAATAATTTATTTAGATATATATATATACATTTACATTGAAATTTATAATTGGTACATCGTATGATCACTTATGTGTATTTGAACGCCTGCCTGATTTGTTGTACATTAATGTTTGTATTTGCACTATAGTACATACCCACCATTTATTAATAAAGCTGTGATATTTTCTTTGGTGGTTGATTTGATTGTTTTCTTTGTGCTGCTGGAAATTGTCCTGACCTTATGTACGGTCCGGCATAAGGATTAGAACTTGAGTCGTGGACCTGGCGCCCTATTTTTTTTTATTATACTTTTTCAGCATAGCTGGAACCCTGCGACCCTCGCGGCGAGCTAGCCCAATTAGGCCGATAGTTACCAGCCGGCAAAACACCAAATATAACTTTCGCCAAAAGGTAAGGCCGACCGTCTATCTTCCCTAACATAAGCTATATTAAAACAACTTACTAAGGGTTGGATAAACATCGGTGGTGCCCGGCATCTCGCTAGTTTAACCGTTCCTAAACAGCACCGGACTTCAAGAGCACCTTGGACCACACCCATCTCGCTATATGGCCGCGGACAATCGGGGGCTTCAATACCGTTGCCTCCCAACGCAAAATGAGTTGTGGTAAGTGCGGTCTGGTGTTGTCGTAAAATCCCAATTACACTGTAACAACATATAGGATACATGCGATAACAGATCATCCAGGCCAATCACACGGAAATGTTGTTACTAACCTACACTGCTGGTACTTTACTTCAAATATCTGGCCTTTAACGTCAATTTACGATTATAAGGTGCACTGTTGTTAATTATATCCATATGAATTGTTAGTAAACGATAATTACATAAATATTAAGATAATCTCTGAAACTTCTTTGTGGCGTGAATTCATAATTCATATTCTTATATGGGTATTTCGCCACTCTGCAAATTAAAATATTAAATAACGAAAATATTAACAACGAACGTTTCGAGGGACAATCTGCCCTCGTTATCAATGAATAACAATTAAAACTAACAATAAACTTATCTTTTTTCACTGGAAGGAAGAACGACCAACCTCCAATGAATTTTTTGACATTGAAGTTTGTTGATATCTGTACCTACTTGATCTCATCTTTAAGAATCGATAGCCAACTATTGTCTAAAAATATTGAGAAAGACGACACGCATTTTTCTTCGTTAAGTAAAATATATGCCGTTTCCTTAATTTTTCGCCTAGTTGACATCGATTCTTTAGACAAGATCTTTGTGTTGTCCCATTGTATTTTATGGTTTTCATCCCAAGCATGTTCTGCCAGCTTAGACTTATTGAATTGATACGTGTTCAACATATTTTTATGTTCTTTAACTCTAACTGCTAAAGGCCTGGATGTTTCACCGATATAATATTTCCCGCATTCACAGGGAATACTATATATACAATTCCTTGAATGTTGTTCTTCGTTGAACGGTTTAGTTTTTGTAAGAACTGACCGCAAAGTATTCATCGTTTTGAATACCGTTTTTGTCAAAACATAAAGACAGGCGTTGTAAAAAGTCTCTACGACAGAGCCAAAGTTGTTTGCTCTAATGATAAAATTTTCAAAAAAGAGAAAGAATTTATTATTAATGTTTTACAAGATAATGGCTATCCAGAGACTCTTGTTCGGAACATTTTCAATACACGAAGCAATGCCACACACATACAAAGGAATGACACTCAAAAATATAATACTCTAACTATACCATATATTCCAGGCATATCTGACAAAATTAGACGAATTGGAAATAGATTCAATGTTAGGACGGTATTCAAAACGATGAATACTTTGCGGTCAGTTCTTACAAAAACTAAACCGTTCAACGAAGAACAACATTCAAGAAATTGTATATATATTATTCCCTGTGAATGCGGGAAATATTATATCGGTGAAACATCCAGGCCTTTAGCAGTTAGAGTTAAAGAACATAAAAATATGTTGAAAACGTATCAATTCAATAAGTTTAAGCTGGCAGAACATGCTTGGGATGAAAACCATAAAATACAATGGGACAACACAAAGATCTTGTCTAAAGAATCGATGTCAACTAGGCGAAAAATTAAGGAAACGGCATATATTTTACTTAACGAAGAAAAATGCGTGTCGTCTTTCTCAATATTTTTAGACAATAGTTGGCTATCGATTCTTAAAGATGAGATCAAGTAGGTACAGATATCAACAAACGTCAATGTCAAAAAATTCATTGGAGGTTGGTCGTTCTTCCTTCCAGTGAAAAAAGATAAGTTTATTGTTAGTTTTAATTGTTATGCGTTGATAACGAGGGCAGATTGTCCCTCGAAGCGTTCGTTGTTGATATTTTCGTTATTTAATATTTTCATTTGCAGAGTGGCGAAATACCCATATAAGAATATGAATTACATAAATATTACGTATGTCACTAAGGCTACAGAACACAAACCAACTGTATACTCTTCAAAAACTAACTAATACCAGCAGATACAGGCATTGCCTATCTCAGCCGGCCGGATCTTCCAGGAGAATAATGATAATGTCCGTTCCAGCTATTCTACGTGGTTATATAATATATAGGACATCGTTCGGTAAGTAACGTTAATAATCAATGCAATATGCCATTACTGTCGTTTTAATTACCTGGATTTTAATGTTATTTTGCTGATTAACGTCAGAGGTATTAGTCAGGTGATTCGCTCAGCCCACCTCTATTTAACGTCGTTATGAACGCAATAGCTCTTCAAAACTTAGCAGAAGAATATACAATGGAAGATACGGAAATTCGAATTGTATTCTACGCCGATTATGCGATGCTTGTCCTTGAGGACATCTGCAGCAAAAATTCTACCAGACATATTATACAGAACACCTACATTGTGAACTGAAAGTAAATTACAATATTACAGAACAATTCATGGAGTTACAATTACTAGCGGTGAGAGGAAACGCATCAAGCTCACAAAGCATAAAAAATATCCGCATGCTTAAATAACACCATCTGGTATAACAAATATCTAAAAGAGTCGAAAGGAAAAATCTGCTAGAACATATACGGTAGAAAATATGAATATTGGAAATTACAGAAATTCGGCGTTACGGAAAATGGCATGAGCAGTTAAGTCGACATGATCACATTAGAAGTAAAGAAACTCGGAGCATTTGTAAAATTGAGGAAGTAAACAAGTGGACCATAAGGAGCCGACATGAGTGAATGGCTGATCATTTTAAATGAAAGAGAACAAGGTAGGAAAAACCGTAGGTTTGTCCCCGACAGGAAGAAAATTCACAGAAGGACTACGAAACGGGTGACTAGAGTCATGCTGTCAGACTAACTACAAATAGAAGAAGAAAATATGTATGTATGTATAATCGTTAACCTCTTGTCACCGTAGCTGTGTAGAGGCTGGTGCTCTGTATGCTAGCATCTGGCGGTGTAGTGCTCAACTTGCCCCGAGTTGCGAGATACAAAGTTGGAGCGCGCCTTTCGTGTGTGTGTGTGTGTGTGTGTGTTGGTGATGTGTGGACCTTGTTACGTTATCTCTTAAGTCTGTGGTTCTGAGTAGAGCACGGTTAATTTGGTGTCCAACTGTGAATGGTACCACCGAGCCCGAATGCAATCGCCAAGGCTGCGGAAAAATTCCGGTCCCTGCGGGATTCGAACCGAGAACTTGCTTAATGCAAGCTAAGCGCTTTCTCAACTGCGCTACCCGGCTTTTTCAAGAAGAAAATATTGTAAAAAAAAGCTCAAGTCTGACGAAAACGACACATTACTGTTATGTTAGAGTTAGACATTGATTCACTGAATGGTGACCCTATCTATATATATAAAACTGAAAGTCTTGACTCACTCACTCACCTATTCATCAATGCCCAGCCCACATTCTTGGACCTAGAAAGCTGAAATTTTGCACAGAGGTTCCCTTTATGATGTATACAAGGAATAAGGAAGGATATTTCGAAATGAGGGTTCCAATTTTGTATGAGAAATAATATTAAATAGACATTTCGACTTGAAACTTCGTAGGAGCACTCCTAAAAGCAAATAAGCAAACACGTAGTTCGTGATTTTCCGAAAATCAACCCCTTAGGGGGTAAAATGGGGTAAAAAAATGGCCTAAAATACGATATGGGTGTCGTTATTGAGGTTTTTGGGACGTTGATTGCGAAAATTGCATTTATTTTTAAGTCTAAGACGGTGGACATGACATAAGGGAAGGGACGGAAAGGGACGGGACGGGACTGGACTGGACGGAAAGGGACGGGACGGGATTGGATTGGACTGGACGGGAAGGGAAGGGACGTAACGGGACGGGACGGAAAGGGATGGGATTGAAGGGGGGGACGGAACGGGACGAGATGGGACGGTACGAAGACGGGGACTGAGAAAGGTACGGGGACGGGGATAGGATGGCATGACAGAAAATAATTAGTCATTATTTAATACACAAATAACGAACCTCGCGCGAACGAAGTCGCGGATAACAGTTAGTATATTATATGAAGAGAAGTACTGGTTTAGATGAACGAAGGTTGGGTCAAAACAAGGATTTGTACGCAGTAGTTAATTAACTCTCAGTTGCGTGGGTTGGACCTACGAGGTCGTAATTACGTTGTAACTTAAAAACACTTCATCTACTTAAGCTCTTATTAACTTTTCAGGTGTTAGATGGGACACATTTTTGCGTGTTTATCACAAAGCAACCACTAATAGAGCGATTTCTCCCACAGTAAGCTTGTACAACGGGTGGGCCAGAAACTATTCCAGCAAGGCGGCAAATTTTAAATACGTCATTACTACGATATTTGGATTAATCAAGGATATGCCCTCAATACCAATAGAAGTTTTGCATATAGATAATTTGCCTTCATCAGAATCTCGATCTTAAAGTTTTGAACCGCAAAAACGTAATATGCAAAATGTTTAGAGGTTCTGAAGTTTACAATAATTATGGAAAATTGAAACAAAATATTTGCGAATAACAAATATATTTTAAAATTCATTAAGTAATTCAAATAGCAATATTTTTTAATAAGTATTGTCCATCTTACAATCATTGTGTTCAATTGTAACAATGTAGTTTGGTTGAAAATGCTTTTCACGCATTTTAAATGATTTGTCGGTGTCAGTTTGACGTATGAATTTACTATTTACGCACGTTTCAAAAAGCGGACAGGTGACACCAGCGCATCCTGAAGGGGTGGGCCAATCTCTAACAATTATTTGATTTGACAGATGCTTTCCGAAAACTTCGGCAGAATTTGAAACAACACTTCTTCACATACCGACCCATCATTACTTATAGTTTGGTTCACAATCTTGCCGCGTGGCTACACTAGCGCCCTCCGACGGGTGGGCCAGTCCCTAATAACTATTTGACCGTCGCCTGCGTTGATTAACCAAAACTTCGTCTTACTACTCAGGCGACGTATTTGACAGGTCCATTTCAGAAACTTCTCTATTATGCTAAGGGCACACAAAGGGCTACGCACGCTATGTACGCTATGTTTGCTATGTGTACAAACAATAGTTTCCTTTATAGACAACGGAAGTGACCACACAGAACTGCGTACGCTATGTACGCTATGTTAGCTATTCAGCTACGTCGCTGAGGTGTATGTTTTGCAGCTATATTTTTGAGCGTCGCTAACGACGGGCATGCGCTTTAACCCGCTTTGGTCCTTTCCACGTGCAGTCGACAGCACGTTGTTCTTGTATTTTTCCGACAATATTCTTTTTTCAAGTGATAGTGGTTTATATGTAGAACATGACGTTCCTAGAGCACTTAATTGAAGAAGTAAGGAAGAACCCATGTCTGTGGAAGAAATCCCTTGACGAATATCGGAATCGGAACATACGAGATAATACCTGGGAGAAGATTTCTGGAGAATTGAAAAAGCCAGGTAAATACATTTCTAAAATTTTATTCGAGAAACAAATAATAGCTAAGTATAATAATGTTTGCTCAGTTATAGAAATAAAGGTATTCTATTAGTTTGTATAAGGGTTTGGGTAAATTAAAAAATCCAGGTGCATCTTCCAAATCTACAAATTCTTCAATTTGTATTTATAAGAAAAACTGGTAAACATAAGTTGAAGAACTCTAATTACATAAATCTTCCAATTCTATTTAAGCCACACGATTCACTACTCTCTGCTGCCACTCAACTTGGCCTTCTTCTGAGATAAAGTACTGCTTGAATGAATTTCGGATATTTAGAGCCTCTCTCGTTGAATTTGTCGCTGCAGCAACGGGAATTGGTAGTAACGGGTTGGTCAGATTTTGTTCTTCTCCCTGGTTAGTCTGGGTCGGTGATTGGAGTATATAATTGGAAAGAACAACAGTAGCTTTAATTAATTTATCAGCGAGCTCAACACGGCATTCTAATGGGCGATGATATATCCTCCAAGTATGCCAAAAGCATTTTCAACTGTATTCATGCTTCTTGAAAGTGTATAATTAAAAATTCGTTCTGCCTCATTCAGTCTTCGAGCACTTCTGGGATAAGGTCTCATGAGGTATTTTTTAAGTTTTTAGTGTGGCCACCTGGTGTAGCGAATATAGCAAACATAGCGCACAAAGCATACATAGCATACATAGCGTAGCGCTCTGTGTGCCCTTAGCATTAGTGGTTGCTTTGTGGTGTTTATTTCTAATTTAGTCTAACCCGTGGATTCGTGTTACTGCGATAACCAATCCTTTAAATTTTGTAACTGAGGTTTTTCTGGAAGCCAGACAATTACTCTATTTCATATGTAAGTACGATTGTGTTGTATAAAGCTCGAAAAGATTCCATCTTCCGTAAAATCATCCTTATAATACAAGGTGATTCTGGTGTAACCGCAGAGAACAACCCCAAACCTAAAAAGCCAAACACCGAGGCCATTGCAAATACTGCAAGAATAGAAAATACCGTTATCACTGTAAATTCTGCAATAACTGAATTTCTTTGTAATATGTGCAAACGTTTTACCAAGACTGTACAAGGGAAATTGCAATAGGTGACCTTGCAAATCGATATTTTGTGTACCACGAATGGTTTTATAGTTTTGTTTTGGTTTTATAGTTACTGGATGTTCCGTGTTTACTATAAAAATAATTTATTTACTTTTCTAGTACTTTTGAAAAAATCAAGTTTATTCTTAGATTCTTTAAATAAATAATAAATTCCAAAGGTACCTTTTTACTGTGATTTTTTCAAATAAAAACCTTTAAGATATACTATTTTACTTCAAAATACCAATAACATAAAACTTTTGTTGATTTAATAAAAAAATTATTAGTAATATACCGGGTGCTGACTTGGGCGACGCACCATAGCAATTTGCATACTAAATTCTTTATGTTGGATTATTTGCTTCCCTAATTATTTTAGAGCTAAAGTGTACATACATTTTTTGTAGAGAAAAAAATACTGCATCCATCCATACTGTGATGCCATAGAACTATTGCAGCAAGCCAATGCCAACGCAAGTGCGTGCGGGGCGATCATCCAGTCACTGCCGTCAAAAGATTGAACGTAATGTCGTTTTTCTCGTTTTGGTGTAAGTTATGAACCTCATTATTGCACTACAATTATTTAATAACGTGCCTGTAGTTTTAAACAATGTATCAGTCGATTAATAGTTGTACTGTTTGGAATTTGCCGATACGGATATTTTACAATAAACAAAGAGCTTACTTAACGAACGTCCACTATAAAACCATTTTTGTTATGGACAAGGTCCAGGTACCTTAGAGACATTAAGCTAAACATAATTAATAATGAATTATTACAAACGTCAAACATCAATGACAAAGAAACAAACAACACATATTCTCTCCGCACGCACGTGCGTTGGCATGGCTTGTTTCAATAATTCCATGGCATCACTGATTTTTGTAAAAATGCTAGTTTTATTTTTTGCATTCTTTCGGTTCCGGAAAATGAAGAATTGATAGCAACAGTATGAATGGATGCAGTATTTTTTTCTCTACAAAAAATATATTTACAATTTAGATCTAAAATAATTAGGTGAGCAAATAATTTAATATAAAAAATTTACTATGCAAATCCCTATGGTGCGTCCCACAAGTCAACACCCGGTATATATGGCCTGTAAGAACCAACCCGTGGAACCCAGTAATTTTCAAACCATCCTTGGAACGGAGGGTTAAAATATCAGCTCGAAGCAGACAGTAATGAGAAGGAAGGACGGCGACTCTAGAATTTAAAAATTGTACGCTCCTCAGCTACCACGCTGACACCTGTGGTAGTCGTTAACACCTAACAAGCAAACTCTTCTTTACTTTCAACGGGCAACCCTAGCCACCTACCTAAGGGCAAAGGGGGCTCATAGAACCACTTTATGGTCAAAACAGACCACTGATCTATAATAAGAGCAAGAAGTAGGAATCTGAATCTGATTCTGATTCTACATCGAGCATGAGTATGACAAGGCAGTAGCCTTTATGAAATTGCAGTAGGTTTTTTAGGAGAGTTAAAGTAGGAAGATTTGGATTAGGAGTAGCGAAAGAGGACATGTGATGATGATCTATCTCGGAAAATATAATTTATTTGCAATGAACAGGTTTCTTAAGAAGAAGATCAATGGAAGATGGACACTCAAAAACCAATAATTAAGATATTTCAGTTATAAATAAATGCACAACGGGTAGTGACCACAGGAAAAGGTGAACTAAGCAAGAAATTCATACCGACAGCTATACGAGAAGGAAATAACTACAGCAGCAAGAAGGAGCTCACAAATATAAAGATTTAGAAAAGCTAAATCAAAGTAGAACAAAACAAACGCCATTATAGAAATAGGAGGAGACTGTTGATTAGAGTGTGAAAACGAAATATTATAGGATTCGCGGAATTAAACAACCCACAGGAAAGAAAATAAGAAATAAAAAACAAAAGATAACAGTGAAAATATTATGAACACTACATACATGTAATGACAAATGGAAATGGAGATGAATTCACAAATGGAGAGGAATTCACAGATAGAAAAGAAATAATTAAGATTATAGAACAAGTGTAAAGCGTTCATAAAACGCATGCAGATAAAATCAAGGATCAAGTAAAAAGCACACTAATGAATGAAAATTCTAAAGAAATACTTCAAATAGAAAAAGATAAAATAATAAATGAATTTTCAAAGGTAAAAAACAACAGCGACCCAGGCAAAGCAACTGGGTACAATTAGCTTAATATCGGGCTTTGCTGAATTATCGCAAACTTTCTGATGTAATAGATGAGTAAAGCATTACATTACAGAACTGTAGAATTGTCTCTATATAGATCCATACACTTACTCCACAACATAAATGAACACGCCACGTCAACTATAAAACCCCATGACTACTCAAATACAATTCACATAAATAAGGGAGCAGCCAAGGTGATACCATTATCCCTAATGATTTACAGGAGCCCTAACAAATGAATTTGAAAAATAGACGTATTAGCATAAATAGACTAAACACCTTCGGATTGCAGACGATGTGGTTCTGGTAATTAGAAGAACTACGACACATAACCAAATTTAAACACTGCATTAAAGAAATTAATCTTGAGATTAACTTAACGAAAACAAAAGTAATGACAAACACAATGAACTAGAATATCTGAGGATACACTGAAATATACAAATGACTACGTGTATCTACAGCAAGTCATAACGATAGGAACAGAAAAGCAAAAAGCATACATTAAGCGCAGATTTATAATAGCGTCGTTGGATTTTGGAATTACATTTAGGAAGTCTTGTATTCAGTCAATTGTCAGGTTTATTTTCATTTCTAACGCTACTTTTCTTGTCCCACTTAGATTCAGGCCATTTTGGGGAAAGTCTGGCTTTGTTCATTCGTTTATACGAAATAGCGTGCTTTAACGTGCAGTGGAGACGGCGCCCACCAGACCGCTGAGGATGCTTCAGGGATTTTTTGTTGTGGTTTTACACCCGCTTGCAAGCGGGGAGACTGCATTTCTTGCAGTTAACATCTGCTTAGCTTTGTGGGAACTACTTTTTCTGACGTTATACTTTGCGAGAGGGGATGAACGAAGCCGTCGAGCTGCAAATTTCATTTTGGGATCTCATTGGGCATTTACTATTAATGCCCGCATGTGGCCTCGACTCCCCAAGCTGCCGCGAAGATAGGTTAGTTATTTATTGAAATTCAGCAGCAGCTGTTTAATCGTATCGGGATTGCCGCATGTGGTAACGCTGTTGCGATTCGTGGCGGTCGTATTTGCCAGCATAATATTATATGCCGTTGGGCACTCGATTTAATTCGGATTTATTTAATTGAGCTGGGCACAAACACATATTTGGAGTTACTGTGCTTTACCGTACTCTTATCGTCGGCGTCGGTTACACCATGGGATGTCACTCGTCTTTCATCGAGCTGGCTACCTCCAACGCCGCCAACCCACTCCCAGTTGCATTTCCGCCCAGGCATCTTCTCTTCGCTCATGATATTTTCTCGCTGACTTGGCAATGACGCTTTCTTTTAGATTGTTTTCCGTGTATCGTACATTTTGTGAGAGAACTACTGGGCACTGCCTTTCCTCCGTGGTTTGAGATAGCGGAACGAATTATGCATTTCCGTTATGTTAAAATATTTTTTTTTAGATTTCATTTAAAAAAGTAGGCTTTTTAAAATTAATTTCACTCAGTGAAAAAAAGTGACACTTTGCTTTTAATTTAGGAATGAACGATTTTAAATAGACGTTTCCTTAGTTACCAGAACTGACCAACGCACTTGACTAAAATGAAGGCAAATACAATTCTATACAAAATAGGCTTGGATTTGAATATTGAATGAAATTTTAAAAAATCTTATAAAGAACTCGTGTTAGCGTGTTTATTTTCCACACGTGTCTAATATTAAACTCGGCTGCGCCTCGTTTAATAACCCTCCACGTTTGTGAAAAAAGTTACACTTCTAACACTTGTGGTCTAAATAACTACGAGTAACTTTCGCATGCTGTGTAAATGTTGTGTTTTGTGTCGTATTAAAATATACAGGCCATTGTACTTGCTAATGTGTTAACAAAATAACTCAGCTGGATAAACCTACGAATTCCCAATTTACAGTCCTCTTTGAAAGGCTTGCATCCGTAGATTTCGGTTTATGTTCGAAGTGTTAACGTGTGAATTTATGTATTACTGTATTCACGATTTAGTAGCTCCTTTAGGGAATTTGAATGCGTTTTGGCTGTCATTTGGGTATTTAAAATCAAGTTTTCCATATTAGCTTTTATTCTCGTGACGTCACATAGGAGAAGATTAGCCTGCTTATTACTGAACAAGAATTTCGTTTCACTTGATATCTCTTTATAGTAATTTAAATATTAGTTTGTGTTCCTTTTATTATTCTGTTGTAAGGCAGATACTAGCTGAAGCCAAAGGTAAGTGTATTAAGACTATGTACAATTCCGCATTCTTCTCCCGCGTATTGCAGCGTAACTTAAGCCATCGGGCATATTTCCCTAATTATCTAACTGTTTGATGCACTTGCAGGTTAGGCACCGACATCTGTCGCATAAAGTATCTTAAATAAGGCATTTGCTTCAATATAGAGGCGAACGCTGTAACGCATGATCATAGCATAAACCCCGCTAAGTGACTTAACAAATCGCTGGCAGATGGAGTTTGCTTTCAGTTTCAATCTAAAAGGCGAAGCCGTGAATATCAGGTTTCGGCGACGGCCAGACGAGCGTAAGGCACGGGGGAACCCCCGCGCTTTGTTGCACCTGAGTGAGTTGCCCAACGATGGAAAGTTTTACGCATGACGCAATGATAAAAATTAACGCTGCGTCCAGCGCGTTCCCTCCCAGGAGAGTCCAAATTAAGCTTCGCTATCGCACGGATGTGCAAGTTAACTTAAGAACAAAGAACAACCCCTTTCGTTCTTTGGGGCGTGTTGTATCCTCGGACTTGTGTGCAGTTACAAGTGCTTATCTTGCCTTAAAGTTTCAAGTACCGGTGTGTACATTTCCTCGCTGATTATCAGCGGATTTGCGACAGGAACGAACACAAAGCATCAATATACAGGGTGAGCAGTTGTGAGTTATCGTTTGGCTCCACCCTGCTACTTCTCTGAAGGATCTTACCGCCACAATTCCCCGAGTAAGCTGGTCAACCGTCCCTATCTGCCTATCAACCCCTGCCGCATCTAAGCTGTTATCGCAACCCTCTTCTGTACGAGAGCATCGTCAGAGCGTTGAATCTCCAGGTCGAGATCTTCCGGCATCAGCACTTCAACAACCCAGTTGCTTGGAGCCCTAGCGATGACATAAGGTATTGTACTAGTATTAATAAACAGTGAATTGCTTATAATACAGTGGCGTGCGAAGCTCCGCCACTCTCCAATTGTCCTATATGTTATTTGTGGGCCGTATGCTAACTGCCCGACCCGTTATTTACTGTCAAGCATTGCAAATATAAGCCTTCGGCATAAGTTTATGGGAGCCTGGCTCCGGGAATGGTAGTGAGCCATTTGACAAATTTTAAATAAGCGTATTCCGGGACCTAGGTGACTATTATTTTCAGCGGATGTGCCGCTCCCTGGGCCTTCAGCCCTTATTGTGTTGTAATTGTTTACTAACCTCAATTTGTAGCATTTGCTACTTGAACACTTGCCTTCGGGCCTGTAACTAGTATGGTAATAGATTACCCATTTTTAATTTACGTATTGCTTTTCATTTCAATTATTTGTGTATTATTGTGACTGACAAGAATTGAGTTTCTTGCGGCGTTGTGTATGTATTCCTTTGTACAGGGCCTAAGCAACTGGAGAAAGGACACCAAAAAGGTAGGTGTAAAAGCCAGTGCCGTGGGAACACCCCCTTGGAGTACGACGCAACGCTACTGCGATTGGTTTTCGACTTTTGACCGGTCGTCAGTTATCTATCAATTGTAACATCTTCCAAAGGTCGTGGCGCCCATTAACTTTGTCTTAATAACCCAATATCGACACCTCGTAGTGGCATTTCGCCCCGAAACGCACCCTAAACCTGTGAACCCCCCTCGCGACTGAGTTCTGGCCGAAGCATTTGAGCTGTGGGGTACGCGCAGGGGCGAACACTGCTACGAGCATCCCATGGAGTCTTAATGAGCAATTTATCGTGTAACAAGTGATCGAGGTCCAACTCCCCATTTTTCCTGCGATTCCGCTGATGTTTATTCAAGAACAGAGACGTCGTCAACACCTGGAGCTTGATTTTAACTTTGTGGTGCCTTTGTTCTAACTAATTTTTGACGTGTCCCTATTTTGAAGAAGTAGGCAAACCCGCATTAGGTGTCACGAACCGCTGTTGTCTTGAAAGGTAGCTGGAGCAATTTATTGCTACGAGTTCACTTAATTACCGTTTGCTACTGTATGCAACAAACTGAGGCCCACCTGCCTGCAGGCTTTGTATTTTTAAGTACCGTTTTGTCCTGTAACACAATACATGCAACCTATATTAATTTAAGGGGCACGTACATAGATGATGACAAAAGCGAACATCGATTGGATTACAAATAATAGGCATTATTCTGAAAGGGAGAAAAATCAACTTCTGGATTAGAGCATGGACATAGCTTAAGAACAGTAGAACAAGAACAAAGTATGATATGGAAATTCGCTGGGAGTGCAGTAAGGCCAACTGATGAGTAAGGCAACTCGAACATGCAGAAGTGCCGATCATGGCATGGACAAAGAAGAAACTTACGACATCTGTTAAAATGGGCTAATGACATCAAGAGGTTTGCCGGATTCTCATGGAGAAGCATCATTCAAAACAGAAACCTATGGAAACAAATAGGGGTGGCTTTCAGCTAGTTCTTGATGAATGAGGGTTAAAAAGAAAGAACAGAAAAAATAGGTTTTATACTGTGTCTATTTGATCAAAATCTATATGCTAAAATCTATAAAAAAAACAACTTTTGTAGATTTTTCGGGTTTGATGATCGTTATAGCGACGAGCGTCTACCAGTGGTAAAGCAATAGCCGTAAAGCAAACGACAGTTGAAGAATATATCAAATTCCTGTTCCCTATCTTGATTTCTGTTTGAACTTCTATAATTGTGTGCGATCCTTGCAGCTCATTGAGAAGTACAACCACGTACTAAATCACAAGGACCCTCTTCTCGTGAATTGTACAGTTTGCGAAACGGTGTAGTATTTTCAACTAATTTACTAATTTTAATTTCATATCTCATATTTAAAGCTACAGCAAAAATAAGGTGAAAATTTAAAAATTTCTATTGCTGTCATTTTAATTATAATCAACAGTAATATCCCAAGTGCATTAAAATAGCCGATTAAATTTTGACGTTTTCTGTCAGAATGTTTTGCTAAGAAATTTGTCAAGTAAATTTGCCGCTCAGCAAGAATCCCGAGTGCGCAGCACGAGGGATTTTGAAGTGGAAAATTTACGAGATATATTTCTTCAGAGCAAAATATTCTGACAGAAAATCGTCAAAATTTATTCAGGCTAGTTTACATGCACGTGGGATGTTCGGAGTGATTATTTCCTGAATAAATAGATAAAATTCAGTTGGTGAAGCACCTTTAATAATCATGTTAAAATTATGCACAAGCGATTAAATTTTGACATAAATTTAACCGCGGTTAAATTTTGACGTTTGAATTTTAGTCATTATTAAACTGACTGAAACCATGGTGATTACGGATTATTATAGATATGAAGGAAATAATCACTTATAATACCATGAGTAGTCAAAGTTATGTCGACTATTTTTGTGGTGGTGTCACGAATGTCCATTGCGCTTTGGTACGATTAGGACGAGTGCGATAGCCCCAAGCTCAATGGACATGAGTAGTGATACCACCGCAAAAATAATCTACTTAACTTTGACTAAGAATGGCATTCGAGGGACTATTTAATGAACCAAACTACTTTTTCAAATTAGTTTTCAGTAAATCTAGCAACAAACTACGCATTTTCTATAGTAACCGAGCCCTAATAATGACTTTTTCTAATAAAAATCCCATTTGTTTAAAATAGTCACTTGAATACCTTCTAGGATATCCGCTTTTATTTTTTTGATTGGTCAAGAAACGTCAAATTCTGGATTTTTATTGGGCACTTTTTGACAGATGATAGGTGAATTGAATAGTCACGTATATTATATTTAACAAGAAAAATCACCAAGCCGTATATAAAGTGTGGGCAAAAAGAAAGTACATCAGGGATGCTTTTAGAATTTTGAAGTTATTTGTATTTTAATAACAGAAAATTATACATAATCCTTGTCACTGATATTTTATAGACAGTGGCTGATATATCAATCATATTTTTGTATTATTTAACAATTAACAATGCACCTAATCATTTGAAGTAATAATTTTAATATTGGTGACGCCGTTGCTGAACTTTCTTTTTGCTCATACGATATAAGCGTGTCTTGTACCTGCCTGCGTGTGTTGCGTTTTCATCGTCACCGATCGAGCGCACTTCGTTCACGATTGGTCTTGTTAGTTATAAAATAAATTAGCGTATTTTAAGGAAAGGTTTAGTTGTGTCATAATCTTTTACAGCAAAACTTATGAGAAGGCAGTATTTGTGATCTCTTTTCCTTTAGATTAGAATAATATGTGCTGGACTACTAGTACATAAACTAATAATCAATATCAATATATATCAAGGTCGTAAGATTACAAACCTAAAAATTGTTGTGTATGCGTATAAACGGAAACTGTAGAGTTGCGACTGAATGATGAATTTTACATATTAATTGTATCAGACAAAAAATTATCAAAAGTGACCAGCTTAACACTTAACACAGATTATAGTTATCATCGAGTAGTTTTATCTTGTAAAACAATGCATGAAACGTACTTCACGTGTACTACTACTTTAGTATAAAGCTTGCATACCACAACTTAATTTTTATTTCCTAATGCTAGTTCCAGTGGTGATCACGAAGTCTCATTAACCGTTATTTTTCATCAACAGAAAATTAGTTGCATCAGAGCAAAATGCAATCGCTAAACAATGTAAGATATATGCAGTATCTAGCCGCTATTACAGGTAAGTGATCAAAACATTAATTAAATTTATCAATACAAATAACTATATAGGCAAATATGTTTGTGTTGAATTTATCATGGCAAAAAATTCTGATATAATCTCATTTACATTGTAGCTACAATGTCAATAGCGGTCACTGCCATGTACAGTAGTTGGCCTTCGCCATCTTTACCAAAGCTTACGTCATCGAATTCACCTATTGGAGTTACTCTTACATCGGTAAGTCGTTAACAGCCATAATTTTGATATTTTAAACACTTGGCCAAAGCCTATGATTTTTAATATTGCAATTTTAACTCTATTAGATTATTTTTTATTATTAAAAGTGATAAAATGAGCTTTTCTGTAATTATATTTGACATGTTAATAGGAAGAATCGTCGTGGGTGGCATCAAGCTTCTTGATGGGATTTGCTCCAGGAAGCCCTTTCGCTGGACTAATTGTGGAAAAGCTTGGACGTAAATCTGCTCTATTAATTGCTGCCGTACCGCTGTTTATACCATGGATCGTAATCGCTTTTGCCAGTTCAGTATGGGCTTTGATCATTCCTCGCTTTGTAGCTGGTCTTGGTACATCACTGGCGTTGACGGTATGATATTAATATTTCCTAGGTCTTAACTTTATAATGACATATTCAATTAGGCAAACTGGCATTAAGTTCACATTTTGGTTCTGCAACCCTGAAAATTGTTATTGTTTTGTAGCTCAGTTTTGCCTTTTCGATTACTGTTTTTTTCCGCAGAATCAGATCAACATTACGAAGCTCATTGTTTTCTATCGACTCATTGCGAACCTGAATTTGAAGCTCTAAAATTTTAGCTAAGAGATGCTTTGGAGTCATGCGATCCGCCCTCGTTTCAAAAATAAGACCCCCTTTATTCCTACCAATCAAATTCGTATGCTCCGTGTCCGTGCGAAGATTATACGGTGTATTCTGAAATGTTTGTGGTCGCAATCTTGGATCTCTCTTTCGCACAAGATGAAGAGAAGGAATGCCCGTAATTGATCATACCAAGGCCGCTTATGTTATTGTTGGTCTGACCACCCAGGTGTATAGCCAATACACCATTTTTGGACTTAGACACCATGATTTACCATATGTTCGTTAGCTACTGTTAGTGCAGTTTTCGATTTCACGACATTTTATCAATTTGTTAGTTCCAAATAACTTTGGCGTCGAGGATAATCCCCCTCTCGCCGACAGATTGATTTCTGTGCGGTTAAGGCGGAGGTACACTTTTCATTCACGCAAATTGAACGATTGAGGTCTTTTGCGGCCCGTTGCTCCATTGTTGTGTTGCTTGATGAATATCCTTTCTGCTAGGATAACCAGATTATATGTCTATCTTTCGTTACTAAGGGTTCTCATCAGGCCGTCTATGAAAAGGTTTTACAGCAGGCGGAGAAAAACCCAGTGTTGGCCACCCAGATTGCCAGGGCTTTGTCCAGTAGCAACGTGTATTCCAGACTACCTTTTAGCATAGAGTCTATCCAGATGCAAGGTTTTCCCTAGCCCCACATTTCTGATGGTTGTGGCAATAGATTTAAAGGTTAGACTGTCAACGGCTCCTTATGAATCAGAAGAACTGTTAGAACTACCTCTTTATTCTACAGCGTTTTTCCACTCTTCTGATGCGATTCTGGAGCGCTGTTTCTATTAACTACTCTGCTGTAAATGAATTGGCATTTGTGATGAATACTGCTTACCAGTACACCGTCCATGATATGTCTGTCGAGGAGTTTTTCCATTGTCTTAAGTACCAAGGACATGAGACTAATGGGCCAGTAAGATTTCGCCCGAAAATAGTCAGAAGTATACTGGCTTTCCAAACCAGATTCTGACTATCAGCACATCCGGTCCCTTATACAGCATGTTTGCAGTAATTTGATGCAGACTGCGCAATTTAAAAGGTTCAAATGAGTTTATCCCCCATTTTACTTTGCAAAAAGTTACTACTTTCCAGTTTTTATTAAGTCCTGCGCATTATGTAGTTTTGCTTCACAGAGGGGTCTCTATGATGCTCTCCGACCCTTTATAAGTGCCTTTTCATGCTCAGGTAGGGATCTTTTATAGTGCTGCTACTTGCCCCATTACATAGTTTTCTAATTATTTGACTGAGCTATGTTTGAAATAAGTTACAATACGCTGGTTCTGTATAAATTTGAAGTCTCTTTTTTTCTAGGCCATCCCAATGTACATTGGCGAAATCTCAGAGAAGGACATCAGAGGGAAGCTGGGCACTGCTTTTAATGTTATGAAGCTGTTGGGAGGTTTATTCGTACTGGTTGTGGGACCTTTCGTGTCGTACACAGCGTTGATATGGAGTTCCAGCGTTTTCCCACTTATTTTTGTGGCATTATTTTTCTTCATGCCAGAGTCTCCCTACTACTACGTAAAATGTGGCAACCAAGATGCGGCCGAAAGGAGCCTTGTCAGGTTGTCTCGAAACAATGCTGACGCGAAATTTATTGCCAGTCAAATGGACGAAATTTCCAAAACCGTCGAGTATGATATGCAAAACAAATCCACACTATGGGAGTTGTTTTCGAAGCAGGAGTACAGGAAATCATTAATAATCATGTTCGGTTAGTTAATTTTAAATACTCAAACCGTATGTGGAAATATACCCGAAACCTTTTAGGGATCAAAACGCTTCAGCAATTCAGTGGCATGAATGCAATAGAACCGTATATACAAACCATAATTGAATCGAGTAGTAGCAGCATCTCATCTGAAGTTACTAGCATTATTGCGGGTGTTGTTCAAATACCAGCAGGTAATAATAATTGTGAATATGCGTAATTTGTATTATGTGTAATACTTATGATATTCTCAATTTTCAGTGTTAATGTCTGCCATCTTGGTAGATAAAATAGGTCGAAAGCCGCTTTTACTGATATCGAGTCTTGGATGCGCTCTTGCTCTAATAGCTGAAGGAACTTACTTCTTCATGCAAGATTATATAAAGGCAAATGTTAGCAGTATCTCATGGCTACCGACAACAGCGCTATTGCTGTATCTAATTATGAATCCCCTAGGCGTATTTACGTTGCCATACGTGCTGCTAGGAGAGTTATTCGCAACCAACATCAAAGGGGTTGCGGTATCCGTAGCTACCTTTTATGGAGGCGTGCTAGGCTTCCTCGTGGTTAAATTCTTTGAACCTATTTCGAATGCATGGGGAATGTACACCATGTTCTGGATATTTGCAGGGACGTGTATTTTAGGGGCTGTGTTTGTTTTCTTTGAGCTTCCTGAAACTAAAGGTAAAACGTTTGCAGAAATCCAGAAAAAGCTCAATAAGGGCAGAGTTTAGCAGCACCGAGTTCTTTGAAAAGAAAACTTCTAAATCTCATCTTTAAACAGCATCTTAGTCATAGTATAGATGCTTACTTATACTTAACATATTGCAGTTTTATGTAATATATGCGATGAGGATATATGATTTTGTTATATGTCTATACAGTCCTTCGATGTCGGTGCTTATTCCAGTTTCTATTTTTACCTCGTTTCGTATTGTAAATATGTTCTTAGATTAATGGTATAACAATTATATCTTCTTCTCTACACTGGC
Source organism: Agriotes lineatus (assembly GCA_940337035.1). Taxonomy (NCBI): domain Eukaryota; kingdom Metazoa; phylum Arthropoda; class Insecta; order Coleoptera; family Elateridae; genus Agriotes; species Agriotes lineatus. The sequence continues at coordinate 150,365,514 of OW679200.1, forward strand.
CGCTGGCATGTTTTTACCTGCTGTGGTTCTATCGAATTAGTCTCATTGTGAGTAGAGCAGGTTGAAGTCAATAGGGCAAAGTAATTAAGATGATTCTGGAATCAGCAGCTGTACGAACAATATCTCGCAGCTTAACCACGAAGATCGTTCGAACTACATCAGCAGTTGATTACCACGCTGCTGGAAACAATTTGTTCAAGTGGTTAGTGATTTTTTAAAATGCAATTGCATCTGAATGTAATAATTTTTTATTAAAAATGGAAAGAGTTCAATAGTCTTATTTATCTTCTTGTTTTTATATCTTGACATGCTGCATGGAGATAGTAAAATAATCAAACGCTATAGTGTGTTAGAGGTATGGCATTATAGAATGATGTAACAATATCCAGAAGAAATAATTGTACCAATCTGGGAATCCCAATCCAACTAGTTATGGCTTGGGAAGTGATCTCCTGGGTTAAGGGTTGAGGACTTATGCCGGGTACAGACTCATACCAATTTATGACTTAGAAAGCACATCCTTTGTTTATGTTAAATAAGCAAAACCGTGTAGATTAATACTGACTGAAAATTATTTCCTTATACTATACATCAAATGTTTCCATTGTCGGCGTAATAAGTACACAATGAACCGCTAACCTAGTAAGATATGATGACTTCATAATTGGAAGTATACAAATAAAAAAATGTTTTAGCAAACTGTTGCAGTTCGTTCAGTGGTTTCGTATATCGATTGTGCTGATCAGATTGTCTAATTGTGACCCAGGGCGTCGTACTGAGTAACAAATAATTTAAAACGGTCGTATCTAATGTTTTAGCAAGATTATACATTTGGCCGCCTCTTGGGGTGAAGGATGGTAACCATCACTTGGAATCCCCGGTTGAGTGTGGCTTGTGAATGAACGAAGGTGCTGTGGTTTTACGACTTTCGGCTCAAAGGATGTTGTGAAGCCGTCTTTAGATGGCATCTGAGACTGCATTTCGATGATCTCCAGGTGCGCTGGTGGAGTCTGATCATTTCCTTTCTTGTGCTGAATGTTCAGAAACTTGATGTAGTAACTTTTGTTTTCCGCAATGTAGTTTAGTGCCGTTTTGTAGGAATTTAGAACGTTTTTGGATTTTATTGATGGATTTTGGCAATACATTAACAGTGTTAGTTTGATGCTCCACGTTATAGATTTGGGCATCTTCATATTGGTGTAGTGATGAGTATCAGTGGTCCATTGTACAGAAAATTGATTGAACTTTAATAGACCATGAAGATATACGAAAGAGAATAAATGCTTTGAAAGTGGTATTAAAGGACGTTTTACAGACGTACACTGCTTTGCACTAAGCTGCATTTATGGCTTCCTGCCGTCATCACTCCATATATTACGTCTCTATAACATACTTTGACTTAGAATAGCTTTCGATTTTGCATAATTATTTAAAGATAAGTTTTACTAATGTGAAAGGTGCAACAAATAATTTCGCGCATCGACAGGTCCGTTTTTGGCGTGGGGACAAACCGCTGTTTTTTGCAGAATGCAAAGAGCGCTATCTGTAGTATAACTGCGCAAGCAATATTTGAATTTGAAAATAAAATTTGAATTGATTTGTCTGTACATTTTTCGCTCACTAAAACGTATGTTTTATAACTCAGAAAAAAAATCTTAGAGGAAAAAAGCAGAAAACTTATAATAAAGCTTTATATAAAAATTGTAAAAAAAAAATTGAAAAATGACAGCACGTCACGTAGATAGTGTTCCAGTGTTTCACAGTTAGAACCAGATTATAAAGGTTGAAATAGCTGCCAATAAGATAAATGGCTAAGTTTTAAATGGGACAATCGGGATCTGCGCACCAGTTTAAAGGTTCCATGGTTATATGTGTTCTAGGGTCAAATGAGATAAATCATTGGAGTCAGAACGTTGTTCACAGAGGGGGCGTGAGTTTAGCAAAGCTTCTAGTTGGAACACTAAAGTAGCCTATTCCTCGTATGTTAAAGTCCGATCGCCTATTACACGACACAAATAAGTTTTGACAAACTTCACTTCTGCTTCATTGAGTCCATTGAAATGTGGAGCACCAGGGGGATGAAAATGCCATTTTGTGCGAAGGCTTTCAAAAGAGAATTTAGAAAGCTCGTGTTCTCTCGATTGGCAAGATGACATTTGTTTCGCAATCGCTTCAGATCTGTGTACCAACTCCACGAAGAGCTACGAATCTCCGTTACGATGAATGCGGTAGCGGTAAAATTGGACACTAACTCTATGTGAATTGCCTTTGTGACAACAAACAAAAATACAGCTAAACTTTGAAATTTTGTTTATTAATGTTATGTAGAAACTTACTACAGTAACAAATAATCAATAGTAATATAACAAGGGCTAGATATACCGATAATTTTGCACACGCCAAGGGTCGAGTGCTGGTTGCAATAAAAACTGTGCCGAGGGCAGTTTTCTAAGGGCAACCAGCACGATGGCTCTTGGCACGGGCAAAATTATATGTAAGTGCGTCGCCCGCGTTTATAGTTTGAAGATTATTTTATTACACATAACCCGTATACGAATTATGATTTACGTTTGATCTAATAATGCCAAAAAAAAAATTGCTTGTTTCTTGCATTTCTATTTCTAATTATGGCTCCATCTACGGGGTCGATAATTAGCACTAGGGAGCTTATCAGGTAATCAGTTCGGGATTGGTCGATTTTCAAAAAATGCATGGTTCTTATTGGATGATATCAGTCATGTGACAGCTGTGTGTAATAATCCTTAGAATTTTTGATAAGCAAGAGACATTTTCAAGAAATTTCTCCTGAAAGTCTTCTTCAACAATTAGTGAAAGTACAAAGGGTTTTTCTTCGTAACTTATTTCCAGAAAAATAATAGTTTGAGAGAAACTCTATTTTTTTTAATTTTCCACTCTGGCCATGGTAAAAATGTCGATATAGGTGATTTGAACCATAATGAACATATTACAAAATTGGTTGGATTTAATCCTCGACCAGCACAGTGCTGGCTTTTTTAAGAAAGGGGGTGATACCAAGACGCATTTGGAATGGTTTCCTGGTTGTTACTGACACTATTAGCGACACAACTTTTCCACTTCGAAGCAGCTAACCATGCTAAAGCGACATGGAGAGTAACCAAGGAGGAATAGGTATGAATTATAAAATCTATTAAATCTACCAGGAGGGTAGCACCAAGCAGTTGTCTAAGAAGTGGTGGGAAATGTAGTTACTTTGGATTTCAAAATAACTAATGAACATTTAACTACATTGTTCAGTAATTCTAGGCGTAAATACACTGCGCTTCCGTATTCGATTTGAAAGCATTGCAGAAAGCGACTACTTGACATCGCAGTACATTATTATGGAAAATATATCTATAAACCGTTCAATAGTTATTTGCCAAGTAGGTAGACATGGAATTTTGTTTTTATGTTTAATAAAACTAAAACTCCCTAGAAACTCTTTCTGACACTTTGTCAGAAGCAGCTGTTATGTACAGGAGGCTCACGAAAGTGTCTAATTTGACAATTTGAGGTTAAACATGCAATGTTGCCAGTCCTTTCATACTTTGTTTGCCACTAGGCATAATATGTATGGACATCGCCGTCATGGATATCTATCTGTCAAACAAATTGTAGTACTAAAGTAAATATGCCAAAAGTCATTAAAGGTGACACAAAACTACAAATTACAAAGGCTTACAGGCATTATAAAGCCGACAGGCCCGATCTCAGTGAAACTGAAATCTTTGCCCGGCTTAGTGACTTTTGGGATGCAAGTATTTATGCATAAAACTTAATTGTTGCTTTAATTTTCGGCTTTGTACTGTTTTAGATATCTGAAAGAACTATTAGAAATATTATGGGGCGGAACAATTTTGAAATTAAACCTTTTGGCCCACGACCTAAAAATGATACATACTATTTGCAACATACGCACTGAAGAAGTAGTTAACAATGCGAGACAAATTGTGCAAGAACAACCACACGTATCTGTTCGCCATTTAGGACAGCAATTAAATGTTTCATATTCAACATCTCATAAGATATTAAGAAGCAATTTGCATTATTTTCCTTACCGGTTGCAAGTGTATCAGAAACTGCTGTCAAACGATCCTCCGGTTAGATTGGAATTTTGTAACTGGTTTATCAATAATTTAGGAAATAACGATAATGCGTTTGAGAAAACTTTCTTTACTGATGAGGCATACTTCTATTTATCTGGCTATATTAATTCACAAAGTATGAGGATGTGGAGCGCTGAGAATCCCAATTTTTATGTTGAAGAACCGCTTCACCCACAAAAAATCGGGGTTTGGGCTGCAATTAGTAAAAGAAGGTATAGGTCCTATATTTTTTGAAGGTAATTGAGTGCAGCAAAACGATTAAATTTTATTTTAATAGTTCAAATTTTAGGTTTTCTAAATGCACAACCATTTCATACTGAAATTTTGTAGCCGTTTTTTGAAGAGTTAAGTGACAATGAATTACAAAAGGGTTACGTACTTTCAATAAGATGGGGCATAAATTTACTTGGATAGTATTGGCAGGCAGAGCGCAAGAAACTAGAAGAAGAGGGCGACCAACGAATAGGTGGAAGGGGGCAGTAATGGATGACATAGCAAAGAAAGGAATAGAAGACTGGAGAAATAAAATCATAAATAAGGAACAATGGAGACAGATTGTTATGCAATGGGCGTAAAGTGGCTTGTAAAAGCTTTATTTATACTGAAAAAATACATAAATTGTAATATTTAAATATTTTTGTATACAATTTATAATTACAATAAAAAAAACGACTTATATTCCATTATTCCTACTCAACAAAGTATGAAACGTATTCAGAATCAGCAATTTGTCTTTCATGAAATTTATCTTAACCAACAATAAAAGTGGCACAAAATCCAAAACCAAATCTGGCAACCACGTTTTGTACATTAACATAAAATTATCATTTTGTATAAAATGAGCATAACCTAACTTTTGTTAATGACTGACAGCATATTTACAGGGTGAAATTCATCACCCTAACATGGCCTCCTATCTGGCAAATAACTATTGAACGGTTTATAGGTACGGAGATTTTAGAAAAATCAATGGGTTTATTTTTGACTTGAAATGAAAGATCAATAATAGCTTGGGTTGAAGTCCCTTCTTATTTCCGAAATCCAGTCTTTGATTAATGTGTTTAGCGGGAAAAGATACGAGTGATAAAAATCCTAAAGGACCACAGATTTTTGCAATTGCTGATAAAATATAAAATATTCCTTTTCGTACACGGTTTCCCAGATGGGCTACAAGAATATAAAAATGTATTTGATGATGGGCTCTCCTGTAATCCTAAGACTTTGATAGACGAATGTATTTTTATCTAATAAAACTGACATTTAATAGTCCGATTGTTCCCGCTCAAACGGGCATTAAAGACAATGGCACTCTATACAAGGGAGCAAAAATGCGTGCTAAAAGGATTCACCCTAATCCCGCCTCGACAGTTTGGTAACAGAAGAGTTGTCCGGTTGTACTTACTATATTAACAAACGGTTAATTCGGGCGAAGTGCCGTCGTAACAGGGGTAGTCCTAATCGAGATAGGTAGAAAGAAAGGGGTATTAGGGCGGCGGCACTGGTTTGAATTAGGGTGGGAACAATATTTATGCAAAATCCTATATGAACCCGAAGTCCAGGGCCTCCAGTTGGCACTTCTGGGGGGCGTCTCCAGCTGGCTCAGGGACTTGCCTTTAGCGGTGAAACAGATCCTGTCTCGCCACCTTACATTGATCTTTACAGCTAGAGAAAACCACTTAAATTCATCACAGCACGCATGCACAAGTCATAAAGACACAAAGATAACTTTGAATATCCCTCTATTGGTTAAAATAAACAACATGACTGTATCTGTACACCCCAAGTAGTAATTCCTTAAATGATCCGCGGTTATACGTGACAAACAATGAAATGAGATCAGCGATGAAGGTGCGTTCTTCTTCTTTTAGCCCCCTTCTGTCCATTGTTGGATTTAAGCCTCTAGACGTTTCCAATCTTTTCTATTCTGGGACATTGCGATCCAGTTGGTTGTGATTCTTTTGAGGTTGTATGACCATCTTGTTGGCGGTCTTCCACGGCTACGTTTGTCGGATCTCGGTCGCCATTCCAAAATTGTCTTCGTCCATCTGTTGTCGTGTAATCTGGCCACGTGTCCGGCCCATCTCTATTTTAATTTTGTTATGAGTATTATAATGTCTTCTACACCCATTCTCCTCCTTATTTCTTCGTTTCGGATTCGATCTCTTAGAGTCAACCCCAGCATTGATCTCTCCATTTTACGTTGTGCTGTTTGCAGTTTCTTAACAGTTGTTTTTGTAAGAGTTAGTGTTTGTGCGCGTTACAACGTGCTAAAATGTAAGACTCAAACTCCCAATACAAGACTGCAGCGTTTGATTACAGGTACAGTGTCACTCCGCGCACTGTAAAAGGAAACGCACACTCTAAATTCTAACGTAACACTGCATGAATACTAATTTGACAATACCTGGTGGTTAAGCGACGAGCTTGGTGTTGATGTCCAGCCGAAAAGCGGTCGCTCAGGAACGCTGAGGCAGGCGATAGAAATGGACATGTCGGCAGCCAGGAATGGTGAAATCCGGGAAGTTTGAGATGAGATAGATGCCCCAACAGACAGATACTCACAACACGATGACGGCAGCATACCAGAACCTCTTATGGGCAAGTACCACGGAAGCACGTAACGACAATTTGTGCTCCGCAGCAAATCTAAGATATCTTCGAGTCGGTTTCTTTTTAAAATCCGTAACAACGGTCAATGCATAACTTATAGGACGGCACACGATAAAACAAAAAACCGAATAATACCATTTATGCTGAACCAAAACGGACGATCACCTTCCCCGACGGGTTATCAACTCGTCTTCGACATTTGTAGCACCACCGCACTGCTCGACAGCTAGACTTGAATCATTCAAAGCGGGCTCCAAAGGCCGGAACCGCGGAGGCCGCTTGCACAGAACAATTCCACTTGGTTATGTAATGTCAACTGCTACGAGAAAAGAAGTAACGCTACCAAAATTGAGGGGGAAACGCACGGGCAGGACGCTAGTGCGCTCCGAAAAATATACAGCTGCACGAATATATGGTCAACTGTCTCGATAAACGGAAAAAGGGTAAGGCAAATACGTTTGCGCCCTCCCTTCCACCCAACCAACCGATTTATTTTAACACCTCTTTCCGGCAGCATCTTTGCGCTAAGCAACGGACCGCGTAGGATCAAAAATAGTCTATATTGGCGCACGGGAAAGCTGTTACAAATACGCACAGGATTTGAAATGCGCTCTACGAGAACGAACGGTCTGAATGCTTAAAGAAAACGCGTGATTTTCACCTAGCCTTAACACGATGCGGGCAAATTTTAAAGGTATTTTGAACTATTGCTTGTACATTTCCGAAGTTCAAAGCATCCAGATTCTAGCAAAACAATATATTTTTTTCTAAATGTAAGCCGATTTCTATAGAGAAACTTCTTGCGCAAATATCATCTACGCTATCCTGAACGTTCGCTGCTTGAGTGTATTTTTCCTTTTCTAGGACTGGAAGTTCCTTTAAGGTTCTAATAGCCATGTAGGTACTAGAGCTAAAACCAGATATTACACAATTTAACTTATACTCTTCTATAGGATTAGAAGAACTGAATCACCAACGCAACCTTTGAAGTTTTCGATAATGTGGGTTTAGAAAAATTTGTAAATACATTGGTTTTATATCTGCTAAAAGTACAATAGGGTGGAACCTACATTTTAACTAGATTTCTATTATATCACTCTGAAGTTTGGAACCCGTAAGAAGATATCATTAAGACTTTTTGAACCTTTTCCTGATAGATTAAATACCACTTTGACTCTACTGGTGACCTTACTCAGGTTCGCCACAGATCGGAAACATAATTTAAAAATTTCGGTTTGAGTTCATCATTTAGAATCAGGGATAAGTGACCATTTTTTAAATAGTCTTTCATATATTCGAAATACAGAGTGTACAAATCAGGATTTCTCAGAAGTTTTGCCTCTAGGTAATTAAAATAACGATAGGCTAACGAATAAGTATTTCCTAGTTCTGGTTCTGAATGACGAAAAGGCAAATATACGGCAAAACGACCTGAAGGTTCACGAACGGTGGTATTTTAGTAGATATTTTCACATTTTTGATCTTCGGGAAATAGATAAACTGTTGGAACAATTTATTCCAACTCCCAAAATTGGCAATTTCACAAATGCGAAGGATTGGAGGAAATATTTTAAGTTTCTACTTGTGGTGATAATAGATACGAAAATTCCTTTGGCATAATTCGCAGTAGTTCACTACCCTCGACAAAAGGGTTGCAGCAGGTAGCATTCCTAACTATAAAACTTACTGTTGCATTTTCCAACTAACTGGAATGTTGCTGGCTTCAACACCCTAACATAACGGGACTGCAAATTCTTCAAAGGGATATTCACCCATTTTTGCCTATAAGCAACGGGATTGACACAAGCTCAGTTCAGTTACAGCCCATCCTCAGTGAGTACGAATTCTTAGCATCTCGCATTACAATAAACGTTTTCTACCGGCTTACAAGTGTTTTTGTTCCGGACTCAAACCATTAGCGCGCCCACGCACCCATAAATTGGTTACGCCGACGTGATAATCTAATTAAATTAAATTCGCCTAGTATAGTGCGCGAGTGCAAAAACATTTTAGCAGTGTTAGTTTCAGTATCAATCATCACCAAACGCAAAGACAGTAATGCTTTCCACCGAAGTGAGAAATGAGTCTATGAGTTTGACGAAGTGTGGGCTGAGATTTAGGGAGAGAAGTTTTTGGAGGAGACCGTCGTGCCAGACTTTATCGAAAGCCCGCTCTATGTCCAAGAAGACGGCGAGCGTGCATCGGTTTAGCTTGGCACTTTTGGTGGTGTCGGTGTGGAGTTCGAAGGTGGGGTTCATAGTGGATCGGTGGGGGCGAAAACCAAATTGTTCTTGAGGAAGGAGATTGTTCGTTTCGAGGGTTTCTCGGAGGCGGGAAGCGATGATATTCTCAAGGGTTTTGACGAGGATGTTTAGAAGAGATATGGGCCGATACGATAGGGGATTGTGGGGGTCTTTGCCGGGTTTGTTAATCATGATGGTTGTAGATTCTTTCCAGGCTGTGGGGAAGTAAGAAATCTGGAGACAGGAGTTGTAAATTGTGGCGATGGCTTCTATGACTGGGTCTGGGAGTTTTTTTAAATAGAAGTGACTTAAGTTGGTCGGGGCCTGGGGCTTTGGAATTTTTGAGGCGCTTGAAGTGGGATTTGACCTCATCAAGGTTGGTGGGTTCCATTATGGGTTCTGGGTTTGGGGGGGCGGCAGGGGGTTCACGCGGAATTGGGCAATGGCGTGGGCAGTTCGGATTCGGAATGGCTCATTGAAAATTGGGTCATTCAGGACTTGGTGAATGTTCCGGAGAGTTTCGGCGAAGCAGTTTGCCTTATCTTGGGGATTATTGCAGATGGTGTTATTTGACATTAGGTGGTGGTTGACGCGAGTCTTTTGGCCTGTGAGAGTTTGGAACTTATTCCAGAAAAGTTTGCCTTGGCGATAGTCAAGGGATTGGCAAGTTTGGGTCCAGGAGTTTAGGTGGAAAAGATTAATGTCTCGGCGGATTTGGGCGTTTAGCCTGTTGTAAGTCGTTTTGAAGATGGGCAAGCCGGTTTGGAAGAAATCGTGGTACGCTCGGTGTTTTTGCCGGATCAAGCTTAGAATGTTTGGGGGGGGGGGCTGTTTATGTTTAGGAATGCGTTTAATGGGGATATGAAGTGTTTTAGCTTGATCGATGACAGAAGTTAGTTGGGATATTTGGGTATCGATGTTTTCCGGGATTTGGGTGGGGTTTATGGGGGGGAGGTTTCGGGCGATAAAATCTTGCAAGTTATCCCAGTCGGCGTTTGGATAATCAAAAATGGTGGTGTAATCTGGCGAAGGTTGACGGCCTGGGAAATTGAAGTTTGATATGACCGGAAGGTGGTCGGAGGTGATGGTGGTGCCAATGGTGGAATCAGGGTTTGTAAAGGGCGAAAGTTGATCCGAAACGAGGATGTGGTCAACTATTGAGCAGCCGTTGTGGGTGATGCAGGTTGGGAGGGCGTTGCCGAGACGTGAGATAGGGAGATTGTTTAAGATGTTGACTAGGGATCTGCCGTTTCTATTGGTGATTGTGTCACCGAAGTCGGTGTGGCGTGAATTGAAGTCGCCTAGGATTATTGAATGATTGTGCTGGGAAACGTAATCGAGCAAGTCAGCGGATACGTGTGAGTTAGGTGGGTTGTAATAACAAACTATTAAGATTTGGAGGTTGTTGGTATGGAGATTTGCTGCAACTGCTTCGAGGTGGGCTAAGTGAGGGGGGAGGGGGTGGGATGTAGAGGCGAGCTGGCTTGAAATTAACAGAGATGTGCCATATAGATGTCCGTGATTAGGGGGGGCTTTCTGGTAGGTATGGTAACCTGTGATGTTGTGGGTGGGTCTGGAGCGGGTTTCTGTGATGGCGAGGATGGAAATGTTGTCGTTGAACAGAAGGTTCTTGACGGAGAGAAGTTTGTGGCGGATGCCGCAGGCGTTGACGGTTTCAAAGAAAAGGTCGTGCGCCATTAAGAAGGGCCGGGGGCAGAAAAAAAGGAAGTTGAGGGGGGGGGAGACTTAATTAAAAGTAAAGATGACTTTATTACCGGAATGCGATATTCAGAGGAAACGGGCTAGGCAGGCATGAGCGTACTGCTCAAGGGTGGTCTGTATCTTCTGCTTCTGCAGGAGGAAAAGATCGAAGAGAGTTTTGGTGAGGAAACGGATGAATTGTCTCACCGATAGAAATTCAGCCGAAATTCGCGATCGTGTTCACGACATCGCAGCCAATCTCGCGAGAATAGTGGCGTATGCTGGTACCACCGTAGGTTAGGAAATTCAGCGCAAAAGTGTACTTCGCCTTGTACATTCTCGGGAAATAACCAGCCGATTCGCTAACGGTGGCTAGCGACTTCGAAGCAAAACCTCGCCGCCTGTTTGTGACAGACTTTGCAACAAAAATGCAATTTTTAATAGACACTGGTGCTGATCTGTACGTGTTTCCGCGTAAGCGGATCTCGGGACGCCGTATAAAATCTCACTACGAGCTTTATGCAGCAAATGGTTCCAAGATCGCGACGTATGGTTTTGAGACATTCCGTCTAAATTTCGGTCTCCGACGCGATTTTACATGGCGTTTCGTTATCGCTGATGTGTCCAAACCCATTATTGGAGTCGATTTCTTGAATTACTATGGACTCCTCGTCGACATCCGCAACTACCGCCTCATCGACGGGATCTCCGACCTCACCACTCAGGGCCAAGTAGCAGAGTGCGATTCCTGCTTGCTGCAGATTCGAGCTGTTTACGGATCACCATCGCCGTTCCACCAGCTCCTCCTGCAGTACCCGGAGATCACAAAACTCTCTGAGATGCCACTGGAACCAAAGCACCAAACCAGGCATCACATTCGCACGACGCCAGGACCCCCTGTATTCAACAAACCCAGGCGTTTAGCACCGGACCGACTCAACCAGGCAAAACGAGAATTCAACATCATGTTGCAAATGGGAGCAGTGCGTCCTTCCGAAAGTAGCTGGTCATCGCTTTTACACATGGTTCCTAAAAAAGGCGACGAATGGAGACCTTGCGGCGACTACCGGGCTCTCAACGCGAGAACCATCTCCGACAGGTACCCGGTGCCACACATAGAAAGTTTCGCCCAAACCCTCCAAGGGAAGAAAATATTTTCTACCGTGGACCTGGTATGGGCTTATCACTAAATCCCCGTTGCAGGGGAAGACATTTGTAAAACCGCTATCACTACCCCATTCGGTTTGTTTGAGTTCCCGCTGATGTCCTTCGGTCTTCGCAACGCAGCTCAATCTTGCCAGAGTTTTAGGGATGAAGTATTGCGTGGATGGATTTCCTGTATGTCTACATCGATGACATTCTGGTAGCATCAGAAACCGAAAAAGAACACCTGCAGCAATTAGACCAGCTTTTCAACCGCCTAAAATCATACGGTGTACTTATTAACCCCTCCAAGTGCGTTTTCAAAGAACCGCAGTTCAATTCCTAGGTTTTTTGCTATCTGAACAGGGAATTCGACCTCTCCCAGGAAAATTTTAAGCTATTAGGAACTACACTCGCCCAAATACAGCAAAAGAACTTCGCCAATTCTTAGACACTCAAAATTTTTATAGACGCTTCATCCCTAAGGCTGCAACAATTCAAGCACCACTTAACGACCTGCTGCAGAGCAACATCAAGGGCAAAACGCCAATTATTTGGACTGACGCAACCATTGCAGCATTCCAAGGCTTCCAAAGAAAGTCTCGCGTCCGCAACTTTATTAGCCCATCCAGTCCCGGATGCATCTCTGTCCATCTTTACAGATACGTCCGATTTCGCAATGGGATCAGTCGTACAACAGCGCGTAAACGATCAATGGCAACCTCTAAGATTTTTCTCTGCGAAGTTGAGCACCGCCGAAAGGAAGTACGGAGTCTAGGACAGAGAACTTCTAGCAGTCTATAAAGCCGTAAAACATTTTAAACATATGATTGAAGGCAGAAAGTTTACTGTTTTCACCGACCATAAACCGTTAACCTTTGCTTTTCATCAGAAAACAGGCAAATGTTCCCCGCGGCAATTCAGATATCTTGATTTTATCTGCCAGTACAAGACGGACATTTGTCACATCTCGGGATAAAACAATATCGTGGCAGACTTATTATCCCGGATAGAAGAACTCTCCCAAGGTGTTGATTTCCAGGCACTGGCTAAGTCACAATCAACTGATGAGGAATTGCAAAGGTTTCTTCAAAAAAGCTCACCATTGTAGTTACGACAAGTTGTTTTACTAGAGACGGACATCGCCATCTATTGTGATTTATCCACCAGCACTGCACGCCCATTCATTACACAGCAGTTTCGGAAAGCAGTATTTAATTCGCTCCATCAGCTGTCGCATCCCAGAATCAACGCGACGGTCAAATTAAAAACTCAACGTTATGTTTGGCCGTCAGTGAAATCGGACTGCAGAAAATGGGCCCGCAGCTGCTTGCAATGCCAGCGCTCAAAGATATCGAGGCACGTGTCAGCTCCAATTGGAACTTTTGTACTACCATCCTCCATCGTGGGACCGCTACCAGTATCAAAAGGCTTCAGATACTGCCTAACCTGTATCGATCGATATTACCTGCCAGACTACTGGGAATTCGTTCAGCTTGGCTCGAGGACCTAGAAGCAACCACAGCAGAACTTGCCTATGGCGAGCCCCTGCGACTTCCTGCACACTTTCTGGTCCCGCATACACAAAAAGCATTCGGAAGTAGCGAAACGTCGGATTTTGCTAAAGAGTTGCGACAACATTTCGAAAAACTTCGCCCGATCACCGGAACGTGGCATGAAAACAAAAAGAATTTTGTATTCAAGGACCTAGCAACTACGAAGTTCGTTTTCATCCACCACGACGCTCCCAAAGCAGCTCTCCAAGCACCGTACAAAGGCCCATACCCAGTGATCAATAGATACAACAAAACGTTTACCATTGCCCTTAAAGGTAAGAACGTCACTGTTTCTATTGATCGGCTGAAGCCAGCGTACATTATGCAGCCCGACGACGAGCCCAAAGAAGAACGCAACACCTCAATACAGCAACCACCAGCGGAACATCGGCCTACGGAGACGCCAGCCACGCGTTCTGGTCGCAAGGTTCGATTTCCTGAACGACTCCAGGTCGGTGTAAGTGTATGTTCTTCGATAACTCATGTGTTCGTTCGCGAAACAATGCTTAGTGCGTGCATATAAACAATTCTGCATTTGCCATTTTAGCATTTAATCCATTTTTGTATATATTTGTTTTTTTTAAATATTTTGTGTTTGTAGATAGGCCTTACTGGTAAATATGTTTTTTCCATTTCTTTGTATATAATTTTTCTGTATCGTGATCTCAACCTGACATGTAACTAGGTATATGTGATAGTCGATTACTAGCAAGGGGGTATCTATGGCGATAATAGATACAAAAATTCCTTTGGCATAATTCGCAGTAGTTAACTACCCTCGACAAAAGGATGGAACAGGTAGCATTCCTAACTGTAAAACTTACCGTTGCATTTTCCACCTAACTGGAATGTTGCTGGCTTCAACACCCTGACATAACGGGACTGCGAATTCTTCAAAGGGGTATTTACCCCTTTTTGGATTATAAGTAACGGGATTGATATAAGCTCAGTTCAGTTACAGACCATCTTCGGTGAGTACGAATTAGTAGCATCTCGCATTACAATAAACGTCTTCTACCGGCTTACAAGTGTTTCTGTTCGGGACTCAAACCATTCGCGCGCCCACGCACCCATAAATTGGTTACGCCGACGTGATAATCTAATTAAATTAAATTCGCCGAGTATAGTGCGCGAGTGCAAAAACATTTTAGCAACCTAAGCTAGTGTTAGTTTCAGTATCAATCATTACCAAACGCAAAGACAGTAATGCTGTTCGGGACTCAAACCATTCGCGGGCCCACGCACCCATACTATTAATAGAACCCAATCAAAAACAGTTTCTAACTCATTAGGCTAACCTGGTTGTCCACTTAAGAGCTTGATTTTAAAACTTGATAGTATAGATCTCCAAAAACCATATCTACTGGAACTGGGATATGAAAATGTTTGTTTCCAAGTGTTAAATTTGAAATATGTTTCCAACTATTGAAATTAATCCCTCAGCTGGGGTCCGGAACAAATTTTGGGAAGCAGAAAGGCATCAAATGAAAAACTAGGTTTAGTCTGGTCTACTGGCCGTATGGTAGAACGAACTATACCTTTTCTAACTTACGAAAACTGAAATATTCCTTAGATTGGTACTGAAAGCCCTTTTCGAGGAAGTCCAAGTCGATTTCTGCTTAATTATCTGCCATCTGCATGTTAATTAGCCCACGAAACTGTTAAATGCCTTTTACCATATCGTAAAAGACAATTAAGACCAAAATGTTACCAGAGTAAAAAAGTTATTTTCCTTTGATCTCATATAACCTCTACGAACCCACGATTTTAAAACTAAATTATTGCCTAAGCTATACAAATCAAACAATTTGTCTTAAGTATATTGAACCCTAAAAAAAAATTCGTTTCAATCTTTGAGTCACATTTCAGAGTTAAGCTAATAATCACAGGAAAGGCAAGTGTCGTCCTGGGTTTATAGCAACGTTTGGTCCAGTGGGTTGTTTTTTATGGTAGCTACGGTGCAAATGCAAATTAATCAATAAGTTCTATATATAATTAATAAAAATAAATTGATCGAGGGAATATTACGGCAAATATCGTCCATGCAGTGTGATACCTTTCATGATCATTGGAAAACAGCTTTATTAGTTCCAATTTACAAAAATAGTAGGGATTTAGTTTGTAACTAGCAACTATCGAGGAATTACCAAATTATCTGTATTCCAAAGTGTTTGAAAGTCTTGTATATGAAACTTTATTTAAGACCTTAACATCTTGAATCATTGAAGAACAACATGGTTTATTTTACAAAAGAGCTATAGAAACCAACTTAGTAATATATACGGAATTAATCGCAAATAATTTCGGAAATCGATTTGAGGTAGAATCGATGTAGGTACACCGATTTCAGCAAAGCATTCGATAAAGTTGATCATAATTTATTAGTATCTAAATTTTCTGAAATCGGGGTACATGGTTGTCTCCTGAGGTAGTATTGTCTTCTTAAGCCTTCAATGGTTCTCAAGTTGTTAATATAAATGGATTCAAATCTGCACTCTTCATCGTAATCTCGGGAGCACTGCAAGACCCCCGTATGGGTGCATTATTATTCCTGACTTTCAGTTAGAGATTGTTTAAACGCTTCACGTAACATATCATTAATTTGATCCTACCTATTATCATATTTAATGCTATTCGAGCCTATGGTCGCTGATATTCACTCGGTTAAGGACTACTACATCTAAGAATGTATTTCTCTGATCTGGGATGATACAGTTCATCTCGCTCTTCGTATGTATGTAGATCAGGACTTTGCATTTCCATTCCTTATATTTCCTTTTATAAAAGAAACTATTCGTGGCTTTCAACTGATGTTCCTTAAGGATGATTACAAACTCTTGACCTATATTCCTAATCCCATACCATGTGCTTCGACAATTAACTTATAGTAAGTCTTATTTTCATTAACTGCTCTATCTAAGTATTCGCATGGTTCTTGTACTTCTTGATCTGGGTGTATGGAAATGGAGTCACATACTTGTATGACTTTTAAGTAGTACTTGCCACCCCTCAGGGGCTCACATCTTGTGAGTACGGGTATTGGCAATCCCGAGGTGTCCCAGCTGGACCTATACCTTTTTTCAACTAGTCTTGGGAAGGGTCCTCTTCTCTGCCATCTTTCCTATATGGCCTTTCTTGGCCAACTCTTGTTTCTTCCGATCCCGACGCCGTTAGGATATTCGAAGGCTAGGGGTCTCTCCTTTTCAGGCTAGTCCTCCCCGGACGAGACTCTGGAACTTCTGCGTGTTGGGGGTCCCTCCGGTAACCAGTCAACTTGAAGCGTACCTGTGGCCGTGCCTTCCTGGGAAGGGGTACGGGGTTGTAGGGACCAGCCATCCCAAAGCTTGGGTGGCTGGAAGCCGGGGGACACTTCCAGGGCGCGGGAGGAATGGATATGGACGTTCGGCGCCACACCAGCGCGGACCCTGCTGTGGGGATTCTATAAGCCGTTCAGCACAAACGTGCAGCGGAAAAGAAGCATAAAGAGATATATAGAGCAAATCGTTGTGTGTGATCTGGTGAACAAGGGGCTGGCTACCCCAAAATAAGTATCGAAAATATGGAGAAAGATAAACAGCAGAACGAAAGAATGGCAGAGAGCGAGAGCGAGATGATGGATAAAGGAAAAGAATTGGTAGACTTAGAAGAAAATGGCAGTGGATGGGAGCCTAACGCGGAATTCTCTAGTATGAAGATGGATCCGTCTTTCAACCCTTTCCTACGGAGGGACTCCAGAATGCATTCTCCGACAACGACAATAAACGAGGTGAAAGAAACAGAACAAACGGAAGAAACATCTGAAATAAATAGTATAAGTGATCAAACAGAGCAAGGTCATGAAACGGAAGATGAGGTATTTTTGGGAAATAAAATAGATAACGAGGAATTTATACAGGAAAGCAGGTTAACTAAAAGGGGCAGGGAGTTCACACCCCCCGAATCGGGTGCCGTGCATAAAAAGGGGAGAATTAGCGATTATATGATACTCAAGGATAAGGTGGCAGGGAAAGATGTCAGAAACATGGAAGACATGGAAGACAGTATCGAAAAAACCAAGCGTAAATACAATGATTATTTATCAAACATACTACACTATGTTGATCAGCTGGACAAGGTAGTAAATGAAAACATAAACACGAAAAAGAAGCTAAAAGGAATTAGGACAAAATTAAAAAGGTACACAGATAAACTGGTCAAAGCAGAGGTAATGGAAACGACGACAACTATTATAGAGAAAATGAAATCAACAATTGTAGGTCAGAAAGCGAATAAAAATAACGGACAACCAGAAATAGTAGAGAGAAACACCCAAGCAGTACAGTGTAACCCGGAAATGATACTAGAGGACATTAAAGAATCCCAAATATATGAATATGATAAGATCATGGGACAGTTCAAAGGTGAGAGAGAGTGGAAGGACCTAAGGGAAATAATTGACCTCACATGGCAAGAGAAGTGCTATCAAAACACGAAAATCGCTTATGGGGTAGACACAATAAGAGAATATAAGACTGACACCGCTATAATCATAGATCAGAAATCTTCAATAGAGGGTGAAGTTTTTCAAATAATAAGAGATATATACCCAGAGGTAGCTATACTTTTTAAGGAGGATCTCGAGAAAATAGAATACTTAAAGAAGAATACGGAAGTGACAACGAGTAAAGGGGGTAAGGAAGGGAGAACAAATACGTTGTACATTCTACCGATTCCTTCGAGGTCCAAGGATAACTTGCTGGATGCGGAACAACTCTTCGAATTGCTAAGAGATTTCAAAAAGGAATTAGAAAACCATGATTCGACAGCTATTAATATTATTATGGGTGAAAACCTGGAAGATGAATATTTGAGGAAATGCGTGGAATTCAATTTTAATGGTACAAACAAACAATTTACCGTGATCGACAATAAAAAGATGAACAAAAAAGCACCGAAACTGATAAATGATGGAAATAAAAACTGGCCGAAGTTAAATGACAGAAATAAAAACTGGCTAAAGCTAAAGGAAGGGACAGAGAAAATTATTGTTAAGACCGGAGGGAAAAACTACGCAGACGTTCTCAGGGATATGAGACAGAATACAGACATGGTGAAACTGGGGGTTCAAGTCAAGAATATAAGAAAAACAGCTCAAGGCGACGTCTTACTGGAGATTAAAGGAGGTGAGGGAAAAGCGCTAGCGGTTAAGGGAGCTATAGAAACCAGTAGTAGTGGGAACAAGGTAGAAAATAAAAAAGACACTACGGTGGTGCATATTGGGGACATCGAAGCTGACATTGAAGAAGAAGAAATAGTGGAAGCAATCCTTAAAAGATTTAGGGGAGCGGCGAAAGAAAATATTAAGATAATATCTTTAAGACCGAACCATAGCGGAAACAAAAACGCTACGGTTGCGATTAAAAGTATCCTGGACAGAGAACTGAATAAAGATGGTTATATAACTATTGGATGGGTGCCCTGTAAAGTAAGAAGCAGAGTGAATATAATGAGATGCTACAAATGCCTGGAATTTGGTCACCGAACAGCGGCATGCAGCGGTACGGATAGATCCGAACAGTGTATAAACTGCCGGAAAGAAGGACATAGAGCTAAGGAATGTAAAAACGAGAGATTCTGTACCAGTTGTAACGCTCCGGGACATAGGGCAGATCAAACGAGATGTCCGCATTTTAGAAAATTAATAGAGGAGAGAGCTAAAGCTACGTCTACGAAGATAGGGTACAGGAATCGTAGCCAATATGCGAGTTGTACAAATTAACGTCGGGAGAGCCTGGGCTGCACACGATGCAGTCCAAGCAGCTGCAGAACGGTGGAACACCGACATTATATTTTACCAGGAGCCAAATAAGACATTGGTGGCAAATAAACGACTAGTACACGATCTTAGGTTAGACTTGGCCATGTATGTAAGGAATACAAAAGTTGGTATTCAAACACACTACGCAAAAAATGGATACATAAAAGTTGAATTTAAGGACTGGACAATATACAACTGCTATTTTTTACCTAATGCACCTCTTCAGGATTTTAAGACGTTTATCGACGAAATCATGGGAGATGCGAGGGACAGTAAAAGAGAAGCCTTAATTATCGGTGATTTAAATGCGAAGTCTACACTTTGGGGCTCGCCCGTATCGCGGAATGGATGGGATCGTTAAATATATCGGCTGTCAACGATGGAGTAAAGCCGACTTTCGTAAGGAGAAGTAGTTCATCCTTCATAGACATTACAATTGCCACGTCAAAACTGGCAAGCATCATAGCAGAGTGGGAAGTGGCAGAAGAAGAATCTCTGAGCCTACATAGGTTTATGTGTTTTACGATCAAGGGTAACAAAGCTAGGCGTCATCTAGATTCAAAGACGCAGTAACGCTCAATAAAAGCATTTTTAGGGAAGCTCTCCTCACAGAACCAAAATTTAAACCTCGGTAATGTTACAGAGATTATTAAATCAGCACAAGAATTTTCCAGCAGGAAGCTCGCAACAGGACTTAGGGCAAGACAGCCCTACTGGTGGAATGAGGAAATAGCGGACAAGCGTCAAGAATGCAATAGAATTCGTAGGAGGCTGACAAGAGCGAGAGGGCGTGGAACTGACATCGTTTGGCTGGAGAATCTTGAAGAGCAATATAGGATCGCAAAAAAAGAATATAAAACTACTATAAACAGATCTAAGAAATCACACTGGAAGACCGTTTGCGACGAGCTCGACAATGATATCTGGGGCGAAGGCTACCAAATAGTTACAAGACATCTTAAAAACCCACCTAGTCCTTATGATATCGATAAGGATATAATCAAAATCCTGGAAGATCTTTTTCCCATGAGAGAAGACATTCGGATAGACAGGCACAGAGTACAAGTAAGGACACCGTTTAGCAGGGAAGAACTGACCGGGGCAGCAGATAAATTAAGGACAAAGAGAGCACCGGGGCCGGATAGGATTACAGCTGAAGCAGTAAAAGAAATGGTCCAATCCATTCCAGACAGTGTACTAGAGATAATGAACAACCTCTTAGAAGGTCAAAGTTTTCCGAACATGTGGAAAAAAGCTACGGTATGTCTCATTCCAAAAGGCACTATACAACAGGATGGTACGAGAAAGTATAGACCAATATGCTTATTGGATACTATGGGCAAATTATATGAAACCATGGTCAAGCACAGGTTGGAAGCCGAACTAGAAGCCAAAAACGGCATCTCAGATTTTCAATTTGGTTTCAGAAGCAAACGATCTACCATTAATGCCATTGAACGAGTGGTTGCGTTGGCTACCGATAGCAGAATGAAATGGGGAGCCATAATCTTAATTGATATTAGAAATGCATTTAACACAGCGACCTGGAGCAAAATCATTAATAGGCTGACGGAGATAGGTATCAGTGAATATTTGGTCAACGTGATAGATAGTTACCTAAATGATAGAGTGATTTCCAAAGGCAAGGCGACGATGCATGTGACGCAGGGGGTGCCACAGGGCTCTGTTTTGGGTCCAACATTGTGGAATGTCCTCTATGATACTGTATTACGGTTGCCAATTCCCGAGGGCTGCGCTACAACAGCATATGCGGACGACTTGGACCTTACAGTAACGGCCACGGACGAGGAATCCCTGATGGAGGATGCAAACGAGTCTCTAGATGCCATTGAAAAATGGATGAAAAATAACGGCCTTACAATGGCAACTAATAAAACAGAGGCGGTAATTATCCAGGGATCAAGGAAACGAGAGGAAATAACCTTTAAAGTGGGCGAGAATATTATAAGACCTGCCAGGCATGTGAAGTATCTGGGGGTTTGGCTAGACGAGAAACTCAGTTTTAAAGAACACGTGAAGCAAATCATAAAGAAAGCCGAAAGACGGGTGACAGCCCTGACTAAAATAATGCCTAACATTAGCGGATTGGGTAGTTATAAAAGAACTATGCTAAATGGAGTGGTACAATCCACAATAACTTATGGGGCACCTATATGGCACGATATACTGCGATACGAAAAGTATAAGAAAATGCTAACAAGCCTTCAGAGAAAAATGCTACTACGTGTGGCTAGCGCATACAGAACGACGTCAGCAGAGGCGTTATATGTTATCACAGGGGTTACACCAATTGACCTCCTAATTAAAGAGAGAGCATATGCATATAAGACCAGAAACGGTATTGGCAGGGAAGAAGAGGCAGCCATTCAGCGAAGAGCCGATACCATGGCCGAATGGCAAAGGAGATGGGACAATAACACGCAAGTAGCACAGTGGACAAAAAGACTTATACCACAGATTGACATATGGATACGGTGCAAATTCCGGAAAACTGACTACTTTATGACCCAATTTCTTACAGGCCACGGGTCATTTAAAACATATACCCACCGAATCGGTAAATCAGAAACGGAGAATTGCATATACTGCGGTCAAATTGATACAGCGGAGCATACGGTGATGACTTGTGATAAGTGGCACAGAGAGCGGTCACAGCTATACATAGAACTTGGAAGGAACTTAACCGTACATAACATAATTGAGACAATGACACAAACACTAGAAAACTGGAGGAAAATACATCAATTTATAAGAACGGTTATGAGTAAAAAAGAGGCAGAAGAACGTAGACTCCAGGGCCTTTAGCGAAGAAATAAGAATGTATGAAAGCTACTGATAGTTGAAACTGAGTTACCTGACTGCCAGATGCACCTGATGTATGGTACACACAACCTTTCCGGGTGCCTTATACGTGGCAAAATGGGGGAGTTTTAGCAGGTAAGAATCCTGCACGCCAACACGTACGGGCGTATTGGTGTCTTAAGAAGATTTCTCCTCCGAAAAAAAAAAAAAAAAAAAAAAAAAAA
>OW679200.1:150387837-150503248 GCA_940337035.1 Agriotes lineatus
AACTCGTCGCACGTGCTTTAAAGGCGTACTTATACACCAGTATCATAATATACTATTAAAGTAAAATTTTTACAAATAACAGAATTTATCAATCTATATACAGGGTGAGGTAAAAGACATGTAAACTTTTTTATTATCGACTAGGCAAAAATCACTTAAAATAGACGTGACTTTCAGTTTATCTTACGTCATCACGTGTCAGTACAGAAGCATGCAACTTTAATGTTGCAAATAGCATCCTATGATTTTTCTTATATTTTTAGAATTGTCAGATGTTTCTGCTTCAGGTAGCAGACAATTATTGGTAGGTTGTATAGGAAAAGTTTTGAAAAAAATCAGCATTAAGTTTTCATCTACAACAAGATTGTGTATGCAACAAGTAGCATGCTTCTTACACGGGGTGAAGTAAGATAAATTCGAGGTGACGGTTATGTGAAGTACTTTCTGTCTAGTAATTGTCTTTTAAAACCTCTTGAACGATTAAGTATGATGCGACGATACAAATAAACACAAGTGGACTATAAACAAACAAAATTGCGTCACTTACCTTTTAATCCTTCCCAGGTACAGGTACATAAGGCTTGGAGGTAAGTGGTTTCGTAACGCTGAAGGGGGGATTCGAACACCGAGTACAAGATACACACGTAGTTTACGACGAGAACAATGTATGTGCACAAAAATTGAATTAGCCGGCGACAACAAGCACGAGATGTTCGCTCTTCGACGGGTAGAGACTAATTACTTTTAGGAACGAAGGATATTTTTCGGGACTCGGGGGTTCTAAGATTTTAGGATTTCTAGGAAAGTGGAACACATGTTAGAATATCGGAGTGGCGCAACTAGTAGGATACAGTCCACTACAAAATAAATTTAAACTACAACGCGAATCTTAAACTTTAAATAATACACGCTACACACAAACAAAAAATATTAATTAAAACTACAACTAACACCTTTTTTAATCAAGAATAAAGAAGTTATAGCTATCCAAGCAGCACACAATACTTCCTAAATATTACGAAACAATATTTATGTTAACACTACGTAGATGTGACACTTACTTGCATTACAGATATATTTGTAGGAAATATTGCCTAAATAATATTTTATAATATTTGGCACATATATCTTTGTTAGTATTATTGAAATATTTCTTAAAAATATTTAGCTAATATTTGAGGAAAATATCATTGCTGTATATTTCCAAATGTGTTTGTAGCATATGCTGGGAATATTACTACAATATTGGCTTCAAAAGTATTAGTAATAATCTAAACATACTTTTTATTCAAAATATTGGCATGCCGAACATTTAAAATATTGTAGAAATATTTGTATTTGTTGGTGTAATATTGAGGATTACCAACAGTAATATCCGAAGTGCTTTAAAATAACCGATTAAATTTTGATTGTTTCTGTCGGAATGTTTTGCTAAGAAATTTGTTAAGTGAATTTGCCGCTCAACAAGATACAAATTCAAACGTCAAAATTTAACCGCAGTTAAAAATGTGTCCAAATTTAATGACTTGTGAATAATTTTAACATGATTATTTCCTTCATATCCATAATAATGAGTAATCACCATGGTTTCTGTCAGTTTAATAATGACTAAAATTCAAACGTCAAAATTTAACCGCGGTTAAATTTATGTCAAAATTTAATCGCTTGTGCATAATTTTAACATGATTATTAAAGGTGCTTCATCAACTGAATTTTATCTATTTATTCAGGAAATAATCACTCCGAACATCCCGCGTGCATGTAAACTAGCCTGAATAAATTCTGACGATTTTCTGTCAGAATGTTTTGCTCTGAAGAAATATATCTCGTAAATTTTCCGCTTCAAAATCCCTCGTGCTGCGCACTCGGGATTCTTGTTGAGCGGCAAATTTACTTGACAAATTTCTTAGCAAAACATTCTGACAGAAAACGTCAAAATTTAATCGGCTATTTTAATGCACTTGGGATATTACTGTTGATTATTAATGGTGCTTTACCAACTGAACTGTTGATTTTGGGGCGGACATTCTGACAGAAAATCGTCAAAATTTATTCAGGGTAGTTTATATGCACGCGGGATGTTCGGCGTGATTATTTACTAAAATAGATACATTATTTGCTCAAGCCATAATATGAGTTACCTATGTCTCATTAACTCAGAGACAATTAAGTAACCCACAAAGACGCTCCATACGTTAAACGGCAGACCAAGACGTAGTTTTAAAAACTGAAAATCTGATCTGCTAGTTCCTATTTGAAAACGGAATAAAGCCCTTTGCAAATGATAAATGCACGGCGTGTGTATAATAACAGTAATGCAACATGAGCACAATGTACAGCAACTTAGATTTTTCCTGCAGTAATTTTAGGTGACATGGCAATCACTGAATCTGAAATATACATACAGGACGCAAATTTAGTAAAAATAACAAACACAATTTTATATAAGTAATGCTCCTAACGGTAATATATTCAAAATGGCAATAATTTGCGCCCTTCTTCAAGGGAGCCATCGGGGCTCCGCTCCTCTTCAAGGGGCCTTGGGGGCTCCACCCCTCTCCAGGGGGACACTCGGGGCTCCGCCCCGGTCGCGAAATCGAGGCGACGCCGACGGTGAAATGCATGTAAACACAAATGGGGGCATCGCGTCTGTAATTGTCGTGACACACACGTTTGGATCGTTCTCCTTTATTTATATGATATGGTGGTAATTTTAACGTTTTGTTGATGGAGAATTTTAACTTACACATTTTCTATAAAAATTTAATTGTGTGAAAATGTACTCTCGCTTGTACACATATTAAACAAAGTGATACATTGAAATAAAAGTATAATTTTAAGTTAATTGGAACTTTTTTAAAATAGTGCATCTCCCGACTTCTTAAATATATACTGAAACGTTTATTTACAAATCTGAGGCAGACGAGCAAAGGAAACATCAATCCAGGTGTAAAAGATGGCATTAAATTAAAAATAAATTTCTTAATAGAATACTCGTACCAGTACTGGCATACTTAAAGTTTAAAGTACCTAGTAATGTAACAATGCAAATATTATTTTTTAAACGTCACCAATTGTAAGTAAAATTTACGGATCTATAGTGTTTTTTTTCAAATAGTCCTAAGAAAGCTCGCCAGCTAAGCTCAGTGAAGATGGCGTGTGGTTCCTTATAAGATGTAATTACAAGTTATTGTGGGACCCAACAAGTCTTTGTTTACAACAAAGATACTCAGATGAGTCGAGAACTTATAAAATGAAATAAATCGCAGCAGGTAATCGTACAATATTTGAAATACAGAAACGTAGTAGTAACGAAATCAAACAATTAATAACATAAACAGTGTATTGCATTTATTAAGCAAACTTTCTATATAATAGCCAGTAAAAAAGATTCTAAAAGCACTACTTAAGCGAAAGCCCGGAAATAGCATTTTATACTAGTAATTAACCACATACCAATGAGCAATTAAAGACTAAAACATAAGTATAAATTAGGGTGCCTTGATGTCAATTTGACGTAGTTGTCCTAAATTACTTTAGAGTGAGAAAGAACAACAATATGTGCGTACCTTGATTGTTGTCTTCTCTCACTCTAAGGCGATTTAGAGTGAAAGGGGACAACGATCTGTCCGTACCCTGGTAAAAGACAATTACATCAAATTGACATCAAGCACCCTAGTATAAACTACAAACGGTAATTCTCCAATTAACTTTACGCTAACCCTTGAATGCTTGTAGGACGAATATCATTAACCCACTTTAGAATCGGCTGAGTCCTGAAGGCAACCAATCAGATGCGTCGGAACAGTTTCACACGAAGGTCAGAACGCCAGACCAAAAAGGAATAATTCCACAACCCTGACGGAGCTGCGTCGACGCAGTTCACTAGGTCGTAATTACTTATCTGAAAAATGAAGCTTCTGCAGTGGATGGCGCATATGCGAGCGGCCAATTAAACTACGTTTACATGACTACGACGCTCCAAATGAAGAACCGTTTGTACGACTAAGTTTATACAACAAAATAAATTCTAATATTAAGTACGCTTTCTACAGGTTAGAAGTTATCTTGCGAAACTTTTTCAGATTTTCATGCTTCAGGGTTCTTAGATGATGAAAAACATGTTTTATCATTTCCGTCTATCTGTCTGTTCTTTTTGTCCATTCACCTGTTGGAGGTATAGCTCAATAACTAGCTGTTATAGAAAGACGATATTTTGCGCGCGGATTATATGGCTATCTCGCTCAAGGTAACCACTTTTAAAAATAAAATCTTGTCTATTTTTGCTTTAACTGAGGAATAGATAAAAGTAATGATTTGAACATAGTTCAGGCTTTAGCCTTGACGAAATTGAAACTGAAGAGATACAGGTTGAACATCATAAATGGGACAGTATTGTATAGCATTCTTATAACGCAGCAACAAGCGCATATAATGCGCGCCGGGTCATGACGCAGTGGTTAAAGCAAATGACACGGTCCGACAGATGCCTGTGAAGTCGAGTTCGAGTTTCAGTCGAAATTGATTTCCTTAATTTGCAATGTAATTGGCAATACTAAGTGTTTCCTTTCACTGTTTCAGTATTATTAGCAATGTTGATATATTTGTACCTATTTTTACATAATATTGAACACTCTTGTTTGCCCTTGTTATTTGAAGATGTGACGCTAGTACGGTGCTCTTTTAACGATTTGTGTGGCGTTTGGAAGATGCGCAGTTTTGGCGAATTTTTGCAAGTTGTACGTACTGCAGGTGAATATTCTTAAGGTCATTTTGAAGATATCGTCAAGGGCGAATTTTCTGGAGAGGTTGTGAACATGTAAGATTCGAGGGGGCGAAAATACGGGGGGTTAAAACGATGTTTTTGACACGAAACCGTTCGGTTCTGTTATATCGCATACTTTTTGTAAGATCCAAATGTGGAGGTGCATTTGTAGCGAATTGGATGTTCACATCAAAAGGGAGAAAGAAAAAATGTCGATTTTTATTTGGCAGTATGTGGATGAATCTGTGGGTTTTTAAGAATTTTGCAGCTCAGGTTGATTGATTTAGGGGTTACAAAATGGGGAAACCGTTGTAATTATCAGAAAAGCCTTAAAATTAATATTTGTGTGAAATTCGCTGTTTGCAGACATTCTACTGGTCGATTGTATTTTTTAAGATAATTTGGGAGGTGCGAATTTGGTGGCCCAGGTGGATTTGGAGGATGAAAAATGGGGCAAACGTTATAATTATCAGAAAAACCTTCAAAATAATATTTGCGTAAAATTCGCTGTTTGGAGGGTTTCTGCAGGTCGAATGTATTTTTTAAGAGAACTCGGGAGCGTGGAAATTTTGCAGCCTAGGTGGATTTGGGGGTTGCAAAATGGGGAAAACCATTATAATTATCAGAAAAACCTTAAAATTAATATTTGTGTGAAATGATTTGTTTGGAGGCTTTCTACCAGTGTTTCTATTTTTAAAGATAATTCGGGATGTGGGCATTTTGCGACCCAGGTGGATTTGGGAGTTGCAAAATAGGGAAAACGTTATAATTATCAGAAAATGTTTAAAATCAATATTTCTGTGAAATTCGCTGTTTGGAGACTTTCTACGGATCGATATTCGAGATGTGGGAGTTTATCAACCCAGGTGCAGTTAAGGGTTAGAGAATGGGAAAAACCGTTATAATTATAAGAAAAACTCTAAAATTATTAGTTGTGTGAAATACGCTGTTTGGAGGCTTTCTACTGGTTAATTGTATTTTTTAAGAAAATTGCGGTATTTCGGAATTTTGCAACCCATGTGGATTTAGGGGTTGCAAGATATGAAAAACGTTATAATTATTAGAAAAGTCTTAAAATCAATATTTCTGTGAAATTCGCTGTTTCGAAACTTTCTACGAATCAAGTATATTTTTTAAGAGAATTCGGGATGTGGGAGTTTTGCAGTCCTGTTGAATTTAGGGATTGCAAAATGGGAAAAACCTTAAAATCAATATTTGTGTGAAACTTGCTGTTTGGAGGTTTTCAGCTGATCGATTGTATTCCTTAAGAGAATTCTGAATGTGGACATTTTACAATTCATATGTATTTGGAGGTTGCAAAATGAGGTAAACGTTATAAATATCAGAAACACTTTAAAATTAATAGTTGCGTAAAGTTCGCTGTTTGGAGACATCTACTGATCAATTGTATTTTTTAAGAGAATTCGGGATGTGGGCATTTTGCGATCGATGAGGATTTGGGGGTTGCAAAATGGGGAAAACGTTATAATTATCAGAAAAACCTTTAAATCAATAATTGTGTGAAATTCACTGTTTGGAGATTTTATGCAGGTCGATTGTATTTTTTAAGAGAATTTAAAATGTGGGAATTTTGCTGCCCAGATGGGTTTGGGGGTTGAAAAATGGGAAAAACATAATTATAAGAAAAACCTTAAAGTAAATATTTGTATGAAATTCGCTGGAGATTTCCTGCTGGTCTATTATATATTTTAAGAGAATTCGGGATGTGAGAGTTTTGCGGCCCAAGTGGATTTGGGGGTTGCAAAATGGGGAAAATGTCATATTTATCGGAAAAACCTTAAAATCAATATTTGTGTAAAATTCGCTGTTTGGAGATTTTCTACTTGTCGATTGTATTTTTTAAGAGAGTTCGGGATGCCGTTGTGAGGTTGAGTTACCTTATTTGCTCAATTTTTGAATAAGGATAATGTGCAATCTTTTTATTCTGGCCCTTTGTGAAATTGTAAATTTGCAAGGAAACAGTAAATAGGGTGTCGGATTGTATTTTACCCCAAACGACAAATCCTTTTAAAATATATTTACTGAACAATTAACACAAAACTAAAAATAGACATCAATTAAACAACTCAAAGGTCTACTCACATTTAATCCCTTTTTCACACTGTCCTGTTCCTCGTAATAAAAGCATCTTCGCTCCAGTTCTTATATTTGATATTAAAGCACGTTTCGTGAGTAAACAAAATAAACTATGAACAATAATATGTGGAGCTGCCGATCGGATACCTTGTAATTATCAGAACTTCTTTAACACAACTAATAAATGTAATAATAAGAATGGCTCATTTAAGCAGTACAGATTCTAAAGTTATATAAAAATTTTTGAATGTAATATCGAATTCAACATCTTTATCTAATTTCAAATTAATATTAAAGTGAACTAGATGCTGAAAAGGTTCAAAACTGTAGTACGTATTATTCATTAATGATCTGCTATGTAGTAGAATTTCGTAGAAACGTTTCGCGTATAATAAACAATAATACAGATGTGAACAATTTTAAAACTTTTTTTTATTTCTATTCCTTGTAAATTTTTCAGATTTTCGAAATTTTATGCCAAACTTTAAAGTTAGCAAAATTCATTTTCAATGCACTAACGAAGGTTGGTAAATTGCAACTGTTAATTTTGTTTTTAAATCTATTCTAAATACTTTATCATTCTCTACACTTTTGTCACTCTGGTACCTCATATGAAATTGTATAGTTTCTCATATATCTTTTCCTATGCCTTCCAAGTTCTTCAACTTATTAATATACATTTTGACTTTTATCCTTATTTTCATGTACAGTTTTCGATCTTCGAATTCCTTTGTCATTAACCCTTTATAATATAAGCAATTTTTCCATTGGTTTTATGCCTATCTTTGTTCCATCATCCTTATTAACTTTTTAGTGGGATTCTGGTCTTCTTTCGTATGCCGGTTGTACTATAAATTGCTGTATGTGTTGATTTTTAATTTTTAATATTTTTAATATCCAAAGCTAAAGATATCTTTCCACGTATGATCGAGTATAGGTAGTAAAATAGAAACGCCTAGCCCTTGATTAATCTAGTAGCTCTGGGGTTTGGAAATTACAAAGATTAGTGAAGAGAGATCGATACGTAAAAAGGAAGAGATTTCATTCAAGAAGGATGTAGATCCAGCTAGGGTACCTAGGGATAATCAGTTTGATGCTTACCATATATGAATCTCTGAGGGACATTTACATTTGTGCAAAGTAAAATAGGTTGCTATATGATAAAATTTTTGTTTAGTGTTTTATGCTCGAGGTTATTTATATAGAAAATGTTTAGAAAAACATGTCCGTATGCGCTTAAGCAATAAATTATTACTGGATTATTTTCACAATGCACCAAATATTTAAGAAAATTATAACAGAGCCTAAATAGAAAATTATTTTCCATATACCGCTTCGGTACTATTAATATCGATTCCATCATGTTGCTATGAACAAATGCTCAGAGATGCTGAGATTTTCGTAAACAATAAATATTTAGTGAGATCCGACTTGTGCGAAAACGGAAAATAGTCAGATACATTATAATTTAACTTTTAATTAGTTTATTGCGTAGTAAATACGATAACAACACTACCAAAAACTAGCAAAACAAACAATTTTCTATATCACTGACTAAAACTCTTTAAATTGTTTTGCCATGTTACACATAAACTAGCCGAAATTCTTCTGCTCGTCTTGTAAATTATTTAGACTTACTTAGAAGTTTTTTTATCTTTAGCATTCTTTTAATCAACTATTTAAATATTCGCGTCCTTGTCCTATGTCCTATGAAGTATTTTGTGTGCTTAGAGCTTTTTCATTCTCACACTAACGAGAATCGTGTCTGCTTGATGTTCCAACCAATTCAATTACAAGAAACTTCAGAACCACTATCAAATTATCCGGAAGTCAATTCCTTCTAACTTTTTTATCTCTTAGAATTCTCTACATATATGAACTAGTTACGTGAACATCCACTTTATGACATAAACAGTTCAATTTTGATATATCAATATGAATTTCTCACACGCATTCCCAATTGTTTTATATATCTGTTTGATGGGTGGCGTTTCCAGATAGGCCTGCAGACCTTTCTAGAAGCAAAACGCACCCCAATTGCCGATTGCCCTGTAATAGTACCGGCCGGAGTTGCAATTTATCGTTATGAAAGCTGTTATCCTATTCCTCTATCTCATGCCTTTTTCTAATGTAGTACTAAGCCTGGGCATTAAAGAGGCCTTATTGTGCTTCGCTTTAATATGCTAGAAAGTAAATCCTGGCTCGCTGATGTTGAACTTGGTATGGCAACTGAAATTATGGCCGACGCTGTTATAACTACATTTTACGGCTTCCCGTCGTTCACTTTAAATATCTTGTTTCACACAGGATGTTCATGCATCATTAATAAGTGAAATTTCCAGTTAAATCTGTGACGGAAGTCTTCGTTTTATAAACATTCCTGTTGAACATTGGAGAATTTCAGTTGAATGATTTATTAATTGCAACTTGAACCTTGGGTTCAACTTGAATGTATTATTTGAATATTTTTTCATTTGTAGAGTCGGAGGAAATACCCGTTTCCCAGAATATTGAAAGAGAAGATATAGAAAAATCACTGGGAGAGGGCCTGAATATTGATGATGTAACGCTGCGTTATATATGTCAGTGAAACTTTATCATGCATACAAACTTTGTGTTTCTACGCTTGATACTCTTGAAACTTCTATAGTGTAGTGTTTCAAAGATGTGGTTTACACAATTCGGTTTGGAACTACATACGTACTTAAAATTTTCATTATTAAAGTATTTGGGTAAGCATGCGGCAGAAGAGTGTTTTATACTATGCAAAATCTCTTAAAATAAGTTAAAGTAAGGTAGCACTATATACGCATTCGATTAATAAATAATTATCCTAACTCGGGAGATCAAACTAGTTTCGTGAGTGCTTTTGTAGACGTCGTAAATATATTACTTTGGAAAACAGTACCCACATCGCTTTACGAAGTCTTATTTAAACAGAAGGAGAGAAAGAAATGCACGTTCATTTAAAATTATTATTTACTTTATATCTCCGTGCCGACCTAAATACACTACAGTTCCTTAGCGCTAATTTACTACAGCAGAGAATAATGGTTCTGCAGTTTTCACAGTACAGTTTGCTAGTGAGATTTTAATAGTGGGTGGTGTAATTTAACCTGTTTCAACAAAAAGTAATAACTAATTATTATATTGAGGTAATGTGCACTTGTTCACCACGAAAATAGAAATGCTTTGAGTAGGTGTAACTCTCAGTAAAAACGTTGCTAAACATAACCGATTTTTTAATATAAGAGTGAATAATCGTCTATACTAAGCTTGAAATTGAATAAACGGAGCTTAAAGTTGAGGAATAAATCAAACGAGAGGTTCGAAAATAAAAACCAACGTGGTTTCCAAGGAAGAGTGAAAAAGTCTAAGTGCGAGGGAAGAAAGGCGACCACTTCAGTATACCTATACATATAATAATAATAATGAAACACTATTACATGAACATACAATAATTAAAAAGAACCTTATTTATATAAAATCTCGTTTAAGAATAAGACGTTAGACCACTTAGACCAATACAATTCGCGTGTGATATTGAACTATCATATTTATTCAAAGTAAAATCGATAAAAGAAGAAGCATTAATAGTTTACACGCGTAAACAGTTTTAATTTTACAGTTTTGTTGAAACTCTTAATCGAAATTCGTTGTCTCTAATATGGTGCTTTTAATGCGACTTCTTTGCTTAGCCCTATACTCCACTATAGTGTTAATATATTGCCCTGGGTTGCTAGTTTAAACAGTCGTAGAAACATAAAACTCGATATAAATCGCAGTATGGCTTAGGGAGTGTCAATATTGCTCTGGCTGGCCGGCTCGTTTTCGCCTAGAATGCTGAAATTGTGCATGCAAATACTTCCAGCAATTAAAACCCAACAATTTACATAAAAAATATATAATATGTAAGGGAAACACAAATACAGGAAAATACATTTACATAATACACTCCAAGAATAAACACGTTGCCAACGCATACAGTTTACGCTGCCAACAATATAAACTTCTTACAGTAAATATTTACGGGCGAAAGTTGTATCTACTAGCGGTGTTACCTATTAAATGTAGGTGAGCCTTATATTTAATTAGAGGCTACAATTCAAACACAAACCGTGTGAAAATGTTTAAGTCTCAAACAGAACTTCCTTGAAGACGGGCCTGGTTCCTCCCGGGCCGCGCGTGCAGTTATTTGATTCAGCAGTGACGCTCCGTTGTATTTACCTCACCCTCTTTCCCAGATATCGCAAGATTGCGTCATTCGCTATTAAGCTTCAGGGTTCCTCAATTTCACTGATTCGTACAGTAAATGGAGGTAGTTAATTATAGTAACTAAACTGGCTCTAGTATTCCTGCCAAAAGCCGTGGTCCGCGCTGTGTGCTGCTTTGAAGCCAACATTGCGATTTCTAGCTGTGTCGACTGGAACACCTCAGGGTTGCTTACAAGGTGATGGTTCACTTTCGAAACTGCATTTCAGCTTGCGATTCTATAGGTGTAGGTGGCTTTTTAACGTAGATCCACACAGTCACTTTCTTTAAGCACTTAATTTGCATGCGTAACTTCCCTTGGGTCTTGGGCGTACGCTCCGGTCGCTTAATCAGGAGCGACTGTCTCCGCGATCATTCACGCCCCGCTGGCTTTGTTCTGTTTCTATTGCTTCGATCAGCTCTCTTCGCGCATTCACTTGCACGCGTGAAACTGACAATGCGTTTAAATTAATTGATATATAATGAGGAATAAGGTTCAGTTTTATTACTAGCAGGATATGGTTAAATACCCAATATTATGCAATATATAGGGTAACACGAATCGGCCCATTACATGCTTTATAAAGTATAAATTATTTTCAAATTTCTGAAATATTATTCGTTCTTACTAGAATAGCATCAGTACTATATTTACGAGCAAATCGATTAATAGATGAAGGATTTTTATTTATAAATTTTAAGATCACAAACTACCAGGCGCTGAAAAATGTCAAACTTGACAGAAGTACTGGTATCTCTGATGCTATGTTAATTATTACTTAAAAAACTAGTACAGGCAACATTGTAATTGGTAATTTGGGTTGCCTACTCTACTCTATTTTTTCGCTGCGCCGAGTATAGTTATTGAGGCGAAGTTCTATGACCATTTCGTAATATATGCGTCTTCAAAAAATGGGAACCAATTGTGTACAACAAATATAAGATTCAAATTGATTTGAGTAAATAATGTAAGAAATTATTGGACCAGTCTATTTTATGCAAATATTGACATCATTCATCACACATTCTTTGTTAACATCAGCGCTTTTTCTTTCTTCTCTCTTGTTAGCTTCCAAACCACTGGTGATCTTTAGGTTTTCTAACCCCTACCTCTCTGTTCAGAACACCTTTAATCACTATTTCTGATGGTATTTCCTTAACAAACAGTTTTCTCTTGTAATATGTCTCTCAGTTCTCTTTCATACTTTTCTTGTTCGTTTTTGTTATCAAGCTTTATTACTTTCAATATTTCCTCTTCTTTTCCTGATGTTAACCTATTTTATGGTACCTACTTTTTCTTGTTGTATCTTTACTCTTACAATAAAATGGGCCGAGGATATATCAGCCCCTCCATAGATTGTTATATCCTTCATACTCCTTTCGCTTCGTGTATCAGTCAATAAATGATTTATTTTATTCACATTATCACTACTAGGGTTAATTCAGGTTTCTTTATGTATGGCCTTATGGTCATAGCAGTAGTTTCGACTCATACTTTTATCCATGGCAAAATGTACTACCATACTCCCATTTTCATTGTTTTCTACATCTAAGCTACTCTTTCCAACAGTTAGTCTAGATGCATTTTAATTTTTGCGTTACAATCTCATAATTTTAATGTAATATCTTCGTCATCTTCCATATTCTTACTCTAATGCTTCATAAAATTCTGCTTTTGTGTCTATGGCTTCCCTTATGATCGTGCGTAGCTGTTAATTATATTTACTTTTTGATATTTTCCTGCTAGTCTTATTCTACACGTTCTCTCCGACTTGGACATGGGGCATAAATTCTGTAACTAACGGCCTGAGTCTTCAAATCCTGTATTTCCGTACTTTTTTTTTATGTAGTTTCTTGCTGTGCTATTAAGTCCACCTTATACTTTTTTAACACACAGATTAATTTTATCAGTAGGCCCTCCTCAAATGTACTCCTTACATTCCATATTACTAACATAGTCGAACATAAAATGTTAAACAAGACTGATATTCGTATGATGGCGGAACGTAATACATCAATACAAAAATTACTATATACCTTTATTTTGTTAATTATAAAAAGCTTCTAATAAATTCCAAGATGTTGAGCTATTAAAGGTAGTAGATTTAATAATTGTCGTAAGTCGTTAGCCTTATTATATCCCCACAGCAGACTTTAAGTCGCACTCCACATGCACATGGCCTAAGTCATAAGTCAGTACTGAGGCCATATTAGGGTCGTGTGTGTGAAGAGAAAAATTAACAATACCAATTAAGGTCAATTAATTGTTTGGAAAGGGACGGAGAGGGAGTCACTACCATATACATATTTAATTTGGAATCGTAGTTAATGAGCAATGGGACCACTCGTTCAAAATTAGATGCTGAATTGAGTCAGAGGCAAAGGATTAGCGAAAAGAAAATTGCTTTCCAACTATGTCTTCTGTGTATTACGTTCTGATATCGCAAGAATCTCAATTTTTCGTATGCTCCCAGAGCTACTATGTGAGTGACAACTTATTTGACGTGCAGACCTTCAAAATTAGATTTTTCGTTGGCATCTGCAATAAATGTATACTTTACCCGAAACATATACAAGGTTTTTCACTGGTTCGCAATTGTTGTTGGAAATTATTTATTGATTATGGCACCCAACCCCACTTGTAAAAAATATCTTTTATTAGCTATGATGAATCTAATTTAGTTACTTTGCACACACTATAATAATCTTTCGCTGGTTTATTTTACTGGCATTTACAGAAATATTTGGAGAGTTGTTAATTTTAGCAAAAGCAGTGTAAAACTGGTTAGTCTTCCTCAGCGAAAAATTAATTAAGACCGAATTTATAACTATCTACCCGTGAGTAAGTTGTGAAACCTCCTTGTCGCTGCGTAAGTAAAATATCATTATAGCCTTTTTTATGGCGTGTATTCTATTATTTGTACCCGTACTCGTGGAATCTCGATATTGGTATTCGACTCGTTCGTGGGCGTTTACTCTCGTGAAACTAGTGCTGAACTAACTCTGCAAGCGGTATCGAAAATGTTCACTGTAACAGTCTGCAATCACTGTACTTTATTTACTATGTACTTGATATTCCAATGAAGGGGGTGATCGGTAATAACGTTTGTAACCAGTTACTGTTTGCTTCATTGATATCTTCCGCATTTCATTTGTCGGATTGATGCATTAGTCGATTAATGATTGGATGAAACTAATGTTTAATTATGTGCTTCTCGGTTAAGAGCTGGTTCATTATTTTATTAAATCAAATTAAACTTTAAATTTGTTGACTTTGTGACTTGACATTATAATATTGATTGCCATATTGTTAAAGAAATAACATTAATTGAATGGCCATATAAATCTTCCCTAACCGCTACAACAACCCGAAACGGGTCAACCCTCAAACAATGAGTTCTATTCTTTTAATGTTTTCTATTTCAGCTTGATGGCTTTGATTAACTTCACTTTCATGAATTCACATTATTCAATTTGCTTAATGTCTAAATATCGTGCTATGTTCTTCCTTCTACATCTTCAACATTCATTCATGATGGTTGTTATAAAAAACGTTCTTTTAGGTTATCCAAATAACAGAAACTCAGTTCCGAAAATATTTTAATAAAAGTTAGCGGAAACTTGGCGACTTGCAATTTTGTTAACGATTAAATCATAGATAGTGTAAAAGTGTTTTCGTATACTGTAACTGTTTCTTTGATTTTCCAGCTGAAATGCGGAATTTGAATTTCTATGTTCTTAGTAGAGCGGCAAGAGATTGTATATCAAGGAATAATTGTTGGAAGACACATCATATTTGCAACGTTTATTATCTTGGATAGCTCTTTTTGTTTGAATTAAAAATACAATCACAATATTCGTGTTTCGGTATTCTTTAAAAATTAATCAGGTATGCAGATATGGACAGGATTCAAAACTAAAGAGACATTTGGACTAGGAATGGGCGCGTGACGTGAAAACAGTCGGCCACGGCGGTTCCCGACGTGTACGTGAGTAACATTTGAAAATCGGGCCGTGAACGTGAGTGTAGTTTACGTTTTACGGTAATTTTACGTTAAATGTTTAGTTACGAATAAAAGACTGCAAGGTGTCCCGGTGCCCACCCATGTAGAAGATCTAGATTTGAAGTGGGAGGTCATTGTGCTTCTGTGTGGCAGCCTGCAGCGACGAAGCTTCGCACTTGTGCTGTGAATGTTGTGTTTACAGTCAATCGCGTGTCTGCGATTGTAGGCGACCAAGTAGAACTTACTTGTAGTTCCCCAGACGTAAAAGTACTTTTAAACCGAGGAATTGTTGCCTAGCAACATATGCCTTTTTGTACTCGTACTCGGGAAATGTCAATACCAATGACAGCTTTTGGTAAAAGGTTGCAAGAAACGTTTTTGTGAGAAATCAGTATTTATACCTTATTGTAAGCTATTGTAGTCAATTTTTATTTATTTCTTTTTGTGTCCACTATTCTGATTGCAACATATCACGTATATTATTTCACGTGCAAACTATATTTAATATATATCAGCTGTACGATTGCAACCAGGTCGTGTTGCGGCTAATATTTAACTGTATGTACAACTGGGCGAAATTTATCACCGTATACCCTATATTTGACGGCATAATGTGTAACTTTATGGCTGGTTCAGAGTCCTGTTTGTCAATTTGACGAGAAATGACGTCGTAGGTAGCCAAAATTGATAAAAATTGTAAATCTGGTTTGAATTGCAAATATTCCGTGTTAGAACAATTTTTCGAACCTGTGATTGCCGTATTTTTAGACCAAAACTTATCATTTTCTCGATTCACGTAAGTTAAATTCGTAGTTTAGTGATGTTATCAAACCTTGATTCTGCACGAACCTTATTTCCGTTTAGTATATTAACACTCTGCCGTTCATTTATATTCGCCTAAATTCAATTATAAATCCACGCTTTGTTATCATATGCGAAGCGTTGCAGTTTAGCTTATTGGATTCTCCGAATCTTTGTTGTTCTAACAGGCCCAAAACTTCCCGCGAGGGCTCAGGAAGAATTGTTGAGTCAGATTTTGTCATTCTAGAATTTTCCTGAACGACTTGCATAAGCTAGAGAGAGATCGACCTTTAAGTGGCGGTTGCGCAATTTATTTTGACTTCTGAGATCTTAGCGCGAAGCTTTAATAACTGTTCGGTTCTCAAAGGGTTGAGGCGTTGTTGATTCCGGCGGGGCTTTGGCTCTGTCGTCAATCGAAATTGTTCAATTGTGTCGTGGAAAGGTTTTTCTGTTCCGTGGAGCTGGTACCTTCGAAGGTACGCCAATGGCGGATTATTAAGTAAAGTCACCAAGTACCGTCCTGCATCTACCTGTCGTACGGTGCTTCATTCTTCCCCTCTCCTTTTGTTGTCTCGATCTATTCCGAATGTGGTGGAGCTTTAATTAGTGAACATCTTTTACCTCCCGTACCGGCGTACAGCCCTAATTCAAAGGTCGTAAAGAACCCGTTCTCTCGACTGAGTTTTTCTAGCTGGAGCACCTTTTGTTACCGCCATCGTAACAGAGCTAGGGCCGCGTAGGTATTGTAGGTATATTTCCCGATTATTTCGTAAAGTCGTGTTTATGCGGTTACATCCGGTCTGTACATAAAATATTGTATGCACCTCGTGCGTAACTAGCGTTTATGTCCCTTGTCGTGTTGGAGCTCAAGGCGTGGCGCGTTATAATTTTTACATCGCCGGCCATATACTCCTTCTTACGCCCTTGGTTAATGAAGAACTATAGTCTATTAGTTACAATTCATAGATACTACACCATTGAAATAGAATATATTGAATTAAAAAATTATGGAATAGATTGAACTGCTGAAAATCGTTAGCAATGTATTAATTCCAATAATTGAATTTTATGTTAAAGTGCGAAGATATTAATTATATTTTCATAAATAAAAGAGTTGGGTTACTTTTGCATATAAAAATCAGCATTCTAACGACAAAGTTCTTAATTTGAAATGAATGGAACGAATGTAGGGTGCCGACGGGCTAAAATTTTAAATTGGAGTTTAAGTTAGGCACATGGTCTGAATTTAAACTGACATGATCGGAAGAAAGTATACCTTAAAATTAAAAAGGTATTGATTTGTTTAAAAAAAAGTGCTCTTAATATTTCCAGAGCTTGAGATTAAATCAGGTATTCATTATCCACATTTAGTGCGGTTAGGCTTCGCAGAGGCTGTGTTTAAACAAGCATCGATTTATTATAAAACTATACTGTTACCCATCCTAGAATTTCGCTTATAAACAGAATAAAGGCAATAAAGTATACGGTAACATAATATACAGCTTAAAACAGCTATTGTGCTTACTTCAATCATGTATCAGCAATACAGGTAATATGAGAACATATAACTTACAAGTTCATCCAAATTATTGTATTAACACAAGTTTTCTAAATAATATTACAGCCAAGATGCTTTTCTAAAGTAAAGAAGTGGAAACCTTGCCGAATTCTGTTAGAATGTGCTTCATTGATTAGTGTTTGCTATTAGTATCGATCGATGCTCGCACGAAACGGAAGCTCAATTAGCAGCATTGTTAAGACATTTTACAGGGAGAAAGAGTGCAGATTGCAGCCCAATTCTTGCATTGTAAGAGAATAAAAGCAAGGTACTTAGATAATTATCTTGACCTTATTTTTACTTTATTTTAAGTAGGAAGTCGAACCATTGCATCCTTTTTTACAACTAATACGAATCAGAGATTAAAGTAAAATATACTTTTGTGGAAAGCAAAACCATGCTGTTTGTATATTTAGATTTAGACCATTATGCATGATGTTTTCCTTATTACTTAACTTAGTTTTTCGTGCTAACGTCTGGAATCTCGTATAGTAATTACATCCAGGTAATCATGAGTATTCCTATTATTTGACAAACGACGTCAGGGATTGGACCGTATCATTGTTGAGGTAAAAGAATATGTAAATGCAAAACAATATAGAAACACATTTATACAGCATTATATAGCATTCTACACCAAGTTGTGGACTGCCATTGGTTTGAGTGACAACCGTCACTGCTGAGATCAAGTAATAGCGAACTATAGTATACCAAAACG
This sequence comes from Agriotes lineatus, assembly GCA_940337035.1. Classification (NCBI taxonomy): domain Eukaryota; kingdom Metazoa; phylum Arthropoda; class Insecta; order Coleoptera; family Elateridae; genus Agriotes; species Agriotes lineatus. Next base: position 150,406,032 of record OW679200.1, read on the forward strand.
ATTGAAAAATATGTTAAATTACGAAGATTGTTCAATAGAAATACTTTTGGATCACGTAGGCACGACTTGGTCATCATGGCACATGCATGATATTATTGAAATTGTTTGCTGGCATATTAGTGAGGTATCTGCCAAATTTCTTTGCAATTGTTTCTCTGTGGCCATTTTTATAGAGCTAGGTAATGGCGATTACTACAGAAAATCCGTCCAAAGATAATGTGCCTACTGGTATTCAATTTTTAGCCGCCAAAGGACGTTAACCACTAGAAATCCATGAGAGAATGAAGACTGCCGATGTTGACTATAGTTATTCTTGCATAGTAGCGATTTAGCGGTGCAGAAAATGTCGACAAGAAAGAGTTGACAAAGACTTCGCTCATCTGCGACATGTTCGAGTTGCAATTTCTGATGAAAATGTGAGACGTTTGAAAACTGCAAATAGAAGCATTAAAATCACATAACTTTCTGAATTGATGAGCATCAGTGTAGAAAGTCTTCGTTCCATTATTCATACTCCTATTATCACAAAGTTCGTTAAAACAATCACTAAAGGGGCAGCGTTTCACTTCGGACCTGAAAGTGCAGACTGCCACTCGAAAATAGTTTCGTCAACAGTAGCAAGTAATTTACCAATAGAGAATCTGTAGATTAATACAACACTGGGACCCATACCTTAATATTAAGAGATTTATTTTTTTAAATTGAGTTACTTGATATTATGCTACAATCTCCAAACGTGTTTCTATTGAAGAATCCTCGTATTTTATCTGAAATGACACGGTTCTAAGGAATTTAAAAAATGCTCAGAGATGTTTATGAGACCCTCACTCTTTCTTGAGAGACAGATTTCCAAGTTCGCACATATATTTTAGTATAAATAACTAAACCTTCAAGGATTGTAAATAATAACGGTCAATGTATACGTAAGTAATTCAGAGGTAGGAATTTACAATAAACTTAGTTGTCAAAATTAGGTCTAGGATAACTAATGAATGACATATTTTTAGAAAATGCATATTTATCACGTTCAAGCCGAATTGAAAATGGCCATCGAACTGGACATTTAAGAACTTCCAAAATTATGGTATTAACTACTACTACTACCAACACAAAGTTTTTTAAATTCAGAAAGGTTGTCTAAATGGAAATTCAGATTGAGGAAAACTTTCACTATTTTTATATCTAGTCTCATCTACTAACATTTCTCCTGTACCTGGGCTTAGGACCGGCAACGCTGCAAATGGGCTACTCAGTCCACCTCTTGACAATGCAGGTAAAGAAAACAATACAACTGTCTAGATAACAACACACTCTACGGACAGACTGCGAAGACCAAAGGAGAGACAGTCATCAGCAGCTACGATACAAAGATTTCATTTATGAAACTTTAAAGATAAACCCCTAAACCATTCGAAATAGAGAAGAACTGTCGCCAGCGACAAAGTCCTTAAAGTTCTTAGTCGTAATGTTGCCTAGACGTTACGAATGCTCGTCTTGTGGAAGGGTTATTACTCTAGGCATAAGGCTTCTTAGTCATACATACTGCGATACTATACTAAATGAGGAAACTTGTATGTGTAAAATAGTGTTGTATTTTTTAATATTTAACCCAGGATTTAGATAAGTTTAGTCGCCCGTTAGAAATTTAAAAAACAATTTCAATTTAAATAATTAGAGAAAACTATAAACCTAAACATTATATGAAATAATATAAATAAATAATACATTTTTGATTTATTATTATTTTTAATAGCTTTTGTATTTCAGATTACTAATACTGACAATGACCTAATAATTATCTCTATTGTAATGTAAATAGAAACTTCCCATCCACCTTCATTCATGGTTTAGTTCAATTGAAGCGAATAATAAAGCAGTATTATTCCCTAATCTAATTTTATTGTTTACTATAAACAAGGCACATCATAACTGCAACAATGTTTTATTAAAAGCATTGATGTGACTGATTCATAATTTACCCACCGCTATGCTTGTGATTTGTTTATAATTGTATCAGTAACACTTTCCTTAAAAATTGCCTGGCATATTTTATCTTGCTTGTCCTCGACTGGAATTACGTTTTAATTGTTTTTTAAATAGGCTCTCTTTAGTGTTGTACTTATCATGGCTTTACCTAAATTTGCAATTCTATGAAAGCGAAATCAATAGAGGAAAGCGTTTTTGCCAACTCCAGCATGATATCGTCCAAGTAAAAAGATTCCAAACTTGTACGATGCACTATAGATCATAAATTACGTTTTGAATTATTAGGCTTTTACGATTATCGAATTATTGTTTATTGGTCGTTGAACAGCATTGCATGGCATCGTAAAATATAATATATCGAACAGCATTCACAACGTTTTATCTATATTTACTTTTAAGAAGGTTTTTAAAATTTTATTATTAATTTTTAACACATTCGCAGAGTACAAACATCAAACAAGTAGAGACACTCATTCCAAATGTTGAAACCTGTCTAGAGTGTTTGGGACAGTAACTCGGGGGGTATTTCTAAGCTTCACTATCAGATGGCAGCACAAAATTCTACCAATCAGAGCCAGTTACTAGCTCTGCTACCAATCATATGTGATAAAGTAGTGGCGCCATCTGTTAGTACCATCGGAAAGTTCTCCCCAGGAGATGTTCAAGGTCATCCAAATCGGTATTTTGACATCAAAGGAACCGACAGTGAGGATCTCTACTTGTTTGATTTATGTACGCTGACATTGGGCAGTCATCATTTTGATAAGATTCTCGTTGCGATACCTTTAATATACAATGAACATTCAGTTCAAGTTATTTTTAAACTGTTTTTAAATTAAAAATTGCCCAACTATAATTAGATTCTTATTAGATACTAGCTGGCCCGGCAAACGTTGTTCTGTCCAAAAATAATATGTCTCTGAAACCCCGTTTCACCACTATAGAGTTTTAATTTTGTCATGTCCATCGTCTTGGTAGTAGTAGTAGTAATATTTTTGGGGAGACTTATGTCAAGCAAGTAGGCTTTTATAGGCACGTTTTGCCAATCCCATGAACAAGGTCTAGGTATGCAAAGTACCAGGTACCTTAGTCCTACTTAGAATTTATCAAGACTAAGGAGTTCCAACCCTAGCAAGGGATCTTTTACATGCTACACATCGTAGTAACTCACGGCTTTACATCACTTCCGAGTGATTGCATTCTGTAGAGGTTTTCATCCGCATTTTTTAATTTTTAAAAACCTCACCTGGATCGGGGATCGAACTCTCGGCCCTTAGATCAGTAGCCAGAATGCTTACCACTGAGCTATGGAGCCCGGCCCATCGTCTTGGACTTAACAATAAATGCCATTTTCGCAATCAATTTCCCAAAAAACCTCAATAACCATACCCATTCGATTTTTAGGCTTATTTACCCCATTTCACTCCCTAAAGGGTAGCGGACCCGACAGAAGTTGTCCTGCCCGAACGTTGGTTTGCCTGCTGTTAGCGGGTTCAGCAAACATTTTTCCCATATTCGATATTTTGGATTTTTTTCATTTTAAAAAATACTGGAGGGTGGTAGGGGGGGTAACATTTTGGGGTTATATGTTCTGATATGCGAGAAATCTTTAAAAAATTGTCAATTTTTTTTTACAAATTCTAGAACCCGATTTCAGCGCCACCTACCGGCTCCAATTGTGAATGTAAACTATCCACGAACCCACTCAAACACACACAAGAAATTTCATCAAAATCGGTCAAGCCGTTTAGGAGGAGTTCAGTCACATACACACGTACAGAAGAATTATATATATAAATATTTTCATTTTTAAAAATATTGGGGGGGGGGGTGAAATTTGGGGGACCTCATAGTCGTTGTCCTGTCCGAACGTTGGTTTGCCTGATATTAGCAGGTTCAGTAAAGTTTTTTTCGATTTTCGAATTTTTTATTTTTTTTATTTTAAAAATATTAGGAGGTGGTGGGGGGGGGGTGAAATTTAGGGGTTGTATGTTCGGATATGCGAGAAATCTTTAAAAATTAAAAAAAAATGTTAACAGTTTTTTCTAATCCTAGAGCCCAATTGCAGCGTCACCTACCGAGTCCAATTGTGCTAAACCATCCAGGGATGCACTCAAACACACACACAACATTTCATAAAAATCGGTCCAGCCGTTTAGGAGGAGTTCAGTCACATACACACGTACAAAAGAATTATATATATCATTCGCATAAGTCACAATTACGTATGTCAACCAAATGTAAAAACATTTGAAATTCAAATGACAAATACCAAACTGTTACAATGGTACACAACAATATTTAATCAGTAAGTAATTCATTCATAAATAGTTTACTTTTCATTGTCTTTATTTCCTTTTATAGTTATGACTTTAATAAGAAATGACCCACCTTTCATTTGATCTGCACAAACTGGCCAGATGCCGAACAAACCGCTCCTCTCTGATGACTAATCGATTTTCTCCAGCACCTTCCTGCAATGAATGGTCCAGGAACAGACAAGACGTCCTAACAGCCACACATCAGCTACTCAACCCTTTTCTACAGCACTCAGCCAACAGACCAAACTTACAGACAGCTACCTGCACTACTGCATTGACCAACCTCCTGGAATGTGCCTCTTTTACTCTGGTGATCTTCCTCTGGAAGGGCCCTTTAGCACCACACAGTTTGATGTAATCCAATTTGATTGATGTATTTTGTCAAATGGACTTTTCCAATAAACTTCACCCATTGCTATTCTCCAATGATTCACTTTTGTAGAGTACTTCTGTTATCCATTAGTTTTTACCACATATTTTCAAGCTTCATTAGCTTATGTATTACTTATTCTTGTTTATATTAAATTTCCATATTATTTCACTTCGTAGATTTTACTTATTCCTCTTTTTATTATTTAAAACATTTTTATTATAAAAACAGAGTTACGTTCAAAATTTTTAATTACACCAAAATCTTTTGCTACATTTGTAAAATTTGTTATTTTTCAATAATTAAAACAAATTTTCTTAACGATATCAAATCTCTTAATATACACTCCAGTTTTTAATATCTTTGATATAAACTTACTAAATTTCTATTTTATTTCAATTGAGTATTTGTCAATCTTCTCAAACTGCAATTTTTATAATGTTATTTTCTTGTCGAATCCATCTGTTTTTCAAATAGCTATTTCCTATTCAATTATAAATTTTCTTTTACTTTGTAATAACATCATAACCACTTACCTTCCCACCTTATACCTGAATAAATCCAAATTATTTTTAACCATTGTAATCTCTTAATATTTTCTAAATTTGCTTCTAACACACACATGGAAAATTAGAAAAAAATGTAATCGTACATAAAGTATACATCAATTTAAAACATTTAGAATCATGACATTATACCGATGGAGCCAAAATTATATACAGAATGCGGTAGTCAACTAGGACCATTGCAAAAGTAAGGAGAATATGCATGTGGCAGTCGTGGTGTTTAACCAACGAACAATCAATTTACGATAGCGGTAGGTCGTTAGGATCATTATAAATACAAGGTATATATTCGATTTTAAAAATGTTTAAATACAATTACGGCCACATGTAAAGTTCCTTTACTTTTCCTATGGTTCTAGTAGCCTGCCGCAATCTGTATAACAACAATGAGATAACATGAACAAAAAAATTACACGTATTGCTTGAGTAAGAAGGAGATAAATATAGTAGCAAATATTCGAGTAGGCCTGACGCTCATTTTAATTATGACAGATGTCAACCAAACAAATAACCTACTGAAATAATTTTTTCGTATGGTCATCTCTGTCTTACTCAAGAGTTCTATTTTGTTGTTCATGTTATCTCATTGCTGTTGATTATGACCCCATCTGTATAATAAATCTTAAACAAAGTGCCAGTAATCGACACGAAAGTACACATTTAAAAATGCTTCAATCGAGCATTTTGTGCAGATGTGACTAGTGCTACATTTTCGGCAAATGTAAAACCTGACCTATGTAACAGTTATTTACATTACAAATGCGGTAGGTTGGATTTTACAGCGCGAGGTTTTAATTTTAAAGCACGACCGAGCCATGTAAAATACCAACGCAACGAGTATTGTATTAAATTTTTTGGCCGGCATATATTTTTTTAACATTTTCTATAAACTCATGACTTTGCTTTCGAATATCAAGCCATCAAGCAAGCTGACATCAGTAAATGTTGTAGTTGACACTTTGAAACGTCAAAATTCAAAGTCGTAAATATCAATTTTCTTTATTTATCCTAAATGCAACTGAACGATAAAATACGTAACTAGTGTTTCTGCTAACACCCGTTATTACTACAAAGCAACTTTTTGTTTAAGGGTCTCTGAAAGCTAAAAATTTTTTAGTTTATCTCCTTTGTTCATGTTATCTCATGGCTGTTATACAGATTGCGGCAGGCCACTAGGATCATAGGAAAAGCAAGGGGACTTTACATGTGGCCGTAATTGTATTTAAAAAATTTAAAAATCAAATATATACCTTGTATTTATAATGATCCTAACGACTTATCGCTATCGTACATTAATTGTTCGTTTGGTAAACACCACGACGGCGACATGCATATTCTCCTTGCTTTTATAATGGTCCTAGTTGCCTGCCGCATTCTGTATATAATTTTGGCCCCATCGGTATAATGTCATTATTATAAATGTTTTAAAGTGATGTATACATTATCTACGATTACATTTGTTTCTAATTTTTGTATTATTATGTAATGATATACAACCATGTGTATGTTAGAAGCAAATTTAGAAAAAAAGCGACCTACCGCACTTATAATGTAAAATTATATAAATACAAATAAATGTTCCTACCATTGTAACCGTCTACATATGTCATATAGGTACTATTTATAAAATCCCCCTGCATCTGTTAGAGAATGTAAATACATATTTATTTAATCAAATAAATAATCACCTCTAGGTATTACATTGTCTTAAGGCTTAGAAAATTTCAACTTACTATTAATGTTGTAATATAATACTAAATAATTTAGAAACAGTGTGCTGGCTCGCCGCTGGACTAGAAATAAAATGATAGAAATGTAACTACTGGCAAAATGATTGCCATATTAGAACGCAGAAAGAGTCCATCAACATTTGGTAATAGCTGTAATATAATAATATACCGTTTTATTAGCATTAAAAGTGACACTTTTGTTTGACAACCAATTATGTTTGCATTTGCGACGCGAAGCGCAGCGTAGACAAGCAAATGTAAAAATTGCGATTCAAACAGGGCTACTTTTATTCAGAATAATACATACTGTTTTTCTGCAACCAAAGAAAGTCTATAATTACTTCCTTTTTATACTAATTTACTGTATACTATTTTGTAAAAAAGTGGATACTGTAGTGGGAGTAATCCTGTTTGTATCCTAAATAATTAAATAAATAGAACATTCAACATTTTAAATGATTGACTGCTTTTGACGTTTATCATTTAAAATGCATTAGGACGATTGCGTCGATAGCAGACCAGGTAGAATCTAGTTTTAGTTCACAGAAGGTAAAAGTACTTTTATCTACAACTGTCAAATAATAAGTGCATTATATATCCAACTCTAAATGCAAAAAGGGGCTCATATTATACTAGTAGAATATAAAAGTCCATATTCCACAGGGTATGTTTTTAAATTAGTGGGCTAGATTGACAATAAATGACATTAACGTCGAAGTTAGCAGGTTAGGTTTTGCGTCAGTTTGGACACAGACTGACACAACACCTAACCTGCTAACCTCGAATTTGACAAAGACTGATGCAAAACCTAACCTGCTAACCTCGAATTTGACATAGACTTACAGTGTCACCAACTATATACATAGTTGTAGATAAAATATTGTATTTGACTCGCATATAATGGCTGTATTATAATTAGATGATTACAACACTCGCCTTCGGCTCGTGTGTAAACTTCATCCTCGTGTAATATAGCCTACATGATATGCTTGTTAAATCAAATAATATTAATCATAGGAACTAAAAGTGTTGCCTAGGAGCATCTACTTTTTGTATCAGTAAGAGAAGCGTATTTAGTATTAAAAGTACTGACCTTCAAGACGATTTCAGAAAAAAATATTCATTTATTCTATTAGGCTGTTAAGCTCAAGGCCCAAGTTAAGGTAACAAGCAAAACATATTTAGATATTCCGAACAATCATACAAAATAAACATGAGCAGTCAGTCAGCCGCTAAATCCGTCACACATTAAATTGGCATGGTGATCTTAAAAATAGCATCATATATTTTACATTATACTGTCCGTCGAATTTAGCCAGTTGACATAAGGTAGTGCGAGTTTATTAAAATAATATTTGAAACTTATGTTCACAAAATGTAACTTAAGCTTGAGGACTATTCAGAAACTGAATGCCACTGTACAATGCCGATTCAACTAAAATACGTTTATAATGAGCAGACAATGATTGGCAACCTTGGTGGCAAAATAAGTAAATTCTAGTTGTTTATTACCATGTTATTGGTTTATATGTATAATTTAATATGTGAAATGCAGAATTCAGTTTCCTGGATTTTTAAATAGCTTTTGCAATAAAAATGTTGTCCGTACTGCGTTTTCACTGCCGAGGGCTTTCTCAAGAAATTCGTATGAGAATACTTGGTGTCTATGGAGAGAATTGGTATTCATAAATAGCAGTTGCGGAATAACAATAGACATTTCAGGAAAATAGTGAATGCACAAAAGACATGGCATACCCTCGATAAGCGCATGTTGTAAAAACTGTTTTACGTGTGTGAAAACATGTTGCTTGAAGATAAGGACGTCAGACGATGATCTGCAACAAACTGTCCAGGGATGGTTTCATCGGAAGATTACAGAACTTTTCAAGAAAATAACCTAAAACTTAATGAAGCAATGGGAGTTAGCTCTCAATGCCAATAGATTTTTTTAACAGCCTGTTAATATACATTTTATAAGCCATATATACGTTTCATTTGGACCATCCTCGTATTTTTTTTATTTAGAATATTGTTATTTCATATAGCGAATAATTTGTGCGTTTTGCAGGTAAGTAGTATAAAAGTGAAAAGAGAGTAATATGAAGCAATAGGAAACACCACTGTATATAGGATCTGGGCAGATTCGATTCCATTGTTGACAATCTTACACAAGAATTCAGTAACGATTAAATCACTTCTTTTATATTGGTGCAGGAAAAATAAGAAAAACATTATTCGAACCTTGAAAGAATTAATACAAGCAAGGACTTTGATAGAGAAGTTAATTTTAGTGCAACCCATGCAGATATAAAAAAATCAAATAACAGTTGTAGACTGTAATACAGTAAATAATTTATGTTATTTCAATTTTTCCACTAAAACGAATGTATTGTGAATTATGAGCTGTAGAGCAGATGCGAGCGATACTACAACGCAAGCGAATTATCTTGCATACAATAGAAATAAGAAACTTCTTATAAAATATCTTGCGATCCAGGTAAAAAGTCCATTTAGAAGAGGCCAAAGCTTATAACATTGTAGCTGCAGGGGAGAAATTGTTACTTACCCTATACTATGTGGCAACTAAGTTCCAAATGTTCGATAACTATAAATATTTTTCCTATACTTGTTTGATCAGCAAACAACAATTACATATTTTATACAGCTTTTGTAATAATTTCCATTAGTCTCTGTCTTGCGCTATCTGGATCTAATTTCGTCCTCCTTTTTTTACTTCCTTTTACTACTATAAAGGAAGTATTGGATTCACCCCAAAAATTCGAAATTGAGTTTTCAACAGATCTTCACGTTTTAGAGTCCCCTGATCCCAAAAAACATATTTTTTTTTCATTGGTCTGTGTGTCTGTCTGTCTGTCTGTCTGTCTGTCTGTGAACAGAATATCTCACAAACGAAAAGAGGTATGGCGTTGAAACTTCATATATAAGTTTTGTGTACTATGTAGATGAGACAGCAAGCTTTTGAAGAAAATCGCATAACCGGAAGTAGGTGTTTACTCTTGTGATTTTTCAGTTTTTTTCGATTTTTTCAAAAACGGCTCTAACGATTTTTTTTAAACTTTACATTTTTCTTACATTTTTAATGTGTATTGATGTGAGATAGGTGATTTTCCAGTTGAATACTTCTAAAGTGGGTTTCGTTTGTTTTTTTTTCTATTTTTTTTATTAACTCCTATTTTAAATAAAACACCCGGTATATTATTACATTTTTGAATTCACCTTAAAATTATAGAGAAAATTTGTCTCTTCAACTAACACTCGATTTTGTACCGTTTTTGTAGAATTTTTAATTTTTGAAAATTTTTAACAAATGGTTAAAAATTAAAAATGAAATTTTTGACTAATTATAAGATCACTGTAAAAGGAAGTTGTGTGAGTGTATCACACCAGATTTTTTTCTTTCCCTCACATGATCGCCACTCTATGTTTTTTTCGTCCATCTGTCTTTACACATCCTAGCTACATGCTTCGTTCTACAGCATTTCTGGTTCGATGTTCTTGTTCCAATGTCTTCCACTCCTGTCTTCTGTCTTATTCAAGTGTTTCTCTCAGCCATATTTCCAATATCTTGCCTTCCATCGCTCACTGAGCTACTCTTATCTTATTTATTACAACTTTAATCAATGGACACTTCTCTGTGCCATATGTGAGAACTGGTATAATACATTGACTGTAAACTTCGTCCTTTTGATAATTTTGAAAATTTTCTCGAAACAGATAGCCTGGTCTTCCCTAAGCACTTTATCATAATTTTATTTGCTTTCCAGTTCAAAGGTTTAATTTAGGCTATTCGTTGTACTAGGTAAACCTAGTTACCTATTTCCCATTTCTTAGTTTTAAATTTTACGCTTTTCTTTGATTTCTTCGATTATAATCGACATATATTTCGTTTAATTATGTTTATTTTTAGCCTGATCTTAGTAGACTCTTCGTTTCGCTCTGTTACCATCTCCTGTAGTTCGTCAAATTTATCCGTTATCAGCACCACATCATCCTCAAACCTGCGATTGTTCAGTTTTTTCCAGTATATGTAGAACATTTTGTTCATCCAAATTAATACCTTCAATACATCTTCTAAGGCTTTGTGGATGACTTTGGGATAAGTTATCTTTCTGCCTAATTCCCTTTTCTATCTTTATCTGTTTTGTTTCTTTTCTAACTTTACTGTGAGGGTAACATTTATGTAAATGTCTTGGATTCGTTTGGAATATCTCGAGTCAATTCTTGCATTTTTGAGAGCTTTTATTATTGCCCAATGTTCAGCACTGTAGAAATTTCTTTGATAATCCACAACATCCAAATAGACTGGGAGGTTGTATTTGGTGGTCTTCTTTTAGCTATGCTTTCAGTTATGTGCCCTGCTTGATCTTTTAGCTTCACGATATCTATTTTCGTGGAAAAGTTCTCTTCTTTAGGTGTTGCCGTCACTTACTTGTTATTATGATTTCTCCTCAGTGTACTTTTTTAGTTTTTTTTATTCTATTTAATTCTCTGTATTTATCAGAATTTATTTTTCCTTCCACTACTAGTTGTCTTCTTTCTTCTGTTTGTTTACTTTCTTTACTTACTTTTTGCATTTTTCGTTTGAGGTCAGCAATTACATTCTAAATTTCACTTGGAAGTTTAACCTTCTACAAGTGCAGCAGCTGCCAATCACTCATATAGCATATTCCTCTACGTCCAGCAGTAAGTGAGTAATAATTTAGAGCCAACAGCCTGCATTCTACCTTTCTGCTTAGCTGAATTCTATTTAGTTATGACTAACTTTGACTGAAGATATAGTAGCCAGTATTTTACAGTGCATTTTCTCCAAAATTGGTATTTTTGAAAAATCAATAAAATTATACGGCCCATGCTTCAAAAGCTATTAGGTTTACAGGAAAAACAATTAAAAGTGACATTGTTTACTTTATCATGTTCTTCATTTTTTATTTCAAACTCTATATCGGCGATGGTTAAGGAATTATATAAAGAATACCAAAAATGAGCCGCAATTTTTCCATGCACAGCATCATTTTAGGGCACTTTTAGTATACTCAATGAAAATGAATTCCTTGCTACTTACTACTATTGTTGGGGCGTGCAACCTAGCTTTTACTAGCCCCTCCGTTGGGGTACGTTCTGTAACGAGGCGTTACAGTTAACCCATCACTGTGTTTAATTTTTGTAACAGCCTTAATTGTTCAACTAAGTAGCTTAATACACATAAAACTCTTTTTAATTTGCTTTAGCTCGTGGCTAAGAAGGGCCACCCTCTGCCACAAACAGAAAGGTGGTCTGCAACTCGGGTGTTGAACCCAACTTCAAATGACACTCCAAATTGAAGCGAGTTTGTTCACATAAATAACCAAAGAATATATCAAGTAGAAGGTAGAAATAACTTTAGTATTCATTAACCTACACGCAAATGCTAAACTATTATGCATTAAATGGAACTCAATTTGAATTTCACCTACAATTATTACGCGTGGGTATTTATTTGTCCCTTCAGCGTATTGTTTCCTTAAGCAAACCCTTCACACAGCCTCGGGCAAACGTTTATTGACCAGACTGCAAACAACCCCGTATCAGGTTACCCTAAGCTCGTGGCCTGAGAACTGCTGCATAGCACTGGGACTGGTCCACATCACCAACTTTGAAAAACGTTATATATGAAATTTTCCTACGGATACGACGCGAAAGTACCCAGCTGTAAGCTCGATTGGCTCTCTGGCGGAGGACGCCGTGCAACAATATAGACGCTACAAAATCCTTTTGGCAGGGTCGCAAATGAGTACTTACTAAGCACACGACTAGTTGGCACTTACTTTGAGGCCCAAACATTGGCTTGCTGCAAGCAAACCCTTTTAGGCAGTAGGTTATAGGCGACGTTTTTCTATGAGTCGCAGGGGACGTGCGTCTTTGGATTCACTTCAATCGCTGCACTTACAAAATCAAAATCCTACGCTCACTTTAACCACACTAGATTCTTCTTCTTCTTCTTTCTCAGCTTCGATTTGTCCACTCCTGAACGTAAGCTTCTCCAGTATCTTTCCATGTCTGTCGGTCCTGAGCTGATCTGATCCAGTTTTTTCCTGCTTTTTCGCTGATGTCATCAGCCCACCTCTTTTGGCGTCTGCCGACGCCTCTCTTGGTTTGTCTCGGTCTCCATCTTATGACCTTGGATGTCCATCTATCCGTATCTTGCCGTGCGATGTGTCCGGCCCATTGCCATTTTAGTCTTGCGGTCCTTTCCATAACATCGGTTGTTTTTGTTTTTTGCCTTATCTCTTTGTTTGTTATTTTATCCCGTAGACTTACATCAAGCATTGCTCTTTCTATGGCTCTCTGAGTTATTCTTAGTTTTTTAGCGCTTTTTTGTGTAAGAGCCATTGTTTCCATACCATGGGTTGTTACTGGAAGGATGCAGCTGTCGAAGACTTTTCTCTTGAGGTTGATTGGAACTTCCTTGTTTGTTAATATGTGTCACAGGTTCCCAAAGGCTGTCCATGTTAGAGCGATCCTCCTCTTAATTTCCAGAGATTGGTTTTCCTTGCCAAGTGTTATGTTATGTCCTAAATAGACGTATCTTTTGACGAGTTCTATTGAGTGATTTTGGATGTTAATCACGTCGTTACTTTCACTTATTATTTTTGTTTTATTATAATTTATAGTTAAGCCAATTTCTTCGGAGGCAGTTTTTAGTTGCTCTAACATAGTTGTTAGTTCAGTAATGTCGCTGCTAATGAGGACCACGTCATCAGCGAATCGAAGATGATTTAGGTAGCTTCCATCTATGTTCAGCCCAAAACCGTGCCAATCTAACCTCTTGAAGACGTCCTCCAGGGCCAAGGTAAAGAGTTTTGGCGATATAATATCGCCTTGACGAACTCCTCTTTCCAGTCTGATTTTATCTGTTTTAGGTCATCGTCGACCTCAACTTGAATTGTGGAGTTTTCGTATATATCTCTAATAATCATGGAGTATCTGGAGTCGATCCGCGCGTTGTTTAAAGCTGTAAGAAATGACCACTTTTCTATTGAATCAAACGCCTTATGATAATCTATGAAGGCTATGTGCAAGGGGACGTTGTATTCTGTGCACTTTTCTATTACTGTTCGAATCGTCTGAAGGTGATCTATTGTACCGTAGCCCTTTCGGAAGCCGGCCTGTTCAGGTGGCTGGTAGGAATCCAGTTTCTCCGTTATTCTGTTAGTTACTATTCTTGACAGGAGTTTGTAAAGATGCGAGAGAAGGCTGATAGGACGGTAGTTTTCAATATTTGTGTTTTCTCCCTTTTTAAACAGCAAAATCACCTCAGCATTTCTCCAGGCATTTGGGATTTTTCCTTCCACTAGACAGCGGTTGAAAAGCATCTTAAGTGCGTGGGTCAGTGAATCGCCACCCATTTTTATCATTTCGCTCGTGACCTGATCTTCGCCCGGACTTTTTTTGTTTTTCATTTGGTTCAGTGCTTTTCGAATTTCACTTGCTGTTATCTCTGGCAATTCTTCTGAACCTGCATTTGTGACTTTTTCTACTGGAATTGGATGTTCCGGCATCGTTGTTGTATACAATTTTTGATAGAAATTTTGAATTTCTTGTGCTATATCTTTCCTGTTTGTGACTATTGTGCCTTTGTCATCTTTTATCTTCAATATCTTTGCTCTTCCTCGTGATAACTTAGACCGCAGTACCTTTGTACCTCCATTTTCCTCAATAGTGCTTTTTATCTGCTCTGTATTGTATGTTCTAATATCTTTTCTAATTTGTTTATTTACTTGTTTATTTAGCTCTTTATATTCATTGCTGTCCTTGTCACATTTTCTTCTTTGTTCTATTTTCTTTATCGTGTCTTGACTTAGTTTAGATTCTTTTTGTCTCGCTTGCGTGCATATCTTTTTTGTTGATATTTGTATACTCTGTGTTATTTTCTCTGTCATCGTGTCTATGTTGTGTGTTTTCATGTTTAATCTATTATCTAGTTCTTTTTGGTAATCTGTTCTTCGACGTAGTAATTCTTCGGCTGTCGAAAATCTTTTTGCTTGAATTAATTTATTTCTTTCCAATCGTAGCTTGAATACAAATGTACCTCTTACCGCTCTATGGTCACTGCCGGTATCTAAACGATTTAGGACACTTACATCATGACATATGTTCCGCTTGTTAGAGAGTATGTAGTCTATCTCATTTTTAGTTTTGCCGTCCGGACTTTTCCATGTCCATTCTAGTTGGATTTGTTTTTTGTAGAATGTGTTTAAGCAGAACATCTTCTGACGGCTACAGAAGTGTTGTAACATGTCCCCTCTATGATTACGTATACCTAGACCATAGTTTCCGATGTATTCACAGTCGGCCGTTTGGGATTTTTGACCGATTTTGGCGTTAAAATCTCCGGTGACAATTTTATAATAGGATTTTTCTTGATGTTGTGCATTTGCTATATCTTCATAAAGCTTTTCTATTTCCTCATCCTCTGCGGTAGCTGTATGAGCATAAGCGTGTACAATTTGCATGCTGTATCGATTACTTAGTTTTATCGTGATATATATTACCCTATCTGAAATGGAGGCGAACTTAGTAATGAGGTGTGAGTGCTTATTGTTTATTAGAAGTGCTACGCCGCCCTCTTTATTTCCGGTGTCGTGATTTTTCTGATATAGTGTGTGACCAGATTTTAGGATTGTGATTTTTTCTCCTAGGAGGCGGGTTTCACATATCCCAACTATATCCCATTTGATGGTTTCAAGTTCTTTTTCTAGTTCTGCCAGATGTTGATTTCAATAACTTAACTTAATTAACAATAAAATGAATGCACAGTGGAGACATGACATAAACAATTTACGTGGGATAGGTCAGGTTCCCGTTACAAACGCGATAGTAATTGTTTTTACTGTACTGGTAATCTCCAAGAAAAGTATTCCACATATGTGTCGGGAAATGTGGAGATTCGGTATGTTGAAGTACCTTTGCTTCTATGTACTTCAAAGTCTTCTAGTTTATAAAAACACTTCTAAATTTCTCTTTCCAGTGAAATAAACGGACTATAATCTAACACTAGCATTTTCAACACACAAAGAGGAAAGTTTTAGAATTTCAGCTGAGGGCTTGTTCGCTATCAAGTTACAGGGGATTTTCGTAAATGTGACGTCACGGAAATACACTCTAGGGAAAATTAATTTAATGGATTCGCCAAATCAGCAAATGTGCCGAGTAGTTTTCACTCTCCCTGACGGGGATGGGGTGAAATCTCGTGTCCGTTAAGCGTAAGATTAAAAATACCATGTGCATAAGCGACGGTATTCCACGCGAATCCTTGGGTTCGACGACCCGCGGACCAAGACGTTCGCCAGCAGCAAACCAACCACTGTCGGATAATTTTCCCAAATCTTCGGTTTCAGAGTGGTGAAACGACGATGGTCGCAATTGTGGACCCGAGTTAATCCGACAATAAAATTTTTTATTATATCAAATGGTACATGATTAGAACTTCAAATAATTTAATTTCAAGGAAGTTGATGTTCCAGAAAAGCCGTAAGTTTGCCACCAAGGCCACTAAAATACTTTCAAATTTTACCTCGCGCCCTGAGCCCACTATCACTAGGGTTAGCCTCGCCTCTCTGCCGACCTAAGATCAGCAGCGTGCGCCAGAAAATTACAAGTGGGATAAAATGGACCCAACAAAATTACTGATTTATCATTTGCTATTAGTCCAAGTTATTTATATTCTCGATTTAGCTTTTTTTTTTAAATTCTAGCGAACACAATTTTGGTGAAGGTTTTATTCTACTCTCTATACAATATAA
The DNA here is from genome assembly GCA_940337035.1 of Agriotes lineatus. Lineage (NCBI taxonomy): Eukaryota > Metazoa > Arthropoda > Insecta > Coleoptera > Elateridae > Agriotes > Agriotes lineatus. Next base: position 150,422,808 of record OW679200.1, read on the forward strand.
GCAATAGAAGTGGTTTTCGCTAGGAATAGGAAAACTTAAACATCAGTGCACTGGAAAATTTTTAGCTCGTGGTGGTTATGTTTAGTACTAACGTTGGCGGCGATATATTGATAATATAAAATCATACTCTACCTAAATAGATATGAAAAACCACGTATGATGTACGAAACATGTCCTGGGCATTTTACCATTAAAAATAGCGTTAATTAAGTCGGCCCTTGGAAAAGTGAATATATTTGTATAGAAAATTCCTGTTTTCAGGTTTACATTAAAATTATTAGAAGTACAATTAAAGCCATTTAAAGTTTTAAGTCCACACGGCGTCGGATAATTAAAATTGTTTTAAGTGTGCAAAATTGATGATAAGAAATTATTAGATTGCCAATATTTGTTTAATTTAAGGTATTAAGAATGCTGAAAATAATAACACCTTTTAATGAAGGTCCTTTGATTTATTAGTAGATTCAGTAATTATCATTTAAATATTTTCAAAATCCATGCTATATACAGGATAACTGCTTACATGTAATATATTAATTAATTTGAGTTTGCCATGTAAAAATATGGGATCGAAGAAGGTTCTTTATAGTATTCATGTTACAGGTGACTTGTATAATTCAGGCATTTTATATAATGACTAGGCATTTTATGAATGTTTTAAAAGTTAAGTTACCACTCATTAACCAAATTATCCAATGGGTTTATTGCCGATGTACGCTAACTCATCACCCTAGCAAAATTTTGTAGGTTTTTATGGCAGATGAGCTCATCACCGGCATCAGGGAACGACGGATGAACATAACTGAAGACAGGCCAACTCATGTAAGGATGCATATACTACACACAATCAAAGGCTGCAACTAGCCTAAACAAGGTAGAATGACACAAAGCCTAAAAATATACATATTGCCTGCAACCGTGCAGTCGTTATATTGGAATGGTTTTAGGCCCACAACCCGACTCTGGTAGCGATTGCCAAATTTAATGGACATTTCAATAAGCACAGGGTTGAGGTGTTTTATATAACTGCAAGGCTAAACTTAAATTCCACAGGATAAATGCATTGGTAAAGAGATGCCAGTAATAGCATAGTAATTGAATAAGGAACGCAAAAGGCAAAGCTCATTTCTAGCAGGGGTCGGAGTTTGACTGTCAGATCAAGTAAATAATAGGTTTGTGCATAATTAATAGCCGAACCAAAAGGAATTATTAATCACAAAAAGGTTTGCCATCTGCAAGTATATGAAGCGTAGAATTCAATTAAACGAAACAGTGAAATTTTATGAGGGTTCTAAAAAAAGGTATAGAAACCAGAATGGCATAACAGCATTGCGAAATAGCATATAAGAAAGAAGGCAGGCAGAAAAGACATTACAAGAAAAGCAATTGAGATGCAAGGAACTCTTAAAACCAAAACAGTGCAATCTATGGTGAGTGAATAGCAGAGTAAATAAATAAAACGTGTTTGTGAGTGGCGCAAAGAGAGATTTTAATTATTAAGAAACAGACAATAAATTTAGTGTATAAGAAATTTGTAAATTTTAAAACTATGTTATCAAACTTAATTCCATAATGTACAAAAATTAACCAAAACAGATTTCCGTTTGTGTAGTTAACATAGCAATAGTTTATATTTAGTTTTTAAGAAGGGAGATGACAAATGAATCAATTACAAGAATGACATTGTAAATTGTGCTCCACTTTAATCACATTTTTAAGATAATAAACGAGCATTTTTCAACCTAAAAAGTTTACCATATTATCAAGTGCACATCCTAGTTTGTGCGATATCGTTTGTGAGAGTTTCCGCCACCAAAAATTAGAAAGTTCCACGAGGGGGCCCTTCCGAGAACCCAGCCGCTGTTCAGCTCAAGATTTGAATATCTGCGTGCAGCCGTGATAATCATCCGAGCCACGAGGTCTGCATTCCAGGGCGTAGTGCAGCTCTGTAACATCGTCTCCACGAGATTTCATACCAAGGGGGCCCGTAACAGCTCCGGAATTTCAACAGCGTCACTCTAGCGACCCGAGGCAGGTCGGCGAAATATAAGGTACCAAATTTGGCTAAAATTATCCACGTTAAGGTCGGAAAATTTACGTGCATGTAAGAGGAAGCATTACTTAACAAAATTCAAGCATTTCCACGGCTATAGAGGAGGTGCAGTTCGGAAAACAAGCAGATTCCATTATTTGAGGTTATGCGAAGGAGGTCAGCCACCGGATGTGTCCGAGAACAATTGCTAATTTTCGCCCGCGTCCCTTCTGAAGTCATGAAATAAATTAATGCCTGAAACAAATGATGATTATTGCCGCCAAAGCGCGTAAATTTTAATAAATACCTTTCAGAACTTTCATAATTCCACGTCAACAACGCTTTCTTGCACCCGCGATCTATTTTGTAAGTTAATTTAACCGAATTCCAAATATTTAGCTTCTGCGTATTGGAACTACTGCTGTAGTAGGTTAGAATGGACAGTTGTAGAACCTCCCCCCACCACTTGTCCTTGAGTTCAAGGTCAAGGCTATTTTGCAAGGCTGAACTTCAAGATCAAGGCTAAACTTGAAGGTCGAGGCCACTTGGAAGGCTAAGTCAACGATCAAGGTCAGCGCTATTTTGCAAGTTCGGTTGCTCAAGGTTATGATCAGTTGTTCTAGGCTATTGTTCAAGGTTAGTTCTTTCAAGGTTTTGCCCTATATAAGTCGCATCGTTTTCTACTACAGCTACCAGTTATCATCATGCCTGCTAGTTTTGGAGATGAGCTTTTTGAAGATGCCCCAGCATTCTACAAAGAGTTTGAGGACTTCATAGCCTCGCAACCGCTACCTTCACAACCTCGTCACCTCCAGGCTGTCATCACAGTCAACTACACGATGATGATCGGCAACGGGCAGTTAGCTGAGACCGCCGTCCTGAGAACGCTGCCAGAACCATTCCAAGGTCTCCAGGAGACAGAAGAGTGGTGGAGCCGGCACGTGAAGCTACCCACAATAAAATACTTATCGAGATTGGTAGATGGCGACGTGGTCGCCATTAATTATTTTTGGATCGAATAAATATTTATATAAATATATGTGTGTGTTCTTTTTTGAGTGTGTATGTAGTTATGTTAAGTTAACGTAAAATAATCTTCAGCGCCATAACTTTAAAGAATTAAAAGAACGCATAAAGAAGAGTAATATTTATTTGTCTTACATATACATTAGACTAGTTTATTATAGTACCAACAGATAACGAAATATGTAACACACATACACAAAATGCAGAATAAAATAACGCTTAAAACAACCGTGGAAACACAACAGGAGCTGTTGGGTGGTTGATGCAGCATCTTCAAAACATCAGGCTTGGTCTTCACTAAAATGGTTTGCCAATTAGTGTCTACTGTATAGGTAGAACAATTGTATTTGATCTTGAACGTAAAAACACCATCTTTCGTAAAGTTTTTCACAGGCAATTTAAAAACGGGAAGAGTTGCCAACGAACTGGTATCCATTTTACGCCACGTAACATTGTGCACACCATCGTTGTAAGCAAGAGACGCCGAACTGCAATGTGGTGGTTGAAGCACGTAGACGACACCATCATAAACGGCCGCGAGAGCGACTAAAAATTTTAGGGGCACCATGTAGAGCGTATGAATGCAACTAATGCACTGGCGATCTTTTGCGACAACAACAGCAACCTTGGTTGGTAAGCGCCCCTCCACCAACTACGTCGATACCACCGCCATCTCCGAAAGTAGTTAACTCTTCGAAAAGTGTCATGGTGTTTAGTAATAGGTCTTGCGCAGTTCGTAAGGCGCGAATGTAATTTGCATATTTGCAATTCTTAGACCAGCGGAGATGTTCAGAGAGGGGTTCGTCATGAGGCTCCCAGTTATGAATTCTAATTCCGCAGTAAAAACATTGCACATCATCTTCACCGTTTTTTATATGAAAGAAACCAACTCTGGCCAACGATTCTGGAGTTTGAACTCCAGTCCAAGTATTGAAGGAGTCTAATCGTTCCAAAAAGCTTTGGAAATGTATTTCACGATCGTCGACGCACATGACTGTAGAAACTGGAGCAACTGACTAACAGCGAGTTAGGTATTAGGGTCCTATATATACCACAAGCACAAAAAAAATCAGACACGTTTATAGATTTATTTAATCAGTCCAACAATAACTAATGTACATTACATCCCCATCTGGTAGTTGCGCTAGAAAGCGCTGGATGGGGACCTCTATATGTTGCCTCCACCACAGGAATGGGTCGCCCTCGTATGTGGTAGGCACCGTTCTCAGGACGGTCGTCTGCCATAGGCGCTCACTGGCAAGGCTCATGGAATAGTCGAGCGTCACGACAGCCTGGAGTCGATGAGGTGATGGAGGCGGTGGCTGCGAACTAAGAAAGTCCACAAACTCCTCGTAGAATGCTGGGGCATCTTCAAAAAGCGCATCTCCAAAAATAGCAGGCATGATGATAACTGGTAGCTGTAGTAGAAAGCACTACTATATTATTATGAAAGACAAGGTCATACAAATCTCCCACCGTTAAAGCAAATAGCCTTGAAAGATGTATATATAAACGCTGGCAAATAACCTTGAAAGATGTATATATAAACGCGGTGTGATGTCGATGGGTAGTATCAAGTTTGGTGGGTAAGAATGGATAAGTTACAACAGTCGGTTGAAAGTCTTAAACAGCAAGTGTTAATGAAGACAGAAGAAATGTGTGTTAAGGTAAAGCAGCCAATATTATTGAACTCAACGATGTATCCGTTAAATAAGTCAAAAAGTAAATTCGCGTCTGTGGGATTGTGTTGTACCAGAGCATCGTTTGTACCAGCAGTTGTAATTAACGGCAACAAAGGCGATTTTGTTCTGTTGGAGCAAGCTGAGTTTAAAGTGCTTGTAGAAAATCAGGGAGTCATATGTAACTACTTTTACAGTAGAGACTGTCAATTACAACCACGTAACCTGAGTGCTGTGAAAAGAATATGTTTTAAAACAATAGGACTGAGGAAAGTTATTGTGCTTCAAGAAATAGGTATATCTGAAGTGTACTTAGGACTCGAATCAGTGTTCGAATGTTGGGAGTTGTTAAAATTGTTAGAATACAAACTGGAGTGCTTAAAGTGTCAAGAGTTTGAACAGTTTTATCTAAGTATAACTCGAGGTATTTGTACTTTACCTGGGGATGTAAAAACCAACATCGAGAGCGTTTTGGATACTCTACGTATAAAATCAGAAAATGTAGCATGCATGTATGAGATGTTGCATTTTTTCATGGAATTAATTAAGTGTGATATGGTAATGAATAAATGTGTACAGTTGTGAGATATTACTTAGTAAGAAATAAAAGTAGTAATTAGAGAAAGTTGTATTATTTCAATATACATACCACGCTAAGAGGTTGCAATAATTGGAGCTGTGAGTTGAAATTCAACGGCCAGCTTGGATAAGGGATGAAGTTGCTGAAATTTGAGTTTATCACCTTTTTGTAAAACCATCCCAATTACTTCGTTAGGGGTGTGTATAATATTATTGATTATGATTGGTGTGTTGCGAGGATTAACAATAACATTATCTATCCTAGCCTTAGTGAAGGGTATAATATATTCGGATGTACCAGTGTTATTCAGACCAAACAATCCACCAGGGAGTGCAGTTTCAGCGAAGAGAAGTAGGTTTTTTTCATAATATAGGTTATCAAGCCCACCCAGGTCTTCGAAGAGGAACACTTGAGAGTGACGAGTAGAATCACTATGCATGTGCTGTCCAAACTTATTGATAGGCATTCTGCAGCCTTGAAGCACTCAACTCAATATGAATGTACTAAGCATGTACACCCTATAATAAACCACCTCGACAGTAAATAACAAAGACAAATAAAACTAAGAAATTTATTTACAACTAAAATTTATAATTACAACTATAACGAATAATACTAAGAAATTTATTTACACCTAAAATTACAACTAAAACTACTCCTCCGGCTTTGTCCTCCATGGAAGGTGTGGCCACATTAAGTTGATGAAGTCGGGCAGTGGTTCAGGGAGGTCTACGTACACACTTCCATGTTCGGTGGAGCGGTCCTCCATCGCCATTTGTTCTAGGAAGGGCTCGATGATTCGTGAGGCAACGAAAAGTTGCCTCCTGTCGCGGTCCTCAATAAGGGCCCCACCGTTAATCGAAATCAAGGCCACCACTTGGTTTTCCCTTCCTAGGAAGTGCAGGAGGGCTTCCTCCAACTCATATGACGGGATGAACCGATTGTAATTGTAAGTTGGGGCCAAGGGCATATGCTCCCCAGCACGGAAATCGTCCCAAGATCCTTGCACAAGTCCCAAGGTTGATAACAAAGGCCACTCATGGAAAAAGCACTTGAAGAACATGATGACCGCACTGGATGGTTGTCGGAGACAGAATGAATGGAGGAATTTTAGGAAGAGGGGGATGAAAGTGGGTAACCTTGGGCTTGGCCTTCGTCTATACAATTCGGGCGTTTTAAAGAAGGGGTACAACGCCTGACCTTGAGAAGGCTCAAAATGCAAAATTTATGTAATAGAAAAAAGTTTTCGTAAAGCTTGATGAATTTTAAGAGTTTTTTGATTCTTGTGTTTTTTCCCTAAAACCTACAGTTTCCTTGTAAAAAAATAAAGTAGATTTTTAAATTCAATAATATAAATATTTGAATATATGTCGGATAATGTGTTTGTTGTCGCCATCTATCGTTAACTAGCTGTTGTATAAAAATAGCTACTAAATCAATGAAGAAATCTATTCCCCCAGATCTTGTTAATGATAGCTGTTCAATTAAGGAAGACATCTATTCTCCCAGATCTTGTTAATGTTTCCTTCCAAATTAAATGGGGTTACGATTTCTTATCAACCTCGCGGAAACACAGGTGGAACCCTAGTATATATATTGCTTAAAATATTTTAATGGAAGGTGCATATAGGGAAAAAAATTTCGTTGGGGTGGTAAGGGTGGGGGACGGGGTTGGGGCAAAAAAAAAAACTAATCTACCTTATAATAATGCACAAAGCTAAAAGCCGTGTTTGCACCATTAAAAGTACCCAAGTCGCGATCAACCGATACTATTTTCAAAACAAATAAAAAAAAAAAAATTTTGAAAAATGTCGCACACGAAAATAATTTTTTTTTTTTTTTTTGGTTTTTTTGGTTTTTTTGGTTTTTTTTGGTTTTTTTGGTTTTTTTTTTTGAAAAAATGTAAAATCTTAAAATGCTCATATCTCCTTTATTTATTGAGATATTTAAACGCGGTTTTTTGCATTATACTCCTAGTGTCATCTACTTTGCGATTATAAACTCAAACTACAACCTCCCCCCCACCACTTGGGGTAAAATATTAAAAATTACATATCTCCGTTGTTTATTTAGATATTTGATCGGAGTTTTTTTTATTGGGTTTCTATTGCCTTGTACTTTGCGATTTTAAACTGAAACTACCACCTACCCCAACCACTTGGGGTTAAATATTGGAAATAGCATAGCTCCGTTGTTTATTAAGATATCGGAGTGTTTTTTAAAATTATGTATATATTAGCTTTTGCTTTCCGATTTGTCCAACCTTTCCACCTTGTAAATTTTAAAACGCTCATATCTCCGTTGTTTAGTGGGCAATCAGTGTGGTGTTTCTTGAATTATTTTTATCTGAGCCTCCGATTTCCGATAGTTTGTGACAATTGTTTCTAGACGCCGCTATTTCACTGTAGACTTTATGTTTATGTAGGACGCTGACGGTAAGGAACTTTGCGACCGTAAAATTCAAGTTCGCAATACCGACATCCACTGCATTCCCAGACCAAGGCCAAGGTGACGCTGACGGTAAGGAACGTCGCGACCGTAAAATTCAAGTTCTTAATACCGACATCCACTGCATTCCCAGACCAAGGCCAAGGTCAGCGTTCCTTGTTGTTATTGTAAGCACCCGAATTTCAAAGTCTCAAGGCCAAGCTCAGTGCTCCTTCTGGTTATTGGAAACGCTCGAATTATAATGTCTCAAGGGCAAGGTCGGTGGACCTTCTTGTTATTTGGAAACGCTCGGAATGTAAGTCTCAAGGCAAGGACAAGCCCCCACCATATTGTTAGTATAAATACATGTGGTGGCGGTAAGGAGCGTCACTCTTAAGTTTGTTCTCGTTCGTGATGCATCGTTCAGGTGTTGTGATTTGTACGGTTTGTGGTGGTGTTACGCGGGCGCCAGGGTATAGTAAGTTGAGTTTGCGGAAACCGCAGGATGTGGTACTCTGCATCTGTCCGAGAGCTAGCGGATCTTACCCCAAATCCGCACTGGCTCAACCTTCTACATCGAAAGCGTCCGACGACAAGGTTACAATACATCAAAATGTCCAGCTGCAGCCACCGGTTGTAGTGGTGTCCTCAAAATCTGAGGCCGATTTGAGAACATCAAAAAAACCGGTGAGTAGCAGGAAAAGCATGGCGAAAAAGCAGAATAAGGGCAAAATTTTAACCCAACTTGATGCAGTTCCGGGGTGTAGTCCCATCACATCGTCCGCTGAAAAACCGGCGAGTGGTAAAATTTTAAAAGAATGTTTGGTTAGAGGGCAGAAACGCAAAATTGAGCCAAATTTGGAAGTAGATTTATTGATTGAGGAGACAGTAAGGGATTGTGCGATTGAGACTGGACATGGGGCCGTTCGCATCGAGGGTGTGCAAGACACATCAACGTTTAACACGCAAAAATTTATGGATATGCCAAGTCTTGATTTTAACGACGGGATACGCGAGAATTTACCACCACCGCAGAAAAAGGTGAGGTCTCAGTCCCCCAATCCCACACGCCCGGAACAAACTTTTGTTGCTATTGATTTCGGGGATACATTTTTTGCGGAAGACGCTTTCGATGTTGCTGTAGAGACCCAAAACCTCGGATTGGGTATCCAAGTCGCTTCAGGCTCAAGGCGACCGACCAGCCGCAACTCACAACTGGCAACACCGCAACCACTGTCACAGAAGAACAATACTGTGCGCATTGTAGCATCCGAAAGCGGACGAGCCTCTCCGGTGGCGGAAGTTGCAATGGGCACAGTAGCAACATTCGATTCCTCTGTTGCGTCCGAGGACACTGAGAGGGAGGCGGTCGATGTTGCACCATCATCCATTTCACAGGGTGATGGTGTGATATCGCCCATCTCTTCGGTAAGCGACGACGACGACGATGACAACGACGAAAATATGCCACTGACGCAAAACAATTTAAAATCATACCAGGACAGAGTTGCCGCTCAGGTTGCACGAATAGCTGAAATTAAATCCTTGGAACGCTTGAGGGACGGTATGGATGTGCAGTTAGATAATATCGAATTACAACTGGCAGCCGTCACCAAAAAAATAATGAGGGTGAGACCCAAAATAGCCAAAGGGCACAGTCGTAAGGCTAAAAAATACGATGAGTATGTGCAACGGCGCAGCCAGCTGACGCAGCGGCAAGGTGAGGTCTCACGAACTCTAATCAACACAGCGAAGCGAATTTGTGAACTAGCGGCGGCAATTCACTAGACAAACAAATGTAAGTTCCCTTAAATTCCAAAACGACGTAACCTAGTTCCCCATCCCCTCCAGGGTATCAAGGCTTAACGTCCACGTTCGTGGTACCTGGGTAGTGTGTTAGAGTGTGCTCCTTGTATTTACATGTTTGGCTAGGGAAGCGATACTCGGCGAGAGCGATACCTCTAACGTTCTAGCGAAGAGCCTGCCCAGTGTAGAATTGCAATTAATCATTTATAATGTTTCAATGCACCGAATGTGGACAGTCCTTCACCAGAGCCGACAATTTGTTCCGCCACCGGAGAGAAAGTTGTCGTCAACAGCTTGGCCAACCATCTACGAGTGGTGAGTTTAAATTGTGTTGATGTAGAGCAGCACCTTCAGTGTAGTTGTATTAATTACAGGCGACGCTATGGAGACTTCGGTGGTGGGTGGTGAGGGGCCGAGTAAACGCCCAAAACTAAACAACTCCAGTAGTGATGGTATGCGTGCTTGGTGTGTTTGTACAGTGTGTAAATAGTTTGTTTTGATAGGTGGTTTCCCAAGGACGCAATACTGTGACGTGTGCGATGAAAACATTCCTCGAACGTGCTTCGGTGGTCATCTGAGGAGCAATCGTCACACGAGACGGTGCGGAGTCTTTCACTTGGGGAAAGGTGTGGTGGCCCTTCAAAACGCCTTCAAGTCCCGTGTGGCCAGTTATAGGATTTCCACGGAAAATTATCACATAAGCGTTGTGGAATATATGACCGAATTGAAAGAAAAAATTTTAAATTTGATAGAAGGGCAGCTAACCAAATTAACTAGCATCAAAATAAATTTCGAACTCTTCGGGTATTTTATTTTGGAAGCTCAAGATCTACAAGACGTAAAAACTTTTCATACGGCTAACGAGGTAGTCACTCGCGGTACAGACTTGAGCCACTTATATGATAATTTGACTGGAAGGCTAGACGAGAAGGTGTCGGAATTTCAGGAGCGGGAATCAGGTGTGTGCAAGAGATCTGTAGCTTTTTTGTAACAATTCTAACTTTGGTAATTTTCTGTATTGTCAGGATGGATCTTGAAGCAGTTGTTGTACATTGAAGTCAACGTCAACAAATACAATCCATTTCGGGCATCCTCATACATCCCGCTCCCAAAGCAGATTCAGCGCAAGAAAGCGATCGTGAACGTTCAAAACAATGACGATTGTTGTTTCGGTTGGGCAGTAACCTCGGCCCTCTGTGTACCAAAGGGATTGCCTAATCGAACTTCTTCGTATCCGAATTGTCGTCGATTTTTACAATGGACCGATATTGAATTTCCGGTTCGGTTGCGCGATATTTCTAAATTTGAAACAATTAATCCGCAGCTTTCTATAAACGTATACGGTTTGGAGAAATTTTTTAAAGACAATAAAACTAAATATGAAGTTGTGGGACCTCTGTACTACACCTCCTGTAAAAAAAGGTGGCATGTAAATTTATTGCTTGTAACTAACGACAAAGGTAATAGTCACTACTGTTGGATCAAAGATTTGTCTAGATTAGTATCGCGACAAATAACGGCTAGAGATGGTGCAAAGCATTTTTGCGACGGCTGCCTGAATTACTTTAGAACTGAAGCACACTTGACTATGCATCAAAGTTATGACTGTAATCAGGTGTATACTAAATTGCCAACGACAGAGTTGATCACCGACAAGTGTGGTCAGGTAAGACCGCAGAATATTCTCAAATTTGAAAATTATCAGAAGCAATTGAAGGTTGGATTCGTAGTGTACGCGGATTTTGAAACAATTTTGGCACCCGTTGATGCAGGAGACCAACAACCGGATCCCACAAAACCTTATACGATTACAACCTGTAAACACATACCCTACTCTTTCGCGTACTATTTGAAATGTTCGTATGACGACAGCCTGTCAAAATTCGAAATTTATCGGGGGGAGGATGCGGTGGACATGTTTATAGAACGTTTAGATAGAGACGCGCAAAACATCTATTCGCATCATTTGAAAAACGTTGTACCTATGAAAGCTATGTCTGCTATGGAAATTCAAAACTTTAACGAAGCCGTTTCATGTTACATTTGTGGTCGACCGTTTGGTGAGGGGGATGTAAAAGTACGCGATCACGATCATTTGACTGGAGACTATCGGGGAGCCGCCCACTCCAATTGTAATTTAAATTATAAACTTCCAAATTTTATTCCGGTATTTTTTCACAATCTAAATTACGATTCGCACCTGTTTGTTAAACAATTGGCTCAAAATAACGAAGACATTGATGTCATTCCGGTAACTAAAGAAAAGTACATTTCGTTTGGCAAACGTCTTTGGGTTGATGAAATTTTTGTGGAGGGAAAGCGAAAAAACATTTATCTGAGCATCAGATTTTTGGATAGCTTTCGTTTCATGGGCTCGTCTTTGGCATCGCTGGCCGACACCTTTTCGGATGGCCAGTGCGTTGAAATTCAAAATCAATTCGGAAATGGCATCAAATTTGAGTTGATGAGACAGAAAGGTGTGTTTCCATATTCCTATTTAGATTCTTTCCAAAAATTAGATGAGTCTGCTTTACCCTCGATCGAAGACTTTTATGACCGTCTAACCGAAACCCATATTTCTCAGACTGATTACGAACGAGCCGTGAAGGTTTGGGAAACTTTTGGTTGTCAAACGTTGGGCGACTACTCCGATGTCTATCTCAAATGTGACGTGTTTATTTTGGCAGACGTGTTCGAAAATTTTAGAAATTTTTATTTAAAACATTACAAGTTGGATCCAGCTCAGTACTACACGGCCCCAGGATTAAGCTGGGACGCTATGTTAAAGTTTACGGGGGTTGAACTTGAGCTGCTTACTGATTTAGATATGTTAGACTTTTTTAGAAACAGTATTCGCGGAGGAGTCAGCACTTGTGTGGGGAGACAAGCTATTGCTAACAATGAGTTTGTCGGGAATTACGATGCTTCTAAACCTACGTCGTTTATCATGTTTTTAGACGCAACCAACCTTTATGGTTACGCAATGAGACAGTTTCTACCACAACGTGATTTTGTTTGGATGACTGACGAGGAAATTTCAAATTTTGACATTTTTCAAGTGTCTGCCGAGTCCAATACCGGGTACGTGTTGGAGGTAGATTTGGACTATCCAGAGCATTTGCACGACGCTCACAATGACTTTCCCTTTTGTCCGGAGCTTCTCATTCCTCCTGAGGGAAAATTTAAACAACCCAAATTGATTCCAAATTTATATGGCAAACGGAAATATGTCATTCACTACAGAGCATTACAGCAGGCCTTGAATGCGGGTCTGACTTTGGTTAAAGTACATAGGATACTGAAATTTACCCAATCTCCATGGCTCAGAACCTACATTGATTTTAATACTGACTTTAGAAACCGATCGACAAACAACTTTCAGAGAAATTCTTTTAAATTGGCTAACAACTGCGTATTTGGCAAAACATTGGAGAATGTGGACAAAAGGGTTGATGTAAAGTTAGTAAGTCATTGGGAGAAAATTGGTAATAGACTGGGGGCTGAAACGTTGATAGCGCGACCTAACTTTAAAGATAGAATCTGCTTTAATGAAAATTTAATAGCCGTAGAAATGAACAGACTGTGGGTTTGGTATGCCAAACCTAGTTATGTTGGTTTCTCCGTTTTGGATATTTCGAAAACTGTCATGTATGACTTTTTTTATGGGTTTCTGAAAAAACGTTATGACAATAATGTCTCTTTACTCTACACAGACACTGACTCCTTCATTATAGAAATTAAAACCAACAATTTTTATGATGACATGAAACGCAACCTTGATTGGTTCGATACTGCAAATTATGTGGATAATCTGCACGGTATTCCGCAAACCGAGTCTGTTGTTGGCAAATTCAAGGACGAATATGTTGGCGTAGTCGTACGTAGCTTTTATGGGGTCGGTGCAAAATCATACTGTGTAAACAGCGTATCTAAAGTGGACAAGAAAGCCAAGGGAGTGAAAAAGAGCGCTGTTCGGAAGTATCTGACCAGCGAACTTTATCAGGCCGTTGCCGAGAACAAGCGGGAGACTGTCTTGTGTCAAATGTACGTCTTTAAATCCCGTTTGCACACTATGTACACCGACTTAATAAATAAGGTCGCGCTTTCGTCGCATGATGACAAGCGCTACGTTATTCCCAACACTACGAAGACACTAGCGTGGGGTCACTGCAGTATTGCTGATTACAGGCTTGACGAACTGCTGCGGGCAGCCGCAAACCAAATGTAAATTACAGTATGTTCGCGGAACAGTATTGGTTATTATTTATAGCAGACGTCTCACCAAACGAACCCTTTCTTGCGCTTAGTAGTGTATACTATATATATGTAGCTTACGAATAGTTCCTAGTTTGTAAATAATAGCTTTGTTAATATGTTTGTGATTATTATTCTTACTGTAGTTAATGTTGGGAAAACAAATACGCTTACCTATTTTGAATGTTAACGATAAGTTTATATATTTTACAATAGCAGCTTCGTTAAAATGTTAATGATTTCGTTCTTTTGCTGTTGTCGCTTTTGTTGGGAGAAAGATGAAAGTGTTTCAAAGAAATATTGTTTGTGTTTAGTGGCATTAATAAAACAATAATTTACAAAAAAACAGTTTTTTTATTTTGAGAGTGCTACAGTAGTTCTTTAAGTTATACAACATTGCTTTTAGATATCCAAGAGTTGTGTCGATTGTCGAATCCCAACCACTTTACATACACCAAATTTCCTATTTTCTTCAGAACCTTTTCGACCAGATATACGTCCGAATGTTTTGTTTTCTGCAGTTCATGCTCGTAGAACCCTCCTTTAATTTCCTGACCTTCTTGGTCCGTGAGTCGATAGGTTGTTGGGTTTGTAAGTCGAACAGTGGATATTGTGAATACTTCGTTGCTCCAGCTTGGCGTGTATCCCTTGCTAAATGCAGAACGATACTTGCTGATGCGTACCGAGTCCCCTGTACGAAACTTTTGAGGTTTCGGATCCACGGTCTTTGTGTGACTGTACGCTGTGTTTAAAAGAAGTTTCGCATTCTTTAAGTTCACTTCGGCAGGTTTCATTCCTATTGTGCGATGCTTGGTTGTGTTATACTTTGCTACTATCTTGGGTAGGATATCCAACCATTTGTAGGACCCTAGCAGGCTGAACTGCTTCCACATCATGTTCTTCAGGGTGCGGTTGCACCTCTCCACTATGCTGCTCTTCATGCTAGAATACGTGCTGTAGTGATTGATATTGTGCTGTCGCATTAATCGTTGAAAATCGGTGTTGTAAAACTCTTTCCCCAAATCCGTCTGCAAGTTTTGAGGTGACACCTTTACACTCCTCAGCACTTTACCCATGGCAACTGTTACGTCCTTTCCTGTTTTACGTTTTACGGGATAGGCCCACACATACTTCGAGAAGGCATTAATGACTACCAGAATATAACGAAAGCCTTTATTGACTTTTGCATAAGGGATCATTTCTACCAAATCAGCTTGATATAAATCGTTCAAGCCTTTTAGAATAACGCGCCTTCTCTTGAAATGTGTTCGTGCTGGTTTGTGGAGTTCGCCAACTATGGCTTCTTTAAGGTTCATTGTCAACTGTTGCTTTCTACTCTCCTACGGGACATTTAAGCAGCAGTTGCACGTATACCTTATTGTTTATGGATTCGAATTGCAGTTTATCTCCTCGCCGCAATGTCTTACCGACAAGCGTCTCCTGTGGGATGCCGTTGATGTGTGATACTACCAAAGGTTCGCTGACTTGAACACTTATGATCTCGCCGGTTGTTAACGGAAAAATGTACTCGTTCTGTCCGAAAATTTTGGAATGTCCGCTTTCATCGAACCCACGCCCCACTAGCAGCAGTGGTACTTCTATGTGGAGTTGGTTTACATTTTTTACTTTCATAAAGATACGTTTGGGATGAGAATAATAGCGCGCGCTATGGTAGTGTCTTCCAAATTTGTCTATCGGCATTACTGCTTCGTCGTTGAATGCGTTCTGATCGACATTCCGTCGACCCTAAGGTTTTGTACCCCTTAGAAGATTATTTTCGCGTCTCGTAAGGCTTCGGTGATACGGACTATCTCATTTGAATGACCCGTGTGTCCAGCTGCCTGAGAAGCTATTAATATACGCAACCGATTCACTAATGAGTTGGGATCCTTCCAAGGAACATATTCCACTTTTTTGTCCGCCACTGTTAGTAATCCCTTGCCACGCCGTGATACCTTCGTCGCTGGTCTGCCGGGAGCTCTTATGGTTGAGGAGGCAGTTAGAGGTCGTACTATTTTCATGTATTTAGACCCTGCGTTACCACTAACTCTTTGTGTGGGGTCGTAGTTTACACGATTTGCGGCGGAACGATCCACTAAATCTAGATATTGCTCTAAATCTGCGTTTTTGTATATATTCGGTTTCTTTAAAAACATCAATTCGTACAATCCTGGAGTGCCTTTGTAGACTATTCTGTTGCCGTGGTCTGTAATAACGATATTTTCACCCTCGAACTTGATTTCTTTATTTCCTATAGCAAACTTATCTCCCTCTATGTCGAATCGGACTCCGTAGTGCAAATCGTACTTGTCCTCAGTATCTCGTATCATTCCTTCCACGTATTTTCGAGCTAACCCTTGAAATTGTTCTAAATATTGACCAAGAACTTCCGGTGCCAGCATTTGTTGGATGGTTTCTCTGGCCGCTTGTACAGCACTTTCTTCTGCTGCCGCCTCAGCAACATCCGTCTGCAACTGCTCATCGTATTCCTCTACTGGTTCACTCTCGGATAACACATGCGTCTGCAAAAATCGAGGTGTGGAGGTGTGTGATGGCCCTGGTGTGGACGTGTGTGATGGCCCCGGTGTGGAAGTGTGTGACGATCCCAGAAGGTTTGTCGCAGAAACTCGGCCTGGAGTGGTTATCGCTCGCGGACGGGGCAAGGTAGAGGGAGTGGATACTCTACGTTTAATTGTTATTGGCAAATAATCCACTTTTGGTTCGCCCACTGGCACACCTTCTTGCTTTATAGTTGTCAGCAATTCGGTGAGCGGCTTGGAAAGAGGTTTAAATTGCTCAGCTAAAATCGATTGGGATTGGGCGATGTCTGCTTTTAAAGCTGCGTATTTACGTCTAACGGATTGTCGGGTTTTGATAAGTTCCCTGGCTAAACGCTTATCCATGTTGCAACTCCTTCAGTTGTTGGTAAACTACTACCTTCCCTTCTTTGGCAGCTGTCTATATATTAAAGAAATTGTCGAAACCTTTTCTATATCGTCCCGCGTTGGTTTCGCTTTCTTTATCGATCACTAAAAATCCGTGATCCTCATTCCAACAATAAGAGCACAATGCTTTAAATTTGTCGAATGACATGTCCGTGTTGACATGATCGTCGTAAATGTGCTTCAGATTGGTGTTGTCTTGTTGGAATATGATGATGAGATTTGCATTATCTCTTATGAGCTGCTTAGGAATAGATGAATACGTCTGACATAGATAAAAACAATCTATGTTTCGGTGACGTCCGAAACAAAAATAATCTCGAATTATGCTTTGCGTCTCGCAAGCTACGTCGTCAAAAACTATCACGGAATGTTCTTTTGCTTCCTGGGGTTTGATCACCTCACAATCGTTACTATATTCGAAGAATCCAATGTCTCTCAATGGTTGAAAGGCTTCTCTCAGATAATTATATTTGGGTTGATGGAGTGTTTTCGAATATATATAAAGGTGTCCGAATCGCAACCCATTTCGATGTACTAGTAAACTGATCATGAGGTTGGTTTTTCCAGATCCGGATCGACCTATGACCACACATCGTTTACATCCTTTACCCAGTAAAGCGCTGTGCTTTCTGTAAGTCTCGGATATGGAATTTATTGTGTGATTTACTACAGGTAAGGAACACCCTTGCTTCACAATTTTGACGTTTTCCATCGTTTTCGCTCGGAAGGAAACTGCGCTCTACCCGCCGTGCGTTCTCGTTATATTTGTTAATTCCGTTTGAAGAACATCAGTCGTGTGTAAGTCTTTAAGATGAAAGCTACTAGGCGTAAACAAACCAGTCATCACCGAAGCGCCAAGCGGAAAGGTCGCGGTTTCCTGAATACCCTTATTGACAAATTACCCTTTGAACTACACATACCAGGGTACAAGTTTTGCGGACCTGGTACCCGACTTAAAAAACGTCTTTCTCGAGGCGATCGAGGAAGGAATCCTCTGGACGAGGCCTGCAAGCAACACGACATCGCATACTCACAATCTAGCGATCTTTCGACACGTCACGCGGCAGATAAAGTTCTAGCAGAGAAAGCTTGGGAACGTGTTAAAGCAAAAGACTCTACTCTTGGGGAAAGAGCTGCAGCCCTTGCTGTTACTGGAATTATGAAAGGAAAGACGAAAGTCGGAATGGGTGTGAAACGGAAGCGTACACGGCGAACGCATTCCAAACGGGTCGGTATCACAGTCCGCTCGCATTCAGGAGGAGCTTTAAAAACAAGGAGGAGGAGGAGGCGGAAGCGGTCAAGAGTACTACCTCTTCCGAAGAGAGGAGGCATATTGCCGCTTGTACCCATACTTGCTGCATTAGGAGCATTGGGATCCCTCGGAGGTGGTGCTGCAGCAGTCGCTAAAGCAGTGGGAGACTCAAAGGCTGCTAAAAAGAATCTCCAGGAAAAGGAGCGACATAACAAAGCTATGGAATCCATTGCTCGCGGAAAAGGGTTATATCTACGACCGTATCAGTCAAAAAACTACCGTTGAAGCTGCCGCGCCGCGCGTTAACCAACATCGATATTACAGACTACGTTAAACGCCTAGAAATTCCACACTTTAGGGGAATATTTATGCGGGATGCCCTGCCTATGAAGATTCGTAAACGAGAATGTGGTGTCACTAACCTAGACGATGATGTAGGACCTGGCACGCATTGGACGGCTTACGTAAAAGTGGATACCTTTGTTCTGTATTTCGATAGCATCGGTCGCTTACAACCTCCAACCGAATTAGTGAAATACTTTCGTAGCGATGGTGGCAATAACACGATCACGTATAATTCTAATAGATATCAACGACTCATGTCATACACATGTGGTCACCTGTGTCTCAAATTCCTATATAACTTTGCGAAACCGCTTTTGTCGGCAGTTTAAGTGTTGCGCTTCATCATGTCTAGTATATTCACTCTGACAGGTGATTCATCAATCCTTATTGCGAATTTTGACCCCCCTATTTTCTTAGACGACGGTAGCGAATATGTTTTGGGGTTGTTAAGTTTCGAAACCTACAATACTATTGCTAACATTAGACCTCCCAACAATGAATTTCATCTCGTCGGACTACCTCATATTACTATACCTGAGGGCGCATACGAAATTACGGACATTGCCGACTTTCTGCATAACCAACTTGAGTCTAGCGGAAGTAATGGGCGGGTGCTGCTACGCGGAAACAACAGCACCTTAAAAACCGAAATAAAATCGAACGTTCCAATCGACTTTACAAGTGACAATACTATCCGAGACATGCTGGGATTTGACAGCAAAATTTATGATGCGAATATGTGGCATGCAGGTGAACATGTTACAAAAATTTTGAACATTAACTCCATCCTTATCCACTGCAATATCTCTGTCGGTTCCTATAAAAATGGTAAGCCTGGCCACATCGTTCATCAATTCTTCCCCATAGTGCCGCCTGGGTACAAAATAGTGGAAACACCTAACCCTGTCATTTACCTACCGATCAGCACGAGACAGATCACTAACCTAACTGTTAAAATACTGGACCAGACTGATACCCCCGTCAGTTTTAGTAAGGAAACCGTCACGGTAACATTGCATTTAAAGAAGTTATAATGGGTTTTCGATTCAACCTTTCACCCTACCATGTCCAACCCAGTTCGTATAAGAGACGTTGTCCACAGCCTTGTAAAATCAGTTCAGCTTCGTCCGCCAAGCAGTTAACAAAGGCAAACAGAGACTTCTTGCGATCGTTGGGTTTTAAAGTGCTGTCATGAGTATTCTAAATATTGGGGAACGTGTCCTCGTCGACAACTCCATCGTTAGCAATCAGTTGCACACCCATCAACCGTATACAAACCGTTTCGACTATAACGATGAAATTCGAATTCCAATTCCTGAAGATATGTCAACTCTACCAGGTTTGAGCTATCTATACATAGAGGGAAAATTACGGAAAGCAACCGGTGAAGTTACGACGGCCAAATTTCTTAACAATGGGTTGGCTCACTTATTTAGCGAAATCCGATACGAAATCAATGGTGTCGTTGTCGATTCTGTTACCAAACCTGGTATTACATCTACTCTTAAGGGATATGTGTCTTATACCTCTGATGATGTGAAAAAGCTTCAAAATGCTGGCTGGTTGTACGCCCCCAATACTCACATTACCGATGCACAGGGCAACTTCAGTGCCTGCATACCTTTGAGAATGCTGTTAGGTTTTGCAGAAGATTATGGAAAAGTTATACTTAACATCCGACAAGAACTTGTCCTGATTCGCAGCAATACCGATGCCGACGCTGTATTCAGTGCTACCGTAGCGGAGACGGCTAAAGTTACGATTGACAAGCTGTATTGGAAAGTTCCACATGTCACTCCAGGTCTTGCTCAAGAATTATCTCTAACCAAATACATTGACAAAAATATCGACACGCAAGTAGCGTTT
The DNA here is from genome assembly GCA_940337035.1 of Agriotes lineatus. NCBI lineage: Eukaryota > Metazoa > Arthropoda > Insecta > Coleoptera > Elateridae > Agriotes > Agriotes lineatus. The sequence goes on from OW679200.1 coordinate 150,443,020, forward strand.
CGCAGCTGGCAACTTCATATCATACCAGGCGTTAATGCCGTGACTCAACATTCTCATGCCATTGCAACAACCACCAAATTGCAAACCCCCAGATACGTCATCGTAGGTTTTCAGACGGAACGTTCGGGGCTCATCTCTAAGGACAATAGCCATTTCGACAAAATTAATCTTACGAATTTCCGAGTTTATCTCAACACCGAACGTTTCCCCTACGATAATTTACATAACAATTATGGCCTCAATCATTACGCCACGTTATACGATATGTACTCCAAGTTTCAATCATCCTATTATAACAAGACCGACGAGCCTTGGTTCACGCCCAATGAGTTTGCTGACAAATCACCCATTGTTGTGATCGATTGTTCCCATCAAAAAGACTACCTCCATGCAAACGCTGTCGTTTTTCGAGTTGAATTTGAAACTTCCGCTAACGTGCCAGCCAACACAACCGCGTATTGTCTCGTTCTTCACGATCGGGTTTTTACTTATAACGCGTTGTCAAAAGCAGTTAAACAACTGTAATTTCTCAAAACCACTTCAGTTGCACCTCGCCTTTTAACGTAACTGGATCGTGCTCCCACCACTTAATACGATGAAGCTCATTATCGACATTCAAGGCTTCAAGACGTCGGATAAGCACTTCAGCCCAAAAGAGTTAGCCGCCTACGACGGTACCTCAGTATCACACTACGTCTTAAAATCACCGTTTCCGTTCACCGCCTTACCATCTCATTTACAACAGCAAGCCCACTGGGTAATGACTAATCACCATTGCATCGATTGGAATGAGGGATTTACTCCAGCATACATGTTTCCTGCAATTTTGCGACGTCTTCTGCACGATGTCACCGAAGTATATGTGAAAGGTCGAGAAAAAGCAGTTTTTCTACGCCGCTATACCAATATCCCCATCATCGAGGTTGAAGAACAACCGGCCCTCACCCCATCACAACCCGCTTGTTTATATCATTCTGCTCCAGTTTGTTATTGTGCTTTGTCTAACGTTTACCATATCTATAATCACTATGTAATGGAATAAAACAACTTTTTAATTTTTATTGTGTTTTTATTTGCATACAATATATACAGTGTTACTACATGGGTTAAACACCTACGTACTAGTGGAAAAGCGTTCTACATAAATTGTGTGCCTATGTTCTGCGCACAAGACGTCTCGCAGTACTTCAGCCACAGTAAATATCTTGCGTTGGAACCGCAACCTATCCATAGCCTCTCGTTGCCACAGTCCTCTCCGAGCTTCTCGATACGCATACGCCCACGTATGCAAATTGTACACCTGATTCTTCGAGTCGTCAAACTGCACGCTCTTCTTCATTTTCCTTCCTCTCTATAAAGTCTTTCACCTCACACATGTGTTCGTCCAGACCGAGACTAGCCATTAAATCTACAAGAAGGCCTTCATTTATGGCTCCGTTTAAAAATAGTCGACCAACAGCAACACCGTTTTTGTACATTTTTTCTTTTTTCTTCAGTTCCTCGTCACTGAACCAACCAAAACCGTATATGGCTTCGTGAGACGCGTCAAACGCCAAATCTTCCAACAAACTCACTAATCGTTTAACCGCACTAGGTACGTCTCTTGCAGTTGGTCGAGCGGCTTCTCTATACCACATCCACATGACTAAGCTTCTAGTGGTTAAATGCGATGTTGCGTGCACATTCAACAGATGGGTAGGCGGGCATCACCATAACTCGTATACGATTTTTTTCACACATTCACGTTCTAATCTCCAATTTTTTAAATACTTCTCGATGGGCTCCATCACATTGTAATCAAACCAATCCCCGTCTGGAAGTGGTACTGTTGGAAAAGTTTTAAAGTCCGGATGTCCATCCAACGTAACGGTAATTTTCATTTGATCGCAACCAAACCATGGAAATAACTCCGAAAATTCCTGGAAATATTTTCCATATAGCTCCCATGTGTCCATGTTACAACCAGACTGTCACGATTTATTCAATAGACTATGATTTATTTTGCTGCTGCACCGTTTTTGTACATTTTTCTTTTTGGTGGGAGGAGGTTCTAGAGTTTGACTTTGAAATCAAGGTCGAGGTGTTAGAGTTCGTCCTTGAAAATAATGTGATGTTGAAAATCATCTTAGCCTTCAACTCAAGGTCAAATCAAAATTAAAAAAATAAACCATTTAAAAATTATATTTAGTTAAATGTTACAGGTGATCAATATTTGAAATATATCTCCAGAAGAGCGAGCCATATCCACTCCTAACTTGAAGTGTGAACATGCCGGTTGGTGTAGCGTTAATTTTCGTTGTAGATTTACACGGTAGATCAAATACTGAGACACGTTCTTCCAGCATTTCAGCAAAGGGATGCTTTGGGTGGTAGTCCACATCCAGCGTCAGCGATGTATTTCCTTCTCTAGCAAAATATTTTAAAATGTTTTTTTCCAAATTGGCAATCAGTCGTTTCCGTTTTTCTTGTTGATTTTGGCTATCGCCAGCCATAGCAGTCACTACATACGCGTCAAATTCCAAGTCTAAATTTCTGAGTCCCGAGGAATTTCTCACTATTTTATCTAAATTGTTTTTTGCATCTTCAAACCAGAAAGCACAGCACAACTTTACAGCGTGCTTTAATGTGATTTCATGTGAAGAATCGTCACTTGAAGTCTGATCCATTATTTTATACGTAAACGAATAGTGTGCGAACTTGACGTAAGTTATAAAACAATTAACGAGACCATGATAATGCGCAACCTTTTATACTTTCGATTATCCCGAAGGTCATCGCCGTTTTTCATTAAATAGTTTAAGGACTCGGTGGTCTAATGGTATGACACCTGGGGAGCCAATCGGTGCATTAAAGGGAATTCTAGACACTGCGCCTCAGGAGATCTGGGTTCGAATCCTAGTCGAGTCAATTTTTTAATAAATAATGATTTATTTAGTAGACAATGAGAATAGCCCATCCACATGACTAAGCTAATACCTGCAGACCAAGTTCTTCTATTTGAACGTCGCACCGAACAATGTTACTACCATACTTTAAAATTTCATACATGGAAACAGTGTTCTCGGTTGTTACCGCCAGGTCTTGCAACACACTCCGTATATTGCTAATGCAGTCCCCAGGCAGGTTTGCAATACCCGTCACTATTTTGTGATAAAATTGCTCAAAGTTCTGCGCTTTTAGAACTGCGAATCGCAATTCCACCAGCCTCTGCAAGTCCCACAGCTCTTCCAACGATTCTTTCGATAAGTAGACTTCACTCTGTCCCACTTCTTCAATTTTTAGTATCTTCTTTTCCTGAAGTTCCAAGAATGTATACTGTTTCCGTGCAGCTACCAGCGGAGACCACTGCTCTTCGGAGGAGGAATAGAAATAATTCGTCAGGATCCCCTGATTTTCAATTAGGGTAGCCCAATCCAACTCCTCGAACTCCACCCAATCGTTTTTGTTTCCTCTTATTTGAATCACTGGGGAAAATCCGGAGTTCGCCCTTAACCCCACACACACGTACTTTGAACTGGAGTTGTTTAACTTGTACGTTGTACTATTCAGAAGCACCGGACATAACTGCACTTTATGGACTCTCGTAGTACTGCTCGCCACCGCAGCTACTTGCCGACCCTTAACTACTTCTATAGCTTTTAACAAGGCTTCCATATCAGCGTTCGAATGCTACTACCCTTGCAGACTCTTTTACGCGCTTTTATTCTCACATTTCCAAGGTTACATGTGGATCCTTGACCTTGAGCAACCGAACTTGCAAAATAGCGCTGACCTTGATCGTTGACTTAGCCTTCCAAGTGGCCTCGACCTTCAAGTTTAGGCTTGACCTTGAAGTTCAGCCTTGCAAAATAGCCTTGACCTTGAACTCAAGGACAAGTGGTGGGGGGAGGTTCTACAACTGTCCATTCTAACCTACTCCAGTCTTTGATTAATGTGTTTAGCGGGAAAAGATACAAGTGATAAAAATCCTAAAGGACCACAGATTTTTGCAATTGCTGATAAAATATAAAATATTCCTTTTCGTACACGGTTTCCCAGATGGGCTACAAGAATATAAAAATGTATTTGATGATGGGCTCTCCTGTAATCCTAAGACTTTGATAGACGAACGTATTTTTATCTAATAAAACTGACATTTAATAGTCCGATTGTTCCCGCTCAAACGGGCATTAAAGACAATGGCACTCTATACAAGGGAGCAAAAATGCGTGCTAAAAGGATTCACCCTAATCCCGCCTCGACAGTTTGGTAACAGAAGAGTTGTCCGGTTGTACTTACTATATTAACAAACTATTAATTCGGGCGAAGTGCCGTCGTAACAGGGGTAGTCCTAATCGAGATAGGTACAAAGAAAGGGGTATTAGGGAGGCGGCACTGGTTTGAATTAGGGTGGGAACAATATTTATGCAAAACCCTATATGAACCCGAAGTCCAGGGCCTCCAGTTGGGTCAGCACTTCTGGGCGGCGTCTCCAGCTGGCTCAGGGACTTGCCTTTAGCGGTGAAACAGATCCTGTCTCGCCACCTTACATTTATCTTTACAGCTAGAGAAAACCACTTAAATTCATCACAGCACGCATGCACAAGTCATAAAGACACAAAGATAACTTTGAATATCCCTCTATTGGTTATAATAAACAACATGACTGTATCTGTACACCCCAAGTAGTAATTCCTTAAATGATCCGCGGTTATACATGACAAACAATGAAATGAGATCAGCGATGAAGGTGCGTTCTTCTTCTGTTAGCCCCCTTCTGTCCATTGTTGGATTTAAGCCTCTAGACGTTTCCAATCTTTTCCATTCTGGGACATTGCGATCCAGTTGGTTGTGATCCTTTTGAGGTTGTATGACCATCTTGTTGGCGGTCTTCCACGGCTACGTTTGTCGGCTCTCGGTCGCAATTGCAAAATTTTCTTCGTCCATCTGTTGTCGTGTAATCTGGCCACGTGTCCGGCCCATCTCTATTTTACTTTTGTCATGAGTATTATAATGTCTTCTACACCCATTCTCCTCCTTATTTCTTAGTTTCGAATTCGATCTCTTAGAGTCAACCCCAGCATTGATCTCTCCATTTTACGTTGTGCTGTTTGCAGTTTCTTAACAGTTGTTTTTGTAACAGTTAGTGTTTGTGCGCGTTACAACGTGCTAAAATGTAAGACTCAAACTCCCAATACACGACTGCAGCGTTTGATTACAGGTACCGTGTCACTCCGCGCACTCTAAAAGGGAACGCTACACTCTAAATTCTAACGTAACACTGCATGAATACTAATTTGACAATACCTGGTGGTTAAGCGACGAGCTTGGTGTTGATGTCCAGCCGGAAAGCGGTCCCTCAGGAACGCTGAGGCAGGCGATAGAAATGGACATGTCGGCAGCCAGGAATGGTGAAATCCGGGAAGTTTGAGATGAGATAGATGCCCCAATAGACAGATACTCACAACACGATGACGGCAGCATACCAGAACCTCTTATGGGCAAGTACCACGGAAGCACGTAACGACAATTTGTGCTCCGCAGCAAATCTTAGATATCTTCGAGTCGGTTTCTTTTTAAAATCTGTAACAACGGTCAATGCATAACTTATGGGACGGCACACGATAAAACAAAAAACCGAATAATACCATTTATGCTGAACCAAAACGGACGATCACCTTCCCCGACGGGTTATCAACGCGTCTTCGACATTTGTAGCACCACCGCACTGCTCGACAGCTAGACTTGAATCATTCAAATCGGGCTCCAAAGGCCGGAACCGCGGAGGCCGCTTGCACAGAACAATTCCACTTAGTTATGTAATGTCAACTGCTACGAGAAAAGAAGTAGCGGTACCAAAATTGAGGGGGAGACGCACGGGCAGGACGCTAGTGCGCTCCGAAAAATATACAGCTGCACGAATATATGGTCAACTGTCTCGATAAACGGAAAAAGGGTAAGGCAAATACGTTTGCGTTCTCCCTTCCACCCAACCAACCGATTTATTTTAACACCTCTTTCCGGCAGCATCTTTGCGCTAAGCAACGGACCGCGTAGGATCAAAAATAGACTATATTGGCGCACGGGAAAGCTGTTACAAATACGCACAGGATTTGAAATGCGTTCTACGAGAACGAACGGTCTGAATGCTTAAAGAAAACGCGTGATTTTCACCTAGCCTTAACACGATGCGGGCAAATTTTAAAGGTATTTTGAACTATTGCTTGTACATTTCCGAAATTCAAAGCCTCCAGATTCTAGCAAAACATTATATTTTTTTCAAAATGTAAGCCGATTTCTATAGAGGAACTTCTTGCGCAAATATCATCTACGTTATCCTGAACGTTCGCTGCTTGAGTGTATTTTTCCTTTTCTAGAACTGGAAGTTCCTTTAAGGTTCTAATAACCATGTAGGTACTAGAGCTAAAACCAAATATTACACAATTTAACTTATACTCTTCTATAGGATTAGAAGAACTGAATCACCAACGCAACCTTTGAAGTTTTCGATAATGTGGGTTTAGAAAAATTTGTAAATACATTTGTTTTATATCTGCTAAAAGTACAATAGGGTGGAACCTAAATTTTAACTAGATTTCTATTATATCACTCTGAAGTTTGGAACCCGTAAGAAGATAATCATTAAGACTTTTTGAACCTTTTGCTGATAGATTAAATACCACTTTGACTCTACTGGTGACCTTACTCAGGTTCGCCACAGATCGGAAACATAATTTAAAAATTTCGGTTTGAGTTAATCATTTAGAATCAGGGATAAGTGACCGTTTTTTAAATAGTCTTTCATATATTCGAAATACAGAGTGTACAAATCAGGATTTCTCAGAAGTTTTGCCTCTAGGTAATTAAAATAACGATAGGCTAACGAATAAGTATCTCCTAGTTCTGGTTCTGAATGACGAAAAGGCAAATATACGGCAAAACGACCTGAAGGTTCACGAACGGTGGTATTTTAGTAGATATTTTCACATTTTTGATCTTCGGGAAATAGATAAACTGTTGGAACAATTTATTCCAACTCCCAAAATTGGCAATTTCACAAATGCGAAGGATTGGAGGAAATATTTCAAGTTTCTACTTGTGGTGATAATAGATACGAAAATTCCTTTGGCATAATTCGCAGTAGTTCACTACCCTCGACAAAAGGGTTGCAGCAGGTATCATTCCTAACTATAAAACTTACTGTTGCATTTTCCAACTAACTGGAATGTTGCTGGCTTCAACACCCTGACATAACGGGACTGCAAATTCTTCAAAGGGATATTCACCCATTTTTGCCTATAAGCAACGGGATTGACACAAGCTCAGTTCAGTTACAGCCCATCCTCAGTGAGTACGAATTCTTAGCATCTTGCATTACAATAAACGTTTTCTACCGGCTTACAAGTGTTTTTGTTCCGGACTCAAACCATTCGCGCGCCCACGCACCCATAAATTGGCTACGCCGACGTGATAATCTAATTAAATTAAATTCGCCTAGTATAGTGCGCGAGTGCAAAAACATTTTAGCAACCTAAGCTAGTGTTAGTTTCAGTATCAATCATCACCAAACGCAAAGACAGTAATGCTTTCCACCGAAGTGAGAAATGAGTCTATGAGTTTGACGAAGTGTGGGCTGAGATTTAGGGAGAGAAGTTTTTGGACGAGACCGTCGTGCCAGACTTTATCGAAAGCCCGCTCTATGTCCAAGAAGACGGCGAGCGTGCATCGGTTTAGCTTGGCACTTTTGGTGGTGTCGGTGCGGAGTTCGAAGGTGGGGTTCATAGTGGATCGGTGGGGGCGAAAACCAAATTGTTCTTGAGGAAGGAGATTGTTCGTTCGAGGGTTTCTCGGAGGCGGGAAGCGATGATCTTCTCAAGGGTTTTGACGAGGATGTTTAGAAGAGATATGGGCCGATACGATAGGGGATTGTGGGGGTCTTTGCCGGGTTTGTTAATCATGATGGTTGTAGATTCTTTCCAGGCTGTGGTGAAGTAAGAAATCTGGAGACAGGAGTTGTAAATTGTGGCGATGGCTTCTATGACTGGGTCTGGGAGTTTTTTTAAATAGAAGTGACTTAAGTTGGTCGGGGCCTGGGGCTTTGGAATTTTTGAGGCGCTTGAAGTGGGATTTGACCTCATCAAGGTTGGTGGGTTCCATTATGGGTTCTGGGTTTGGGGGGGGGGCGGCAGGGGGTTCACGCGGAATTGGGCAATGGCGTGGGCAGTTCGGATTCGGAATGGCTCATTGAAAATTGGGTCATTCAGGACTTGGTGAATGTTCCGGAGAGTTTCGGCGAAGCAGTTTGCCTTATCTTGGCGATTATTGCAGATGGTGTTATTTGACATTAGGTGGTGGTTGACGCGAGTCTTTTGGCCTGTGAGAGTTTGGAACTTATTCCAGAAAAGTTTGCCTTGGCGATAGTCAAGGGATTGGCAAGTTTGGGTCCAGGAGTTTAGGTGGAAAAGATTAATGTCTCGGCGGATTTGGGCGTTCAGCCTGTTGTAAGTTGTTTTGAAGATGGGCAAGCCGGTTCGGAAGAAATCGTGGTACGCTCGGTGTTTTTGCCGGATCAAGCTTAGAATGTTTGGGGGGGGGGGTCGTTTATGTTTAGGAATGCGTTTAATGGGGATATGAAGTGTTTCAGCTTGATCGATGACAGAAGTTTTCCGGGATTTGGGTGGGGTTTATGGGGGGGAGGTTTCGGGCGATAAAATCTTGCAAGTTATCCCAGTCGGCGTTTGGATACTCAAAAATGGTGGTGTAATCTGGCGGAGGTTGACGGCCTGGGAAATTGAAGTTTGATATGACCGGAAGATGGTCGGAGGTGATGGTGGTGCCAATGGTGGAATCAGGATTTGTAAAGGTCGAAAGTTGATCCGAAACGAGGATGTGGTCAACTATTGAGCAGCCGTTGTGGGTGATGCAGGTTGGGAGGGCGTTGCCGAGACGTGAGATAGGGAGATTGTTTAAGATATTGACTAGGGATCTGCCGTTTCTATTGGTGATTGTGTCACCGAAGTCGGTGTGGCGTGAATTGAAGTCGCCTAGGATTATTGAATGATTGTGCTGGGAAATGTAATCGAGCAAGTCAGCGGATACGTGTGAGTTAGGTGGGTTGTAATAACAAACTATTAAGATTTGGAGGTTGTTGGTATGGAGATTTGCTGCAACTGCTTCGAGGTGGGCTAGGTGAGGGGGGAGGGGGTGGGCTGTAGAGGCGAGCTGGCTTGAAATTGACAGAGATGTGCCATATAGATGTCCGTGATTAGGTGGGGCTTTCTGGTAGGTATGGTAACCTGTGATGTTGTGGGTGGGTCTGGAGCGCGTTTCTGTGATGACGAGGATGGACATGTTGTCGTTGAACAGAAGGTTCTTGGCGGAGAGAAGTTTGTGGCGGATGCCGCAGGCGTTGACGGTTTCAAAGAAAAGGTCGTGCGCCATTAAGAAGCGCCGGGGGCAGAAAAAAAGGAAGTTGAGGGGGGGGGAGACTTAATTAAAAGTAAAGATGACTTTATTACCGGAATGCGACATTCAGAGGAAACGGGCTAGGTAGGCATGAGCGGACTGCTCAAGGGTGGTCTGTATCTTCTGCTTCTGCAGGGGGAAAAGATCGAAGAGAGTTTTGGTGAGGAAACGGATGAATTGTCTCACCGATAGAAAGGGTTCGTGGGTTTGGTCTTCGTCCATGTCGGAGTTTTCGGGATCGAGGTTAGGTTCGATGATTTTGGTCGGGACAACAGGGGTTTCGGGGGTAATGGTTTGGGGTTTTGGGAATTGGGGGCATTGGTAAGACCAGGCTGGATGGTTTCCTTTACAAAAGGGGCAGCTGGGGGTTTCGCTGGGGCATTTTCCGGGAGGGTGGGTGTTTGGGCAGGTAGGGCACACAGGTTTACTTCTGCATTCGGAGAGGGAGTGCCCAAAGGTAAAACATTTGGTGCACTGGAGTGGTATGGGAGTGGGGGGGTGGGAGGGCTCGCAAGGGTGTTTGCTGCCGAAAAGCTGGAGGCCGTTGATGAGGAGTTTGTCGATGGTGGCCTTATCTGTGGAGATTATACGGAGTAAGGGTGTGGGGCGATTTGTGGCTTTGGCCGTGATTCTCCAGCACTTGAAGATTTGGAGTTGGGGGCACTGGAGTTTGACGTCTTCAGGAGCGATGTCTTGGTCGACGTCACGGGCCACAATAGAAAAGGGAAAAGGTGGGTGGCTTTTTGGGTTGTTGGGTGGGGGAGGCCTTACGGAATAAGGGGCAAACTTTAAGGGTTTTGCTGTTAGTGGCGGTGCGGAGGTTGGATTGGGTAAGTCCATTGATGGGTTGCTGGGTAATAAGAAGGGCGGATTTATTGTAGTTGACTACAAAGGTTTTGATGCCCTTGAAGCCGTGGGAGATCAGAAGGGAGTAAAAAGCTTTTTGGGTAGCGAAATTATTCGGGATATTTTTAATGGAATACCTGAAGGAATCGGGCTGGGAGGTAATAGAAGAGGTGGAAGATTGACGGGCGCGGGAAGTTGTTGGGGATGTGGGGGGTTCGAGGGGGGGAATTGATAAAAGGGACGGTATTGGTTTTTTTTACCGGTATTTTTTGGAGTCTGCGGCGTTGCTGGCGGTGGGTGCAAGGGCGTTGGCGGCTGCGGCAACATCGGCGGCATCAGCGGCGGCGGCGGCAGCGGCGTCTTTAGCAGCGGCCTCTGCGGCTGCGGCGGCGGAGCGGGCGGCAGCGGCGGCGGAGCGGGCGGCAGCTCGGAGTGATCGGGTCCTTGACGTATCTTGGAACTCGGGATCGGGCTGGAGTTGTTTCCCTGCCATTTTAACGGATTGATGGCGCACATAGGAATGACAATCCTGGCTCCGCGCCGGCGGGTTTTATACCACCCGCCGCTCTCGATCGTGTAGCTGTGCGACTTCCGCCTGTCTGGTCTGAAGATCCAGAAATGTGGTTCGCGCATATCGAAAATCAGTTTTATCTCGCTGGGGTTGTAAATGATGAAACAAAATTTAGTTACGTCGCAGGCCATCTCGAACCAAAGTACGCGATCGAAGTGAGGGAGACTTTAACCCAGAAGTATACAAAGTTGAAAAGTGAACTAATTGCCCGTTTAAGCGACTCCCAAGAGAATAAAGTACACCGTTTGCTAGAACACGAAGAATTAGGCGACCGGAAGCCGTTGCAATTTCTCAGGCACCTACGTGGATTAGCGGGAACAGTAGTCCCAGACGACGTTCTTCGCCCCCTCTGGCTAGGTAGCTTGCCTGCGGCCACGCAGGCAATTTTAGCCACCCAAGCTAACAGCGCCCTCGACGACGTAGCTACTTTAGCCGATGGCATCGCCGAAACTTCAATCCGCGGATGCATAGCGGAGGTGTAACAGGTGGACTCGATGGAAGCAATGTTCCAAAGGCTCACAGTCTTCGTAGCTTCGAAGATTGCTGAAGCAACGACGTCGTTGCGTCAAGAAATTTCTGCAGCAACGGTAGCCTCCAACCAACCTTATCGACCGAGCTGCGACAGCCGAAATTCGCGATCGTGTTCACGACATCGCAGCCAATCTCGCGAGAATAGTGGCGTATGCTGGTACCACCGTAGGTTAGGAAATTCAGCGCAAAAGTGTACTTCGCCTTGTACATTTTCGGGAAATAACCAGCCGATTCGCTAACGGTGGCTAGCTACTTCGAAGCAAAACCTCGCCGCCTGTTTGTGACAGACTTTGCAACAAAAATGCAATTTTTAATAGACACTGGTGCTGATCTGTGCGTGTTTCCGCGTACGCGAATCTCGGGACGCCGTATAAAATCTCACTACGAGCTTTATGCAGCAAATGGTTCCAAGATCGCGACGTATGGTTTTGAGATATTCCGTCTAAATTTCGGTCTCCGACGCGATTTTACATGGCATTTCGTTATCGCTGATGTGTCCAAACCCATTATTGGAGTCGATTTCTTGAATTACTATGAACTCCTCGTCGACATCCGCAACTACCGCCTCATCGACGGGATCACCGACCTCACCACTCAGGGCCAAGTAGCAGAGTGCGATTCCTGCTTGCTGCAGATTCGAGCTGTATACGGATCACCATCGCCGTTCCACCAGCTCCTCCTGCAGTACCCGGAGATCACAAAACTCTCTGAGATGCCACTGGAACCAAAGCACCAAACCAGGCATCACATTCGCACGACGCCAGGACCCCCTCTATTCAACAAACCCAGGCGTTTAGCACCGGACCGATTCAACCAGGCAAAACGAGAATTCAACATCATGTTGCAAATGGGAGCAGTGCGTCCTTCCGAAAGTAGCTGGTCATCGCCTTTACACATGGTTCCTAAAAAAGGCGACGAGTGGAGACCTTGCGGCGACTACCGGGCTCTCAACGCGAGAACCATCTCCGACAGGTACCCGGTGCCACACATAGAAAGTTTCGCCCAAACCCTCCAAGGGAAGAAAATATTTTCTACCGTGGACCTGGTACGGGCTTATCACCAAATCCCCGTTGCAGAGGAAGACATTTGTAAAACCGCTATCACTACCCCATTCGGTTTGTTTGAGTTCCCGCTGATGTCCTTCGATCTTCGCAACGCAGCTCAGTCTTGCCAGAGTTTTAGGGATGAAGTATTGCGTGGATGGATTTCCTGTATGTCTACATCGATGACATTCTGGTAGCATCAGAAACCGAAAAATAACACCTGCAGCAATTAGACCAGCTTTTCAACCGCCTAAAATCATACGGTGTACTTATTAACCCCTCCAAGTGCGTTTTCAAAGAACCGCAGTTCAATTCCTAGGTTTTTTGCTATCTGAACAGGGAATTCGACCTCTCCCAGGGAAAATTTAATCTATTAGGAACTACACCCGCCCAAATACAGCAAAAGAACTTCGCCAATTCTTAGGCACTCTAAATTTTTATAGACGCTTCATCCCTAAGGCTGCAACAATTCAAGCACCACTTAACGACCTGCTGCAGAGCAACATCAAGGGCAAAACGCCAATTATTTGGACTGACGCAACCATTGCAGCATTCGAGGCTTCCAAAGAAAGTCTCGCGTTCGCAACTTTATTAGCCCATCCAGTCCCGGATGCATCTCTGTCCATCTTTACAGATACGTCCGATTTCGCAATGGGATCAGTCGTACAATAGCGCGTAAACGATCAATGGCAACCTCTAAGATTTTTCTCTGCGAAGTTGAGCACCGCCGAAAGGAAGTACGGAGTCTAGGACAGAGAACTTCTAGCAGTCTATAAAGCCGTAAAACATTTTAAACATATGATTGAAGGCAGAAAGTTTACTGTTTTCACCGACCATAAACCGTTAACCTTTGCTTTTCATCAGAAAACAGGCAAATGTTCCCCACGGCAATTCAGATATCTTGATTTTATCTGCCAGTACAAGACGGACATTCGTCACATCTCGGGATAAAACAATATCGTGGCAGACTCATTATCCCGGATAGAAGAACTCTCCCAAGGTGTTGATTTCCAGGCACTGGCTAAGTCACAATCAACTGATGAGGAATTGCAAAGGTTTCTTCAAAAAAGCTCACCATTGTAGTTACGACAAGTTGTTTTACTAGAGACGGACATCGCCATCTATTGTGATTTATCCACCAGCACTGCACTCCCATTCATTACACAGCAGTTTCGGAAAGCAGTATTTAATTCGCTCCATCAGCTGTCGCATCCCAAAATCAACGCGACGGTCAAATTAAAAACTCAACGTTATGTTTGGCCGTCAGTGAAATCGGACTGCAGAAAATGGGCCCGCAGCTGCTTGCAATGCCAGCGCTCAAAGATATCGAGGCACGTGTCAACTCCAATTGGAACTTTTGTACTACCATCCTCCATCGTGGGACCGCTACCAGTATCAAAAGGCTTCAGATACTGCCTAACCTGTATCGATCGATATTACCTGCCAGACTACTGGGAATTCGTTCAGCTTGGCTCGAGGACCTAGAAGCAACCACAGCAGAACTTGCCTATGGCGAGCCCCTGCGACTTCCTGCACACTTTCTGGTCCCGCATACACAAAAAGCATTCGGAAGTAGCGAAACGTCGGATTTTGCTAAAGAGTTGCGACAACATTTCGAAAAACTTCGCCCGATCACCGGAACGTGGCATGAAAACAAAAAGAATTTTGTATTCAAGGACCTAGCAACTACGAAGTTCGTTTTCATCCGCCACGACGCTCCCAAAGCAGCTCTCCAAGCACCGTACAAAGGCCCATACCCAGTGATCAATAGATACAACAAAACGTTTACCATTGCCCTTAAAGGTAAGAACGTCACTGTTTCTATTGATCGGCTGAAGCCAGCGTACATTATGCAGCCCGACGACGAGCCCAAAGAAGAACGCAACACCTCAATACAGCAACCACCAGCGGAACATCGGCCTACGGAGACGCCAGCCACGCGTTCTGGTCGCAAGGTTCGATTTCCTGGTCGGTGTAAGTGTATGTTCTTCGATAACTCATGTGTTCGTTCGCGAAACAATGCTTAGTGCGTGCATATAAACAATTCTGCATTTGCCATTTTAGCATTTAATCCATTTTTGTATATATTTGTTTTTTTTTAATATTTTGTGTTTGTAGATAGGCCTTACTTGTAAATATGTTTTTTCCATTTCTTTGTATATAATTTTTCTGTATCGTGATCTCAACCTGACATGTAACTAGGTATATGTGATAGTCGATTACTAGCAAGGGGGTATCTATGGCGATAATAGATACAAAAATTCCTTTGGCACAATTTGCAGTAGTTAACTACCCTCGACAAAAGGATGGAACAGGTAGCATTCCTAACTGTAAAACTTACCGTTGCATTTTCCACCTAACTGGAATGTTGCTGGCTTCAACACCCTGACATAACGGGACTGCGAATTCTTCAAAGGGGTATTTACCCCTTTTTGGACTATAAGTAACGGGATTGATATAAGCTCAGTTCAGTTACAGACCATCTTCGGTGAGTACGAATTCGTAGCATCTCGCATTACAATAAACGTCTTCTACCGGCTTACAAGTGTTTCTGTTCGGGACTCAAACCATTCGCGCGCCCACGCACCCATACTATTAATAGAACCCAATCAAAAACAGTTTCTAACTCATTAGGCTAACCTGGTTGTCCACTTAAGAGCTTGATTTTAAAACTTGATAGTATAGATCTCCAAAAACCATATCTACTGGAACTGGGATATGAAAATGTTTGTTTCCAAGTGTTAAATTTGAAATATGTTTGGAGCTATTGAAATTAATCCCTCAGCTGGGTCCGGAACAAATTTTGGGAAGCAGAAAGGCATCAAATGAAAAACTAGGTTTAGTCTGGTCTACTGGCCGTATGGTAGAACGAACTATACCTTTTCTAACTTACAAAAACTGAAATATTCCTTAGATTGGTACTGAAAGCCCTTTTCGAGGAAGTTCAAGTCGATTTCTGCTTAATTATCTGCCATCTGCATGTTAATTAGCCCGCGAAACTGTTAAATGCATTTTACCATATCGTAAAAGACAATTAAGACCAAAATTTTACCAGAGTGAAAAAGTTATTTTCATTTGATCTCATATAACCCCTACGAACCCACGATTTTAAAACTAAATTATTGCCTAAGCTATACAAAATCAAACAATTTGTCTTAAGTATATTGAACCCTATAAAAAAATTCGTTTCAATCTTTGAGTCACATTTCAGAGTTAAGCTAATAATCACAGGAAAGGCAAGTGTCGTCCTGGGTTTATAGCAACGTTTGTTCCAGTGGGTAGTTTTTTATGGTAGCTACGGTGCAAATGCAAATTATTCAATAAGTTCTGTATATAATTAATAAAAATAAATTGATCGAGGGAATATTACGGCAAATATCGTCCATGCAGTGTGATACCTTTCATGATCATTGGAAAACAGCTTTATTAGTTCTAATTTACAAAAATAGTAGGGATTTAGTTTGTAACTAGCAACTATCGAGGAATTACCAAATTATCTGTATTCCAAAGTGTTTGAAAGTCTTGTATATGAAACTTTATTTAAGACCTTAACATCTTGAATCATTGAAGAACAACATGGTTTATTTTACAAAAGAGCTATAGAAACCAACTTAGTAATATACACGGAATTCATCGCAAATAATTTCGGAAATCGATTTGAGGTAGAATCGATGTAGGTACACCGATTTCAGCAAAGCATTCGATAAAGTTGATCATAATTTATTAGTATCTAAATTTTCTGAAATCGGGGTACATGGTTGTCTCCTGAGGTAGTATTGTCTTCTTAAGCCTTCAATGGTTCTCAAGTTGTTAATATAAATGGATTCAAGTCTGCACTCTTCATCGTAATCTCGGGAGCACTGCAAGACCCCCGTATGGGTGCATTATTATTCATGACTTTCAGTTAGAGATTGTTTAAACGCTTCACGTAACATATCATTAATTTGATCCTACCTATTATCATATTTAATGCTATTCGAGCCTATGGTCGCTGATATTCACTCGGTTAAGGACTACTACATCTAAGAATGTATTTCTCTGATCTGGGATGATACAGTCCATCTCGCTCTTCGTATGTATGTAGATCAGGACTTTGCATTTCCATTCCTTATATTTCCTTTTATAAAAGAAACTATTCGTGGCTTTCAACTGATGTTCCTTACGGATGATTACAAACTCTTGACCTATATTCCTAATCCCATACCATGTGCTTCGACAATTAACGTATAGTAAGTCTTATTTTCATTAACTGCTCTATTTAAGTATTCGCATGGTTCTTGTACTTCTTGATCTGGGTGTATGGAAATGGAGTCACATACTTGTATGACTTTTAAGTAGTACTTGCCAGATATGTTGAGACTAACACTCTTGGTGATATTCCCACGATGGACTGAATTAGTTTAACCAGCCTTCTGTGTTCTCGGCATCCTAATCTATTTCTATTCCTCTTCTCTTCTTTTTCCTCTTTGTAATATAGTACATTTTCTGTTCGCAGGGTGAGTAGTCCAAAATAAAATAGCAAAATCTAATCATATTGGTTGGCTAACAGATTGCAGTGTTTAAATACGTTATAGATTCTATACAATAGCTATTTGTGAAACAAGTGCTAAAGGTGAATGTTTATGCACGAGACATGAAAATCGAGTGCAATAACACTTTTAGCACGAATTTGCACACAATATTTTTCTACGGCCCTAAATTTACTGTTATTAATCCATAAATGTCGATTTAACAAAGGTTTAAATTTATGTCATAGTAAAGAGATGGCGCAGGCGAATGTTTCTGCAGCCGGTAGTTGTCGAAGTTAGTTAATTATTTAACACTTTACCTCTAACGAAAGAAGTAACTAGAATAACTTTATAACCTCACTTCCAGTTTAAAATACTAAAATCAAAACCAGCTGTTTACTTTTAGCACATGTGCTAAAAGTAAACAGCTGGTTTCATTAGCACGCTGATGTACGAAACGTCATTTTTAGTTCAACAAGCTAGTGCTAAAAATGCTACTTTTAGTAGTGGTCGTAGAAATAGTATATTATACATCAAGGTAGCGAAGCGCAGTATTATAGCACGCAGCGCGAAGTATCTAAAGAGCGAAGGTTATAAGACGATTCTCTACCGTGGTGTATATACTATTTTTTCCACTACCAAACGGCTTAATACCTAAATTCCCAACAAATTTCAAAAATATTTTAACTGTCAACTTGACAATACAGTTCTTTAAAACGTCAAAATTAAAATAGTCTTATTTGGTAACTTAGACTAGTAGTGCAAAAAATATTTTTTGCACTACTAGTCTCAGAACGCACCGTTATTGGCCTATCATTAGGTCGTGAAGTTGTTTTTCTCCACCATAGGATAGAAAGTAAAATAAACAACTTTCACCGTAGTAACTAATAAATTGCTAAGTTACCAAATAAGACTATTTTAATTTTGACGTTTTAAAGAACTGTATTGTCAAGTTGACAGTTAAAATATTTTCGAAATTTGTTGGAATTTAGGTATTAAGCTGTTTGGTAGTGCAAAAAATAGTATATACACCACGGTAGCGAATCGTCTTATAACCTTCGCGCTTTAGCTACTTCGCACTGCGCGCTCAGTATCTAATATGCGCTCAGGTTATAATACTGCGCTTCGCTACCTTGATGTATAATATACTATTTTCTACGATCGTGTCAAAATGAGAATTTTTGCACAGTTTCTAGTGTCAAAAGTGACGTTTGTAGCACTCTTAATATTAGCGCTCAAATTAGGTTTTTCTAGCACGTTGCCAATGGTGGTGTGTTTTAATACTATATTAAAACACGTAAATTTGCATGTCAACATAACCTAAAATGTCTAACACAATATGACGGAAAAAGTGTCACCGAGCTAAGTTTTTATATTTCTGTTACGATCGTAGACAAAATAGCGTATGATACACGTGTATAAGTGCCATTAAAGCACTAGCGACGTTAAAAGCAATCAGCTTTGCGTCGTGCTCTAGTACTACACTAGTATCATAATATACTAATTAGGTACTTCAATAAAATACGACGGATACAGATATCCCAAAAAAATATTAATACTTTTTTAAATTATCTTCTTATGGGTCTTTGTGGATCTCAAGTTACCAAAAAATTAATAGAATATACTCCACATTAAGAGGAAGATGAAAGCAGTTTGGCGAAATTTCAATCAAAAGTAAAGAAATATTTATAAGGATAATGATTTTCGGAACGAATTGTATATCCCTAATTTGATGCTTATCATTTAAAAAAAGTATGCCAAAAATTTCTTAATTCTAACGTCTGACAACGTTCTGAGTGTCGTCTTTGGAGTTACCGTGCTCATTTGGTTCATCGTTTGCAAAGCATTTTTAAGCGTTGTTGTTTGCTATCCAAGCCACCATAGAACGTCTTGATAAACTCTGTCGAGACATTCGTGTTATCTATACCTATTGTTATTTATTGAATAAAATACAAAAGCATGGGAAATATTATTATAATTATAATCTAAGACGTATTACTTGGTGCCATAGGTCAAGAATGCCCTCGATTTGTTTTGTTATCAAATCTAATCACTTGACCTTGCTCTTCTATAGGCAATGTGATGACCTCAGATCTTAGCGGTCACAATTACAGTTTTGCATGGTAAGCGAAACTGTACTGCCACAAGGTGCATAACTATACTTATGGAAGCCGATTATTTTTAATGTTCTTGAAGAACCAAGTGAATGTTTAAGATTACATTTCTATGGTTTTGTGCTGCCTCATTGTGCACCTATAGAATACAATGCGATAACCTGTAGAAGTAAGTCATATTTGGTCTTCTTCAAGAGTCGTCACTAGCGTTACACTATATTTAAGGAAGGCATAGCTTTCACCAATTTAAGCAAGCGGGTCGCTACAGCGTTGGTTTTCGCATTCAGCGTTGATAAGAAAGCTCATCTATTTTTATTCTTTGCGTTTTAATTTCGTTATTTAGGCTGGATCACTCTGCGCCTTCCAATCATTGAAATCGCTGCGATGTGTTTCCTAAACAAATAGGCCGAGAACACCGTTCGGTAAGAATCCTTCTTCTAGCTTATTTTCGTCTTCTAATTTTAATATTTATGCCGACTATGGGCTCACATGAAGGCTAAAATTCGGCAACTACGGGTCTCCTTGGGCTAACTTCAGCTCCCCAACACGTTGGCCAGGAGTTCCCAAGTACTGTGCTGTTTTTTTTGCTGCTGTTCGCTGTTTATCCGGTTTAGAGCCTTCATGGATAAATGCAACGCATCATGATTTCCCTGCCGATCGCTAGACTTCTGCAGCAAATTAAATTGTAAGTACATGGTGTTATCAGCTTTTTTATCGACAAATGCATTTGCCGTAACTATGTCAGTTCCTACTAATGTCTTAGAAATTCAAACTGAAAGTGCGAAATCAATCTTTTGGCTCAATTATTTATTAACGCTAAAGAGCGAGAATTCAAATTACCCGAAATTGCTGAAATAAGTATGCGCACTGTAACTCAAATGATCCAAGCCCTATTCGTTGTGCGTTTATTCCAATTGCGATAGCACAGGTGTTATCCTAAGTTGTTATTTGAGTTATAATCAGCTATTTGTGAATTAATACTTGGAATTCAAGTTTTAATATGTTTGTGTTGCTGTATTGTCCCGATATATATATATATATATATATATATATATATATATATATATATATGTATTTTACAATTACATGCGTGTGTAGTAGGTACGGCCGCAGTAGGAGTAGAGCTACTTCAGGGATGCGACCCTGCCTTCGTGAGCTGCGGTTCTTTTCCACTTTTCCTATACTGGGAATTTATCGTGTCCTAACCTTAAAGCTCATCCTATTTTCCCCAACATCCCTACCATCTTCTAGCCCGCCTTGCCAGCGTGGAGATTATGGAAAACTACCCCTAATACAACATGGCGAGTCTTAAAACTGCGGAAATTGTGCCCCAGGAGGGTGTTCAGTTCCACACCTTGAATCAGGTCTGCCTCAAGGATTCCGGGGGAGGCAAAAATTTGCTGATACCAACTGCAATATATCCCAAACGATTAAGATGTAAAAAAAAACTGCTCTCAGAACAAAAAAGTTGCAAACCCCTTACTCTTTACAAAGCAACTTATAACGCAAGAACTTTGTCATCAGATGAGAAACTCCTTGAGATGGAGAATGAAATGTCAAGGATTAAAAGGGACATTATAGGAGTGAGTAAAACGAGACAACGTGGTGAATTTTTAAAGACGCAAAAGACAGGACATTTATTCTATAATATTGGAAATTAAGCTACATCGATTGGAGGAGTCGGTTTCTTCATTAATAAAAATACTCAAGCAACATAGAATATATAAAGAATGTGTCCAATCGAGTTGCATATCTATCACAGAAACTAAATAAGAGATACAATTTAAAGATTATTCAGGTATACGCCCCAACAACTGACCACTCAGATGATGAAATTGAAACATTTTACGACGATATTTCCATTGCACTAAATGATAAACCGGCACACTTTACCATCTTGTGTGGATATTTTAATGCTAAAATAGGACTGAAGAAATCAGATGAAGAAACAGCGCTGGGCAAATTTGGAACCCAGGGTTGAAACAAAAGAGGGGAAACCTTGCTGAGTTTCCTACTCAAAAATACCCTGTATCAAATGAATAGTTACTTTAATAAAAAAAGCATTGACGATGGACATGGGAAAGTCCTGATGGAAAGACAAGAAATGAGATAGATTCCATAATTAGTAATAGAAAACAGATAATTAAGAATGTAACAGTTATAAATATATTTTCAACAGGCAGCGACCACCGAATGGTAAAAGCAACAGTTCAAATTTGCCTGACTAAAGAGAGATACCGAATTATTAAAAAGAAAACCAACTTGGACAGATCCATATAATATCGATAAATACCAAGATAAAATTAGCAACCTTTTAAAAAATATATCAATAAATGAAAACGTAGATAGTTTAAACGACAAGATTACTTCAGCCATCAATGACAGTCAGAAGGAATATTGTCCAAAAAAAGAAAAAGGTAAAAGAATAAGCCAACAGACCAAACATCTACTAGAAGAAAGAAGAGCAATGATAAGTCAAATAAACATCAACAAACAAGAATTAAAAGAAATGAACAGAAAAATTACAAAAGCCATAAGACCAGATATACGACAATACAAAACTGACAATATTATACAAACCATAGAAAGCAACAAAATCCTAAAAGAAGAAAGCTCAATAACGGGAAGTGCGAAATAACTAAGCTGAAAAACAACGAACAAGAAGTGTCATCGAACAGGGAAGAATTACTGAAAATAGTGCAAGATTTCTATGAAAAGGTCTATAACAGTCAATGACAAGATCAGTCAGGTATAGAAGAAGCCTTTAAAAAAACAATAACTAACTAACGTTCAGAAGGTATGCCAGAAATTACCAGCTACGGAATTCACATGAAACCAAATAAAGCTGTTACGGTATTGAAACAACTTTACGACACCCACCCAAGGTGAGCATCGTACCACGGAATCAGTCCTGGAAAACTGGCACACTTGCCCTGAGATTTGCTAAAAACAGGCTAAAGGCCACGGCTGGAACGCTCAGGGAGTCGGGCGTGAGTCACACGATACGGTCTGGGCAAGCGTGTTGAGGCATATATATAGGGTACGTCAAAATTATGAGGGCGCCACCAAGCCTGTCTTAACCCGAATAACCAGGCCTGGGCGGTTAGACGGGGGCGAAGTATTCAAGACACTCCGTCGATAGGGGTACTCGTGAATTATAAACTCACACAACGATTTCGTGATGGCAAAATTACTTAGATCATGAAGGGGGCTTTTTCAGCCACGGCAATGTCACCACCAAGCCTACCTGCACGCTCTGATCTCACTGGCTCCACCTTACATTCATCTCCTCAATGATGGCCGCACACTGAAACAGAACATGCACAAAGCGACCAAGAATAAAGCGTCTCTTAATTAGATAAGCGTCTATTGGTCCAGTCTTACATTGGGGCAGCAAAGCGTGCCGCAAACATTGCGTTAATTCTTATAAATAAGCATCAGCTGATGGGCGCACTACGGTTACTAAACAACACCCATAACTGTACAAAATCAAAAGCAGTTTGACATATGAGTCCCACAAAGGGAACGTTTGTTCATAAAAATGCTCACATGATAATTTGGGCAAACACAGCAAAGCCCAAGTGAGGGAAGTGATTAGATCGCCGCTAACGACATACACACACCTCCCTTGTTCAATCGCCTGAGTAGAACTGCCACTTAAGGCGAAACAGTTTATCAAATACTTGCTGAAGCAGCACGAGACGGGAAAAGGCTGACGCCCCCGCCAAGGGCGGGAGCGCCGCACGAACACACACACTATCCGACCTCTTATTAGACCGACGGCTCTCGGCTGAATGCCCCGCCAGGAGCGTTACGACGCTTGAAGTGGCGTGAGCCAAAACGGCGTTACCACGTGACTCTCGACAGCCAATGGCGAGGCGCCCAATAAAACAAATAAGTGCCGGTGACAAAGACAGCCAATGGCGAGGCGCCCAATAAAACAAATAAGTGCCGGTGACAAAGACAGCGCGAGGCCTCGCAGTCACACCAACAGCGTAAATTCTAGAAGGTTCGGAAATCCTGCGAGCTTTAACACCCGATTGTCAAAGTACCAACAAAGGGGTGCCCCGGATGACGAGAAATACTGCGCTTGAGACCAAATATGTGCAAAATCATTATTATGGAATTAGGCGATGAAGCCAAATAAGTAACTAAAAGGGTTTAACATACGGGCACGCTGCCCTAAAGCCTAGGTGGCTAATTAAAATACAAAATGACCTGACAAAGCTCCAGGCGAAGATGGCATTATGATTGAATCCATTAAGATCAGAGGACAAGAACTGATTATAAACATCAGAATGTTCTTCAATTTATGTTTAAATAGTTTCAAAATACCAGAAAAATGGAATAACGCAGTAACTATACTCCTATATAAGAAGGGCGAAAAAACGGACGTTGATAACTTTAGGCCTATTAGCCTCCTAAATTTTATTTATAAACCCTTTACAAGAATCATAACAACAAGACTAGAGAGAATATTATATTTTTATCAGCCAAAAGAGCAAGCTGGATTCCGCTCCAACTATGGAACAAACGATCACTTACAAGCTGTGAAATTACTAGTAGAAAAATCCATTGAGTATAATAGACCTTTAGCGCTTGCTTTTGTCTACTTTCATAAAATGCTTGATACTCTAGAACTAGACAGTGTGGTGGAAGCTCTAAACGAAAACCGCAATGACAACCGCTATACTAAACTCATTAACAACATATTATATAAAAATGCAACGATGACAGTAAAACTTCATGAAGAGAGTAATAAAATAAACATAAATAGGGGCGTCAGACAAGGGGATACACTGTCCCCGAAACTGTTCATAAAGGCATTGAAGTATGCTTTTAAAAAGCTGGATTGAAAGTGCAAAGGCATAGCAATAAATGGTGAAAATCTGAACCACCTCCTCTATGCAGACTACATAGTTATCATAACTGACGAACTGGGAAAACTGAATGAGATGTTAAATGAACTAGACTTGGCATGTACATAAATTGGCCTCAAGATGAATTTTAGTAAAACTACATTCAGGACAACTCTAGTCCCTTCGAAAAATCCCAAGGTGAAAGGTCACGAAATAGAATTAGTAGAAAAATGCATATATCTTGGACATGAACTAAAGCTGAACAGAGACAATCAAACACCCGAAATAGAAAGAATAACTTTGGTGTGGGCTGCATACGGAAAAATGTGAAATATATTTAAATGTGACATTCCCATAAGCTTAAAAAAAAGCATTCGACCAATGTGTGTTTCCGGTCTTCACATACCGATCCGAAACATCAAAACTAAAAGTGGCACAAAGACGGCTGGAGAGATCGATGCTGGGAGTAACTTTGAGGTACAAGATCAAAAATGTAGATCTGCGGAAAAGACCTGGCGTTACAGATTTTATAACACTCATATCTAGTCTAAAGTGGAGATGGGCTGGGCACATTTCCAGTCTTAAATATATGAGATAGACATGAAAATTACTAGAATGTAGACCGCGAGCAGATAAGTGAAGCCAAGGAAGGCCACCAACACGCTGGACTGGCATAAAGAGAATAACAACAAATTGGCTATAGACAGCGCAGAACAGAGATAAATGGAACCGCGTAAGGGAGGCCTATGTCCAACAGTGGACGAAGTAAATGGTTGGGTGATAATAATGATGATGTGTGTGTGTAAGTTGGGTCACGCCAACTTTGATCAAATTGTTTCATCATGGAATATTAAATATTCTCTTGATTGTAATTCTTTGTAGTTTTTGTTGTTCGCATTACTACCATTTAGATTGAGGTATGCAGCGAAGCTTACAAATTAGGTGTTGATTTATTTTACTAGCTAGATTTGTTGTTTTCTGTTGTGGGTAACGACAGGGCGCCCAATTTTTATTATCTTTCCGTTCATTATAATAGCCCAAATCAATTTATTGGCTAGTCCTTACACCACTCCATAACCTGCCGAGAGTTAAAAGAGCTACCCGAGGCCTTGTAAACCCTTCGTTTAAAGGCGGCACACGGTGATGATTCGTTGCAGATTGTTAAAAGAAAACTGGAAATCTGTCTGGGGCAGCACTGTTTGTTACAGGCTCGTATACTTGTAAAGCTAACTTAGTGTCTTTTGAAATTTTTATAGTGGTCGCAATCAACTCTTGACTTAGCGCTGTATTCGTTCAACAACTTTTTGTTAGTGATAATGTTATTTGCGAGAGAGAGAGTACTGAAGCTTTTGTATGTTGCTTGTTAACGGCTATTACACGTAGCGTAAAAGAATTAGGACGCATAGGCCTATAGCTTGCGAACTTCGGTCTCTAACGCAATAGAATATCATATGCAAATTTTAGATGCCGCACCCTCTTTCGTCTTTTTATTAGCGTGTGCTCGTGAAGGGCATTGTCAGAAAATCGTACAACTATTTGATCTTTGCTCAGTTTATTCGAATTCCATTTTACGAACAGATCCATGTAGATTAGGGTGGAACGAAAATAGGCAAAATAACTTTTTTAATATTTTAATTTTTAATAGTACACAAAAGTTGCCTTTTGGGCCACCTAACAATCGTACAAAATTTATCTTATATCAGACAATATCTTGAGGTGCCCCAACGGCCTTTTAATTCTATATAAAGAAATAAAGTAAAGAACAATATTTTTAGTATTTTTATTTTTAATAGTAAAAAAATGTGTTTTTTGGGTCATTTAATAAGAGTATAAAATTTGGCTTACCTACGATAATATCTTGAAGTGCCCCAACGGCTTTAAATTCTATGTAAAAGTAATATGAAAACCATCGCATGTGGAGCTTTTAAAATAAACTAAATCTCAGAGAGGGAATGATGCTTAACGTAATACTTACTTGCAGCAGAACCAGATGAAGGTGACACATGAGCAATATAGTTTGATCCTGGCTCCTGAACCAGTACCAAATGCT
Source organism: Agriotes lineatus (assembly GCA_940337035.1). Lineage (NCBI taxonomy): Eukaryota > Metazoa > Arthropoda > Insecta > Coleoptera > Elateridae > Agriotes > Agriotes lineatus. Next base: position 150,468,986 of record OW679200.1, read on the forward strand.
CTTCTATAGCTGTTCTGCGGTAAAACTTTACTTTTTTCCTGGACAAGTGCTTTGCCCTTACGACCATCAAAATATAATTCTTGCAAGGATACAAAAGCTTTAGATACTTTTTTTGCAATTCTCTACGGGACTTTTGTCGCTGCCTTCTACATTCATTCTGTCAATGACACTAGAAGGGCCTTGTGTAATTATTCCTATATCCTCTAGAACGCACTTGCTAGTAGTGCTGCATTTCTATCTGACACACATATCCTAACAAAAGCTATTGCAAATGCAGACATTTCAAGTCTCATTTGAGAGTTTTCTCTTTTTGATGTCGATGGTTTGGCGCTTTGAGTAAATAATTGTCAGAATTTTCAGACGAAAATGAACTATCATCGTCTTCAGGCTCAGGTACTGTTTTCAATCTTGCAATCTTGCAATATTATGAACACTAAAAAAGTTTCCAGCAAGTTATAATAAAATCGATTTCCAAAAGATTAAGTTCAGTTCACTATATCGACGAACACTGTTAGCCAAAATACCCATAAAGGTTAAACAACCTTATCGTTTACGTAAGGGGATACCTACTTGCTCAATGTATTAACGTTGAATAGCGACTGAAATAGGTCTAAGGTAATACCATAATGCGTATTTGGCACGTGACATGAAGTGTTCGCCGAAATACCGCTTCTTGCACAATACGTAGAATAAACGAAATTAGTTTGGCAATTTTCAAAGCCAATGGGGCACCTCAAGACGTTATTTTAGGTTAACCAAATTTGGCACGAGTAGTAAGTAGACTAAGAGGCATAATGTAAATATATACACAAGCTTACATTTTCAACGAATAAAATTAATATAAAGCTTGGAACAAAATCAACAGTCACGACTATTACACCAAAATAATAACTTAGATTAAAATTACATCAGTGCAAATACATTAAAATACACAAAATCAGGTTTATACGTCTCACAATTTTATTTGAACTTGTGAGTGTAACATTCGCCATTTCTCTAGTGTCGGCCAAATATTTTTGCTTCTGTAAGATTTATCTTCTCTTGGAGTATAGAAATTGTGTTATTATGAGTAGGTAAATCATTATATTTGGGTTTCTCCAGACACATCGGACCCTACTATTTTTTTTTACTTACGTATAAAGTAAGATGGCTTTTTGAGGATTTATTTTACTATCCGTTTAACTCTAATGTATACTATAGTTAACAAGAAGAATCAACAATTCTTATAAATAAGCGTGTGTTGTATCTTCTTGCGCGTGTGGCGTTTTCATTGTTACCGATCGAGCATACGTCGTCCGCGATCGGTGGGGTCGTTACTATGCCCTTCGTGTTGCAACGGGCGGTTGAAAAGCTAGTTATAAAATAAATGAGCATATTTAAAGAAAAGGTTTGGGTGGTGCTATAATCTTTTATAGAAAATTTTATGAAAACGCAGTGTGTGTGACCTGTTTTCCTATAAATTAAAATAATATGTAGTCCAACACATATTATAGTAAATACAGTAATAGTCAATGTCAATATATATCAAGCTGCAGAATGCAAACTTAAAAATTCTGTACAAACAGAAATTACAAAGCTGTGCCTGGGTGATGAAGGATTTAACATATTAATCGTATCACACAAAAATTATCTTTAAGTGACCACCTTAACACACAGATTATAGTTATCATCGAGTAGTTTTACAATTCATGTAACGTACTTCACGTATCTATTTTAGTAGAAAGCGTGCATACCACAACATTTTTATTTGCTAATACTAGTTCCAGTAGTGAGCAGGGGGATTTAGTTAATCCTTATTTTTCATGAACTGAGAATTAGTTGCACCACAACAAAATGCAATCGCTAAGTAATGTAAGATACATGCAGTATTTAGCCGCTATTACAGGTAAGTAATCAAAACATTCATTAAATTTATTAATGCAAATAGTCCAGTCCATATAGCAGAAAAATGGCAATTCCTTGCAAAAGGTCGGGTAGTTTTAAATTTTTGATATATCAACGCACCGCACCGCGCAACCTCGAAAAAACATCAAAATTTAGGCACTTGTTTTTGTTCTTGCATTATATTTCAAAAACTAGACGTTTTTCTAAAAAAATCACTCTTACCTTTTTAAAAGTAGAGTAAATTTGCTACAGTTTGAGCACCATTGTATGTCCAAACGTTCGTGATACTATAAATACACGATACGATATTTACAGTTCGTAAAGGAATGCAAAATGTTTAGTTGTATATGTGGTAGTCCCCATCTCGAAGTTAGAGCTAGCGAAATAAGAACTTTACACAAATAACACTACTGACCCATTGTTTGTTCAACCCCTCTTGCCAAACAAAAGAAAAGGGACAGCCTTATGGAGGAGGAGAGGGCCATTACTAATTTCACAACCGTTAAGGTTTTTTTCCATTTATGGTGTTATTTCGTAGATGTGTTTCTCTTTAATATTGCACTATTATTTTTGAGTTGTATTTTTTTAACAATTACTGTAACTCTTAAGTTGCACTGCTCAACAAAATTAGAGGAACACTTTTCTGAACGTCTATAAGTTTTCCAGCAAATAATAGAAGCCGGATATTTTCTTGTTATATTATTCTCTAGACTTGTATTGACAAAGTGTAAAAATAATTACGGTGATTCTTGCTCGTTTTCTTCGTAGACGCCAAAATGTAAAGAAAGTCTCAAAACAAAGAGGTATTTGACCACAAAGCAAACATCCGAAACTCATCAAATTAGCCATTGGACACAGGAAACGTCAGTTTTAACTTTTTCAGTGTTTCTGAGTTCAAAATGCGTTATTTTAGTGACATTAAAGTCGCGAGGGCTGTTTCTTTGCTTGAAGATGGTTGATCTAGACGGTATGTAGCAAACCAGCTCCAATCGACCCCACCTGTTATCTGCAGAGTGTGGCATGGGTACCAAGAAACGGGTAGATATTCCAGGAGAACTGGACAAGGCCGTGAAAGAAAAACTACCACTCGGAGCGACCGGTATATTGTTAATTCTTGTCTCTCTCTTGATCAGACGGTTAGAGGACGACTCAAAGAAGTCAATATGACTTCTCGCAAGCCTGTGCAAGCTCCTCGCTTGACCAGGGATCACAAAGTTATCCGTCTAAACTTTGCTCGTGAACATGTGCAATGGCAACTTCGACAATGGAGGGCTGTGCTTTTTACTGACGAGTCGCGGTTTTGTCTAACTCGTTTCAATGGTCGTATACAAGTGTACAGACGTCCTGGAGAGCGATACACTGCGGCGTGTATACAAGAAGTGGACCGATTCGGAGCTGGATCGGTCATGGTATGGAATCGATCAGTATAGACGGTCGCACCGACTTGGTTGTCGTTTCCCAACGTCTCAACGCAGACATTTATGTTGAGACGATTCTTCAAGAGCGTGTTGTGCCATTTGCGAACAATTTCGGCGATGGCTTCATCGTACAACAGGATAATTGTAGAGTATATACAGCAAATTTAACAACAAACTTCCTCCAGGAACAAGAAATCCAAGTGATGGAGTGGCCAGCCATGAGTCCGAACTTAAATCCCACCGAACACGTTTGGGATTTACTCGACAGGCGTATAAGAAATCGTCCTGCTGCACCTCAGACTCTTCATAGGTTGGCTGAAGTGCTTGTGGAAGAAATTCCAGGTTGTCATTGATGCTAATAAAGGGCACGCGCGTTACTAAAACTCGGTATTCGGGCGCTAACAGAATTTCCATAACATTTTAAGTGATGAATCACATTTCGATTTTGGTAGTCTTCTCAATAGTTTGGCGTTACCAGTGAAATGTAAATACTACTGGAAAGATCACACAATGCTGCAGCGACCGAGCCTGACTGTTGAAAGAGCGGCGCTGCTACGGAAGAGTCTCCGCTCCTTGTCTCGCCCACGCTTTTAAATGGACAGGAAATGCATTCAGGCTAATTAATGGTAAGATTAGCAGCTTTCAAATTTTAAGACAGATGCAGCATAAAAGGAATAAAATCAAGAATAAAAACACACATTAAATTGTAACTTTATTTTCATTATGATTGCATTACTTCAAAGAAAATAAAATATACAAATCCGTTCGGCGTGGATTATCTTAAAATATAGCGCTCATTTTTACATACAGCAAAACTACTTCTTTCAATTCTAACAAATGTCGGATTATCAATGAGCAGTCGTTTAGCATTATTTATTTGATAAAAATTATATCACACATGATAAAACAGAATGGTTTTGTTTAATTTTTGGCGAATTGTCGATTTTTTACCTAACAGCTGCACAGTTTTCTTTTTTGCATGAGTATCAATTCGAATATTAGCATAGGTACTTGCAATGTATCGAATTATTTGAATTTCATGCAAATCTTCATGCATATCGGTTATAGGATGTGGCGGCTGAAATATATTTAATTTTGTTATAAAATTTTGCAACACAGTTGCAACAATTTTTCTTTTAAAATTATCTTTACCCATAAAGTTTAAAATAATTTCAGCTTTGAAGGCCTTCTCTGCATATTTTACTATTTGAAATGTACTCTCTGAAGGATAGTACAATTTCCCCCTTGATACAAACATCGTAAATGCTGAATGTTTATTTATGTCAACAGCGTAATTGTGATCTTTCACTGATGACTCGGCAATCAAAATTTTGTGACAATGACCGCAAGAATTTCTTTTCAACATTTTTCTAATTATAAAACCGCAAATGTAATAGAGAATGTTTTCCTGGAGAGAAGTAAGCGTAGTTTCGTCAATAACCGATATAATTGCGTTTAAATCGCTGTCGAGATAATCATTATTTTCGACTTCTAGAAGGGAGCGTTTATGGTTGCGAAATTCAAACACTCGGGTTATTTCGGAATTATTATCGACGACGCAGTTTGAATTTACGCTTGCCTGAACGCTATTTTGAAAAAGCAATTTGCGTAAAGTCCACTTAAATTGTAAAGTATTGGGATTGTTGTTCCATCCTCCGCGAGCACGTATACAAGAAAAATATAACTCTAAATGGTCTTGGGAGCATTTATATGTTAGGAAATATATTATAGGATTATCGACGTTACTAAACAGATCAATTTCTGAAACTGCAAATGTTAATTAAAAAACCTAAAGCAAATTTTTTTCGTGCATGTTGTAAAATACTACATCCAGCAACTGTTAATCTACGTATATAATTTTCAGTTTCTGAAAAAATGTTTTCCCAATATTTTCTATTGGCTAAAGTGAGGGGTGCTTTATAACCCTTCCCATAAATAATTCTAGAGTTCATTAAATCGAATATTCTGTCAAAAATTCTTATGAATTCTGTTGTGGCCTCACTATTTACAAAATCAGGATGCCCACTTGCTCTTAAAAAATCTATAGCATCCGCAACACCGCTACTTATAGTTTAAACAGCTAATGAAACATTCATTTTTTTTTGCTGAAAATTAATATGTGGTCCGGTCAAAGAGTTAGCAAGTTTTAGATCTTCCTTTTCCTGCAACTCATGCAATTTTTTAACATATGCAAAAGAAATGTTTCCCGTTTCAGACCGTATATATATCTCCGCAAACGAATTTCTGCACAATTTTATCATGTGGCATGGGTCCATTATACAATAAATATTGGAACGATTTTGAGAATGTATAAAACTGGATACAATATTTTCGCCCGAAAAATTGCAACCTAACATTTTCAGTGTTTTTATGTTTGTGATACATCCATCGCATGTAACTGACCGAACAACAATTCCAATTTCATATAATTTTTCTATGACTAAATGTATCAGTTGACTTTGTATATTAGCTGTTATTTTATTTACAAAAAAATATGCTATAGGCCATTTAAACCTTTTTGTGTATGATACAATTTGAAAAACTAGAGCCTCTGTTGCTAATTCTTCAATTGATACATTGGCCACTCCGCCTAAATCTACATATCCATAATGTTTATCATTTTTTTTATCAACCACAATTTGAGAACGCACTGCCATTGAATCAAATATTAATGCTATATCCCTAAGATGATTATTACTTTTCACATGATCTTTTAAAAAATCAAACACTTCAGTTAACAATCCTACATCACAATTTCTAGAAGATATCCTTTTACGTAAGACCGACGAATGGGGAAGACAGATTTTATTACGTACAAAGTTATAGGCCTTTGGCGAATAAAAGTATAGCGTTAACGCGAACTTTTTCATTGGTTCCGTATATCTTCTTCCATTGACAAAAGTTTTTAAATTGTGTGTTTGATTTTTAAATAATTCCAATGAAAATCCCTCAAAATTATTAATTATAACGTCTTCTAGAGTTGTAGAAGATTTACCATTTAACTTCAAATGGCATATTAGGTCCCGCATGTTGCTAATTTTATTATTTCTTCTTCTTAATTGTTGTTGAAGAATTTTTATTTTTCGTCTCATTGTATTTTCTCGTTTTGTTTTACCTACTCGTTTAGGCTAGGTTTGAGTACCAACATCGTTTCGAAGAGAAACAACATCATCGGTATCCATACTTGTTGACGGCTATAGGAAAAAGAGCAGTTTCTACTATTTGAAGAACTAGTCAGCCCCCTAAAAACTAACTAAATTTTCTAAAAATTGACTGTTTAATCCTAAGATTTCAAATTAACAGTCGATGCAATTTTGTCGACTTACCGTTTGAGGAGAAGGTGTAAGGCGAAGTAATTTCTTGCGATTATTAGCTTTTCTTTTCAAATGTTCTGGAAAATTGAACAAAGTTGGAATAGCATCCCTTTTTAATAAATTTTTATTAAGAGAAGATTCCAAATACGCATCTTCGGTGAAATGTGCACTACATATTACAGTATGCCGTTTTGGAATAAAATTTTCTAAATGGACAGCTCTGACCCATAATTGCAATACTTCTGGCCGTTTCAAAGGAAACCTTCAAAAGCAAAATCAATTACGCAGCAATAATCCTAATGTCTAGTGCAAACAATAAGGAGAATGGAAGTAAATATAATTTATTGTATTAATAAATTCACAGAATAGATCTAATTTCAATAAAGAAACCAATCAATGGACAGTTGTAATAAAAGTAGCCTTTGTATAATTATTGTCTCGCGGCGATCTACTCATAAACACAGAATATTATACCGTATTCTGTAACATAGTTACTTACGGGCACATTAGTTTGATTCTTGTAATAAATTAATCGAAATATTTTTATTAATCTAATTTCTTTATTATGGATGACTAGTTATTTGTATACTTAGACCGCGAAATAACTGTTTAGCGTACTGAGAAATGTTTGGCGGGCAAAACGAAAAGTTCCCCAAATTATTCCGAGAAAGCCAAACATTTTGCGGCCTAAGTATACATTTGAAAACTAAGTAGGGCATCTATTTTTAGCCGGTACATACCCGGAACCAATCAACTACCCCGAATTGGGCCTAAAAAATGTCTATACACATTGTCCTCTAAATAGGACGCTGGATGGTAACGGGTTAAGCTTATTTATGACTCGTAATTCTCGGAGTAGAGGGTCATGCAAATGCTGAAACTAGAATAAGGGCTCTTTCTCAAACTGTAGCTATGCCAAAAATGGGAAAGAAGTGATCAAAGCATGAATTGTTTACATTTTACAAAATATAGAATCAAGCCTTTTGATGAACTTGAAAAATGGGGAAAGAATTTTCTTCATTTACAAATATGTGTACTCGGCTAAGAGGCACGCGATCTTAATTGTAAACTTTGAAACGTATTTAGTCATTTGCTGGTTTTATAACTAATTCATAAACGTAATTATTATTTTTCAATTAAAAGCAGTGATTTTATATACTCTTCCTATTACTTCATAACTACCATTTTTGCATATTTCCGTAAAATGTGCATATTTTTTTTGTAAAATATCTGCATAGTTCCTGCTTTTTTATGTTGTATATTTGCCAACGTAAGTGTACTAATAATAACAATCGTAAAATAGTAGCGACGGCAAAAAACTTTTCGATTTGGTTGCATACAAATTATATAATTACACAATCGCCATGAACTTCGAAGCGAGTATCGATCACTTTTTAAATAAACCAGCGCCGGTGCGTTATACTAAATTCTATAATGTCATTTAAAAACTATTAAGGTAGATATTTTAATACAACATCATTTGTGCACCTCTGTCTAGAAACAAAAATTAAATGAAAACAATAAATGATTGGATAAAAAGATGCGCGTTTCAAGAAATTAATTAATCTGCCTGCCGAATTTATTAAAACCTTTACTTCGTGTTAGTTCTTATATAGTTCTTATATAGTCGATATTTGTACTTGTGGAATTTGATGGTTTTCCCTGGCCTCCATACATTGGTACAACCATAGGCACAACAGTGCTGAACCATTTTAAAATAATACAAATAATCAGGTGAATTTCATTGACAAATTACCCAGGCAACACACAACTGCCGTAAGAACGCTAATGTTAGAAAATGAAAGGAGTCCCTTCTGCAGCGGAGGAGCTGTTCTAGGAGACTGGTTCGCAATTCGACGACTTGCGCCGCCGGTGTGCGCTTTCCAGTAGTGTATACATTTCACTGGGCGTTACTCAAGAAAACCGTTAAATTACAGAATATTTGTTGCTTGTATCTTGTTAACTAACGTTGAAAGAACAATATACTACAGTTGATACTTGCGTCTGTCTTTAATTTGAAAATTTCTTCATGGCTAAAAAAGTGTTCTACTAATTTTGTTGAGCAGTGTATATTACTAAAAAATAAAATCTGCTCACATTTTACTATTTTTCATGCGTAAGCCATTTCTACCTACCCTACCCGTGGTTACTATATTTTATATATCTCAGGAAAGTTTTGACATAGAAAGGTCATCTTTTGCTCAAATTGTTGCAAATTTAATGTACTTTAACACGTTGACCGCCATGTGAAGCACGAGTGCATCGCATGGCTCCTTAATATATGGGCCACGCCACTCACATGTGTTTCGCATGTTACTTTCACTCTAGGCCACGCAGCTCACATTTGCGCTGCACTATAGTCGTATTCTTATGAGAGATTAAGGAGTATGGCCTGGGAAACAAAACCTATGTGTTGGCCCGGCTCTAGACTAAATTTAAGACATTTTATACCCTATTTATAACATTTTTGACATGTATAAGCAAAAACGTTGTGGCCCCAGATATTCGAAACATTTTTACTTATACGGCGGTCAACGTGTTAAATGTGATTTGAATATATTTTTACATACACCACTTAGTTTACGAAATATTTAACATAATTCATAGGCTTTGAACATGTTTTCGCATTTTCTTTTAAATCTTTGTACTTTGAAAAATGGTATCTCGGGAACTATCAAACTTATATAGCTCGTCTTATGCTCAAATTGTAGAAAATTTACTCTACTTTCAAAAAGGTAAAAAGGATTTTTTCGATAAACCTTTAGTTTTTGAAATATTCGGCAAAAACGAAAACAAGTGCTTAAATTTTACTGTTTTTGCCCGGTGGTGTGGTGCGCGGTGGTGCGCCGAGGTGGAAAACTTGGATTTTAACTCACTAGGGCAACCCAAGAAATGTTGCTATATTGACTGGTGTGCTGTGATCGTAATCACTTCAGATTAGACTTCAATAAACTGAGATTACAACCAAAACCATAGTTGAATTAAAGACATTTAATGTGTAATATACATGTTACATGTTTAAAGTACAAAGTTAATCTATCCTTAAATAACTAATGCATTCACACAATCGACATACATTTCATAATCATTACCATGGTGTAAAGAATACAAGGTGTAACGTTCCGCAGAATGTGGGCGGACCTCAAATTCAACCAATAGGACATGGTCCGACAAATGGCACGATTGGTAGTACTGAAGTGTATTGTTGAAGACGCTGTCGATGTCAAATTCGAGGTTAGGTTTTGCGTTAGTTGGTGTCAGATTAACGCAAAATGTAACCTGCTAACCCCGAATTTGACATCGACTGACAGTGCCAGCAACATATACGATCGCAACCATGGTTACACCATGATCGCGACCGTGATGGATTTCCTGAGCAGGACCATCGGGGATTGGTTGACATCTCCCCTCTATTTTCTGAACGACTGCCCATCCCGGGAGCGTTTCACCTTGTATTCTTTACACCATGATCATTACCAGTCACACATTCCTCACATTCCGCCGAAACACAGCCTTTCAAACAACTCATTACGCAACTTATTACTAAGCAATTGTAATATTAATATTCTATATACAGTGTGATTAATAATATTTATGCTAGTCACACTGCACTGGACTAAAATAACTATACGTATACACAAAATGTTTCTGTTGAATTTATTATGGCAACAAATTATGATATACCCCCATTTGCATTGTAGCTACAATGTCAATAGCGGTCACTGCCATGCATGGCAGTTGGCCTTCGCCATCTTTGCCGAAGCTTACGTCATCGGATTCACATCTTGGGGTTCCACTTACAACGGTAAGTCATTCACAGCAATTATTCTAATATTTTAAACATTGGGCCGAAGCTTATGGATTTTAATATTGGAAATTTTGAATTCTACTGGTTTATTCTCTGTTATTCGCAGTGATAGGATGAGATTTTATGTATGAATTTTGATATGTTACTAGGAAGAATCGTCATGGGTAGCATCAAGCTTTATTATGGGATTTGCTCCAGGAAGCCCTTTCGCTGGACTAATTGTGGAGAAGTTTGGACGTAAATCTGCTCTATTAATTGCTTCCATACCGTTGTTTATACCATGGATCGCCATCGCTTTTGCCAATTCGGTATGGGCTTTGATTATTCCTCGATTTGTAGCTGGTCTTGGTACATCACTGGCGTTGACGGTATGATATTAATACTTCCTAGGTCTTAACTTTATAATAACATATTCAATTTGGTTCAATCACATTAAATTCACAGTTTTGCCTTCTTCATTACTGTTGCCTTTTGCAGAATCAGATCGCCATTACAAAGTTCATTGTTTTTCAAATACTCCTTGCAATCCCAAATTTGTAACTCAAAGAGTGTAGCTACCAGATCCGTCCTTATTTCAAAAATCACCTTTGCTATCAACCAAATTCGTATGCTTCGTGTCCGTGCGAAGATTGCACGGTAAAATCTGAAATTTTTAAAGTCGCAATCTTGCCTCTCCTCTTAGCAGAAGATCAAGAGAAAGAAAGCTTGCGATTGACCTTAAGCCACCATACCAAGGCCGCATATGTTATTGCTGGTCTGACCACTCAGATGTATAGTAAATACACCATCCTTGGTCTTAGATACCATGACTTGTCATATGTTCGTTTAGTTACCGCTTGTGCAGTTTTCGATTTCGTGACAATTTATCAATTTGTTGGTTCCAAGTAAGTTTGGAGTCTAGGATAACACCTCCTCGCCCGACAAATTGAGAAGTCCAATACTATTGCGGTCTTTTGGGGCTGGTTAAGGGCGTAGGTGCATCTATTTACAACGTTCCAAAGCCCGTTGCATACGTACCCTCACTGTATTGATAATTCTTCTTTCCGCTAGGATGACCAGGTTATCCGCATATACTTCGTTGCTGAGAGTTCTCAGCAGTCTGTCCAGATTGCCAAGGTGTTGTTCAGTAGCGACGTGTATATCACCCTACCTCTTAGCATGTAGTCTATACAGCTGCAGAAGGTTTCCTCCAGTCCCACATTTCTGATGGTTGTATTAATAGAGTTAAAGGATATATTATCAAAGGCTCCTTCTATGGCCAAAGAGGCCCCTAAAAAAACCTCTTTATTGTACAGTATTATTCCACTCTTCTGGTGAGATGGCGAAGCGGTGTTTTTATTGATAACCCTGCGCCGCTTCGTAGACTAACTGGCCTTTGTAAGGAGGACTGTTTACCAGTACACCGTCTCTGATATGTCTCTCAATCAGTTTTCCAATTGTCTTAAGTACCTATAACATAATGCTAATGAGCCTGTAAGAGTTTTCTCGAGAGTAGGCAACTCCACCAGTGTGAATCACCCTGGTCAGTCTACCCATTCTCGGGAGATAGTTACGAGATATACTGGTTCTCCAAACTGTGCAGATTCTGGCTATTAGTAGCAGGGACTGGCTGTTGCATGACTGAAGTAATCTTATTCAGTCACCGCGATTTAAAAGGTTCAAATTGGTTGGACGCCCATTTTACTTTGGAAAATGTCACTACTGTCCAATTTCCCAGTCCATTCTTGATATGCTTTTTTCAGGTGCCTATTTTATGAAACCCAGCGCATTCTGGAGTCCCTTCGATATCCTCACAAAACCTCCATGATGCCCTTTAAACTTATTTATACTCAGTTGGGGATCTTTTACAATCCTCCCAATTGCCTGACACGTTTGGTTCTAAATAAATCTGAAGGTTTTTCTTTCAAGGCCATTCCAGTGTACATTGGCGAAATCTCAGAGAAGGACATTAGAGGCAAGCTGGGCTATGCAGGTACCGTTATGAAACTGCATGGAGGTTTATTCGTACTGGGTGTTGGACCTTTCGTGTCGTACACAGCGTTGATATGGAGTTGCAGCGTTTTCCCGCTTATTTTTGCAGCATTATTTTTCTTCATGCCAGAATCTCCCTATTACTACGTAAAACGTGGAAATCTAAATGAGGCCGAAAAGAGCCTTGTCAGGTTGTCTCGAAACAATGTTGATGCGAAAATGATTGCCAGTCAATTGGATGAAATTGCCAAAACCGTCGAGTATGATATGCAAAACAAATCCACATTATGGGAGTTGTTTTCGAAGCAGGAGTACAGGAAATCATTAATTATTATGTTCGGTTAGTTGATTTTAAATACTCAAACCATATATGGAAATATACCTGAAATTTTTTAGTGATGTCAACGCTCCAGGAATTCAGTGGCATAAGTGCAATAGAACCGTATATACAAACCATAATTGAATCGAGTAGTAGCAGCATCTCATCTGAATTGACTAGCATTATTGCGGGTGTTGTTCAAATACCAGCAGGTAATAATAATGTTGAATATGCGTAATGTGTATTATATGTAATTCTTATGGTATTCTTAATTTTCAGTGTTAATGTCTGCCATCTTGGTAGATAAAATTGGTCGGAAGCCGCTTTTACTGATATCAAGTCTTGGATGCGCTCTTGCTCTAATAGCGGAAGGAACTTACTTCTTCATGCAAGATTATGTAAAGGCAAACGTTAGCAGTTTCTCATGGCTACCGACATCGGCGCTATTACTGTACCTCATTATGAATCCCCTAGGCGTATTTACTGTGCCATACGTGCTGCTAGGGGAATTATTCGCAACCAACATTAAAGGGATTGCCGTATCCGTAGCTACCTTTTATGGCGGCGTGCTAGGCTTCCTCGCAGTTAAATTCTTTGAACCTATTTCGATTGCATGGGGAATGTACACCATGTTCTGGATATTTGCAGCGACGTGTATTTTAGGAGCTGTGTTTGTTTTCTTTGAGCTTCCTGAAACTAAAGGTAAAACATTTGCAGAAATCCAGACAAAGCTCAATGGGGGCAGAGTTTTGCAGGAAGCAGTTCTTTGAAAGGGAAACATCTAAATCACATTTTTTAAAACAGCAACAATTCTATCTTCTTTTTTATACTGGCCGCTGGCATGTTTTAACCTGTTGAAGTTCTATGGAATTAGTCTCATTGTGAGTGGAGCAGGTTCAAGTTAATGGGGCAAAGCAATTAAGATGATCCTGGAATCAACAACCAATAATAGCTTGCAGCTTAACCACGAAGATCGCTCGACCGTCATCAGCAGTTGACCACCGCGCTGCTAAACACAATTTGTTCAATTAGTTAGTGACTTTTTAAGGTGCATCTGTATCTGTATGTATAATTTCTATTAAAAATTTGAACAGTTTAATAGTCTTATTTATATTCTTCTTTTTATATCCTAGCATGCTACGTCGAGATAGTAAAATAATCAAATACCATGATGTGCTATAGGTATGACATTATAGAATTCCACACCAATATCCAGAAGCAATAATTGTACCAATTTGGGGATCAAGTGTGGGCGCCTTTTTGTACTAAATATCGGTCGCAGGAGATCACCGGCCTCTAGACTCAGAGACCAAGTAGTTATAGCTTGGGAAGCGATCTCCTGGGTTGAGGATAGAGGAGTTATGCCGGTGTACAGCCTCATACTAAATTTATGACTTCGAAAGCATACCATTTTTCGATGCTAAATGAGCAAAATGGTATAGATTAATACTGGTTGAAAATTATTCATTTATACCATCTATACATAAAATGTTTCCATTGTCGTAGCAAGTAAACACACAATGATCACTTCATAATTAGAAGTAGAAATGTTTTAGCAAACTGTTGCACTTCGTTCACTTGTTTCGGACATCGATTGCGCTGAGCGGGTTGTGTAATTGTAACCCAGAGCGTCGTGCTGACTAATAAAAATGCTGCAGCGATTTTAACCAATATTTGGAATTAACTCTAATTTTCAAACGAAGTTGTAACTAATGTTTTGCCGGTTAAACATTTGGCCGCCTCTTGGGGTGAAGCGTAATTTCTGATAAAATATAAAATATGCCTTTTGGTACAAGGTGTCTCAGATGGGCTACAAGAATATAAAAATGTATCTGATGATGGGCTCCACTATAATCCTAAAACTTTGATAGACGAAGGTATTTTTTTATCTAATGAAACTGAAATTTGAGTCCGCTACGGTCAAATTAGAAACATGTTTCAAGCTATTACTTGCCCATTTCCGAAGTTCAAAGCCACCAGATTCTAGCAAAGCAACAACGTTATTTTGTAAATCTAAAGCGGTTTCTATAGAGGAACTTGTTTCTTAAATATCATCCACGTTATCCTGAACGTTCGCTGCTTGAGCGTATTTTTCCTTTTCTAGGGCTGCAAATTCCTTTAAGGTTCAAATAGCCAAGTAGGGACTAGAACTAAAACCAAATATTACACAATTTAACTGATACTCTTGGATAGGATCGGAAAGACTGAATCGCCAAACTAACCTTTGAATTCTTCGATGGTGTGGGTTTATAGAAATTTATAATAGTATATTATGTATTAAGTTTTATAAACGTCACTTTAGTCACGAGTTGTTTTTAGGTACGAGCGGAACGTAGCGCAGCGAGTGTTTAATAAACGAGTGTCTAGACGAGTTTATATAATGTGTTACATACTATATTTTTTCTACGACCACAAATTTAGACAATATAACATATTATTTCATTACGATTTTGAATATTATGTTAGGTTAAATTATGCTTGACACACGTCAAAGTTGACTGTTGAACGTTGAAAACTAACTTGATTTTAGTTTTGGCTAATAAAGCAAATACTGTTTGAACCTAACTTCACCCCATGACTAAAACGTCGTTGCCAACTTCAGCTCGTGACTAAGAGGCTCTTTAGCCACAGGTTATGAAAACATGATTAAAAGGTCACTTAGCGACGTGTATATTAGTATGTTAAATACCATTTTAGTTACAGGAGTTGAAAAATACATTTGTTTTTATATCTGCTAAAAGCACAATAGGGTGGAACCTAAATTTCAACAAAATTTCTGTTATATCGTCATCTTGAAGTTTGAACCGGTAGGAAGAGGCTAAAACCATTTGAACCTTTTTCTGAGAGATTAAAGACCACTCTGACTCTACCCCACAAACAGATGAGAGAAATACAAGGTGGCCCACAGCCGACTGATACATTGTCTTTTTTGTTTTCTGTCGAAGTGACAGTGCCAATAAAACTTTGCTATTCGCAACAGTTAGTGTAAGTTTTCAAGTTAATGCTTAGTAATTATTAAAGCTGATATTATATGGCAAATGGATATTTTGTATAATTGATATGCCGGCAAAACTTTTTGCATATGTATACTAATTATGTGAAAACAAATCGTTTAAGCCGAGTTTCATTTTGCATATTTATACGTTTTTGAGTATATTTTATGAATTTTGCATATTTGGTTATATTTAGCAATAATTTGTAATGTATGAAGAACTTTTTGAATTTTTTTGGTAAAATTTACTATTTTATTAAATTTATTAATAAGATTTTTGTGTACAACTGACATATATACTTTCACTTTCTGCCGTTGGAGTGCAGTGTGCGTATCGAAATGAACAGAGGAAAGGGGAAGTCCCTGTTAAAATCTTTGACTATATAAACATAGACTGCCAGCAACCCACATGTTTTCCATAGAAGGAATCGGCCAACACAAAAACCATTTCAAGAGTGTTGGGTGAATAACAGTCTGGTGGGGTTAGGGGAAATCTCATTTTTATGTTGCTTACAACGTGAAGTTGGTGTTGCCAGTCCATGTTTATATAGTCAAACATTAAAATGAATGGCGTCTTTGAATAAAAATTAAAGAAATAGATATACTCATACAAAATAATTGAAATTTTTACATTATTTAGAATACTCCTACTTATTTTCACAAAAATTAGAGCATATTATGTGCATATATTATAACTTTGTTACGTTAAAATGGCGCTTTCGTTAGATTTATCGCTTCACTCTGCTTTTTTTTGTAACTTCATGGGAAGCGCTCTCCGAATTGTAACTCTGTGGGTAGATTCAAATTCCGCGCGCTCCTGAGTTAGGAACTTTTGTTCGCTGATAGGGACATGGTTCCGTTCCCCGATAAGTTTTTGTTTCTTTGGCGAGTTTCCGGGTTACGAGCGTTATTCTGGGGCCTTAGCTGTTGGAAATTTGGTGCCGTTCGTAGCCGCTACCATCTTCGAAGTCGTTCAAGAGGTTAATTTAGTTATGTTTAGAAAATAAACGCCCTCGGCGGATTCTCCTCTTGACGACGTAGTTTTGGGCGAATTACAATCGCCGCGTCTGTTTTGGCGGATTCTTTTTGATGGTAGCACCTCTTGCACGCCCATACGGGGTAAGTCCTTATCGGCATTCTAGTGCTTTGCTTAGGGTTCAATTTTGTTGTCAGCTTGACGTGCCGAGCTACAATCCACGATCCGGAATTTGGCAGCTGAGGGATTCTTCCTCCGGCGACCTCGTTTAAGGCCGCCTTGGCTAATCAGGGCCCCATCGTTATGCTGGGCTATTAACCGCTGGTGTCGAAAAGCAGAGCTTCCGTGAATCTCATGAAAGCACACCTAACACTAGGGACACCCATCAAGCCCCCTTTGCGAGCCATGTTGAGCCTATGAATTAAACTGCCCCAGGCCACGGATCTACTTTCAACTACCTGTACCAGCTAGGCGATAACTTGGACACTAGCCGAAAGTAAAGGCCCATGCCAATGTGTGTACGTCCAGGTATTTTTAGTGTGTAACTGTAAATTATTGAGAGGCTTTTCCTCCGATTGTATCCTGCATTTTCCATGAAAATTTAAGTATTACTTGCTGTAGACCCTATTGGGTCATTTGTCGACTTCTCCGAGCCAAAGATTATAATTAAACTGTGATACTTGAGAACTATATGTAGTTTCTTTCAATGTTGCCGTATAACGTTCTTTTGCAGCTATAGTTCTTAGCCCATTGTAAGAACTCAGTCTGCGAATCGTCTGATTAAGCATTTGAGATACCTGGTTGATTGTTTCTCTGGATTCGCTGGCGCCCTCCCGGTTTCCTTCATTTAATTCACTGCACGCCGTCTTCGACTTGAGCTAGACGTGCCCTCCAGGTATCTGCTTTTGCTTATTTTAGTTGAAAAATATAGCCAGCGAATTAACTTGTTAAAACATCGTAACAAAAAAATTGGCGCTCCAACGTGTGTGGCCTGGTTTCCGTAAACGTGCTTTGCACTTTGTCAAAATTTTGAGTTCTGTTAGCAACATTGAATGAGACCCTCTGTTTTTTTTCTCTGGCCATTCGAATTTTAAAGTGTATTGGGTCATATTTATAGTAAACCGATGTGTGAATTTTTGCATGTGTTACATATATTATAGGTGTTTATTGCTATTAATTAGAAATTATTATTGTGCATGATTAGTAATTATTAAGATTGGTGCATGCTTATATTTAAGATATATTATTTATATTTTTGAGGGGCATATGTACAGGCTTGTGTTTGGGGAAACCGAGCTAGGTTATAAAATTTTGAACTCTCCGATAATAGTAAATTGGAAAGATTTGTTACCGATTTTGCCTGGTATAGTTTAGCGTAGGCCCACCTAGGCTTTTCCAAATTTACAAGTGAAATCAATACTGGTTGTTTAATTTAATTAGCGGAAAGCTCTGCTTCTGTCTTACTGCGGTGTTGGTACGGAAGAGTTAATTCACTTTCTTTCATTTTCTGCGTCTTTGAGTAAAATTACGTGTTGTCATGGATATCGATAGACTTCTCGTAGACGAATTAGACTATGAACTTAGGATTCGGGGTGTCACTTGTGATGGCAACGTTGGGGATAAACGAAAGTTGCTTCGAGCCCGTGTTAGGCTAGAAAGATCCGGAAATGCTTCGTTTCCTGAGGTTGAATTAGATGCGATGGGGGAACTCGATATTTGCCTCCACAAGTTAGGGAGCTTAGTGGACAAGATCGCGGCCTTTGAAAACCTTGTTAAGGGTAGTAATGATTTTAAACGCGTCCAAACTCGACTGTTGCATGTATCCCATCGTCTGGAACGATTGAGTCCTCCGGGTTCATTGCGAGACCGTAAGAATGCATTGTATAATCAGTGTTTAGGAGCAATGGATGATTTAGAAACTAAACTAACTCCTCATAGTGAAGTACAGGCCCCTGATGCCTCGGGTGTAGCTAACTTGCTAGATTTGGATAACGGTCAAGTTCTGGATGACGAGATAGGTTCAAATGGGGTATTCGACCATCCTCAGGGTCAGGCCCGAATTCTCTCGGAGATTCCTTCTCAGGTCCGGTTTAGTATGCCGAGTGTTAGTAATCCACGAGTATTTCATTCACCTATCGGTATGAATAGCACACACGTTTTCGAGTCCTCACCTCGGTACAACAATTGCTTGCCTATAAATAAATGGAACCTTTGCTTTGATGGTCAATCGGGACTCTCCAGCTTTCTGGAGCGAGTTGAAGAGTTACGGGTCTCTCGTGGTGTTTCTAAGGAACAACTTTTCGTCTCAGCCGTTGAGTTCTTCACGGGTCATACGTTAATATGGTACCGTTCGATAAAAGACACTGTGCAGAATTGGGATGCTCTAGTCAAGGCCTTACGTATAGCTTTTCTTCCTTGCGATTATGAGGCTGGGCTGTGGGATGAGATAAGGAATCGCACTCAAGGTGCTGATGAACCAGTTACCGTGTTTGTGGCTGTTATGGAAAATTTATTTTGTCGATTGCCCTCGGTACCTTCAACTTCTACTAGGCTTAGCCTTATTCGCCGGAATTTATTGCCCCACTTCCAAACACAACTGGCATTAGAACCGATTTCATCCATTCCAAATTTGCTGCGGGTTTGTAAGGCAGTGGAAGATGCACATCTTCGTGCACAACGGTTTTGCTGGCCCCCAACTAACGTTAGTCGCATGTTGGAACCCGACTTGGCATATCGGAAACTTCGAGTCAGTCCTCGAATTCATACGGTAGCTGTTTCTTCTGATGAAGGGGGTGCTCCTTCCAGAGATAATTCGGCTCGCGTTGTAAACTTTGTTGGAACTCCAGAATTGAGATGTTGGAATTGCGATCAGCCTAATCATCGTGCCGTCGATTGCCCCGCGCCTAGAAGGCGTCATTGTTATCGGTGTGGGAAACCGGATGTTACGATTAGGACATGTCGTTCGTGTGCGGGAAACGGGAAGCAGCGTCGTTAGGCGACCGGCTGGCGCGCTGCGATGAAATATCTTCGGTCAACTCTTGTGAAGATTTTGATATGGGTTCGAGAGCCGTTTTGAATTTTATTTTGAGTCATGCAGGCCCTGATGAAAGGCCTTATTTACAGATTTCGATTTTTGGAAGAAAAATTCTCGGGTTATTGGACTCGGGTGCTTCTCGCACTATTCTTGGCATAAAGGGTTGGAACTTACTAAGAAGGCATTGTCGTCTTGAAACAAATCGAGCGCCCACTTGTGTCATCGCCAACGGGATGGAGTGTCGGAGTTTGGGAAGCGTCACCGTTCCGATTAAATTACGCGATAGGGTTTGCCTTATTGATCTAATAGTTGTGCCTTCGGTACCCCAGACTTTAATTTTGGGAACCGATTTCTGGCGACGCATGGGTATCGTACCCGATCTTCGGAGTAATGAGTGGTCGTTTTCCAAAGATGATTCAGTCCCGGTGATAGAGGCCATTCAGACTGTCGAACATTTAACGACTAGTCAGCGCGAACAACTTGATAATTTTGTTAGGGAGACCTTTGAGCGAATGGGGGTTAAGCTTGGCTGCACTCATTTAGTTGAGCACGAGATTAAGACGACGTCGCCGCCTATTAAGCAACGGTATTACCCTATTTCCCCTGCTCTTCAGAAACAGGTGGATGTCGAATTGCAAAAGATGTTGGAGGACGGTGTGGTGGAGCCTTCAACTTCTGCATGGTCGTCACCTATCGTCATGATTAAGAAGAAGGACGCTAGTTACCGTTTCTGCGTTGATTTCCGACGTCTTAATAAAGTAAGCCAACTTGACGCCTACCCTTTGCCGTACGTATCGAGTACGTTAGACAAGCTTCGCGATGCCCACTATCTCACTACTCTCGACATTAAGTCTGCATACTGGCAGATCCCTGTTGCGGCTTCTTCACGTCCTTTGACTGCTTTTACTGTCCCGAATCGGGGTTTATACCAGTTTTGTCGCATGCCCTTCGGTTTGCATACGGCACCGGCGACTTGGCAGCGTCTGATCGGCCGTGTAGTCGGCGCGGACTTGGAGCCCTATGCGTTTACCTATCTCGATGATATTGTGATTTGCACTTCCACGTTCGATAAACACCTCTCTGTCCTACGCGAGGTAGTCTCTCGTCTCATGGCCGCCGGCCTCACGCTTAGTAAAGACAAATGTCATTTTTGTAAGCCCGAGCTCAAGTATCTCGGATACGTGGTTAATGCCCAAGGGTTGTTGGTTGATCCGGAGAAAGTGAATGCTATTACTCGCATACCTACTCCCGTCTCGGTATCGGAGGTGCGTCGTCTAGTTGGCATGGCATCATGGTATCGACGGTTTGTGCCGAATTTCTCGTCACTGATTGGCCCTTTGACTTCGCTTCTTCGGAAAAACGCTAAATTTGTATGGGATGACCAATGTGAGCGAGCCTTCCTTTCTATCAAGGAGCATCTGGTTTCGGCCCCTATTTTGGCGTGCCCAGATTTTTCGTTACCTTTTGTAATTCAGACCGACGCTTCTGGGTATGGTGTCGGCGCGGTCCTTAGCCAGCAACAAGCTGACGGAGAGAAGGTCATCTGCTACATCAGCCGATCGTTGTCAAAAACTGAAAGGAACTTTAGCACTACGGAGCGCGAGTGTCTTGCTGTTCTTTTCGCAATCGAGAAACTTAGGCCTTATATCGAGGGAACTAAATTCACGGTAGTAACGGACCACTACAGCCTTAAGTGGCTCAATGACATCAAGGACCCCGTGGGTCGCATTGCTCGTTGGGCTGTTCGCCTCCAACAGTACGATTTTGATATTGTGCATCGCAAGGGCAAGGAACATGTCGTGCCTGACACGTTGTCCCGAGCCGTTCCTGTTGTTGATGTTGTTGAGGTGCCTCTTGAACCTGCTCGTGATACTTGGTATAGGCGCATGTGTCGGCAAGTTACCGCCAATCCTCGTAAATTCCCTCAGTGGCGAGTTAGTGATGGCCAGCTCTACAAGTACGTTCGGTCCGATTATCCTGACTTGGCGGATGATGACGAAGATCATTGGAAGTTTGTGGTCCCGAAATTTCAGCGTCGTGAAATCATTAGGCAGAATCATGATAGCACTACGGCTGGTCATGCGGGCGTTAATAAAACTTTTCATCGTATCGCCCACAAATATTATTGGCCCAAATTGCGGTATGATGTCGCCGCCTATGTTCGTCGTTGTGAAACGTGTCAACGAACTAAACCCGAACAACGAGCTCCCGCTGGTTTTATGGGAGGCCATTCCTTGATTTCGAAACCTTGGGAGGTCATCTGCGGTGACATTATCGGACCCCTGCCCCGGTCGTCACGTGGGTACGCCTACATTCTGGTCGTGGCGGATTGCTTCAGCAAATTTGCGCTGACTTTCCCTTTGCGGGCCGCATCAGCTAACGCGGTCTCGCGTCACTTTGAGGAAGATGTTTTCCTGATGTTCGGTGCCCCTAAGCGCATCATTTGTGATAATGGCGTCCAATTTCGTAGCCGTGAGTTTCGGTCCTTAGCCAACAAGTACGGTTGCAAGATCTCCTTTACGGCCAACTATCATCCTCAAGCCAATCCGACGGAGCGTATAAATAGGGTGTTGAAAACCATGTTGACGGCTTACGTGTCTGACCATCATCAGGACTGGGATAAATATCTGCCCCATGTAGCTTGCGCGACGCGTACTTCAGTTCATGAGGTCACGGGGAAGACTCCCTATTTCATAAATTTTGGTCGAGAGATTGTACTGAGGCACGAGCCTACCCCAGATGGTGAAGATCTGGAATTTCAGTTCGATCGCGGTCGGAGACCTAGACACGCGTGCCGCCTTTTTGAGCAAATTGTACGCTGAGGTCAAGCGCCGATTGGGAAAGGCGTATCAGAATTCTAAGGTTCGTTATGACCTTCGTCGGCGTCCTTTGGAATATGTTCCGGGACAGCCCGTGTTGCGTAGAAATTACGTTCTGTCTGATGCCGCTCGTCAGTTCACGGCGAAGCTCGCCTCTAAATATACTGCTCAAAATGAATTAGGGATCAGTTTATAAATCACCGCTATCTTTTAGTTTTTATATGGGCAAATGTTTATCACGGTATCCTTTGAGTAACTGTGATGGTCGTGTAAGAGTCTACAGAAGGCAAGTTGAGAGATTTGCAGACAATATGGTGCAAGAAAGCCTGCATTTTGGAGGAGGCTCTATTATGGTATGGGGTGGAATATCTTTGAACGGCCGCACTGAGATTGTCATTGTAGAAGGGGGCTCTCTAACAGCTCAACGCTATATCGATGACATTCTGCAACCTCACGTTCGACCGTATGCTCAAAATCATGGTCAAGGGTTTATTTATCAACATGATAACGCCCGCCCTCATTCTGCAAGAATTGTTCAAGAGTACCTGAATGCCCATAATATTCACACTATGGACTGGCCGGCTTACAGTCCTGACCTGAACCCCATAGAGCATGCTTGCGACGAACTAGTACGACGGATTTGAGCAGGAGAACCTCCTCAAAACTTAAATGATCTCAGAAATCGTATTGTGCAGGAATGGGAGCAAATACCACAAGAGCGATTTCCAAATCTCATAAACAGTATGGGTAACAGGTGTCGAAGTGTCTTACTTGCGAGGGGAGGTCATACCCGTTACTAGCTTTAATACCAGAAAGAATTCTGGGCCGTTTTCTTTATTTGTTGCGGTCTTTAATTTTGTACGTTTTCTGTTAATGTTAACTTAAGAACCTTGTTACTTGTTTTTGAATTAATTTTCTGTATTTAATAAATACTGTGTTAGTCCATAGATAATCACTAAAAGTTTCATTCAAATCTGTGCATCCTGTATAAAGTAATAGAAAATATAAAACTGATCCCTAATTCATTTTGAGCAGTATATATTGGCCCTTTTTATGTCAATCGGAAGTTCTCCCGTTGGGTCTATGAGCTAAAAGATCCAGACGGGCTTGTTCTGAAAGGTACTTGGCATGCGAAGGACTTGAAACCTTATGATGACTCCGCTGTGACGTAATGGTTCTCTCTCGTTATATTTAGGGTGGTTGGATGGGCACTGTAGGGAAGGTCACTTTAGGGAGCATTTTTATCTTGCTTTCCCTCCTGTAAGGTATAGGGTGGTTGGTTGGGCACTGTAGGGAAGGTCACTTTAGGGAGCATTTTTATCTTGCTTTCCCTCCTGTAAGGTATAGGGTGGTTGGTTGGGCATTTGCAGGGAAGGTCACTGTAGGAAGCTATTTCATCTAGTTCTTCCTATAATAACAGTAGCTTGCAGTTAGCAGTTGGGTTCATTGTGTGGTTTGACTTGCATTCGTGTCGAGTGAAGTTCATCTTTCGCTTTAGTGTAGGTTTGAGTTAGCTTGTTGGGTTTTGTTGGATACCTCTTGGGATTTTGGTGGCTTAGCTGTTGTTGTATGGTTGCCTTCAGCTATGCGTATTGTGTTGTTTTTTTTTGGTTGTTACGGTATCCATATCGCTCACGCGGATTTCTATCCACAAGTGAGTCTCGAATCTTTGTTGTGGTTTCGCTTTTAGGCGTGCTTGGAGATGGAGAACGGTTTCGTTTACTCATTTAGAGTACGGCTCGTTCCGGATTTGTGGGACCTGCATTTGTTTCCGAGTCATTGTTCTGTAGTTTTCTTTTGAGCCTTTGTTGCCGAATGAAGTCTTTGGTATGTTCTGCTGCTGTGATTGGTTATTCCAGCTGTTGTTGAATTTCGTGTGAGGTATTGTAGGTCACTATTAGGAAACGCTTTCATCTTGTTTTTCTCCTCTTATACCGCTAGGGTGGTTGGTTGGGCATTTGTAGGGTAGGTCACTGTTAGGGAACATTGTCATCAAGTTCGTCCCTTTATTGCATCGTAGGACAGGTCACGGTAGGGGAGCGATTTCGTCTGACTTTCCCTCTTGTGCGGTCTCGGATAGTTCTATTGAGCACTTGGAGTAGTTCAGTCTGGGAAGTTTGTCAACTAGTTCTCCCACTTCCAACACTGGAATATTTGTGGCTGACGTCTAGGTCGATTTTATGTTCGACTTTGGTATTCTGGGGCGGCTGTAGAGTGTTTTCATGATAAAGCTCTTCAGAGCCGTGTTGTCGACGAAAGTATTGAGTGTACTAATGTTCACGCTGTTTCGCTTCAGTTGTTGGTTGATTGCTTGAGACCTCACGTCGAGAATTTGTCTGGCGCTGTTCGCGGGTTGACCTCCTGTGAGAACGAATTATGGAGCTGGGATTCGAATGTGTCGGTGGTGTGTAGTTCCGTGTCATAAATAATTTTAGTCGGTTAGTCCTTCATTCTTCGCCTTCGTATTTTCCGATCTGGTCGTTTCCTTTTATTCCTATATCCTATGAATGTTAGTGCCCTTCAGAGTTTGAATTGGTCTCCTTGCGTGATGTTGATGGATCTTACTACGTTTCGTTTCATCTCCCTGTGATCTGGTGTGCATGGGTCTTTTGGTGGTGAATGGGTCTTCGTTGCGAATGGGATGAAGATTGCAGAGATTTCCTCCAGGCCGTTCGGGGCGCTGCAGGGTCTCTCAATCAGCATGCGTGTTGAGTTGCGTGATTGTTGTCTCTGCCTTTTGCTTTTCTGGTGTCTGTCGCAATCTTTTCCCGGGGTTGCCTTCTCCCCTTTTTGTCAAAAGAAGAACCCTAATCGATGTTTTGGGGAAATTTTTGGATTTTTGTGGGTACGGGTTGTTGGATTTATTCGTGGGAAGGGTTATTGGTTTTCGGTCTAACAGTGCCTTAACTGTGGGGTTTTGCTTCCGCCTCGGGGTTTGGTTTGTTTGTTAGGAAGTTGTCAGGGGGGGTTGCTTGTGGGGGACGTGGTGGGGGTGTTGAGCGGTTCTGGTGGTTGGGACTTCTTGGCGACGGGTTGCCACGGGACTGTTCACCGGCGCAGCTTTACCATCCAGCAGCGACGAGCAGTCTCGATCCCTGTCGTGGAGGAGGTCCGGTTGCGGGTTCCGCTCGGGTTCGCGCCCGTCTCTCCGGGTATTGTTGTATTGTGGTGCGGGTTATTAGGGTTTTTACGTGGGTGAAGATTGAGGCCTTTGGTGCCTTTCTTTTCATTTTTTTTTATGTGTAGTTGCTTCGAGCTAGTGACGGTTTCGCGATAGCCTTATCGAAAAATTTCTAGGAAATTTTTCTGTTGTGGTAAGGGGGGAGTTGTTACGTTAAAATGGCGCTTTCGTTAGATTTATCGCTTCACTCTGCTTTTTTTTGTAACTTCATGGGAAGCGCTCTCCGAATTGTAACTCTGTGGGTAGATTCAAATTCCGCGCGCTCCTGAGTTAGGAACTTTTGTTCGCTGATAGGGACATGGTTCCGTTCCCCGATAAGTTTTTGTTTCTTTGGCGTGTTTCCGGGTTACGAGCGTTATTCTGGGGCCTTAGCTGTTGGAAATTTGGTGCCGTTCGTAGCCGCTACCATCTTCGAAGTCGTTCAAGAGGTTAATTTAGTTATGTTTGGAAAATAAACGCCCTCGGCGGATTCTCCTCTTGACGACGTAGTTTTGGGCGAATTGCAATCGCCGCGTCTGTTTTGGCGGATTCTTTTTGATGGTAGCACCTCTTGCACGCCCATACGGGCTTGACGTGCCGAGCTACAATCCACGATCCGGAATTTGGCAGCTGAGGGATTCTTCCTCCGGCGACCTCGTTTAAGGCCGCCTTGGCTAATCAGGGCCCCATCTTATGCTGGGCTATTAACCGCTGGTGTCGAAAAGCAGAGCTTCCGTGAATCTCATGAAAGCACACCTAACACTAGGGACACCCATCAAGCCCCCTTTGCGAGCCATGTTGAGCCTATGAATTAAACTGCCCCAAGCCACGGATCTACTTTCAACTACCTGTACCAGCTAGGCGATAACTTGGACACTAGCCGAAAGTAAAGGCCCATGCCAATGTGTGTACGTCCAGGTATTTTTAGTGTGTAACTGTAAATTATTGAGAGGCTTTTCTTCCGATTGTATCCTGCATTTTCCATGAAAATTTAAGTATTACTTGCTGTAGACCCTATTGGGTCATTTGTCGACTTCTCCGAGCCAAAGATTATAATTAAACTGTGATACTTGAGAACTATATGTAGTTTCTTTCAATGTTGCCGTATACCGTTCTTTTGCAGCTATAGTTCTTAGCCCATTGTAAGAACTCAGTCTGCGAATCGTCTGATTAAGCATTTGAGATACCTGGTTGATTGTTTCTCTGGATTCGCTGGCGCCTTCCCGGTTTCCTTCATTTAATTCACTGCACGCCGTCTTCGACTTGAGCTAGACGTGCCCTCCAGGTATCTGCTTTTGCTTATTTTAGTTGAGAAATATAGCCAGCGAATTAACTTGTTAAAACATCGTAACAACTTTGGGTGCATATACTGAACAAAATGTATGCATATATATGCGCATATTTTCGTACTTTTGCGTGCATATAATTATCAGCTTTAGTTATTACATAGGGTATTTAACAGCTTTGTGAATCGCTTGCATAAATGTATCGACAATGATGGCGACCACCTGCCTGATGTAATATTTAAAAAATAAAATTGGGTGTTTTTGGTTATTATAAAATCCATGTTTCGTTGTTTTAAAAGAAATATTTCTACTCCAACAGTGATTTAAAATGTTTCAGTCGGTTGTGCGCCACCTTACAAAATTTCTGTTTGGATTCATCATTTAAAACCAGGGATATGTAACCATTTTTTGAAAAATCTTTTATAAATTCGAAATATAGAGTGCACAAATCAGGATTTCTCAAAAGTTTTGCCTCTAGGTAATTAAAACAACAATAGGCTAACGAATAAGTATCTCATAGATCTGGTTCTGAATGACGAAAAGGCAAATATGCGTCGAAATGACCTGAAGGTTCACAAACTGTAGTATTTTTGTAGATATTTTCACATTTTTGATCTTTGGGAAATAGATAACTATTTGGAACAATTTATTTCAACTCCCAAAACTTTGTAATGCTTAAAGGCGTCAAATGACGAAGTAGGTTGAATTTGGCCCACTGGCCGTATCGTACCACGAACTATACGTTTTCTAACTCACGAAGATTGAATTATTCTTTAGATTGGTACTGAAACCCCTTTTCGAGGAAGTCCAAGGCGATTTGTACAGTGTTGACTAACGAAATTTGATTGAATTGCGGAATCTAATAAAGCTCTAACGGATCGGTAGCTTTCTCTAGCATTTAGAAGTTCTAACGTACTAGTAGATAAAAGAACAGTCGAACGGGGTTTGTAAACTGATAGAGCAGTATGGCTACAATTTAACCCGGCGGAGGTACGGTGGGGTATAATATTTCCCAATGCATTTGAAAGTAACGTATCGGAGCTTCAGGGAGTAATACCTTTGCTAGACTCCGTGTACCTTCGAATGGATCTTTTCTCTAAGTAAGTAGGTAACACGGTTAACAGTAAAGAGGGCGTTGTGTCGAATGGTGTGCATCGTGTCAGCGGCCATATGGTCCTGGAAAGCGAAGAGACACCATGTTGTATCGACGCAGCACGTCTAGTCATTCCATGAAAGGTTCAGGGCCGTATGGTAGAATATTCGTCTGATTCTCTGCTATTTGCATGTTAATTAGCCCGCGAAACTGTTAAATGTTTTTACCATATTTGTAAAAGACAATTTAAGACCCAATTTACCAGAGTAAAAAAGTAATTTTCCTTTGATTGATTGATTGATTGATTTTTTAATTGTTGTATTGTAATAAATACATATTGTTTACACACGTCAAGTTAAAAACAAAAAATACACTATTTACACAAATTGCAAACGCATACAATAAGTGCACTTTATAAGCTGTTGTGTCTATACTATAAAAAGCATGTTTTTAAAAGATTAAAGTAACTAACAATTAATTCTGAAAAGTTTGAAATTGTTTAAGGAGATGATTATGTCAATTATTATAGGAAAAGCATGATTTTTGGTTGTATGAATAAAAAATAATTTTGTCGCAATATATAATTTAATAATTAATTAAACGTTTCGCTAGTAATATTAGCTTTTTCAGTAATAATTTTGTACATTGTTAAAACTTGCAAAGCTGAAACAGGAAAAAAACCACATATTAGATAAGCGAACACATAAAATTATCCTTTACTTGCGTACTTACTTGTGATATAATGAAGGTTAGAAATGTATATTACGACATTTATAGTTATTTCATCTTAAAAACCAAAAATAAAAGGAATATTTGCATATTCCATAATTATCTCCTTAAACAATTTCAAACCTTTCAAAAGCATGTTTAATTAAAACGTTTTTATCTTTTCTTTGATTTGCTTTAGTGGGACGATCTTAGTAGCTTCCGGTAATATTATAAAATCTAGGGCCATAACAATTGAAACCCATTTGGCTAGATTTGAGCCTCAAAAAATTATTCCTAATATTACTTACTGCCTTTGTTGATCTCATATAACCCCTAGGAGTTGTCGTTTGACTTTCGTAAAGTAAATTTAACTGAGCGCTAGTGATAGCAGGCGACAAGATAATTGTGTGACCCTAGGGTCAGGTGCAGTATCGTATCATAAAGACTGTTAAATAAGTAATTTGTAAGTACGACAACAGAAACAATTATGGCATATTATCCTAATCAAACCACACCTTTCCAATATTCACAATAATTTACTCCTATGGAAATTGATCAAGGTTGTCAACCACAAATCGCACAACAAAATTATCAGTTTATACCCAAACCTGTCAACAAATAATATTTTACAAACGCAAATCCCAAGCTCCTCTTATCAAAACAATTCAGCATATCTACAATCACGACCAACAGATTTAGCCAATGTCACAGGGTGGCAAGTAATTAAAAGCAAAAAAAGACAACCGTATACTGATAAGCTACAAAGTCAAGCCAAACAAATCAAAAACACAACCCACTTGCTCATGCCCTCAAATAGATACGAAGTACTAAGCGATATCAGCAGCTAAAGATTTAAAACAAATAGGGGATGAACTCGAGACTTTAGGCCACAAAGTTATGAATATTGGATATATCCCACGAAGATGCCATTGTCTACTATTTTTTGTGGAATTAAAAACGGTTGATAATAACAAAGACGTTTATAACATAACTAAACTAATCCACTCAATTGTTAAATTTGAACCACATAAGAAAAAAGACAAGTACCACAATGTGCCAAATGCCAACGACACGGTCACCCAAAAAATTTCTGCACCAGGAGTCTACGATGTGTGATTACTCAACATCTCAATGTCCGCGTAAGGATATAAATAATAATGTCAAGTGCATAAACTGTAATGGCAACCACCCTGCCAACTACAAAGACTGTCATGTTTATAAAGAGCTACAGCAAAGGATGTTTCCCCCTTCAAGAAATAAACAACCAGCAATTGCAGTAATACAGTTTCCAGCACAACAAATACAACAAAATATCCGATATTATCAGGTAGCCAGCGGCAGTTATAATCAAAATGATATCAACATAAAGTCCCAACGCCCTGCATCACCACAAAACGAATCAAACGATTTGGCTAAATTTAAGAAAATGCTCAAAACCGTAATGGAGCAGATGGAAACGATGGTAAATCTTTTAACTACTCTCGTCACGAAGAAAAACCATGGCTCTACAGCTTAAACTAGCAGTATGGAATGCCAACGGCCTGACAAACCATAAAGACGAATTAACCAGCTTTCTCATTAACCACTCTATAGATATTATGTTAATATCTGAATCCCACTCTACAGACAGGAGTTATTTAAAAATGCCAAAGTATACTATTTATGCTACACAACATCCAGATTGTATGGCGCATGCCGGCACAGTACTTATAGTCAGTACTAGGATAAAACACTACGAATTCCTCAAATACAACCCACAACATCTTCAGTGTACCACAATTACAATTGAGAACCGGGAAGGGCCTCTTAGCATATCAGCAGTATACTGCCCCTACGGCATAACATTAAACACAACCATTTCGAAAATTATTTCCAGACACTGGAAAGCAGGTTTATATCAGGCGGGGATTATAACAGCGAACATGAGCTCTGGGAGTCAAGAATAACTACTACCAAAAGCAGAGAACTGATGACGACAATCACCAGCAACGGATTTCACTTCTTATTCACAGGCGAACCGACATACTGGCCCTCAGATTTGACTAAAACACCTGATCTATTGGACTTCTGTATTTCAAAAGGCATTCATCCAAATTACCTCAAAACATAATCTTGTCTAGACCTTTCCTCTGTTAATTCCCCAATAATAGTTGCAATAAGTACACAAGTATCACTAAAAAAAGTTCTCTTAGCCTTAGTAGCAGATTCACGAATTGGAACCACTTCAGAGAAATACTTGAGGAATCGTTAACACTCGACATACCTCTGAAATACAAGGAAGAACTGGTTTCTGCACTGGAAGTTTTTAATCAAACGATTTAAAGAGTGGCTTGGCAATGAACACCACAGAAAAGTTTAGTAGAAAATAATTCAACTCTCTTCATAGAGGTCAAAAAGAAAATAGCTGAGGAACGACGACAACGCAGAATGTGGCGAAACACTAAACATCCTGAAGACAAAAGGAAGCTAAATAAATTAACAGACGAACTCAAAAAGTTACTCTGCAGTATTAGAAATAAATCGATTCAAAACTATCTTAGGCACTTGACACCTACGGAAAATACGGATTATTTACTCTGGAGAGCAACAAAAAAGATAAAACAACCCCAACAACACATACCACCTATTAGAATTGAAGACAGCACCTGGGCTAGAATAGACTATTATAAAGCTTGTGCCTTTGCAAGACATCTAACGAAGGTTTTTAGTCCATTTGACTCCCAAACGTAGAGCACGAAATTTGTCATACGTTGAAGCGCTATTTAATTGAATCTACCCATCAAGCCCATTAAAGTAAGTAAAGTCAAGACTGCAATCCTGACGCATTTAAATCTACGTAAATCTCCATGTTATGATCTAATTACGGTAAAAGTTCTTAAAGAGGTGCCAGAGAAAGGATATAAGTATATTACTCAATTATTTAACGCGGTATTAAGACTGCGATAAGTACCAGTGTGACGTTTCACCCCTTTACTAAGGGCGCCAAAATTATTACCTCGGGTTTAGCTCAAGTCGAAGAAATACGTTCACTCAAATATATGATAGATCAGAAGAAACACAGGATAATTATAGAAATACATATAATGTTTATAAATGCGTACATTAATAAAAGCAGAATTAATTGTACATTATTAAATTGTAACGTTTCGCCCAGCGCGAACGCGATTTTGGGAATTATAAATTAATTCGCGCATTCTCCCATGGCGTATTTCGCAGGTATCGGAGCGTTGCATCTTGAGTCCGCGCGTTCGGCGATAAACGACGTCATCGCGAAGAGTAGCAGATATTCCGCCGCGCATCTAAAGGAAGGACCCCCGTTCTAACGAACCGGCGTGAACCGCTGATTACGCCAGCCCAGGGTATATAAGGAGAAAACGAAGCCAGTACCAGAAGAAATTTTTCCCGAACCTCTTCCAGACCTGATTCCTCTCAGGAAAGCCTCCGGGCTCTTCGAAAATTCTCCCAAACCATTCTCCTAGCCTAGTCTCACTCAGGAGGGTCTCCGGACTTTTCGGGGAGACTCCTACCAGCTATTCCAGCACCTAGTCACTAGGGGGGTCACTCCAGACTCATCGGTGGCGTTTTCCAGCACATAGTTACTCAGAAGGCTCACCTAGGCCCGACGACGACGGTGTCCAACACCCAGTTAATTGGAGAGCTAAACCGAGCTCGCCGACGATTCCCAGTACATGGTTACCAGAGGGATTAAACCCAGCTCGCCGGTGATGGTCCCGTTCATAACCTAATTTCCCCGCACCCGGACAACGAAGCTGACGTAATTAAGTCCATTAATTGCGTCCGGAGCGGCTTGACACCATCGAAGCCGAAAACGCGCACTAGGAGGCCCAGCCTAGAGAGCCAGAGGCCGGCTAGTGTACCTAGTGGGTTCTGGGACACATTTGACCTTGAAGGTTTTTCAAGGTCACGGGCCTAGCCGAGGTCAAGGTCACGGGCCTAGCCGAGGTCAAGGTCACGAGCCTAACCGGTGGGCGGGGTCATTGGCCTAGCCGGAGGCGGGGTCATTGACCTTGACCACTTGCGGTTCCCACGATGAATTTCTGGGGGTGAAAGTGTAATTTTGAAATTTAACATTGCCACGATGAGTTTTTGAGTTAAAAGTCTCATTTTGAAAGATTCCCACGATGAATTTTGAATGTAAATGTCTAATTTAATTTCTACGCTTATCAAAATGTTCCCAGGCTCAACAGGATGTGAGTCATCGTCTGGGAATGCAAAACTTGTTGAGACTTGTAGATGCAGGATGTCTACCAATTGAACAATGGCGTCCATTGTGTGAGAAATCTGCACGATTGCAAAAAATAATTGGACAATGAAGCCATTGTTGTCTGGAGGAATTTTTGTTGACCTCCATTATCAGATAAACAGGATGCTATTGTCTAAAGATTAAAATGTGCACAGCTGGTAAAGATTGAACAATAAAACTCATTGTTTGAGAAAAATCAGCACAACTGCTAAATTGAATGCTGTCTTTGTTTTAAATTTTTTGCTGACGCTGTTAGAAGTCTCTCTTCTCACGATAAATTTTGGAGCTAAAAGTCTAATTTTAAAATTTTTATAAGATTCCCACGATGAATTTTGAGGTTAAAAGTCTAATTTTGAAATTTTTACAAGATTCCTACACCGGATGTGAGTCATTGTCTGAAAATATCAGACTTGTCAAAACCTGCCTGCCTGCCTGTCTATGTTCTGCGCAATTAAACACTGAAGCCATTGTTGGAGAAATGTGCAAGGTTGCAAAAAATAAACCGAATTAATTGTATGGAGTCATTGTGGTCTATTAATATATATCGAATTATTTCCATTTTGTTTTATTACGCGTTCAACGAGATGTATGTCTGGATATTTACCTTTTTGAAACTCAAGATCGTAGAAACATCCTCGAATAGGTCGATTGGAAGCATCTTTTAGTAGATAGGTAATGTGTTCGATCCCCACTGGAGGACTGTCTAAGCGGGTAGACAGTATTTTAACATAATACAAAAGTGTTGGGGTCTTAGAGACATTGAGAGAAATCCTCAACATTGATTGTAAGCACCGAATGTAAATATTACGTTTTTTCCGTACTTTATTAAATACACAGTCTCGAAATAGAGCCGATAGTTATTTATTTCGCTTTTTTGCTGTTGGATTTATGTACAAAAGACAGCATCCCTCACTTTAGCAATAAGCAAGTTCTCAAAGAAATATTATTATGCTGTAGAGATTTACAGAATACAGTTCGGAGTCTAAACTGAGTTAAAAAAATTAGGATATTTCTATACAGCTATTAGCAACAGAACCATTTTAATTGCATATTGTTTTCTTTTACGTAAGACCCCAATTTTTAGATTCGATTGTTTTAATATAGGTTTGAAAGCACTGCTGACAGACAGACAGACAGGCAGAAAACTTGTAATGCAGCTGCCAAACCGGGCCTTGTCAAATATCGAACAGCAATATATATTAGTAAAAAATACTCTT
>OW679200.1:150503348-150773442 GCA_940337035.1 Agriotes lineatus
AATACAAAATAAAAAGAACAATATCAACTGAAATTGACTTTAAAGCAAAGTATATCGCAGAATTTATCGCACACTGAGTTAGTATTTAGCTGTTGCACTTGATATTGTGACCGCACCGCTGCCAATAATCCTCCACCTTTTTGTTTACCAGTCGCCACAATGTTTCGGTTCTTTCGAAATACGGTGTAATTAGTACCAAACAGTTCGTTATCCGAAATACCATCTTGTAACCATGATTCAGTGATTAAAATAATATCGAAATCGTTGTTCAGAATATTTAAGTAAAATTCGTTTACCTTAGAGTTCAGACCGCGCACATTTTGGTAAAACAGTTGAATATTTGTCGGACTGGGTAGTTTAGACGCCAAGGAATTAGCAGATGTGTTAGAAGGCTCCTAGATTTGAGGGAGATCTTCAAGCGAGCGGATTTTTATAACATTAGAATTGTCATCCTTCTTCATATTAATGGTGCCGTTTTTAGTCCATACATATTTAAAATACAGATTCTTTTTTAATTCCTTAGCATGCCACAACAATTTTTTATTAAATGGAGAAAGATGCTCGTTAATGTATATACGCCCGGCACCGCTATTTGCTATAATGTCATGGTTGGTAAGTTTCAATTGTTTTCCACAATTAATAAATACATCTCTAGTTTTACGACTTAAAAACTGTACAACAATCGGTTTGGGTTTTGTATTGTTGCGGCTAGGGATACGATGCATGGCCTCGATACAGTCCATGGTGAACGAATCAATATTTAATTTAGATGCAATTTTATGTAGCACCGAATTAAGATCCTCTTGTTGGGTTTCGATGACACCATGAATTTCAATATTTTTGTTTCTAGTATACTGTTCCATAGAGTTAATTTGCGCTCGAAGATTCTATATTTCGACTTCCTGTGATGCTACAACAGTTTCCATTTCGCTAATTTTATTCTCACTTCGCTCCATATCGACTTTAATGCTGGATAATTGATTTTGTAAATCGTCGAAACGTTTAGGAAAAGTATCCAACGACTGCATGAGCGCGGCAACATTCAAATTTAAACCAGGTAACACCTTTAGTTGCTCGGTGATATGTTCCATCATGCGTTTTAGTGGATCAGGTTGAGTGTCACCTATGTTTACATTCGTGCTACACTTATTGCACTTCCAAAACTTAGTTGTTTTGTCTTCACACATGGCTCGAAATGCTTCAATAGATAGCCCAGCACATTGCAAATGCAATGAACCACAACACTCTCCCGCACAATCAATCGCATCATCATAACGATTTAACTTTTTGGAGCACTCGACACACGACAAGCCTTTGAGCGACATCTTGAAATCTTTTAATATTTTAATTAAATGTTTTAATATGTGTGGTCGTTATTGCAAATGCATCTAATTTATGATGACTGACAGGTTAATTTTGTAACGTTTGCCATTAATAGCAATTTTGCTTAAGTACAGAAGAGTTTAGAAGCATGACAAAAGCTTTATGTAGCGGTTCTGTATTCATATCATCATGCCAGCAATCAATAACGCAGCTAAATGGTTAACAAAGCAGTGTAAGGAAGCAAAGAAATGCAAAGAGCATGTGAAAAGCAAGCTGAAAGTGATAGAAAATTACAATATAGTGCTAAATAGCTTATAAACCAGTGTTTATAAACTAATAGTGCATAAAAACAATCAAAGTGCGGTTAAAGTATGTTCCAGAATGACATATGTGCCAAAACGATTTATTATTTAAGGAAAAACATTGTACAAACTTACTTCAAACAATTGTTAGCTTTTTGCTATGATACCTAGATGTTTTTTTATTATTGTTTATTAGGGAAGTCAAGTCAGAAGCTGTTGATAATATTTGCTCCTCAGTTTTAATTTATTTTGAACATTACAAGTCATTATTTGTGCCAGTTGTTGGTTTTTATTTAATCGCCAGTGTGCAGAGTCCATGCGTGCTTGATTGCATAAAGTTATAAAGTGCAGTAGACTTGTATTAATTAGAGAAGAACATGTCACGTGACCAGGACAGTCTACTAAAACTCGTTTAGACGGGTAGCTTGCTGACTTAGTGGAGTTCGGACCGCTCTATGATTATTTCATCATCAGACGTGGCACTGTATTTGTTGTTTCTGTCCAAAGAGATCTATGCTTGACTTGTCCAAAAGCGTTTTAGTAGACTGTCCCGATTACGTGACATGCTTTTCTCTAAATAATGCAAGTCTACCAGAAAAAATTGATCCGGAAACTTAGCCCATTTGTGTTCGACTTCAGAGCTATCTTTCGGCAAGTTTTGAGGGCGTGAAAAGCAGATAACAGTGTGCAGCGTGTAGAGGGGCTCTTGTCTGTGGCATATAAGAAGACAGCATTGGCGGAAAGCACTTCAGAAAAAAAAAATTACGAGCTTAGCGTTCCTTGGAAACGTAATCCAGGCAGGAGGTCCACTTTTGAAGGCCGATACAAAAAGGTAGGGAGCTCAAAGAGGTTCACAGCAACATGGAGCAGCTGGGGCAGGTATCGTTTATGGTCCAGAGATAGGCACCAGCCGCAGGAAACGTGCTAGAAGGAAATGACGAGGTTGGCGTTAACAAATTGTGCAGAATCCGGAAAAGAATTTGGCCATCAAACGAAACAATTTCCAGGTAGCGTCCTCTGTGACATCAAAATAAAACAAATATAGGTGAACCCAAACACTTAGTTCGTTAAATTGCGTGGTTTTTGATTACCTGCGGTGGATGTATTAATTGTTGTGTTAAACGCTGAATTTTTGTGTGTCGAACAGCTGTGTGTACATTCAATTTTAGAGGTTATCTGTCGCTCTTTTAAAAGTGGGCTATTGCTATACTAGATTAAAAGTTATACGGTATTACAAAGTAACCCTTTGATTTGAGTTTTCAAATGCTAGCCGGCGAATGAATTTTGATTTAGTTGCGAATGATTAGAATATAAAAGGCAACATACCATTGATTATTGTATTAAATAAAACAATGCATAATTTATAATTAACGCTGAGAGAACCAGTTATTCAGATTAGAACTGTAAAGTAATTGTGGTAATATTTATTTTATTTATTTCAATTTACAAAGTGGGGTAATCTTATCATAACAATATATTGTAATGGTTGTACCTCTCTACATTTAAATCTTATATTTATTTACTTTAATAATACTTAATGTAATTTGAGACTCTTAATAGGGTGCGGGTCGTTAATCTAGTTATCTGTTCTTTGATATTCTAATTTTATATAAATTTTCAACTATTGACTGCTACTAAATGTCAGTTTTACTTTAAACAACTATCAAACAATAATCAAATCAAAATGACAAATATTCTTTCTACTCAAAAATCAAAGACTCAATTCACTAAAGTAAGTACTGTGTTATTTATTTCAAGTGTTTAATTGTCATTTATTCAAAATGCTTCTATAGGACTAATTAAAAACCAACCTGATTTCCTCTTATTTCACTGTTTTTCACATTTAACACCACTGCTCCTGACGTTCACAGCTAAGCTCATTACATCCGAACCTAGATACTCCTCCAACCAACTCGAACACGTCCAAACCGCAGGCTCCTGCACGTTACCGTCAATCGAACAGCCTCCTTGTAATAACCAACCCAAATCAATCAGCTACACTGGCAACTCCCTTCAAATGATTGATCCATCCTCCGTATAATCACCAAATCCAGTAATTAGTATAACTTATTCCTTGTATGTAGTAAATCATCCAATTCTAATTAAATATTATTTTATTCTTCTTACTTGCATCTCGCAGATTTGTTAAAAACCTTTTTATTTGTATTCAACCAAATTATTTATACAAATAAAGGCTAAATTTCCAGTTTTTATTAATACAAAATACTTTTTTCCAAAAATATGTCTACATTTTATGAGTTTGTTATTATCACTATCTTCAATAAATGTTAAAATTATGCTAGTTACAATTATTAATGCACTCTTTTTAAAATTAGATGTTCTGAGTTTTACCTACTACATGCTATATTCTAGTAGGAAGCATATTTGTCACATGATAACATTATCTTATTTTTCATATTAACTTTCACCACCCTGATTGAATACTCAAAATAATAAATTTTGTTAAGTTAAATTGTCTCGAATTTAATTTCTATTACTCAATTCAACTTAACCAACAATCTTATTCAAAATTTTCGAAATTTGATTGTATTAATCTTCCAAATTTATTTCTTTTAATTTTTATTTAGTATGTCACCTATGTGTATCATAATAATATATCCATACTCTTACTCCACAATATATAAACTCGCCACGTCAACTATAAAACTCCATGACCACACAAATACAATTACAATAAATAGAGAAACCGCCATGGTAATACGATTGGCCCTGCATAATTTATAACAGCCCTAGAGAACATACTTTAACAACTGAATAGGGAAGATAGAGGTACAAACAAAAATTAAGAGAAACTTAGATTTCCAGACCATGTGGTACTGGTTACTGTAAGAACTACGGCAAATGATTAAATTTAAACACTGGATCAAAGAAATTGATGTTGGGATAAACCTGACAAAAACAGGAGTAATGACAAATACAACAGACAATAGAGAAATTATTATGGGAGAAAATCAAACAACAGAAATCCAGCGTAGATTTAAAATAGCGCGGTTGGCTTTTGAAAAAGTTGCTACGCTTAAATTCTGCTTTATTTCAAATAAACGGGGCTGCGCGCGCTATTGCGCGGTCTATCCTATTCAATTTACCACCATTTTTAGGCCTATTACGTAGGGCCTTTCCGTTCTGTTACACGCTTGTTACACAATCTCAGAAAACACAACATTTCGCATGAAAGGAAGCAGAGGATTCTTTTGTGGAGAAAGAAATAGGGAAATATCCGTCCTCTAAACCAAGAGAAACGTTCACGTGGTGAAGTGGAAGCTCAATGCTTTCACCTAACCGTTGAAAGGCTCCAAGAGGAGCCATCGCACTACTAATTGTCGACATGATCTAAAAAAACCACGTCAAAAAAGTCCCTTACGATCAGGTATTTGTAGTCATATTTCAGTAATATTTCAGACGTTTTCAACTGAAGACCATTATTGTTAGTTTCAGTATCACCGTTTTAAAACAGTTTTTTTGATAAAACCGGAGTTATTTGTAGATAAACACCCGTGCAAGTTTTAATTGATGTTAACCATCTAAAGGAGATCTGTTATCATTTGAAGAGAGAATAATTGCTTAAAATGGGGCCCTCGGGGATGCACCCCTCTCCAAGAAAGCTCACGGGGTTCCGTCCCTCTCTAATGGGGCCCTCGGGCATCCGCCCCTCTCCAAGGGGACTCACGGGGCGCCGCCTCTCTCCAAAGGGGCCCTTGGGGCTCCGCCCCTCTCCAAGGGGCCATCGGGTTTCCGCCCCTCTCCAAGGGGGCCCTTGGGGCTCCGTACCTCTCCAAGGGGCCATCGCAGCTCCGCCCCTCTCTAAGGGGGCCCTCGGGGCTCCGCCCCTATCCAAGGGGGCCCTTGGGGCTCCGTACCTCTCCAAGGGGCCATCGGGTTTCCGCCCCTCTCCAAGGGGGCCCTTGGTGCTCCGTACCTCTCCAAGGGGCCATCGCAGCTCCGTCCCTCTCCAAGGGGGCCCTTGGGGCTCCGCCCCTCTCCAAGGGGCCATCGGGTTTCCGCCCCTCTCCAAGGGGGCTTTTGGGGCTCCGTACTTCTCCAAGGGGCCATCGCAGCTTCGCCCCTCTTCAAGGGGGCCCTCGGGGCTCCGCCCCTATCCAAGGGGGCCCTCGGGGCTCCACCCCTCTCCAAGGAGGTCTTCGGGGCTCTGCCCCTCTCCAAGGGGCGCTCGGGGCTCCGCCCCGGTCACGAAATCGAGGCGACGGCGAAATGAATGCAAACGCAAATGGGGGACATCGCGTCTGTAATTGTCGTGACACACACGTTTGGATCGTTCTCCTTTATTTATATGATTTAATTATTTATTCAAGGATTGTATCAAATTTTCAGACATTTTCCATTGTCGTTACGATGTGGATTAGGGCGCCACTTTTTCGTTTACGTTTATTTGGTTGCCTAACCTCATTTTACATTTATGTGTACCTAGGAGGGCCGCGCCAAGCCAGTGTGCAATGTGTGCACCGCACACGGGCGGCCAAATTCAGGGGCGGCCAAAAAGGTTTAAAAATTATATACAAATTACAAAAAAAAAATAAAAAATGTATATTTTTTTTACTTTACAAATTTTAGACGTTCAAAAATATGTACCTATATAGCTATAAAAAATGTTTATTGTGTAAATGAACCCCTGATAATATGGTTACATGGATTATTGTTTATGTAAATTCTCGAAGTTAGTTTTTATTCCGTGGCGGCTAATTGTTAAACGAAGCTAACTTGAAGGAACGCTTTCCATGCATCTTTATGCAATGATTACAAAAAATCCGGATATTTAGCAGAAGCAACAAAACGTGACTTTTCAGAAAACTGGCGGCTGTCGGCTATTATTGACTGTGAAACATATCGTATTTATGAAGTAGGTATTTATATTATTTTTGATCGGGGTGTCGGCGATCTCTTTTGTCTGTAAGTACCTAATTGTTTAAAGCTGATTTTAAGAAATATAATATTATATGATGCTTACATTAATGCTGTGGTAATATGGGTGCAATGATAATTATTTGGTCATTTAATTTTTGAATTGGCTGCAGAGAAGATCGAGTAGAGAAAATTAATTTTGTTAGTGATTGTGTTTTGAAGAAAGTTGAAGAAAAGTTATAAATATGGGTAGTACCTACATACATATCAATCATATATCAATCAATACACAGATAGTTACCTACATATTCTTAAATTGTATTAAGTAATAAAATTGTTATAATTTTTCTAGAACAGAAAAACGAAAAGGCTGTCGGGTTTTCAGTATCGAAAACAAAGTCTATAAAAAAAAGAGGAAAAGAAAAAACTGGCCAATACTTTAGAAAAATATTTGAAGCCAGAAAATGTATCAGCGGAAGCATTACACTCAAGCTCTAGTTTTTCTTTCCGGGCCACTTACTGAGCCGTGAGTCCAAGAAGTCGAAATGGAAATTATGAGGGAAGATTCCGAATGTGGGGAAGAGAAGGTGACTTCATCTGACTCGGAGTTTCCAAAACCAGAGAGAAGAGAAGTTGGTGACGCTGAAGAAGCCAGCACGTCATCCTCATCAAGGCTTTCTAAACTAAAGAAATTTGGCTGCTCATCAGATTCACAGCAGTCGCATCAGGACAC
Organism: Agriotes lineatus; assembly: GCA_940337035.1. NCBI lineage: Eukaryota > Metazoa > Arthropoda > Insecta > Coleoptera > Elateridae > Agriotes > Agriotes lineatus. Next base: position 150,510,585 of record OW679200.1, read on the forward strand.
AGCAACCTCAGATGATCCTGGAGAGTGGCCCGAGATAATATCAACAACATTAACAAAAATTTTTGTAGAAAGAGGGCCTGTTCAGGTAACCCAATTTAATTTCCCAACTAATGAAAATGGTCGAAGGTTTTCGAAAAAATATTTCTACCGTTCTCTTCCAAATGGAGAAGAAATTAATAGACCGTGGTTAGTTTATTCAATAAAAAATAATGCAGTTTATTGCTTTTGTTGTACAATATTTGGCAAAATTAAAAACAATTTTTCGCAAAAGGAAGGTGTTTCTGACTGGCAGCATTTGTCACTATTGATTTCAAGGCACGAAAAAAGTGATACAATGAAAATGTTAAAAATCAGTTAGAACTTGATAAAATTGTTATCAAAAGAACAAACTGTAAACCAGACGCAACTACGTTTGTTGAATGCAGAAGCAAAGCACCGGCATGCTGTGATTGAGAGAATAATTTTAATAATACAATATTTGTCACGGCAGTGTCTTGCTTTACGCGAGCAATGTAATAAATTATTTGAAGACAATAACGGTAATTTTTTAAAAGCTGTTGAGATGATCTCAAAATTTGATTCTGTTATGTCAGAACATGTGCTTCGGACTCAAAAGTCACAAAAAGATGAAACACGAATGGTAAATTATTTAGGGACAAAATTCAGAATGCAATAATAGATGTCATTGGTAACAAAATTAGAAATAATATTTTGGATTTAATTAGAAAATGTAAATACTATTCTATCATTCTTGACTGTATACCGGATATTAGTCATATCGAACAAATGACTATAATTTTTAGATTTACAATGTTGAATGAGTCCTAAAAAAAAATTTAAATACGCGAGAATTTTATAGAATTTTGTCCTATTAATGATTCAACTGGAGTGGGTTTAAGTGAATTTTTAATGAATTTACTTTCAAAGTTGAATTTAAATATTTACGACATGCGTGGCCAAGGGTACGATAATGGGGCAAATATGCGCGGCAAACATAATGGTTTGCAAAAAAAAATTTAGAAATAAATCCACGAGCTTTTTTTGTGCCGTGCACAGCCCATACATTAAATTTAGTAGTGAACGATGCGATGAGACTTCTGGCTATTTTGATATAGTTCAAGAATTATTTGTTTTTTCTTTCTGCGTCGGTAAAAAGATGGTCAATTCTGAAAAAACACACAACAAATTTATATTTAAAACCACTTAGTGATACACAGTGGTCTAGTAGAATAGACGCTGTGAAGCCCCTGCGTTACCAAATTGGGCAAATATATGATGCATTGGTAGAAGTAATTGAAGATCGTTTATCCGTACAAGACCACAATGCTTCACATCAAGCCAAATCTTTGGCATTAAAAATTCAGAGTTATAAATTTTTGCGCTCAAAAATTATTTGGTACAATATTTTAATCAAAATTAATGTTTTGAGCACGATGATGCAAAATCATACTATAAATATAAAAACTTGCTTAGAGCATTTTAAAAATTTGTTAGTTTTTTTCTTAGCTCTTCGATCAGATGAAGAATTCAATAATGTTCTTACTGATGCTAATACACTTGCGGATGAACTCGGTATTGAACCTAATTTCCCTGCTGTTCAGTCTGTTACACCACGAAGAAAGCCCAGACAATTTGATTATGAACACAGTGATGAACCAATTATTGATCCAAAAAATTATTATAAAGTTAACGTTTATTTTAATATATTAGATCAAACTTTATCGTTTTTAAGAGACAGATTTGAGGGAATAACAAGATATGATACTATGTTTGGATTTCTGTATAATATGTTTGATTTAACGGAAAACGAGCTATTACAATGTTGTAAAGATTTACATCTTCATCTAACTGATGATTCTAGAAAGGAATCAGATGTAGATGTAATAGAATTATTTGAAGAGATAAAATCTTTAAACCTACTTCAGCTGAAAAGCATCAGTTAGAGCCCCAGTCCATTCTTGAATATATTTTTGAAAATCAGCTCATAGTATCATTTCCAAATATGTCAATAGCTCTTAGAATATTACTCACTTTACCAGTTTCAATTGCGTCTGGTGAGCGATCTTTCTCCAAACTAAAAATTATTAAAAATTATATGCGATCCACAATGTCACAAAACAGATTAAATAATCTGTCTATAATAGCAATAGAAAGCGACACGATGGATTCCATCGATTTAGAATTAGTAATTAAAGAATTTGCTGAACAAAAAGCTAGGAAAGTTGCTTTTTAATAATATTCTAAATTTTTGTTGTTTTTTTATAAATTTTATTCCACTATTTTTTTTGTAAATTTTATTGTTAGTAAAACTTTTTTTAAATTTCTGTTTTTCACTTAAATTAATTTGATTTGTTACAGTTAAACTAGGTATGTACTACATAAAATTTATATTTTACAACAAAAATGTAAATTTTGGGGCGGCAAATTTGGCTCTGCACACAGGCGGCCACTGATGCTGGTGCGGTCCTGGCTACCTAGCTTAATTTTAGTGGTTTTTGAAGGGATTTTCCGAATAGAGAGAGAGCGATCTCTAGCCATCTTGGGCAGATTGATAGATTGCTTCTGGTAATTGTGTAACATTTTTGGAAGGCTTACTGCATGTGGATTTGAAATTATTCGATATTTTGTAAAGTTTTACTCAGCATTATTATGTTGTGTATGCAGTCGCTGAAATTCATCTGTTTGTGCTAGTATAGCTATGGAATAGTTCCTCAATTATGAATGCAACTATAAGTCGTTTTAAAATCAAATATCAAGTTTGACATTTAAGTGGAAGCGTAGTCTCATTCATAAATAGGGTAAAATTCCATATCTTATTTCAATAATAAAATTCTCACCTCGCTGCTCTCCAACCTCCCGTGGGTTGATCTGTTTTCGCCTTTACACATTGCTTGACGCTTTGGTGGTATTTTAGGCCTCTTACTATCCCGTACAGCTTTTCCCATTTTGAGCTCTGTTGCCACCCTGTATACCACCTTAAGCGATTTATAAGCGGGTTTGGGTGCTCTATTAAACTACGCTGGCACCTACCTCCCTCCGAAGTGTTCGAGGCCTCTTTCTTTAGTGCGATTGCTCCTGGTCAACTGGAGAAGCCCGCAGAACTCAACCATACAGCTTGGTTTAGTTTATCCTCCGCTCCTGTGACTTCTGTATGATCGCCATCTAGGCTTGGACATATCCAGATACCCACCTTTCCACCACCCTCTTGGTCTAGCGGTTTTGTGGATCACTAAAATGCCGAATTATAAATATACCTCGTGCGAATACTACCTTCTATTGCAGCGGTGATGATTCGTTGCAGATTGTTAAGAGGAAACTGAACATCTGTCTGAAGCAGCACTGTTTGTTACAGGCTCGTGTACTTGTAAAGGTAGCTTAGTGCCTTTTGGTATTTTTATAATGGACTCTGCTATTTCGTCCAAATCAACTGTTGACTTAGCACTGGATACTTCAACAACTTTTGCTCGTGCTAATGTTATTTGCCAGAGAGGACTGAAACTTTTGTATGTTGCTTGTTAACGCGTATTACACGAAACGTTAAAGAATTCGGACGCATAGGCCTATAACGTGAGAACTTCGGTCTCTAAAGCAATAGAATATCATAAATATGCAAATTTTAGATGCTGCACCCGCTTTCGCCTTTTTATTAGCGTGTACTCGTGAAGGCCATTGACAGAAAGTCGTACAACTATTTGCTCTTTGCTCAGTTTATTCGAATTCCATTTTACGAACAAATCCGTGTAGATATACCGGGTGACAATGATACTAGGGTGCTTATATATTTATTATTTATGAATCGATTTGGATACAATTTGATACCAAGATACTAAACATAATTTATGATTTGCCTATAGATATAGTCAAAATGGTTGACTTCCTGTTTTACCGGAAATGATACTAACTTTGATTTTTTAAATGGAACACCCTGTATATTTTATGTTTTTCTGAATCTGCGAGTGAAATTACAATACATATAATAGTCTTAACAAATTTAAATTTTTTTAAATAAAAAAAAATGTCAAGTTTTATTTTTTACCATAGAAGGCCTTGACTTGAAAAAATATATTCTAATTGACCCTAGCAACTCTTAATAATAGCTATTTTATCAATAAGGTCAATAACAAACCTTTAATAAAAGAATATATTTTGCTACACTCGTTTTTTAAGAATAAGTCACTTTTTTTAAATGACACCTACTAAGGACCATCTTGCCATTAGATAGAAAATGTAATTACTAATCTAACGATATGCATTATCTTTATCTGAAACTGAAAATTGATTAATTAATTATTTTTTTAAATATTTTTATGTAATAAACTAATAATACCTAAGCAAATTTGGCAACACTGTTGTATGTAATTTGAGTCGTAGATTTCAAAAAACATAAAACATATAGAGTGAGCTATTTAAAAAACCGGTGAAACCGGAAGTGACACTAACTTTGGTTATTTAAATAGATTTAAAAAACTAATTAATTAATTAATTTTCAGTTTCAGATAAAGATAAATTAGTGCATGATGAATATCGTTAGATTGGTAATTACATTTTCTATCTAATGGCGAGATGGCCCTTAGTAGATGCCATTTAAAAAGAGTGACTTTTTCTTAAAAAACGAGTTTAGCAAATTATAGTTTTTTATTAAAGGTTTGTTATTGACCTTATTGATAAAATAGCCATTATTACAAGTTGCTAGAGTCAATTAGAATAGATTTTTCCAAGTCAAGGCCTTCTGTGGTAAAAAATAAAGATTGAAAAAAAATTTTTGTTTAAAAAAATTGAAGTTTGGCAAGACTATTATATATAGTTAGACTCGTAGATTTAGTAAAACATAAAATATATAGGGTGTCCCATTTAAAAACCGGAAGTCAGCCATTTTGACTATATCTATAGGCCAATCAGAAATTATGTGTAGTATCTTGGTATAAAATTTTATCCAACTCGATTCTAAATAAAGAAGATATAAACATGGCCCTAGTCTCATTGTCACCCGGTATACACAAGCTTACATTTTCAACAAATAACGAATTAATATAAAACTTGGAACAAAATCAACAGTCACTACTCTTACACCAAAATAATAACTTAGATTAGAATTACATCACTGCCAATACATTAGAATACACAAAATCAGGTTTATACGTTTCACAATTTTATTTGAACGTGTGATTGTAGTATTTGCCATTTCTATAGTGCCGCCCAAATATTTTTGCTTCTGTAAGATTTATGTTCTCTTGGAGTATAGAAATTGTGTTATTATGAGTAGGGAAATCATTATATTGGGATTTCTCCAGAAACATCGGACCCTCCTATTTTTTTTACTTGCGTATAAAGTAAGATGGCCATTTGAGGATTTATTTTACTATCCGCTTAACTGTAATCTTGTATACAAGAAAAATCAACAATTTTTATATATTAGCGTGTGTTGTATCTCCTTGCGTGTGTGGCGTTTTCATTGTCACCGATCGAGCATACGTCGTCCGCGATCGGTGGAGTCGTCACTATGCCCTTCGAGTTGCAACGATTTTAGTTAGAACAAGGACACCTGTGTGGGCGGTTGAAAAGCTAGTTATGAAATAAATGAGCATATTTAAAGAAAAGGTTAGGGTAGTGCTATAATCTTTTATAAAGAATTTTCTGAAAACGCAGCGTGTGTGACCTGTTTTCCTATAAATTAAAATAATATGTAGGCCAACATATTATAGTAAATAAAGCAATAGTCAATGTCAATATATATCAAGGTTGACTGGTGCAGAATGCAAACTTAAAAATTCCGTACACACAGAAATTACAAAGCTGTGACTGGATTGAACATATTAATCATATCACACAAAAATGATCTTAAGTGACCAACTTAACACACAGATTATAGTTATCATCGAGTGGTTTTATCCTGCACAACGATTCATGTAACGTACTTCACGTATCTATTTTAGTAGAAAGCGTGCATACCACAACATTTTTATTTGCTAATACTAGTTCCAGTAGTGATCAGGGGGATTTAGTTAATCCTTATTTTTCATGAACTGAGAATCAGTTGCATCACAACAAAATGCAATCGCTAAGCAATGTAAGATACATGCAGTATTTCGCCGCTATTACAGGTAAGTAATTAAAACATTCATGAAATTGTTCAATTAAATTACTATACGCATGCGCAAAATATTTCTGTTGGATTTATAATAGCAAAAAATATGATATAAACCATTTGCATTGTAGCTACAATGTCAATAGCGCTCACTGCCATGCATGCCAGTTGGCCTTCGCCATCTTTACCGAAGCTTACATCATCGGATTCACCTCTTGGGGTTACACTTACAACGGTAAGTCGTTCACAGAAATTATTCTGATATTTTAAACATTGGGCCAAAGCTTATGAATTTTAATATTGCAAATTTTGAATTTTTCTGGCTTATTCTCTGTTATTCAGAGTGAAGATGAGCTTTTCTGTATGTATATTTTGATATGTTACTAGGAAGAATCGTCATGGGTAGCATCAAGCTTCTTTATGGGATTTGCCCCAGGGAGCCCTTTCGCTGGACTAATTGTGGAGAAGCTTGGACGTAAATCTGCCCTGTTAATTGCTTCCATACCGTTGTTTATACCATGGATCGCAATCGCTTTTGCCAATTCGGTATGGGCTTTGATTATTCCTCGATTTGTAGCTGGTCTTGGTACATCACTGGCGTTGACGGTAAGATATTAATATTTCCTAGCTCTCAACTTTATAATAACATATTGAATTTGATTCAATCACATTAAATTCACATTTTGGTCCTTCTACCTGAAACTTTTACTGTTTTATAGCTCAGTTTTGCCTTCTTCATTAATGTTGCCTTTTGCAGAATCAGATCACCATTACAAAGTTTTTTTTAATACTCCCTACGGTCCCAAAATTGTAACTCAACGAGTGTAGCTACGAGATGCTTTGGAGTCTATGATCTGTCCTCATTTCAAAAATCACCTTTGCTACCAACCAAATTCGTATGCTCCGTGTCCGTGTCCGTGCGAAGAGTAGACGGTAAAATCTGAAATTTTTATACTCGCAATCTTGCCTCTCCCCTTAGCAGAAGATGAAGAGAAATAGAGCTTGCAATTGACCTTGAGCCACCATACCAGGGATGCATATGTTATTGCTGGTCTGACCACTCAGATGTACAGTCAATACACCATTCTTGGCGTTAGACACCATGACTTGTCATATGTGCGTTTAGCTACAGCTAGTGCAGTTTTCGATTTCGCGACATTTTATCAATATGTTGGTTTTAAGTAAGTTTGGTGTGTAGGATAACCCCCCCCCCCCCTCCTTCGCCCGAGAGAAAGAGAGGTCCAAAACTATTGCGGTCTTTTGGGGCTGGCTAAGGTCATAGGTGCATCTACTATTAACGTTCCAGAGACATACATACCCTCATTGTATTGATAATTCCCCTTTCCGCTAAGATGACCAGGTTATCCGCATATACTTCGTTGCTGAGAGTTCTAAGCAGTCTGTCCATAACAATGTTCTACACCAGATGGAAGAACAGTCTCCATGTGGGCCACCCAAATTACCAGCGTCTTGTTCAGTAGCGACGTGTATACCACCCTACCTCTTAGCATGTAGTCTATACAGCTGCAGAAGGTTTCCTCCAGTCCCACATTTCTGATGGTTGTGGTAATAGAGTTAAAGGATATATTATTATCAAAGGCGCCTTCTATGGCCAAAGAAGCCCCTAAAAAACCTCTTTATTGTACAGTATTATTCCAGCCTTCTAGTTATATGGCGGAGCGGTGTTTTTATTGATAACCCTGCGCTGTAGACTAACTGGGCTTAGTAAAGAGGACTGTTTACCAGTACACCGTCTCTGATATGTCTCTCAATTAGTTTTCCAATTGTCTTAAGTACCAATAACATAATGCTAATGAGCCTGTAAGAGTTTTCTCGAGAGTAGTAAACTCCACCAGTGTGAATCACCCTGGTTATTCTACCCATTCTCTGGAGATAGCTACGAGACATACTGGTTCTCCAAACTGTGCAGATTCTGGCTATTAGCAGCAGGGGCTGGCTGTAGCATGGCTGGAGTAATCTTATCCAATCGCAGCGATTTAAAAGGTTCAAATGAGTTGGACGCCCATTTTACTTTGGGAAAAGTTACTACTCTACAATTGCCCAGTCCATTCTTGATACGCTTTTTCCAGGTGCCTAGTTGAAGCCCAGCGCATTCTGGAGTCTCTTCCATATCCTCACAAAAGCTCCATGATGCCCTTTAAGGTTTTTTATATTCAGTTGGGAATCTTTTACAATCCTCCCAATTGCCTGATACTGTTGGTTCTAAATAAATCTGAAGGTTTTTCTTTCAAGGCTATTCCAGTGTACATTGGCGAAATCTCAGAGAAGGACATCAGAGGCAAGCTGGGCTCAGCTTGTACAGTTATGAAACTGCATGGAGGTTTATTCGTACTGGCTGTTGGACCTTTCGTGTCGTACACAGCGTTGATATGGAGTTGTAGCGTTTTCCCACTTATTTTTGCAGCATTATTTTTCTTCATGCCAGAATCTCCCTATTACTACGTAAAACGTGGAAATTTAGATGAGGCCGAAAAGAGCCTTGTCAGGTTGTCTCGAAACAATGTTGATGCGAAAATGATTGCCAGTCAATTGGATGAAATTGCCAAAACCGTCGAGTATGATATGCAAAACAAATCCACATTATGGGAGTTGTTTTCGAAGCAGGATTACAGGAAATCATTAATTATTATGTTCGGTTAGTTAATTTTAAATACTCAAACCATATATATGGAAATACACCTGAAATCTTTTAGGGATCTCAACTCTCCAGGAATTCAGTGGCTTGAGTGCAATAGAACCGTATATACAAACCATAATTGAATCGAGTAGTAGCAGCATCTCATCTGAGGTGACTAGCATTATTGCGGGTGTTGTTCAAATACCAGCAGGTAATAATAATTGTGAATATGCGTAATGTGTATTATGTGTAATACTGATGATATTCTCAATTTTCAGTGTTAATGTCTGCCGTCTTGGTAGATAAAATTGGTCGAAAGCCGCTGTTACTGATATCAAGTCTTGGATGCGCTCTTGCTCTAACAGCTGAAGGAACTTACTTCTTCATGCAAGATTATGTAAAAGCAAACGTTAGCAGCATCTCATGGCTACCGACAACGGCGCTATTACTGTATCTCATTATGAATCCCCTGGGCGTATTTACGTTGCCGTACGTGCTGCTAGGGGAGTTATTCGCAACCAATATCAAAGGGGTTGCCGTATCCGTAGCTACCTTTTATGGCGGCGTGCTAAGCTTCCTCGTGGTTAAATTCTTTGAACCTATTTCGACTGCATGGGGAATGTACACCATGTTGTGGATATTTGCTGGGATGTGTATTTTGGGGGCTGTGTTTGTTTTCTTTGAGCTTCCTGAAACTAAAGGTAAAACGTTTGCAGAAATCCAGAAAAAGCTCAATAGGGGAAGAGTTTAGCAGCACGGAGTTCTTTGAAAAGAAAACTTCTAAATCTCATTTTTTAAACAGTATTTTAATCATAGTATAGATGCTTACCTATACTATATGCGATGAAGATATATGATTTTGTTATACGCCTATACAGTCCTTCGATATCAGTGTTTATTCTAGTTTCTATCTTTACCTCGTTTCGTCTTGTAAATAGGTTCTCAGATTTATGGTAGAACAATTATATCTTCTTTTTCATACTTGCGGCTGGCATGTTTTAACCTGCTGAAGTTCTATGGAATTAGTCTCATTGTGAGTGGTGCAGGTTGAAGTTAATGGGGCAAAGCAATTAACTTGATCCTGGAATGAACAACCAATAATAGCTTGCAGCTTAACCACGAGGATCGCTCGACCCACATCAGCAGTTGACAACCACGTTGGTAAACACAATTTGTTTAATTAGTTAGTGACTTTTTAAGGTGCATTTGTATCTGAATGTAATAATTTCTAGGAAAAAATAGAAACAGTTTAATAGTCTTATTTATCTTCTTGTTTTTATATCCTAACGTGCTACGTAGAGATAGTAAAATAATCAAACACTATGGCGTGTTAGAGATATGGCATTATAGAATTCCACACCAATATCCAGAAGAAATAATTGTACCAATCTGGGGATCAAGTGTGGGCTCGTTTTTGTAGTAAATATGGGTTGCAGGAGATCGCCGGCCTCTAGACTCAGAGAGCATATCTTTTCTCGATGCTAAATGAGCAAAATCGTAGAGATTAATACTGGGTGAAAACTATTCATTTATGCTATACATAAAATATTTTCATTGTCGGCTCAAGTAAGTACACAATGAACCTAGTAAGATACGATGACTTGATAATTAGAAGTAGATATGTTTTTAGCAAACTGTTACCGTTCGTTCCCTTGTTTCGGACATCGATTGTGCTGAGCGGGTTGTGTAATTGTAACCCAGAGCGTCGTGCTGACTAAAAATGCTGCTACCACTATAACCAATATTTGGAAATAACTTTAATTTTCAAATGAAGTTTTAACTAATGTTTAAGCCGGGTAAACATTTCTGATAGAATATAAAATATTTCTTTTGATAGAAGGTGTCTCAGATGGTTTAAAATAATAGAAAAATGTATCTGATGATGGGGTCCACTATAATCCTAAAACTTTGATAGACGAAGGTAGTTTTTTACTTAATGAAACTGAAATTTGAGTCCGCTACGGTCAAATTTAAAAAAATGTTTTAAGTTATTACTTGCCCATATCTGAAGTTCAAAGCCACCAGATTCTAGCAAATCAATAACATTCTTTTGTAAATCCAAAGCGTTTTCTATAGAAGAACTTGTTGCGCAAATATCATGTACTCTATCTCAACGTTCGCTGCTTGAGCGTATTTTCTAGGGCTGCACATTCCTTTAAAGTTCTAATAGCCAATTAGGGACTAGTCTAGAAGTAAAACCAAATGTTACACAATTTCTGATACTCTTGTATAGGATCGGAAAGAGTGAATCGCCAAAGTAACCTTTGAATTTTTCGATGGCGTGAGTTTATAAAAATGGAAATTTTAATTATCTTTGAGAGAAATAAAGAAAATTTTAGTAAGGGACAGGTAACAAATACAAGGTTAAACTCTGTAAAAAATCAAAATTAATAATCAACATCAATTCGTGTCTGCCATACGACTTACTTACAAAATATTGGACGTAGTTAAAATTTAAGTATGGTAAGCATTATAAACTTTTATCGGTTTCAGGATATTAAGCCTTTGTTTACATATACAAAAGTAGGCTGGTAACTAGATCATAACTTATCTGTAGGGTTAAAGAATATTACCCTACATGGCAACCATAACCATATAGCAACCGATAAACTATTGAACAAATCACGGATGTGATGAATCATAACTGCCTTAGAAGTTTTAAAATCCTCGCTCTACGAGCTCGGAATTCAAAACATCTGCGGCAGTTATGATACTCATAACATTCCTAGATATGTTAATAGCTATAACACAATAGTGTTATCACAGGAGTTGAATTTGTATTAACAACTAAAAAGAAAAAAAGGAATTATTGCAAAAATGTGAGCAAAATTACAATAACTACCAACCATTGTATATGATGTAATCAAGATAATGAGTAAATCTTGTAGGTTTTTTGTGGAAGTAAGTAAACCAATTATTCGTTAAAAAGTACACTAATATTACGTCAGTAAGGGTAGCAGCAAGGACTAATAGTGAACATATCTAAAAAGAATAAATGAGTAAGTATGGTTCTAAACTAATTAATGAATTTAAATACCTGTATTTTCGTAATTTTAACAATTATATTGTTAAAAGTTTGTAAATCCACCTCGGTTTCAAAAAAGTTTGGATTTGATGGTGAGTAAATTAATCATATTATATTTAGGTAATCGTTTAAAAGTTTAAACATTAAAAGCTGTAATAACTTCCGTAAATAATTATGGTATGTGGAAATATAGAGTGAGTATACCTGTAAAATGTGAAGTTTGTTTTGAAGATTGACAAGTAATTGAACGTAGATATTGATGTGAGGTGGTTTTCGATTTAATAGATCGTAATAAATTAATCCATTATTTAGGGTTTCAATAGTGTATCTTTTTAAGAATGGCTAAAAAATTAATTGAGAAATTATATCTTACAAAATAATTTATATAAATTAGTTACCTGTGGTATAATTTTGGAATTGAAAAGAATTTTGTTGTTTCGTTGTGCTTTCTTGATAATATACCTGCTTGTCAAATGTAACAATCCAGGTGATATACACATACCTACTTGATTTGGAGTGTGAAGGACACGATAGCTTGTGGTTTGATCTAAGTCTTGGTGGCAAGCGTTGTAACGTCTTGTGATATACGAGTATTTGCAATTTGTTGCCATCGTATTTGTGAAATCCTATTTTACGTGTAGAGAAAAGGAATACAGTTATTTATTTAAATTTAAAGGAAGTAAGGGTTAAAATAAATGATTTACAAGAAAAATAGTAATGTTTAGTAATTTTGAGTGATTGAAATAATGCAAAAATTAGGTTAAGGTTACAAAATAACTCGATTAAAAAGAGGTCGGATTTTTGCAAATTCGTAAGAAGTGGTAAAAAATGGGTGGTTGAGTACCTTTTTTATCGTTGTGGGCAGGATCTCTTTTGGTATTTTTTAGGTTCAGCATGTGGTTTTCACGATGGCAACAGGACGTTTTGTAGGTTAACTACGTCCAACATTTTGTAAGTAAGTCGTATGGCAGACACGAATTGATGTTGATTATTAATTTTGATTTTTTTACAGATTTTAACCTTATATTTGTTACCTGTCCCTTACTGAAATTTTCTTTATTTCTCTCAAAGATAATTAAAATTTCCTTTTAATTTGATCATTTCTAATTAACAAATTCTTTAATTTTAGTATTAAATCTTAAATTACCAGTATCAAAAAAAAATTATAAAGCTTTCATACTCAGGAAATTTCTTTCACTATCTATGAATCCTACTCAGAGTACTGAAATATTACTTGTTAATTACTAAAATTACTCCTTTTATTTTTAAAATTTTAATTTGTCTGAAGAAGCTGTTAAAATACAGTGAAACGTTACAATACATATTAAACCATTACACTACCTTTTTGTGTTTGACTAATACTTGTTTCTCTTTAAATAACATTAGTTATTTTAAAAAAAAGCAAACTTTACCAAGTAATTTTTGATTTAAAAAATTCTTTAGCTGATTTTTTCTCCCGGGAAGGGAAAGGACGGGACGGGACGGGACTGTGCGGGGCGGGACGGGACGGGAAGGGACGGGACGGTACTGGACGGGACAGGACGGGACTGGACGGGACGGGACTGGCCGGGAAGGGAAGGGACGTGACAGGACGGGACGGGAAGGGCCGAGACGAAACGGGGCGGGACGAAACGGGACGGGACGAAAAGGGAAGGGAAGGGATGGGATGGGAGGGGAGGGGACGCGACGGGACGAGATAGGACGATACGGAGAAGGGGACGGAGAAAGGCACGGGGACGGGGACGGGGATAGGATGGGATGGGATGACAGAAAATAATTAGTTATTATTTAATACACAAATAACGAACCTCCCGCGAACGAACTCGCGGGTAACAGTTAGTCTTACATAAATTCGAAATATAGAGTGTACAAATCAGGATTTCTCAAATGTTTTGCCTCTATGTAATTAAAACAACAATATGCTGACGAATAAGTATCTCCTAGATCTGGTTCTGAATGACGAAAGGGCAAATATACGACGAATTACCAGAGGGTTCACGAACGGTAGTATTTTTGTAGATATCTTCACATTTTTAATCTTTGGGAAATAGATAAACCTTTGGAACAATTTATTCCAACTCCCAAAACTTTCTAATGCGGATTATACAGAGTAAAACAAGTTTTAGGTTTCTACTAATAGAACCCAATCAAAAACAGTTTCGAACTCGTTAGGGTGACTTGGTTGTCCACCTAAGCGCCCTGATTTTAAAATTTTAGAGTATTGATCTCCTCCAAGAAGCATATCTACTGGAGCTGGGATACGAAAATGTTTGTTTCCAAGTATTAAATTGGAAATATGTTATCAACTATTGGAATTAATTTCTCAACTAGGATTCGGTACCAATTTTGGGCAGCACAAAGGCATCAAATGAAAAAGTAGGTTCCATCTGGCCTACTGGCCGTATTGTATCACGAACTATATCTTTTCTAACTCACGAAGACTGAATGATTCCTTAGATTGGTACTGAAACCTTTTTTCGAGAAAGTCCATGTCGATTTGTGCAGTTTTGACTAATGAAATTTGCTTGAATAGCGGAATCTGATAAAGCTCTAACGGATTGGTAACTTTCTCTAGCATTTAGAAGTTCTAACCTAATAGTAAATAACAGAACAGTCAAACGGTGTTTGTTAACTGAGAGAGCAGTACGGCTACAATTTAACCCAGCGGAGGTACGGTGGGATATAATATGCCCCAATGCATTTGAAAGTAACGTATCGGAGCTTCAGGGAGTAATACCTTTGCTAGACTCGGTGTATCTTCGAATGGATCTTTTCTCTAAGTAAGTACTCAACACGGTTAGCAAAGAGAGCATTGTGTCGAATGCTGTGCATCGTGCATCTTGTCAGCAGCCATATGGTCCTGAAAACCGAAGAAACTCAATGTTGCATCGACGCACCGCTTTTGGTCACCCCATGAAGGATTCAGGGCCGTATGGTAGGAAGTTCGCCTAATTCTCTGCCATTTGCATGTTAATTATCCCGCGAAACTGTTAAATGCTTTTTACCCTATTTATAAAAGACAATTTAAGACCGAAATTTTACCAGAGTAAAAAAGTAATTTTCTTTTGATTGATTGATTGATTTTTTATTTGTCTTATTGCAATAAATACATATTGATCTGACACGTTAAAAACAAAAAGTAGGTACACTATTTATACAAATTACAAACATATACAATAAATGCACTTTACAAGTCCCAGCTGTTTGTATTAAGATACTCCTCTATACTATAAAAAGCATGTTACTTAAAAAGTTTCTTATCTTTTCTTTGAATTCCTTTAGTGGGAGGATATTAATAGCTTGCGGTAATTTGTTTAAAATTTAGGGCCATAATAATTGAAACCCATTTCAGCTTCAATAAATTAATCCTAATATTGCTTGCTGCCTTTGTTGATCTCATATAACCCACGATATTAAAACTAAATTATTGCCTATGTTATAAAAATCAAACAAGTTGTCTTCAGTACATTGAACCCTGAGAAAAAAATCGTTTCAATATTTCAGTCACATGTTTGAGTTTCGTAGAAAAATGATTTTTTAAAATAGCCCTGGATTTATAGCAACGTTTGGTCCAGTGGGCTATTTTTTCTGATAAGTAAGGCGCAAATGCAAATTAATCAAGAAGTATTGCTATGGATATGCTCTAATAATTATTCGCTTTTGGGGTTGTTTATAAAATTAATTTAGATTGATTAAAATATGCTGCCTTTTATTTTTATTCACTTGATCCAAAATAAATGGCAGTATGCCCTTTAAGTATTTTATTTATCTGCAATTCGCAGAGGTGTTTATTCAAATCGTAGCGCTGTGGCGGTTATATTATCATTTGTTTCAGGCATTAATTTGCTACATGACGTCAGAAGGAACGCCGACTAAATCTCGCAATTGTTTTACCTTCGCCTAACCTTACATTTGGGTAAATGCTTATACCTTGGATTACGCCTTTGCTGGATGCTAGGATATGCTTGAATCTTGATAATCAAGGTCTGGTCTCGTATGCACACAAATTTCCCGATCCTAACACTGATTTTTAGGTTAAAACAGTACCTTAACATTTTTTGTATTCTTCGCAATGTTTGGAAAGGAGCCCCAACTGGTATCTACCTCTGGAACGGTTCCCTCCGGTGTTTTTTCTGTTGATCGGTTTCGTGCACTCCTGCCTGATGCGCCGCAGTAGAAATCCTTGGCTTTGGACCCTATTTTTGGCCGGAATTCAATATCGGAATCCTGATGTGATGGGCTGGCAATGATTGTCGGAGGTGCTCTCGGTGAAAATTTAATTTTATGTTTCGGAAAATCCCACAAACGTTCCCACATAAACTTCAACACTTGGTCAACACGATGATATACTTTTTAGCTCGAAATATTTTAATTTATTATATCAAAACTTTAGTTGAAGTGGAGCACAAAACTACCTGTCAAGCTTAATTTAATTATTCATTTGTTCTTCTTCGTTTCCGTTATTAAAAACAAAATCTAATCTATTACTATGGTTACCAAGGCACTGGAAATTGGTTTTGATCAAATTAAATACATTATGGAAATGAATTTGATTACAAATTATATTTATTAATTTCTTATAACTAATATATTGTCCATTTCTTGATTTTAAAATGTCTCTTATTATTTACTCTGCTCTATTTCACCCGCATTAAATGAACTGATTATTTTATAGAGTTCATTTCTTAATAATTGCTTTTCCCTGGCTTTCTGTCTGCTTTTCACTTGCTTTTTTCATGTCCTTCTGTCTGCTTTTCACAATTGCTATTTCCTATCTTTCTGCCTGCCTTCTAATTTGCCCTTTGCAACGTATTATTATTTTAATCTGGCTTCTTTTACCTTTTTTAGATTGCTCACAATTTCCCTGCTTAGCTATATTGAAATCTACGCTTCATTGACATGCACATAGCAAACCTTTTTGTGACTATTCATTTCTTTCGGTTCGGCTATTCATTCTGCACAAACCTAATATTTAATTAATTTGAACGTCAACTTCAACCCTGTGAAAAACAAACTTTGTCCTTTGCGTTCCTTACTCAATTCATTTATTAATACTGGCATCTCTTTTCCAATGCATTTACTGATTGAAATTTAAGCTTAGTATTGCAGTTACATAAAACACCCCAACTCTGTGCTTATTGACTTGTTTCTTAAGTTGTACTGCAAGCAGAATCGGGTCGTGGGCCTAAGACCATCACAGTATGCCTATATATAATTAATTTTTATTAACTGACAGAGGGAATATCACGTCAAATATGGTCAATGCAGTGTGATACTTTTCTTGATCTTTCAGAAATAGTAGGAATTTAGTTTATAACTAACAACTATCGAGGATTTACCAAATTATCTGTTTTTTTCAAAGTGTTTGAAAGTCTTGTATATGAAACTTTATTTAAGACCATCAAATCTTGAATCATTGAAGAATAACATGATTCTTTTCCAAAAGAGCTATAGAAACAAACTTAGTAATATATACGGAATTCATCGCAAATAATTTGGACCATCGATTTGAGGTAAATTCCATGTACACCCATTTCAACAAAGCATTCGATAAAGTTGATCATAATTTGTTAGTAACTAAACTTTCTGGAATCGGGGTACTTGGTTGTCTCCTGAGGTGGTATTGTTTTCTTATGCCTTCAATGGTTCGCAAGTTGTTAATATAAATGGATTCAAATCTGCACCCTTCGTGGTAATCTCGGGAGCACCGCAAGACCCTCACATGGGTCCACTAGTATTCCTCATCTTTATTAATGACTTAAACATTGTTTTAGCCAATCAAATATTTTGTCGTATGCAGATGACGTCAACATTTTTGGCAAAGTTTCTTCAGTTAGAGATTGTTTAACTATTCAAGATGATCTAGATAGATTTTCTTAATATTACAATAATTTTAATAAATTACATCTTAATATTAATAAGCGTGAGAACATATCTTGCTGTAGAAATTACGTGCCAATTAATTTTCAATATTCTTTAAACAACATCATCAGTAAAAGAGTTACTTGCATCAAAAGTCTTGGTGTGTATTCGACAGCAAGTTGAGCTTCAACATTCATATCGATTACTTAATCAACAAGTGTAGCATCTTGTAAAGATGTAAATGAGGTTGCTATTAAATCTATAAATTACGCATTTGTATATAGGTTGAGTTATAATTAGGTGTAAAAGATTTAACCAAAGTTTCTTTAGGCCACAATTAAGCAATTAACCTACTACACCTAGTACCGAAATGCTCCCTTAAAAAGATTGAGAATGGTAATAAAAAATTAATACTTGTGTATTTGGAAAGCAATCATTTGACTTTTTATAATTAAGTAGTCTGATTTTTATGGTCAATTTTAATTTTGAAACAATACCAAGACAGCGGCTGTCATATACAGTCGTTAATTGTTTGAAAGGCCCTGTTGTATATTTTGAAAGAACAATTTTCATTCGAAATGGGTGATTTTACTACAAGAGAAATAGCAGACATCGTTTTCGTGTTTTGCAACGGAAGAGCCTAAGCAACCGTTAGCGAATACCACCGCAGATTCCCTAACAAAAGAATCCCAAATCATCAGGTCTTTACTTCAGCCTTTCGAAGACTGGGTGGGGTTGGAACGGGAAAATGTAATTTTCTGTTTATTTTAATGTATTTTCAAATTAATCATATAATTACTTTACAAATTCTAGTCACAAATAGAAATAAATTTGGTTACATTTTTTACACCAAATTATAACTCACCCTGCATAACAATATACATTTCGCTAGTGTGATATGGAATCCATTTTATAATGTTTATAAAGACTCTAAACTAAATTTGTGAGATTTTTACACTACAAAGTAACAAATGGTTACATCTCCCACAGTATTAATCGTCACCGTTTAATAGTTATTTATGTATAAGGGCATAATCAATAGATTATAGCACGAGGGAGTGTTTAACACATTGGCTGCCTATCAGATTTCACTTGCCCCATGCCTAGAGCCGAATAGTGTAGAACGCCGCAGATTCAAGCCCGAAGGTCCGGCCTGCTCACTGTCCGCCATATTGCAATATTCCAAAACCGCAAACGCACAAACACAGACTAATACTCATAGAACACACCTCTACGATTGCAAAGTTCCAACTGAAAAACCGATTAAAAAATATGCATTTATATTACAACATGCGCAGACTGCATACATGGCGTCGGCGGCACTCAGGATGACTACTCAGTCAACGCATAGCTTGCGTTGTCGGCAGCCAAGGTGTTTTAAAACGCGACGCAAAGCGGAGAGCTTTAAATTTCCCGAGAGCTATAATTGTGATTAGTCACGTGGTAGATAAAACGTTTTACTTTATTTTGGTTCTCAAAATGGGCAAAATTCAAAGATTCGGTATTTTGACTACAGACTACTACGTTATCGTTGTACTGGCGTTGTGAATTTTTGGTGTGATATGGTTGCTGTGCTGATTGTTGGCGTTGCTATACTACATTGTTGATGCTTGTTATACTGCTTAGCAACTTTATAGGCTCTAGGGCCATAAAAGCCATTTTACAGTACATTATGATACTAATGTATACGTAAGCCATTAAAGCACGCGCGACGAGTTTAAAATCACGACGTTAAGCGCTAGCTGTTATTACGTATGTAAAGAGAAGAGAATTAAAAATGTCAACTATGCGTAGTTCCATTTAAAGTAGTGTTGCCGCGAGACGAGACGAGACGAGACGAGACGAGATTTACACATTCTGGATCTCGATCTCGAAGATTCTCAAAAGTTGATTCTCGATCTCGATCTCGAAAATTCTCGAACCCCAATTCTCGAACTCGAGAATCTCGATTTTCGACTATATGCTTTGAGAACCAAATTAAGTCTGCACTTATTTTAGGGTTATGCAGTCTCAGCATAAGCCTAAAATAATCACGTGCTTCACACTTTAAGGGTTTAGTGATATTTATGGGGCATTATACTTAAAAGGACAGTTCGGTGATTGCCCTATGTAAACAAAAAATCTGATACACTTGCTAACGTAGGTGCAGTCACTCGTTCTCGTTTTATGATACAACATCGTCTGAACAGTGAGTGTTGAATTTATGAGAATTGTGCAGTTGTTGCCTATTCTATTTCTCAAAGACTTATTAAGAATATTTTGCAACGTTTTTATATGGGTTGTGAAAATACTATTGAGAAGCTGTCAAGATCGAGAATTTGGTTAATCTTGCCTCGAATATTCAAGAATTTGATTAATCTCGTCTCGAAAATTCGAGATGAGATGAGACGAGATCAAAAATTTTGAAAACCAAAAGTTATCCGTCTAAATCGAAAGAGGAACATTTTTGGGAAATGCAACAGAATATAGAATAAGCTCCTGAACATAACACTATTAAACTTCTTTTTATAAACCGTCAGATAAAACAAGATGAGACGATGCAAGCCACTTATCGATTGGCATGGAGCGGTTTTTTCCATGCACTGTTTGACTCGGACGCTCCTTAAGATAGCTTCAGTCTTTATAATCTGTTGAAACGTTGCTTCCAATGTGTTATATTCGTTATCATATTACGTTACATACGTGATCGCGCCATAAGTGCGACCGCTTTGGCTAAAATGGCAAATAAAAGGCGGTTCATTTCGTCCAAAAGCTTCACAGTTCTTAGTATTACTGTTGGACACAAACTGGCACATAAATCGTCCTGATATTTTATGTCGTTCTCAAGATACAATGTTTACATTCAACTGACGAGACAAACTTCAAATTCATCAATTGTTTGACGTTCCCATAACGCCAAAGCGGCAGGTTGTGCCAAAGTAAAACGTATTGAGTGTTTCCTATTTCGTCGAAGGTACTGTATAACTTCTATAAAATAGTCATAATAGCTAGGGTCCCTAATGTCAATTTGACGCAATTATCCTATAAGAGGGTACGAAAATTATTGTACCTCTCACTAAAGTAATTTAGAGGGAGAAGGAACAACGATTTGTGCGTACCCCGGTGAAGGACCAATACGTCAAATTGACATCAAGGCACCCTAATAATAACTTATCAAGGCAAAACATTATTTGATTATCGAATAAACGATAAAACTTTCAAAAATTGACATTTCTAAGAAATTAGAAGATAAAAACAATTCAAAATTAATAGTTGACTCTCATATTGAACGAATATATGCCGAGATTCATGCAGATATTTAAATTTAAACAAATATAAACAATAAAGTCACATGTTTGTGTGGAAAGACTCGACTATAGTGGTGTCGTGAAGCTCGTGGGTATAATATACAGTGTCCACCAAAAAGTCGTCGTAATACGAGAATTTTTTAGATTTGTGATTTTTCAAAAAAACTTTGTACGTCAATAATTTGTGCTTGTCTAAAAACCTATTTAGCCCCTATCATATCTACCGCGTGAATTTTTACTTATTTAGGAAATGGAGTTTTTCTAAATTGTCAAAATCCGAAAAGTGCTAATTTTCCGAAATTAAGTAAGATTTCAATAAGATTTTGTTAGAGTGTGTTATTTTTAGCTAACTGAAAAATCTCAAGGCCAGAAAACCCCTATTTTTTAACTTTAGCTAAAAATTTATTTTTAAATTTTTTAAATATTTTTCAAAACATCATATATCAAAATTTAATATTTAAATTCATTCTTTTTATGTGAAGACTAAAGATTTATAATAAAATATAATATAAACAAATATATATAATATATAAAATGATAATTACGTCTTCAGATTTTTTAATTTTTACCGAAAAGTAGTATATTTGCATAATTCTTAGGTTTTTTATGCAAGGCGCTTTTTAGGAGAACTTATTTTCAATTTTAATTAATATCTATTTAAATGGCCTCAAGAAACTCTAATCTATCCCTGTTAATGAATTACTGTTAGAAAAATCCTGTAAATGTTTTTTTACAGTTGTCTAAACGAGGAGATTTTTAAAATATATAATTGGATAAAGAAAAATCTCCTTTTAGCGGTTAGTGGAGAATTTCAAATAATTATTATCAATTGGCATTGGCTTGAAGTAATAACACACGGGTTTGCTATTCTCGACGCTACAGCCTATGAGTGTGGTGTACATTTAAAAATGTTCGTCAAAACCCGACCTCCACACACGTTTTATAATTTTTGTAATTGATAAAAAATTAGAACAGGAGGAGATAAATTAAGGATAATTGAACAATATATAAAAGAAATAAAAACAAAAATGAAAAATTGATAAAACTATAGTAAATAATCGAACTGGTTGACTCCAGCTTCCAAACATTTATGAACTCTTCTTAAAAACCCCACATGAGTGCCACTCAAATTCTCATTGTAAAAATGTACCACTAGCATTTTTTATTGCAGCAAAAACAATGAAACTCCAGTAACCTTGAAACTGTCTTTCGCTTAATATATGAGGATTAGTATCACTCCAATAATGAGAGTTATGTCGGTTAAACATGCCATTTTCCTGAAATTTCGCCTTATCCGTCCAATTCAACTTTTGTAAAAATTCTTCGTTTTCCTGAGTTTTAATTAACATAAATTCACAAAAATTCCTTCTTTTTTTATTGTCATCTCGTCTCGAATTTTGTACTACTGGCCATGAATACGGATGGAACTTATGTTTTTTCAGAATTCTGTAAATACTTATCTCAGATATTCCTGAATCTCTTTTCGCATCTATTAAGGAATTTGCAGGATGCGCTCTAAAGTATCCCAATGCTGTAACTTCATTTTCTTCATTATCTACCACAGGTTTGCTTTTTTCGTGATATCCAACAAACTGCCCGTTGGTTTTGCAATTATGAATCAGCCGCATCAGGGTGTCATGGGTGGGCTTTGGTTTATCCGGATATTGAGAACGGAAGGTTACGCAGGCTTTTTGATTACCTTGTTACATTCCCCGTATTGCACTAACAAATTTAAGTAATCTTCAATGCTAAATCCTAAACGAGACATGATTAACACTTTTGCCACTCCTAAAACCCTAAAAGTGTTTGTAGACACTTTAGCTTTTGTTTCCTTGGTACCTTCAAACCCAAGCCAACTGATAATTTGAAATTCTCCAATAAACAAAAATTTCGGTATTTTCAAGTTTCTACAAAATTTTAGATATAGTGATGTAGGGTAATAGTTGGCACTGACCTGGTTATTGGCACTACCATTTGTTTTTGCATTATATAAAGTTTTCTTCACATTGTAATGCTAAGTTAAACTGATTTTGTGTAGATGGCGGTGTCTACTATGTTCCGCCATGTTGTTGCCAATATCAAATGTTGATATATGGAAAACTACGAATAAAAGCGTATTTTTTAAGTTTTACATATTGCTGTTGTTTAAATTACTGACATAAGTAATTTAACATAATTCCTCTTAGCAGTTTTATAATTTCAATGATACAACCATTAAAATAATTAAAATTGGATGGTAAATTAATGTAAAATTTCACATCTCCGTTTCATTCTTGGGAGTTTTTTATACAGGGTGTCCCAAAACTCCTAGCGTTACTACGTATTCTAGAGATTAAAATAGGTCGATTGGACCCAATTTACTTAGATTCCAAAATGTACCATTTCCCCCGTGAGAGGAGTTCAAAGTTTACTTAAAAAATCACATTTTTGTACGATGTCCAGAAACGCGTGAACCAATTTTAATGAAATTGGGCACCTGGACACTTCAGAGGATGAAACTACTTTCAATAACCCAACTAAGTCAAAGAAAATTGGAATAGGGTTAAAACCATCCCCACCCCTTTGATAAATTTGTTCAGAATTTTCTTAAGGATGATGATACGATTCTAAGGCTTTTTTAAGGGGAAGACTTATTCTTTATCTTCATTTTATGACTCTTACAAAAACTCCGTACTTCGCATAGTTTCGAAGGAAAAAAATGTATTCGCAAACACTGATAACCAATATTAGTGCAGATGTTCAATGAACACTTGTAAAAAAGTTTTGTTTGTGTCCACGGCCAACTAAATTTTTTAATATAATTAAACCTGCACTAATATTCGTTATCAGAGTTTGCGAAAAAAATCCTTCGAAGCTTTTCCTAAGAAAATTTTGAACAAATTTATCAGGGGGTGGGGATGGTTTTAACCCTTATCCAATTTTCTTTAACTTTTTTTTGTTACTGAAAGTATTCGCATCTTTTGAAGTGTCCAGGTGCCAAATTTCATTAAAATTGGTTCACGCGTTTTTGAACAGCGTACAAAAATGTGATTTTTTAAGTAAACTTTGCTCTCCTCTCACGGGCAAACGGTACATTTCGGTATACAGGGTGATTTATAACGGGCGGAGCAAACTTCAACTGTATTTTGGGGAGGTAATTTTGTGTAAAAAATATTATATGAACGATATGAACATAGGTCGTATTCCATTTAGTTACCTAACTACAAGATATCAAAGTTTTATTTAGGTGCGGGTAAAGGTAAAACCACTCAAAGTAGCCAATGTTTCAAGCATCATATCTACTACGCATGTGGGCGAATCATATCAAACTTTTTTTGTATGATAGCCTGTAATTTTATCTGTTAAACTATATAGATTTTATGGAAATTTCTGGGTAAGAAGGTCATTAGAAAAGAATGAAGAGTTTTTCCCCCCAACAACTTGTTCAATCTTAACATTTTTTATATTAGAATTATTATTTTTCACAGTTCCAGTGTATGAGATAAAAAATACAATAAATTCTGAAAAAATGTCAAAAATAAGTTTGAAAAAGACAAGTTCCCTTTGTACGATTTTTATGAAATTATCTCGTTCGCTATAGATATTAAGAAGTCTAGGGCATTGGCGTAAACGGAATTTGAAATTTATGTGTCGTTTTTGAGAAAAACGTTAGACAGGTAAAACTACAGGCTATCATACAAAAAAAGTTTGATATGATTGGCCCACATACGTAGTAGATATGACGCTTGAAACATTGGCTACTTTGAGTGGTTTTACCTTTACCCGCCCCTTAATAAAACTTTCAGTTGCCAGCTGGCTTTCAAAGCGTTAACAAGTGCTAGACTGTGCAAGTGACAACGTTTATCGCGAGCGATAACTACGAGGTTATCTGCCTCAAGTTATTTGGTAAACATTATTCTTTTATTATCTGTGTATTCATAAATTAAGTACACCTTGAATTTAACAATAAAACATTATTAACAAGAACCCCTGCGGAGGGGTTCCTTAATCAAGATGAGTAACAATTACCTTAAACGACCCAGAGCTGACCTATCACCACCTGTACCAGAAATAAATAAAAAGTATTTATTTGAACCAGAAAAATTAATAGCCAACAATAAATTCCTTGTTACGGCAAAACAAATCGAGAATGCAGTTAAAATAATTTATCAAGGAGAACTCGCTGCAGCACTAAATTCTATGAATACCTCTGAATCTACATCGCAACCACCTGCAGCTAAAAAAAAACAAATTAAGATTCCGCCAATTTATCTGCACAATGCAGACAAATTAAAATACCAAGAAATCATTTCCGACCTTAAAGAAGAGGCCAAGAAAGAATTCACTACAGTAATTAGAAATAAACAATTAAGAGTGAATCTTTCAAGTATAGACGATTATCGGGTAATGATATCAAATTAAGCTACCACACGTTTAAAAACCCAGAAGTAAAAAACTTATCTGTAATAATCCGAAACGTCCCTGTCTCCCTCACAGAAGATGGAATTAAACAGGAACTAACAACACTAAAGTACCCGGTACAAAAAGTAGTCAGATTCTACAATAAAGACAGATACCCGATCCCACTATGTGCAGTAGATCTCAGTGACACTCAAGAAGGGAAAGAAATTTTTAACCTAACAAAGCTGAACCATAGTATTGTAGAAGTGGAAATAAGAAAAAAATCTAAAGAAATCCCAAACGATGTCAATTGTACGGTCACACACGAAATTACTGCCATTCACAAGCACGTTGTGTGAAGTGTACTGGTAACCACCTATTTAGTGAATGCCCCAAACGACCTGGGGAAGGTCCCCAATGCGTAAACTGCCTGGAAAAGCACCCGGCTAACTATAAAGGTTGTAGTTATTTTTGTACAAGTACGCCAAAACCAAACGAGAAATTCAAGTCTTCGAAAAAATAATAGAACATACTCCCAAACACTACAAGCTAGACAAGAAACCCAGATAAATGAGTCACCACCTCCTAGGCGTTCTACACTCAAATCCAACACCAATTTGCCCAATGACCAGCAAGCATCAACTGATCTCATCTCTACGATAGTCCAGAAAATTATAGAGCTGTTAATCCTACACCTAGACAAATTAATGCCATTTATAACAGCACTACTCCCGACGTTATTAACCAATGAACCCAAATAGTACCCCACTAATAAATAATTAACCAGTGACTAATTGGAATGCCAATGTCTCAAATCACAACGCACAATTTTTATCGAATTTATGATAAGGCACAACGTTAATATTACCGAGACACACTTCGTTAGCACAAAAAGGATTAGGATCCCTGGATATCATGTATACCGGAAAGATAGAGAAGCAGTGATTGCATCAGGTGGTGTAGCAATCATAATCAAAAGAAATTCAGACATCACCTCCTCCAGTTGGAAGACCTCCACAATATCGAAGCCATTGCTATTAAACTCTATATGGAAAATTATACCCCCGTAATTATTACATCTGCCTACAAACCGCCAAATAAACGGCTAGTCGAAGGGGAAATTGGCAAACTGTTCAATCAAGATGAGCCCACTCTAGTTCTCGGATACTTAAATGCAAAAAACACTATATGGGGATGCCGTGCTAATAACCCCGATGGATTCAAATTATATAACATCTTGGCTGACCACGGTATCAATATATCTGCCCCGGATGAATACACTTACTACCCGAATCGACCGGATCATCAACCCGACATCTTAGACGTCATTCTGCATAAAAATATTGTTACCCCTGTGTATCAAACAGTATATTCCGAACTAGATTCTGATCATCTTCCAGTCGTCGTTAACTTCCACAGCACACCACAAAACACACTTCCTCCGCCTAGACTAGCTTGTGGTAAAACAGATTGGGACACATTCAAGATAACATTCAATCAAAAAATTAAACCGATGGGTCCACTGAATACACCCTCGGAACTAGACGACGCTGTATTAAAATACACAACGGCTTTACAAGAAAGTATACAAGAATCAACCTCACCATGAAAACATAGGAAAGTTCCCGACCATATTAGAACTCCCAAGTATATACTATACCTAATTAAAAGGAAAAACAGATATAGAAGGGAATGGCAGAGAACTCGGTTATCATACCTCAAAACTCTGTATAAGCAACACTGTCATTTAGTCAAGCACGAACTTGACAGACTCAGAATCCAGAGAAACAATTCCTACCTTGATGAAATACAACCGTGTGATCCTTCCATGTGGCTTGTCACCAAAAGGATCTTAAGACAACCGAACGTAATTTATCCAATGGTATCTAATAACAGCACACACTCCTCTGAAGAAGAAAAAGCTGATATATTAGCAACACATCTCGAACAAGTGTTCACGCCAAATACTGGGGCACATGATGAACTCCTTGAAACCCAAGTAACAAGTGCAATTGATACTCTAAATTTACAAGATAATGATGAAGTAGCTCCAGCATCCACTGAAGAAATTAAATCCATCATTAAACGACTACCTAACCGCAAGTCTCCTGGACTTGACCTCATCACCAATGACATGTTAAAGCACCTCACCAAAAAGGCACTGGCATACCTAACCTCAATCTATAATGCCTGTCTCACACTCGGAAACTTCCCGACTTCTTGGAAAACTGCAATTATACTACCCATCTATAAAGTAGGAAAACCCAAGGATAATCCGGACAGTTACAGACCCATTAGTCTATTGCCAACTTTGGCCAAATTCTTTCGAAAAGTAATACTTACCCGATTGCAAGATGACCTCCAGCGAAAAGAAATTGTACCCCCTCATCAATTCGGCTTTCGAGCAGCTCACAACCTACCATCAACTGCTAAGAATAATTGAAACAATTCAAAAAGTATTTGAGAACAAAGAATTTACTGTTGCTGTTTTCAGTGACCTGGAAAGAGCTTTCGATAAGGTCTGGCATGATGGACTCCTTTACAAATTGATTGTTATAAACACTCCACTCTACCTAATTAAAATCATTCAATCCTTCTTCAACAACAGATCATTTAAAGTCAGAGTGAACTCAACATTATCTAGTTTAAAATCTATAGAGGCGGGAGTCCCGCAAGGTAGTATTTTGGGTCCTACGTTATTTAATCTGTTCGTTTATGACATTCCAACAGCAATTCCTTCCACACTAGCTATGTTTGCCGACGATACGGCTATAATGGCACAAAGTCCCCGTGCTGAATCTGCAATTGAACTCGCTCAAAACTCCACAACTATTATATCTGAATGGTTCACAAAATGGAAAATTAACATCAATCCCGATAAATGCCAAACTAAAATGTTTACCCTCAAACGATATAACCAGCCTCCAAAAATTAAACTAAATAATAATGAAATAGAGTGGAACCCTAAGGATACAGCAGTAAAATATTTAGGAGTGTATTTAGATGCGAAGCTGAACTGTGGTATCACAAAAATAAAAAACTCAACGAGTGCCACAACAGATTGGGTGCATTATATCCGCTTATCAACCGTAAGTCTCATCTTAGAGCGGAATGCACAGTACTCATCTATAAATTAATTCTCAGACCACTACTTACTTATGCTTGTCCAATATGGTGTACCACATCACAAACATCGATGAAGAAACTTCAAACAATGCAAAACAAAGTGCTACGAGTTGGAATCAAGTGTCCGTGGTTTGTGCGTAATACCCAAATACACAAGGAGTTAAGTGTCCCTCTTATAACTGAGTTTATTCAAAAAACTACAGTGAAGTTCTTTCAAAACCTAGTTTTCTGTTCAAGTGCCATAAAGTTCGAACTCGGGCAAAAAGACATTCACACACGCCTCAAGCGTAAATTACCACAGGACTTACTATAAAAACAACAATCACCAAAACCTGTAATAATGATAGAGGTATGTGTTATCCCTCACTGTTTATCCATAAATTAAGTAATTACTGTTAGTTTTTATTGTATTATAACTTAGCCGTGTATTGCATACTTCATTGCAGATCCAGCTATAATAAATTTTAAAAAAACTTTTGATCTCTTGTAGTTAGGTAACTAAATGGAATACGACCTATGTTCATATAACATTTTTTACTCAAAATGACCTCCCCAACAAACAGTTGAAGTTTTGTCCGCCCGTTATAAATCACCCTGTATGGGTAAGTTGGGTCCAATCGACTTCTATTGATTTTTTCGGCTCGGTGAGAACAGCCAACAGCTGCACAACCTGGCATTTTTACCAGACTGAAACATTATAATATAAACATTTTAGGTTAAATTGTGCTCATGAGTTTAGATCGAATAAAGTAGTAAATACATATATGTACTACCTTAAATCAGTTTTAGCACATGTTAAATCGAAAGAAAGTATTGCTTGTCAAGTGCAATTGACGATTTGTCTGTTCTAATTCCAAAAAGTTGTCAGGTCATTTTGGTATTTTAATTAGCCACCTAGGCTTTAGGGCAGCGTGCCCGTATGCTAAACCCTTTTAGTTACTTATTTGGCTCCATCGCCTAATTCCATAATAATGATTGTGCACATATTTGGCCCCAAACGCAGTATTTCTCGTCAGTTGGAGCACCCCTTTGCTGGTACTTTGGCAGCCGGGTGTTATCGCTCGCAAGAATTCCGAACCTTCTAGAAATCACGCGGTTGAGGCGACTGCGAGGCTTCGTGCTATCTTTGTCACCCGCACTTATTTGTTTTATTGGACGCCTCGCCATTGGCTGTCTTTGTTACCGGAACTTATTTATTTTATTGGGCGCATCGCCATTGGCTGTCGAGAGTCACGTGGTAACGCCGTTTTGGCTCACGCCACTGCAGGGGTCGTAACACTGCTTGCTTGGGCAGTTCAGCTCACGCCGTTGATCAAGGAAGTCGCAGAGTGTGCCGTTTCGCGGCGTTCCCGCCATTGGCGGGGACGCCAGCCTGGTTTTCCCGTCTCGTGCTGTTTCAGCGAATGTTGTGTAAATTGCCGTTGTTTGTTAGCACCGTTGCTGTGAAAGCCTTCCTATTTCCCGTGCTGTTACAGCGAATATGCCGTAAACTGTTTCGCCTTTAAGAGGTCGCGTGTGATTGTGCGAGTAGCAAGTCTTTACGCCAAAGCGTAGGTGTGTGATGGGCTTCACGGGGCCAGTTCTGCGTTTGTGAGAAAGGGGGCTTTCCCTTTGCAACTCGCTGTTTTCGAGGATCTTTCTAGGCAGGACGAAGTAGGCCTCTTTGCCGCCGTAAGTGTGCTCTCAGGAGAGCGTCCTAACGCCGCCATCTTGGCGGATTCCAGCCCGTTTACCCCAGATGCCGTGTTTTGGCAATTGAGCTGCCACAGACTGCCGCCTTCTACCGACTGACTGCACGCAACTCTCATAGACCGTCTACGGACTAAGGTATTTGTAATTACAACCATTTAAACATATTAACTGTCGCTTGTGCGAGCGGTGGTGCTTTTGTGCTCAACTTTGTGTGGGTGGATGCGTGCCCCTTGCTTGCTTGTCGCGGCTTTTAATGCCGGTTTGAGGCCACCATGCTTCAAGACGCTACTTTGGTAGCCTACTAGTAAGTTCATGTGCGCGAGTTTTGCGTTTCATCGCCTAAACAGCTAAAAGAACTCTGCGCCTATGTTTTGGTGTTACGTTTGTGCTAACTTTTAATTGAGTAACGTTAGGTGCGCGAGCTTCGCTATA
Organism: Agriotes lineatus; assembly: GCA_940337035.1. Classification (NCBI taxonomy): domain Eukaryota; kingdom Metazoa; phylum Arthropoda; class Insecta; order Coleoptera; family Elateridae; genus Agriotes; species Agriotes lineatus. Next base: position 150,541,112 of record OW679200.1, read on the forward strand.
TTGTACCGATTAATACATAAATGGAATCAACGCCTCGCCGTGCTGAGCCTGGCACGCCCTAATATGTTCGAGCTCTTTGTTTATGTTTGCGAGGGCTTTGTGCTTTGCTTATCAGGTGTTAACCGCAGCCAACGACTGCGTGGGCGACGTAGCAGGGGCTGGCAACTACTCCAAATTCGCATGCTTTAGTGAGGCTATGTTAGCCCCTCTTCCTGGTCAAATATTGCAGTCACGCTGCCCCGCTGCCTAACAAGTTAGGCCTTCAATTAAATTGTCGCGCATTTGTGCGGCGTCGTGCTTTGCTGCTAGCTACACTGCTCCCGTTGCCTTTGCAGGTCGGCGTCTGTTATCGCGAACTAACGCGCCCTTTTCCGGAGTGCGTATTTCTAAACTGTACTCTAATATGTAAAGTGTCGAGCCCACTGCGGCCGGCCACCCATAGTGTGTTGTTTACTAGCATAGCGCGTCCATCAGCTGGTGCTTAACGTAAGAAATAACATAAGCTTGGCGGCACGATTTGCTGCCCAGATGTAGTTATCGACCAATAGACGCATATTTAATTAAGGGACGTATTATTCCTATTCGACCTGTGCATGCTTTGTTTCAGATAGCGCCTTTTACAGTGTAAAGATTGGTGTACGGCGAGACGTGAGAGATCAGAGCGTGCAGGTAGGTCCAGTGGTTGCGCAGTCTCGGCCCAAAGAGTCCCAATATTACCATTCCAGTATTTGCGATCACGAAATTGTTATTTGAGCTTGCAGCTCATGAGAATTCTTATCGACGGAGTATCTTGAATACTTCGCCCCCGTTTAACCGCCCAGGCCCGGTTAGTCGGGTTAAGACAGGCTTGGTGGCGCCCTCATTATTTTACCGTTAGTTACCGACCCTCTGGCCGTTACCCTCAGATAATCTCGTTAAAGGACCCGCCCATCTCTACTGAAAGTCTAGCTCGGCCTAACTTGTTGCGGCTGGGTAGCGGCCTAGGAGAACTTTCCTCCCGATTTCGTCCCTTACGGCACGCGCCGGCCGTTTCGTTATTGTATGAGCCGGTGCGGTGTCGTAAAGTCAGTTTAAGGCCGTAACAAAGTTTTGTTCAATTTAAAAACACTAGTTGACGTGTAAAACTAACAAATAGTTTTATCTACTTACATAATTTGATTAATGTAGAGAAACAACGTCTAGAAAAGAATTTATTTTTTCTGAACCAGCACTAACAAACGCTAAAAATCGACAAAAACTCGATTTAAAGATAAGTTTCAATACAACCAGACCTAACAACACAGGGAGAATAGCGACATAATGGTGAAAATGTACCACGTGATTGTTTGGACCAATAGCGACGAAGACATGTGTATGTCCACACTGTGTTGTATAAAGCCACTGTATGTTGGTTAAACAGATTTATCCGTGATCTATGCAAATGGTGACCGTGAGTGGTTCATGTTTGTAGGAGGTGTTGCAAAAGGTAGGAATCTTATTGTTTTCATAAGGAAGCAAATATTTTTGAAGCAGTACATTTATTGCATTCGTTGTTAATTCTTCTTACGCTAATGATTAGACGTTATAAACATTGTCTTTTAATCAAAATTCAGCCAAATGTTAGCAAAATGCCGTTTATTTGCGAGGTGCCGACTACTAGCTCCAAAATATCGCATGCTCGTAGTTATTGGTACAAGTGCCAATAACTAGTTTATTGTGTACCAAGTTGAGTCTTAGTGATTGGCAGTGATGGAAATGTACATTCAAAAATCAAATTCAATAAATTATATGTTTATATGGGCACTTTATAGGCACATTTATGTTGCGAATTCTCAGTAAATTTGATTGAATTTAAATAGGGATTTAGTCGTGTTAAAACACCATTTTCATCAATCGTCAATTGAGTTGATTTTCTTCAAGTTTTGAAGATAAAATGTATATAGCTAATAATTAAGTAACAGTTGGTAATATATGTAGTTGATAGACGAAAGTTAAAGATAATAAAATCGGGAGTGTGCTCCCCTAGACTTTCTCGCAAATACCTTGAAGCAAACTGGTACTTACTTGAATGGATACCGCTACCTGTTTAGGTAAAATGCCACTTCCGGTTAACCGATCATGCTGAAATGTAATATCTGGTAGTTTTTCTACATAAAAAATGTATGTACAAAATTTTGTTCAAATATCTCGAAGCAAACTGGTACTTTACTTGAATAGGTACCGCTACCTGTTTAGGTAAAGTACTACTTCCGGTTAACCGATTTCCCTCAAAATTTGATAGGAATCTACAAATTTTGAATAATAACTATGTACATAATTTCAAGGGTCTAGCTTATTTTGTTTTTAAGTTATCGTGTTCACACACACACACACACACATGCACACACAGACATAATTCGAAAAATGTTTTTTTCGGACTCTAGGAGGTCTAAAACGTCAAGATTTTTTGACGATTATAATACTTTCTCTATACTACCGTATGCGAGAAAGTAAAAAAAGCAAATATATCAAGAGGTACGATGAAGAGCTATTACAGAAAGCTTTGGTGGATATCGAAAATTGTTTGCCAAAAAAGCAGGCCGCTATCAAATATGGAATTCCTAGGCCAACTCTTCAATACCGAATGGGTGATAAATTTAAGAACGTTCGTCATAGTCCCTCACCTTACTTAACAGAACAGGAAGAAAACACATTAGAGCAGTGGATTACTGATAATCATAGCAAGGGTTTCTCAAGAAGGAGGGATGACATACAGGCATCTGTGAAAGGATTTTTGAATGACAATCCGAGGCCAACTCCATTCCAAGACAATACACCAGGAAAACATTGGTATGAGGCTCTCCTCGACCGACATCCGAATCTGGTAAGTCGAAATCCAGAAGCTGTCACCAAAGCCAGCAGTAATGTTTCTGAAAATGATATTATGAATTGGTTCTATAATATAGAGAAATATTTGAAAGAGAAAAAATACTTTTATATCCTCCAGGACCTTACGAGGGTCTATAATGGAGACGAAACTTGTTTCATGTTATGTCTTAAAGAAGAAAAAGTCATTGCCCCACGCTGTGCAAGGAATGTATATCAGGTAGATCAAGGAACTGCATAGGCAAACCTTACTGTGATGATGACTTTCTCAGCAGCTGGTGCTTTTACTCCACCAATGGTCATATACCCTTACAAAGGACTTCCCTCTAACATAGTCAATTATGTTCCAGATGACTGGGGTGTAGGAACAAGTGACAATGGGTGGATGAAATCAGAATTGTTGTTTGAATACATTTCAAACGTACTTCATCCACATCTTGTCACAGAAAATATCCACTTTCCCATAATGCTATTTGTCGATGGTCACAAAACACACACGACTTACGAACTTCGTACTTTATGCACTAGACTGCAGATAATCCTGATCGCTTTATATCCTAACGCTATGAGAATACTTCAACCAGCGGATGTAGCCTACATTAAACCTTTGCGCCTATTTTGAAAGAGGCCTTAACCAATCTAAAGCGTCTTCAATATCCAACGGCTTCAGGGCTTATGGCCTATGCCCTTGGAATGCAGACAACATCTATTTTTCCAAATGTCTTGGTAGGAATAGTAAAGACAGGCAGTTTACTACTAATACAGGAATTGATGAACATTGATGTACGAAGATTTCATAAATATAATAGGACCTGAAAAATTGGAACAAATTAAAACAGTAATAGAAACTGAAAACGATTGCGAATCAAGCGAAGATTTTGAGCTTTTCATGAAAATTTTTCGAAAATTAAAAAAATATGATGATGACAACACACTTGAAGAAACAAATTATTATATTGTAAGAATTGAAGACTTTAATTTGACACAACCTGAAGAACTTAATAGACAACTACATCTCACTGAGCACCAGATCAGTGAAATTCCATTTATATTTGATAACAGTAATAATACCACGAATGATCAAAAGCAGGATACAGGAACTTTAATTGAACAACAACAAACTAATGTTCATGTAGCAGACATCAACCAACCATCCACATCTGATGGCCGAAAGAAAGACATAGTAATTCTTGACGATGTAGATCTTGCCTTTAGGGATGATGAATTATTGGATTGTTAGACGGGCATATAAATTCCGAGACTGCGCCCAATTACCCAGATGCAGACGTAGACAGCATTTGTCAGGAACTTGTAGTCAAGGAGAACGTTTCAATTTACAATAATGAAGATGACAAAGATAATGATGTTCCTGAATGTAGAAATATAGAAATTGTTTTAATTACACCCAGCACCAGTCCGTCTGGTGAGGTAACTGCAATGAATCTTCACCAAGTATATGCCAATCATAGTTTAGAGTCTGGCGATTTAGAATAATTTTCTCATGTTGAAGGGACCGAATCTAAGAATTCTAACAAAGAAATTAGTAAATATCTGTTATGACATAACAAATTGAAAGGATTCCTTTTGTTATCACTTGTAGTGGATGGAAGAAAATAGGAGAAGATAAACAAAAAGAAAAACTTGAAAAGGAGAGAAAATAAGAAGAAAACCAAAGAAGGAGAGAATTAAGTGCTGCTACAAACCCGAAAAGAAGTAAATCTGTGAAAAACGCACGTCAGAAAGTTAACCTTAGCAATGAAAGAAACTGAAAATATTCCGATAACAAGTAATGGAAAGAAAAATGCTGTTGACAGAAATGACAGCATTAAAAATTCGTTAGATATAATAGAAACGAACAAGGTTGAAGAGAAAAGGAGTACAACTCTAGACAATGTTAAAATGCAGCGCATGAGACAGATAAAAAAGAAAATGTTATAGAAATGCAGAATTTTCCACCCAAAAATAACACAATTATGAATAAAGGTTTATGTTTCATTTGCGTCAAAAATGTTTCACTCGCAAATGTTGCTGTTAAGTGTAAATATGCTACGCGAGTCTATCATTACAAGTGTTTAAAGAGAAACAATCTTTATGCAGAAAATTTCACTTGTAACGTGTGTCTATCCAAAATGTGATGAGTGTTTATTTCCTTTGTTACTCACTGTAAGTTTATTTGTTTTTTTACCTAGTTAATAAATATTATTTTTTGGAAGTTATTTGTTTTTGTTGTCGCATTTGAGTGCTCCAAACCCAGAATCAACAGCTACTCATAGATGCCAAAAACTGGTACATTAGGTGTGTTAATAGCCACCGCTGTATGCCAATAACTGCACCCAATCATATGCCAATAAGTGGTGTTAGATGCCAATAACTACTGCATTTCATAATTTTGAACAGACTAATTTTTATGAAAAAGTACGGAAATCTAGTTAAAAATACAATTTTTATGTAAAACGACAAGGTTTAAGCTGTATGCTAGGCAAAAAGATCATTGAAGTATAATGTTTAATTTCGAAATAACACATACCAATAACTGGGCGCTTTACCCTAATCACAAATTTCCCTTACTTTTTTGAGTAGAATCCACTGGTGAAAAGAAAAGGGGGTTGCTTTGGCCTGGCTCGCTTGGATTTCAAATAATTATTTTTCTTTGTAAGGGGTTGCATCTGCCAAGAATTTCTAAAAAACTGAAATAACTCAAAAATGGTCCGCATTAGACACATCATCATCATCATCCCTCAGCCGTTTGCATCCACTGTTGGATATAGGCCTCCTCCATGTTCTTCCACTGTTCTCTGTTTTGTGTCTTGTTTATCCAGTTTCCAGCCACTCTGCGTATATCGTTGCTCCATCTCGTTGGTGGCCTACCTGTACTTCTTTTAGTTTCCCTAGGTCTCCACTCCATGATTCGCTTGGTCCATCGATTATCAGTCATACGGGCTACATGGCGGGCCCACCTCCATTTGTCTTGCGTGATGCGTTGGGTGATGTCAGTTACTTTGGTTCTTTCTCTTATGATCTCGTTCGGTATTCTATCTTTTATTATTATTCCAAGCATCGCTCTCTCCATTGCACGCTGGGCCACTCCTAGTTTATTTATGGAGAGTTTAGTTAAAGTTAAGGTTTCGGCTCCGTATGTGATCACAGGCAGAATACATTGTTCATACACCTTTTTCTTTAAATAGATAGGAATGTCCCCTTTGAGGATGTCACGCATTTTGCCAAAAGCTGCCCATCCCAAACTTATTCGGCAGTGAACTTTACAAGTCTGATTATCTTTCCCAATTCTTATTTCATGACCAAAATATTTGTAGTCAAAAACTTGTTTTACGTCCTTGTCATCAATTTTCATGACATTATTAGGTACTACATTTGTCATGAATTTGGTTTTTTGAAAATTGATATTTAGACCGATACTTGACGACGCTACTTTTAATTCTGAGAGCATTTGTTGGGCTTCACAAAAGTTATCAGCTATTATAATAATCTCATCGGCGAAGCGTAAGTGGTTTAGGTATTCGCCGTCGATGTTTATAACTCTTCTATCCCAATTTAGTGCTTTAAATGCATATTCTAACACTGTTGCAAAGAGTTTAGGAGAAATTGTGTCCCCTTGTCTACTGCCTCGTTCTACTTTTAGCCCAGACATATTAGGGTTTGACCTTGAAAAAAATAATGTAAATCTGAAAATTGGTAGAAATATTCTATTTAGTGTACTGAACAACATACCAAAAGTCCTAAGCGGTCCTATGCCGGCTTCATGATGAAAAAAGGCATAGGCGGGTATTTCGGGTTTATACAGGATATTATTATACATATCGTGTTTTGCCATCAATATATAACTTAATAGGTATATATATCTCACTATTCATGTATTTTATATCATACATGTATACAATAATAATAATAACTAGCAGCCAGTGAGACAAATGTCTCATTTAATAAAACAAAAAAGACCGTATTTCAAATAGAACGCGTTTTCGAGAAATCACGTGATTTCTCGAAAACCGAAATTGTCACGTGATTGAAATTCGGTTTCTGACCTGACATGACCATTCCAAACAAATAAATTTCATAACTTTTTTCTCTATCTCTTACGGTTTGGCTGCCGAAACAGCGTCCCGGACGGACCAGCGTCCCGGACGGACCAGCGTCCCGGACGGACGGATATCACGTGATTTCTCAAAAACCGGAAGTGTCACGTGACTGAAATTCGGTTCCTCACCTGACATGACCATTCCAAACATATAACTTTCATAACTTTTTTCTCTATCTCTTACGGTTTGGCTGCTGAAACAGCGTCCCGGACGGACCAGCGTCCCGGACGGACGGATATCACGTGATTTCTCGAAAACCGGAAGTGTCACGTGACTGAAATTCGGTTCCTGATCTGACATGACCATTCCAAACATATAACTTTATTTTTTCTCTATCTCTTACGGTTTGGCTGCTGAAACAGCGTCCCGGACACACAAAACAGCGTCCCAGACAAGCCTATTATATATATGGATCTTTGTTCCACCAGAAGCTTATTTAGTGTTTGGAAAAAGGTAAAAAAAAGTAAAAGCAAAATTTAAAAAAATGTTACATACAATATATTTTTATTTTAGAATAAAACTCGAAAACTTAGTGTCGACAAAATGAGTAGAACCGGAACCTAGAACAAATTAAATCTTGTTTTCCTTTCTTTCGTTTTAAGTATAATATGGTTGCTTACTTATATTTCGTCTTGATCATCGTCGACTTCAACTTCATTTACTGGAGTATCGTAACTGCAGCTTCGACCCCTGCAATTTATGCACATTATTGAGCAAGCAAGGCCTGCAGTTCTACAGGAACACCGAGCCCCGCATTCAGATTTACACCCACAGGATACCATCTGCAACAGTTCATTTTTTTCTTGATAGCTTCATGTCGGAGAACTGCAACCGAGGACTGCCTTCATCGCATGGTTGCCTAATTCCATTGCATTATGACAATTAATAGTTTGATCTCCAACAAACCCAGATGATAAAGACCGTAAGGAACTACATTCCTGCCTAGGAGAGCGGGTCGACAGCCAATTTATAAAAAGGTTCAAATATTTTGCATCCACTGATCTTCTTGAATCTCTAAGTTCAACGTGTTGTTTTGTTGAAGTTCTAGTAATACCAGTCAGTTCAACGGAACTACAAATTTTAAGACATCCACGAAAAGAGAGCACGAAATATGCTAGCTGACTATCAGTTATACCACGGCCATGAGTGAGACCTCCCTGAACTTTTCAAAGGCGCATCAAAGACTGTTCGATCGCCATATCTGTTGAAAGTTAGGTGCAGACAATGACACATCTGAATCATAAAGCTGATTTTGTTTATAATCTTTTAAATAAATATTTGCCTACCACCACATACTTTCCTTCACTAAGTAGTTTATTACAGTAAAAACAAACGTTTTCCATTATTATCACCAATTTATATCAATAACATCACAAAAAACCTCGCGCGTATAAGTTGCACAGTAATGCAAGTGCAGTCTGCTGTAGACACGCACTGATTTATAGTTTAGCCACGTTGTTACGCCCTTCGATCATTCTGCGGCAAGCAGAATTTGTCAAAGAACATAATATATTTCAATTAAAAAAATATGAACTTAGTTGGTAATTACCATTACATCCATAGAGGTCAATGGCAAACTATATGCGTTATTATTAAGGAAAAAACTTTTTTTAATTTTCTTTTGTCAAAAATTACATGAAGCCGGCATATTTCGCTTTAGGACTTTTGGTATATTGTTCAGCACACCAATATAAAATATTCTTACCGATTTTTAGATTAACATTATTTATTTCTATGTTTTGGTAAAATTTAATCTAATATGTCTGGGCTATTTGTATTTGTTTGTGTTTTCGTGGAGTTTTACGCATGAGGTTGCATTACTGTATACATGTTCTATCAATTTTGTATACCTATAGTCTATCCTACTTTGTTGTAAGGCTGATAGTATCGCCGGTAGTTCGACAGTGTCGAAAGCCTTTCTGAAGTCAACAAATATTAATACTAGCGGTTAATTGTATTCGATTGTTTTTTCAATGAGGGTTTTAATTGTCTGTAAGTGGTCATTCGTTCCGAATCCGATTCCAAACCAGCTTGTTCTCTCGACTGATAAAAGTCTAGCTTGTTTTCTAAGCGTTTCGTGATTATTTTAGTAAACTATTTATACCTATGTGACAACAATCTAATTGGTCGGTAGTTCTCTAGGTCTGATATGTCTCCCTTCTTGTGTAAAAGTATGGTCACCGCGTTATTCCATTGTGTTGGGATTTTACTGTTTTCCAAACAGAGGTTGAAAAGATCAACTATTACTTTCAACAACTCTTCACCACCTGATTTAATAGCTTCTATCACTATTTCGTCCTCCCCAGGAGCTTTATTATTTTTCATTTCTTTAAGTGTATATTTTGCTTCGGCAATCGTTATTTCTGGTAGGTGCTCGGAGCCCTGGTTAATTATTTTCTTCTTACTTGTTTGTGGTGAGTCGTCCTTTTACACTTTTATACAGTTCTCTATAAAATGATTCTGTTATTTGTAACAGTCTCTTTCTGTCTTTTGTTTCATGCCCCTTGTCATCTTTAAGTTTAAAGATTTCTCTTTTACTGTCTGTTAGTTTTCTTCTAAGCACTTTCATATTTTTATTTTCTGCAATTGTCTGTTTTATTTTTTCTGTATTATATTTTCTCTGATCTTTGTGTATCTCTTTTGAGAGAGTTTCGTGTTGTAATTCTCTTTTTAACCTTCTTTCTGTGATCAATTTTTTTGTGTTTTCGCTCAATTTTTGTTCTTTTGGAGTTTGCTTGTCTATGTGTTTTTTTTTGTGATATTTTTAACGCTTCTAAAACTTTATTGTTGAGCATTTCAACGTTATTTATATGGGGACGGTTTAAAGCTTGGTTGATGTAGTTGACACATTCCACTATATTTTCCGGTGTATTCCATTTTACCATTTTACTTTTTCGAACCATTTTCGATCTTTCTTTTTTCAAGTTTATTTTAACTGTGGCTCTTATTGCTCGGTGGTCACTTCCAATGCCAAATCTGTTTAATACTGTAACATCTGTTACGTTTCCTTTCTAGCTTGCTATGAAGAAGTCTATTTCATTTTTGGTTTCACTATCAGGACTCACCCACGTCCATCGTCTGTGTAGTTTCTTTTTAAAGAATCTATTCATTAAATGTAGTTGATGTTGGTGCAAGAAATTTAGTGACGTTTGCCCTCTCTCTTTTCTGCCTTCTAAGCCATATTTCCCTATTGCTGTTTCCGATTCCTCCATCTGAGTTCCAACTTTGGCATTGAAGTCGCCCATAAGAAAGGTATAATGACAAATATTTTCCTTAAATGCTTCTCTAATGTCGTCGTAAAAGTCTTCAACTTGTTGTAGGTGCATAAACTTGAATAATTTTCATTTTGTATCGATTATTTAAAGTTATGATCACATATGCAACCCGCTCTGATATAGCTTTAATAGTCAGTATATTTTGTGTATGATTAATACGAAAAATACTAATAGATACAAAAATATTGAGGATTTCGCAATAAATGAAAGCCGATATGAACGGGTTGACAACTTTAAATACCTAGGATCTATTATTAATGAAAGAAACGAAGTAGAAGAGGAACTCAAGGCTAGAATTTCGGCGGGTAATAGATGTTACTTCGGGCTAAGGGATATAATTAATTCAAAAGTGTTATCGATTAAAATAAAATTAAAGTGTATAGAACGGTGATAAAACCGGTAGTGACCTATGGTGCGGAATCGTGGTGCTTGACACAGAAAGAGCGCAAACAGCTGGACACGTGGGAGCGCAAAATATTAAGAAAAATATACGGGCCGGTGAACGAGAATGGCGAGTGGCGTGTGTTAATGAATAGCGAAATCAGGGAAAGATATAGGGAAGCAAGCATATCCAATGACATTAAAAGTATGCGGATAAGATGGCTAGGACATATCGAGCGGATGCAACAAACACGTGGACCAAAGAAGATATTGCAAGGCAAGCCAGAAGGTAGAAGAAGTAAGGGCAGGCCGAGACTAAGGTGGAAGGAAGAAGCAGAAAAGGATTTAAGAACAGCAGGGGTCTCCCAATGGAAGCAGAAGGCTGCAGATAGAAAAGAGTGGAGAAAGATCGTAGCCAAGATCAAGAATAGCGAAGAGTAAAAGTAAACTACCCATCCTATGACATCTACGTCAAAGGTTGAGGTGCGAGTGACGACCGCACCTTGTAAAAAGTCAGTCAAGAAACCCCCCCTGGGAGGCCATGGACCTTTACGGACCGTAGCGCCAAGGAGTAAGTAAGTAAGTAAGGTTGGAATGCGGGGTAGGACCTGATTCCCTTTCGCTAAAGGAGTTAGGGGGAAAATCAAGGCTCGCGTGGGCAGCGTCGCATTCCTGAAGTAGGCTTGTCCTCACTGGGATCGTGAGGAGTGCTTACCCTCTACCCATAGCCATAGTTAGACACATGATGTTCTATATGAAGTTAGATTGAAATTTAGCGTAGATCATAAAGGTTCAATAAAAGTTGGGACATTCCATTTAAACTAACAAAGTTGGGGTCCATTTCCGGTATTACCGGAAGTTGCCGAAAACTGAAAATATTTTAGTTGAAACGAGCTCTTCGGAAAACCCCCGTATACAAAAATTTTTAGAAAACTAATCCCAATAATTTTCCATATGCATATCGACTCAGCTCGTCGTGAAGGACCCTGTACACTAACAGTTTTCTTTAAAATACTGCTTGCAATGTGTGTACCTAATTTACCGTTTGGAAAGTAATATTAATTTTCCACTAAGTGAAAGACAGTCATCCGCATCACAATAAACGTGTAACATATGGTAGAAGCGGAAAATAATACTGTGCTGCTATTAAAAACCATATACAGTATATTATGATACTAGTGTATGAGTACGCCTTTAAAGCACATGCGACGAGTTTAAGGGCACGACGCGCTAGCGAAGTGCTTTTAACGTTGTTAAGACTCCCGATTTTCGTTAAAAACAGATCTATATTTCCCCATTCTACTCCCGTGTATCGCAGCAAACTTTAAGCCTTTGGGCACATTCCCCTATTCGTCTGACTGCATGATGTACTTGCAGGCCAGGTACCGACATCTGTCGCATAAAGTGCACTAAATAAGGCATTTGCTTCAACACAGAAGCGAACGCTGTAGCGCATTATCATAGTACAGAGATCCCGCTAAGTAACTTAACAAATCGCTTGCAGATGGAGTTTGCGTTTAGTCTTTAATTCAAAAGGTTTGAGACCGTTGGTATCAGATTTCGGAGCCTGACAGGCGAGCTTCATGCACGGTGAAGTCCCGCGCTTTGTTGCACTTTACATTTTGGGTGATGCAATTCAGCACCTCGAACAATAGATTCTTTATGCACCTGAGTGAGATGCCCAACGATGGAAAGTTTTACGCATGATGCAATCATTGAAATAACGCTGCGTCAAGAGCGTCCCGTAAGAGAGTCCGAATTACGCTTTCAAACCGCACGGTTGTGCAAGTAACGTTAAGAACAAAGAACAACCCCTTTTGTTCTTAGGGACATATTGTATCCCCGGGCTTGTGTGCAATTTCAAGTGCTTTCCGTTCCTTAAAGTTTCAAGTACCGGCGCTTACAGTTTCACGCTTATATTAGCTGATCTTCACCGGGAACGGTCTCAAAGCATAAATATACAGGGTAAACCGTTGCCATTTTGTCGTCCAGCCCATCCCTGCTTCTTCAACGAAGGATTTCGCTACCACAATTCCCCGAACCAGTTGGTCGGCCGCCCCTATCAACCCCCGTAGTGCTTGTGGAAGGATCACAACCCCTTTTCGTTCGAGAGCATCGCCAAGAGCGTCGCAGAACCCCCAAGTTGAGATCTCCCGGCACCGCTGCATCAACAACATAGTTGATTGGAGCCTTAACGATGAATTAAGGTATTGTACCATTAGTTTTAAACAGTGAATTGGGTATATACCTGTAGCGTGCGAAGTTTCGGAACTCTCAACCTATCGTGCATGTTATTTGCGGGCCGTGTGCTAATCGCACGAGCCATTATTCACTTCGAAATATAAGCCTTCAGCATAAGTTGAATGGGAGCCTGACTCCTGGAAATGTTGTAGGCCATTGGGCTAATTAAGTAAGCTTATAACGGGATCTAGGCGACCAGCATCTTAGCCGACGTGCCGCTTCCTTGGCATTTAGCCATTATTCTATTGTAATACCGTTTACTAACACAGCATTTTTAACACTTGCTACTTGATCAAATTGCCTTCGGGCTTGTATATATTTTGGTAATAGATTGCCCATTTTTAAGTAACGTATTGTTTTTCCTTTCAAAGAGATGTGTATTTGTTGTGACTAACGAGAATTGAGGTTCTTGTTGCGTTGTATATGTATTCCTTTGTACAGGGCCCAAGCAACTGGATAAAAAACACCAGAAAGGTAGGTGTAAACGCTAGTGCCGTGGGAGCGCCTCTTGGAGTACGACACGACGCTACTGCGATTAGTTTTCGGCTTTTGACCGGTCGTCAGTTAACGACAAAACATAACACCTTCAAAGGTCGTGGCGTCCTTCAATTAACCTGTACATCTTTGTCATCAATCACCCCTTTCGTGGTATCTCGCCCTGAATTGTACCCTAGAATGTGAACCCCCTCCCGACCGAGTTTTCTAGGCGAGGCATTTGGGCTAGAGGGTGCACGCCGGGACGAGCGCTATTGCGAACAATCGCTAGGGGTCGTAATAAGCAATTTATCCTGTAACAACGTCGCTAGTGTTTTAATGGCCCTTATACACGTGTATCATACGCTATTTTTTTTACAATCGTAACAGAAATATAAAAACTTAGTTCGATGACACTTTTTCCGTCACATTGTGTCAGATATTCTAGGTTATGTTGACAATCAAACTTACGACAAAGCGTGTTTTAATTTAGTATTAAAAAACGCCTCCAACGGCAACGTGCGAATAAGACGTATTTCGGGCGCTAACATCAAGAGTGCTACAAACGTCGCTTTTGACACTAGAAACAGTGCAAAAAGTTGTCACTTTGACACGATCGTAGAAAAAATCTATCAATGTTTTACAACTAATTATAGCGTTTTATCAGAATTTTCGTAATAGATAGGTACTGTTTAACCTGGAATCACTTGCAACTCCAACTCGCGATGAATATCACGAAACGGGCGTGACCGTGTAATAAATGAAGTCGGGGTTACTCAAATCTATTCTATTTTAAAAATAAATAAAGTGGCATTGGTAAGGATGCTGTTACATATACAATTTTTGTTAGGCTTAGTAGGTTAGTTTTTGTGAATTTAAGATACTTTATTAAAAATTGCTCTCTTGCAGTTGCAACTATACCCCAAGCCCCAGAGCAGGGGACACATCATCACCGACAACAATTTATTGTAATGGTTGTCGCATGAAGGATTGATATTATATTATTAAAATGATTAAAAATATTTCACTATAAAATAACAAAAACGAATTTATGCAATTATAAATAACATCAGAATTATTAACATATCTATTTGTAAAATAATGGATTAAAATGCAAATCCATTTGAATAATGTAATAAAAGAAACAGGAAGGATCTATAGTATGATATAAAGATTATTTGAATTAAAGTGGAAGAAAATTAATATTAAATACTTATTAGAAAGAAGTCATTTAAAATACCGTGTATTAAAATAAGTGGTATAAAATAATTATATAGTTGTTGAGAAATGTTTGTACCACACTGTACATTGTTTATGTCCCCTCCTTTCTATGTATTGGCGCCAGCCCGTCTGACTCAGATTTGCGACAGCTGCGGACAACGCATAACGTCTGCAGTAAGGGGTCCAAGTTTCATTATAATATTACGCTAAATAAACGACCTTTTTGCGTCAAATTAGTGTTTATTAATCCATACAGTCCACTGAAGTTACATTTGGTCCATGCGAGCCAAATTTCGTTCCATACGAACAGAATAGTGCAAAGTTTTAAATCGTTCCGATATTCAATTTCATTCTCTGTGCGTGCGACCAGGAGGAAAACACGCATCACAGCGCGACATCAAGTGCAAGTGGAAGCGAGACACCGCGACCGGTTCCCGCTTCAAGCAAGCTGCAACAAGCGGGCCACGTGCGCCGCAAATGGCTACCTGCATATTTTAATGTGAGTTCCATTTTTACAATTTCCTTTGTTGTTCACCGCTTAACTGTATTTAGCATTTGTGCAAAGCTTTATTCGCATAATATATGTTTGTAATTATTCTCAATAATTGAATAATTAACAAATTGCCAGTCGAGATTTTCTCACCGCAAATATTAGCAAAATTAAACAGAGGTTCTTCGAATATATTTCGCTCGTAATTAAATACAATCTTTATTGCTATACGATATTTGGTACAATGGAGGCATTAATTCATTCCCGAGGGATTATAAAGGGTAAATTAACGCGATTTCGTAATTTTGTTGCAAGCTATTAGATATTGACGAGAATATTACTGCAATGCAAGTTGAAGAATTAGAAGCAAGGCTAAACGTAGCCAACGGTCTGTTGCCGGAATTCGAAGAAATTCAAAACAAAATAGAGCAAGCTAACAATACACCAGATGGGGAGGCTACCCCAGACGCTGATGAATGCCGTCAAGCGTTTGAGGATTCCTACTTTGGTGCAATTGCTGATGCAAACGTTTTAATAAACAAACATCGAAGTAATTCATTTCCGCGCGAGGGTAGTTTGCACTCTCACGGTTCTAGCGTAACTTCTGCAAATTCTAGCACCCCATTTATAAAACTCCCTACCATAAATCTGCTAAAGTATAATGGCGATATTTCAGATTGGCTTGAATTCAGAGAACTCTTTAAAAATCTTATACACTATATTAAGTCGATTACTGATATTCAAAGGTTGCACTACTTAAAGGCCAGCCTTGGTGGTCAAGCGTCAGAAATAATCAAATCGTTAGAATTTACTGCTGCCAACTACCAAGTAGCTTGGGGTAGTATTTGTGCTAGGTATAATAACCCTAGAATGCTAGTTTATAATCATTTGAAAACTATTTTCGATCTCGAGCCATTAACCAAGGAATCGGCTCAAAAGTTAAGAAAGGTAAATTACACACTTTTTAAACATATCACTGCGCTAAAATCCCTAGCCTCAGACCAAGCTCTGTTAGAAACATTTATAATTTTCATAATTTTAAATAAACTTGATTCCAAAGCAGCCCGCGAGAGGGAGTCCTTGAAAAGAAGTTCCAATACAGAGCTGCCTACTCTTGAGGAGTTCAAAGATTTTCTCAAAGACACTGCGGATGTTTTAGAAACCCTAGGAGCCAAGCAGGAAAAATCTGTTCCTGAAAAATGCAAGGCACATTCAAAGTCCTTTGTTTCGAGTAATCCCACATGTTTATTTTGTAACAAATTCCATTCTCTAGCAAAATGTGATGATTTTCAAAAACTTACTGCACATGATAGAATGCATAAGGCAAAAGAGCTCAAGGTGTGCCTGAATTGCCTATCCAAGGGTCACTTTTCATATAAATGTACTTCCCAATACACATGTAGGAAATATAAGGGAAAGCATCGTACTCTTTTGCATGAGGACCGTCTTACAGTAGCTTCGGTACAACCAGGACCTGCAAAGGACGCAGAAATTCTTGTTGAACCAAGCAAGATCACTTCAGCATTTTGTTCCAACGAAGTTCAAACGCTGCTACCCATTGCTTTTGCGCAGATTCTTGATTTTTCCGGAACTCCACACTCTGTTCGAATCCTGTTGGATTCAGGGTCTCAATCTAACTTCATTACTTCAGGTCTTTCTAAAAGGCTAAATCTACAAGTCAATGATGCAAATGTTATTGTTTCAGGGTTAAGTAAAGTCACTTCTCACGTTCGTTTGAGATGTGATGTCAAACTGTTAGCATATCACACACAATTCGCTATAGCAGTCTCATGTCTTGTTATAGACCAGATGAGCGGCGTCATTCCCGGTTTTCGCGTTGATCGCACCAAGTACAGGATTCCAGACAACATCAAATTGTCTAACCCTTCCTTTAATGTCCCTGGCGAAATTGACATTTTGTTAGGTGCTCCAGTCTTCTGGAAGCTCTTTTGTATAGGGCATATCTCTTTAGGCCCAAATCTTCCAATCCTCCAAAAGGCACGTTTTGGATGGGTAATTTCCGGTCCAACCAGCACCAGCTTGGTAAGCCAAAGCCAAAGCCATTGCAATGTTAGTTGCCTCGAAGACACCCCAGATTCACTTACGAGAATTTGGGAACTCGAGCACTACCCAATCGAGAAAGTTTTCTCGAAGAAGGAAAACGCCTGCGAGTCTCATTTCGTTCAAAATACCCGTCGGGACGCCGAGGGTAGCTTTATAATTTCAACCCTCTTCAAGAGCCCTACGACTGTATCGGGTGATTCATTTCAAACAGCTCGTAAACGATTTCAATAACTTGAGAAGAAACTACAGTCAAACCCAGTTCTCTCAGAAAGATATATCGCCTTCCTGAAGGAGTACGAGGACCTTGGCCACATGTCCGAAGCTAATCCCACTTCTTCAGAAATTTCATATCATCTCCCAAAGAGGAGAGCCTTACTACTAAGCTCACAGTAGTATTCAATGGTTCTGCGGGTACTTCTACAGGGCATTCATTGAATAGTATACAGATGGTTGGCCCGACCATACAACAAGATCTATTTTCGATCCTTGTTAGATTTCGCAAGCATTTCTATGCAATATCCGCAGACATCGAAAAAATATACAGGCAAGTGCAAGTAGAACCTATCGAGCGCAATCTCCAGCGCATCCTGTGGCGATCTAGTCCCACAAAATCTTTTCAAACTTACAATCTGAATAGTGTCACATATGGAACTGCCTCAGCCAGTTTCCTTTCAATTCGTTGTTTAACCCAACTAGGCATTGAATGTGAAGATTCATTACCCGAAATTGTCAAAATAATAAAGGAAGATTTCTACGTTGACAACCTGCTCACAGGCGCTGACACCCTAGATCAAGCACGTCACATTTGTTCAAGTCTTCTCAATATCCTTAGGTCAGGTTGTCTTAAACTGCGCAAGTGGATCTCTAACGACCCAGCAGTCCTCAGTGATATTCACCAAGCTGATATTTACCTAGGTGTTCTTGAGTTTGGCTCCCATGAGCACACAAACACGTTAGGTCTAGTCTGGCATTTTCACACTGACCAGTTAATGTATTCAGTACCAAATTGCTCCTGTGTAAGGATGACCAAACGTATCATTCTCTCAGAAATATTACAAATATTTTATCCTTTAGGTCTCTTTACACCATGCATTATTAATGTAAAATTTCTTTTGCAACAGTTATGGATGGAAAATCTGTCTTGGGATAATCAAGTCCCTAACAGTATCCAAGATAAATGGAGTTCATATCGCAACGAACTCACACTCCTCAATGATCTAAAAATCCCTCGTCACGTTCTTTGCAAAGAATTCACAGACGTAGAACTACATGGCTTCTGCGATGCCTTTAATCATGCAAATGGCGCATGCATTTACTTCCGTTTAAAGAACCATATCAATCAAATTGACGTATCACTTCTTTGTGCGAAATCCAAAGTTGCACCACTACAACCCATCACAATTTTGAAACTTGAGTGCTGCGGAGCCGTTCTTCTTGCCAAACTTTCAGACCTAGTTCTGAAGGCATTACATCTAACCATAAGTCGTTGTATTCTGTGGACAGATTCTACTATTGTCATAGGGTGGTTGAAGACAAGCCCCAACCTCCTGAAAACCTTTGTTTGCAACAGAGTTGCCGATGTTTAACAACTCACATCTCATGCTACGTGGAGGCACGTTCCCACCAAGTCTAATCCAGCTGATCTGCTTTCCAGGGGTGTTTCCCCACGACAATTAGAGGAGTCTAACATTTGGTGGAATGGCCCCACCTTTCTTCTCAAAGATGAGGATTCATGGCCAATTCCAAACGCCTCAAATCCAAACCTACCAGACCTAAAACAGAAACCACAGTGCCTGTTATCGGCGGTTTCTACACTTCAATTTCCATTTACCACATTTTCTAATCTCACTAGATTACAAAAAATAGTAGCGTATTGCCTACGGTTTCGATGCAACTGCTTCATCCCCAAGGTCGAACGTGCCATTGGGTCCCGTAGTCCAAAAGAGCTGCAAGAAGCAGTCTTATCTTTAGTCAAGATTTCTCAAATCGAGTCCTTTCCTGAAGAGCTCAAGCAGCTTAGTAGGTCCGAATCTGTGAAGAATTGCAGTTCACCTGTAACCGCCGATACATGAAGTGGCCGCTTTATATTAATACATTTCATATATTCTTAAATTGATAAACACAAATATGCTTGCAGTTAAGTATGCTAAATTTAAATATATGTGTGAGTGTTTGAATTAATATCATATCATTTTAGTAAGCCGTTGAGAAAATATTCCATGTTTATCTCTGCTAACATTCGCAGCAGTTTTGCCTTCTTTCGTTTAGTATATTATTTGATACATTTAATTTTCCAATAATTTATTTTGTCTTATCATACTTATGCTTGTAGCACACGTTAATGTACGCTCGTTAATTTGTAATTTTATGCCATTGAAATCTTTCATTTTAGACAATAATTATGATGTAATCGCCATCACGGAAACTTGGTTGACTCCCGAAATTGGTGCGGATGCTGTACGCATTGATGGATACTATTTGCTCCGTCAGGACAGAGGTTCTCGTGGCGGTGGGGTAGGTTTTTATATACGAAATTCTTTTAAATCTAAAAAAATTACAACTAATAATTCTATTGAACAGTTGTGGATCTCTATAAAATTAAACCTTCATTGTTTCATCTTCGGCGTAGTATACAGACCTCCTAGTCTTAATTATAAAAATTTTGTCGATGAATTAGAGTTATCTTTTGCTGTTAACATGTCGATTTCGAACAAGATATACCGCCTGGGTGATCTAAACATTGACTTTCTTGAACCTAACGATCCCCCTACTGTATATTTGAATAATATGTTAACATCATTAAATTTACAACAATTAATTGATCAACCTACACGCGTTACTGAGACTACTTCATCTTTAATTGATGTCATTATCACTACGGATGCGCCCTTGATCAGTAACTTTGGTGTGTGCGTTTTGGACATAACTGATCACGATCCGATTTTCTGTCAGTTACTTACTGAGAATACTAAAGTAGCACCCGTCTTTTGTACTTATCGCTCATACAAATTCTTTGACTACAATAATTTCATGCATGACGTAAAATCATCGCCATTACATAGAATATTTTTTATGGACAATATTAATGATAAGGTTAACTTTTTAAATTCCGTTTTGCTTCAGCTCTTTAATAATCACGCGCCCACAGTTACTAGTAAAATTACTAGACCACATCTACCGTGGGTTACAGATAATATAGAATTACTTATGAAACTACGGAATAAAGCTAAATCAAAATTTAGAAAAACCAAAAATGTTAACCATTGGCATTACTATAAAACCTTGCGAAATTTTACTTCTACAGCATTATGCAATGAGAAAAAAGCCTATTTTGAGCATAAACTACGTAACAGTAATACAAAATCTTTTTGGAATAATTTGAAAATTTTGCAACTTTCGAACTCAAACAATAACAACATTCCTCTTCACTTAAATAAACCAGATGAAATACATAAATATTTCATTGACAGTATACCGCAACAGACGTACGATCCGGATTTAATAAATTTTTACAATTCAAATACTGTAAATAATATGGTACGTACAGTTGATGCTGGTGTTATATTTAAAATATTAAATAACTTGCAATCTAAATCTTTTGGTCTTGATGGTCTCAATACTCATATGATTAAGCTGTGTTATTCAACAATAGTCCAATATATTACCCACATTATAAACTGCTGTATTACTGAGAATGTTTTTCCCGATGCCTGGAAACAGGCTGTAATAATTCCATTGCCAAAATGTAGTGAACCTAAAACATATAAGGACCTGCGTCCTATTAGCATCTTACCAGTTCTTTCGAAAGTTTTTGAAAAGATTTTACATGGACAGCTGCAAGAACATCTCATACACTATAACCTAATTCCGGAATTTCAATCTGGGTTCAAACCTGAACATAGCTGCACAACCTCTTTATTAAATGTTACTGATGACATATTCAACGCTACCGATTATGGCGAACTCTCGTTGTTGATATTACTTGATTTTAGTAAAGCCTTTGATACATTAATTCATTCATTATTATTTTCTATTCTTCATTATATAGGTTTAGAACAAAATTCTATCTATCTAATAATAAGCTACTTTAGTAACAGAACGCAGTGTGTAAAAGTATGGGATCAGATATCTCCTCCAGCGCTAACAACATCGGGTGTTTCTCAGGGATTTATATTTTGTCCGCTGTTCTTTTCCATCTATACTAGTCACCTTTTCCAAAGTATTAATTCTTGTAAAGTTCATATGTATGCTGACGATATGCAGTTATGTTATTCTTTTAAACCTAATGATTTGCAACTTGCTCTTAGTAACATAAATAATGATCTTATAAAAGTACACGACATTTCATCAAAACATTCTCTCTTACTGAACCCAAAAAAATCTTTGATACTTTTATTTGGTAGCAAAAATGTTTGTTCTAAGGTTAAAGACGCGATTAATTTAGTTATTAATGGTTCGAAAATACCTGTTGTCGATCAAGCAAAAAACTTGGGTTTGGTAATGGACAACACGTTTAGGTATAGGGAGCAAGTTGCAAATAACGTCCAGCGATCTTATGCTGCATTACGATTCCTATATCCACATAAACCTTACTTATCTAAAACTGCTAAAACTATTTTATGTAATTCGCTGGTCCTTTCACAATTCACGTATTGCGCTCCTGTTTATGGTCCCTGTTTGGATGCTTCTGATCGAGGTCGTATCCAAAGAGTACAGAATTCATGCTTACGATATATTTTTGGAATTCGCAAATATGATCACATTTCTCATAAACTCAAAGAAACTGGCTGGTTGAACATGAAAAATCGTTTCATTTTGAAGCTGTTACTTTATATCATAAAATTATTCTGCATAAAAAACCTTCTTATTTACATAGGCGTATATCTTTTCGAACAGACGTACATAACTTGAATATTAGAAACAAAGGTCTGATCACCCCTCCACTTCACACAACTGCCCTTTTCGAACGTTCTTTTTCTTACTGTGCTTATAAACTTTATAACGCTGTTCCTGCTGATTTTAAGAGCCTTAGTGTAATTTCGTTTAAAAAACATATGCGCCGTCATCTTTTCGAGAGTCAATAAAGTCGATAAAATTAAATGTCTAATACAGTTAAATTCCCATGTTAGTGTGTTGCAAGTTGATTACTATTATTTTTTGTAAATTATGTATTTTGTTTTTTCGCGTTTGCACGACACAGTTTTAATGTTGATAACAAGGTTTGAGTGGGAGATCAGTAGTAGTTTCACTACATTACTGAACTCTGCCTTGCGATTTTCGGTCTAATGTTATTATATATTTCTAGTTCATTACTATTTTAATTTTACTCTTTTTGCTCAACAATATATTTTTTTAACTGATGTAGTATGTAACTATTTTCATTGTCTTTATTATTATTATTTGTTTATGTCTAGACCGAAAATAAGAGTCCATTATTATTATTATTATTATTAAAAAGGCTAAACCCATTTTTGGACTCGAACGGAATCATTCGAGTCGGAGGTAGCCTCAGAAATTCCTAGTTTTCATTTAATAAAAAATTCCCGATGGTATTTTCAGGAAAGCATTATCTTGCTAAACTCATTGTTTCTCGGGAGCACATTCGGTTGCTCCACGCTGGACCCCAGCTATTACTCTCGACCCTAAAAGAGAGCTTCTGGATTGTTTCAGCCAGGAATCTCGTTAAACAAGTTGTACACCAATGCTTAAGGTGTTACCGATTTTCACCTAAACTCACTGTGCCCATTATGGGCAACCTTCCTGTGTCGCGTAATTGAACCGTCACCCCCTTTCTATGTAACCGTAGTCGACTATGCAGGCCCCATAACGGTCAAAGACCGAAAAGGTCGCGGTTGTAAAACCAACAAGGCGTATTTATGCCTTTTCATGTTTTTCCACAAAGGCAGTGCACCTCGAACTGGTCACTGACCTCACAACAGCGTGTTTCATACTTGCTTTTAGGCCGAAGATGCAAACCTGCCCATATTTACTCGGACAATGGGAAAATTTTGTAGGAGCTAATTCCGAGAGCTCCTCGAATTAGGCATGCTTCTTAAAGAACAGAATGTTACTATTGCTCAATACGCGATTAGTGAAGGAATCACCTGGCACTTTATTCCCGCGCACAGCCCACACTTTGGTGGACTGTGGGAGGCAAGCATAAAGTTCTCTAAACACCATTTAAAATGTGTAACAGGTAATGCCCTTCTTACTTATGAAGAGCTTTCCACCTTGCTACTACAAATTGAAGCAATCCTCAATTCCCGTCCGTTATCCCCTCTATCGTCAGACCCCAATGACCTAGAGCCGCTAACGCCTGCTCACTTCTTGGTTGGTCGACCTCTGGTATCAGCTCAGGATCCTTGTTTGTGCGGGTAGAGACTGTTAGCATTAAAATTAGATTTCTTGTTTATATCATACATATATGTAAATATTGTTTTTTATTGAAAGTTATACTTTCAAGGCCGGCGGCATGTTGAGAAATGTTTGTACCACCCTGTACATTGTTTATGCCCCCTCCTTTCTATGTATTGGCGTCAGACCGTCTGACTCAGATTTGCGATAGCTGCGGACAACGCATAACGTCTGCAGTAAGGGGTCCAAGTTTCATTATAATATTACGCTAAATAAACGACCTTTTTGCGTCAAATTAGTGTTTATTAATCCATACAGTCCACTGAAGTTACAATAGTGTTAAAATTTAAAAAAAAGTGCGTAAAGATATTACTAGGGAAACTGAATTTTAGACACGTATAAAATTTGATTTAAAAATATGTAAAACTGATTTGTAAAAGGCAAAAATTTGATAATAGAGTCTTTTATAATAAGATTTTTATATGTAAACTGCTCAACAATTGAAGCGGCCCAGCAACAAAAATTATGCTACCATCGTTATTTTAAAACAAAACAATATCGTATGTAGCTGTCAAGTGTAGTATTGGTTGATACAAGCTTCGGTTAGAAATAAAATAAGATTGCTACATTATTAGGCTATAATAGTATATAATCTCTGAAACTTCTTTGTGGCGTGAATTCATAATTCATATTCTTATTTTTGTATTTCGCCACTCTGCAAATTAAAATTATTCAATAACGAAAATATTAATAACGAACGTTTCGAGGGACAATCTGCCCTCGTTATCAACGAATAACAATTAAAACGAACAAGAAACTTAGCTTTTTTCACTGTATGGAAAAACGACCAACCTCCAATGAATAGTTTGACATTGACGTTTGTTGATATCTATACCTACTTGATCTCATCTTTAAGAATCGATAGCCAACTGTTGTCTAAAAATATTGAGAAAGACGACACGCATTTTTCTTCGTTAAGTAAAATATATGCCGTTTCCTTAATTTTTGGCCTAGTTGACATCGATTCTTTAGACAAGATCTTTGTGTTGTGCCATTGTATTCTTTGGTTTTCATCCCAAGCATGTTCTGCCAGCTTAGACTTATTGAATTGATACGTTTTCATCATATTTTTATGTTCTTTAACTCTAACTGCTAAAGGTCTGGATGTTTCACCGATTCAATAATATTCCAAACATTTCTGAATACTAACGTCCGACAACGTTCTGAGTGTCGTCTCTGGAGTTGCTTTGCTCATTTGCTTCATCATTTGCAAAGCGTTGTTGTCTGCCATCCAAGCCACCATAGAACGTCTTGATGAACTCTGTTGAGAAATTCGTGTTATCTATATGTATTGTTATTTATTCAATAAAATACAAAAGCATATGGGAAATATTATTATAATTATAATCTAATACGTAGTACTTGGTGCTATAGGTCAAGATCCCCGGCGTCGTCAGTAGCGTTACATTTTATTTAAGGAAGGCCTACCTTTCACCAATTATAACCTCATCGTTGACTGAAAGGGGTATTAATTAATTATTTATTCTTAATGTATTACTGCACTGTATTTGATATGAAAAATTCTGATAAATAATTACTACTGCAACTGGATGTTAGGTACATAAAAGATGACTACCATAGCATTATTAATTTTGTTCTATAAGTTCAAAGAACTCCCCATATTTCCAATAAAAGTCAGAAGACTATAACAAAGTTCATATTGTATTTTCATATAACACAGTATAAGTTTTTCTATTGATTGCATTGAAAATTAATATATTCATTATCACAGTCATATGTGTAAGTGGTATGCACTAAAAATAAATTTTAAAGTAAATCAGGTTTAAACTAGTTTAGATAACAGATTTCACCTTATCAATTCTATAACGACCTTTAAATTAGCCTGAGTCGTCGAAATGTGGGAAATGGAATTTACACTGCAAAATGTACACCAACAGTGTTCTTTATAATACCCTTTGCAGTACATGTACGTTTTTTATTGAGTAGAATGTAGTAGTAATTCACCTGCTATAATAAGTAACATACAGTCACCACACAAATGGTGTAGCATAACAAAAGCGGCAGGAATGGCGTGCTTCTGTTAGAAAACTAAAACCTAGTTACAATTGCTATCAATGTTTTACAACCAAACATAACGTTTGATCTAAATTTTCGTAACAGATATTGTTTAAACGAACCCTCTGCAAGTACAAATCGAGATGCATATCAGCCGAAAAGCTTTAGATACAGCTGTTAGTGTTATTTAAGATTTTTGAATGTGAGTGTAAAGCTTATTTGTGTGGAACTATAACATATTATATGCGTGACCGTGCAATAAATGAAGAATGCATATATTCGCATATGAAAAATTAAAATATTATTCCCATTGTCGGGAAATGTGTTCATATTTCTTCTAAAACTAAAGCGCAAACCTTAAAAGACCGAGGCTCCTAAGACCATTAACCTTTACATCCAACTTAGTTTGAATGTAGTTGTAACAGTTTTACTAACTTTAAAATACTCACAAAGGAAATGAAAGAATTAATTTTCTAAAGAAATAAATCATTTACATCCTTCACTTAATTTCTAACATGTCGAATGAATATAAAATATTTTGCAGATTTAAAAGTTAAGCTTAAATAGAAAAGGATGCTGAAGGAAAATGAGTTTTCGCTAAGCTTACAAATTAAAAACACTTCTGTACAGCTAATGGCCTTATAACTTTTCCTTCTCTCTTAAAATTCAAAAGGTTATGCTAATCACATACCCGGAGTGCGCTCTAAGATAGCCCATTTCATCAAAATTTTTGTCGCTAATAATGGGCACCCGGTTTAAATAGAGAGAGAAAAAATGTATATGCTGCTTCGTACAAAATATCGAGCGAGAAACCTTTCATCGACTATAGAAGGAAACAAGTCACTTGCTTCATGAAGAAGATTAGTCTTCCAGTAACGTCCGTGTATGGATAGTATGGAAGATAGTGTAGCTTCAGAATATTTCTGTCGTATGATAGTATCTGCCCGTTGGAAAATTGAAGGAGAGTATTTATGAAAACATCGGGGATTAGTCCTATCTATGGTTTTGTATCCCTAATCTATTACTGGGCCAATGGTGATTCTAAGAAAATGGGTTTGAGTGTGAGAATAAACCCACCGTTATTGCTGCAGAGAGTGCCATCACAGTGGTTACAAATTTATCGTAAGGGTTAATTTTAATCATTTAGGAATGGAATGTGATGAAAGAAATAGAATCAATTTGGTTAGAATTTAGTTTTTTAATCGAAATCGTAAGAATAACGTTCCACATAGACAAAGAGAAAATTAGCACAGAAATGAGAAACTTAAAAGTAAAAAGTGGTGAACAACAAGGTTTGCGACAAGATCGCTTATGTTCGTTTTGTTAAACTTCTTTCTCTTCTTTATAGTTACAGAAAAGCGTTTTAAGACTTACAATTGCTTCACAAACTAAACATACTGAAATAATATAATATTTCAAATGAATTGCTAGCTTTGGTAGGTGATAACGTAGCCAATACCCAACGATCCTGGTACCGGACACTTATGAGAATAGCGGTCCCCCTCATATGCTTGGAAAAATTATGTCCTAACTACATTCCTATCCAATTCCCCTTTCTTTATATTCATTTCCTCAAACCATCTGGCCAGCATGACAAGAAATGGCTTAATACCCCTTAAAACCCACCGACGCCGAGAACTAAAATTAACAGGGAACAACTTCAGAGACGTAACGCGAAATCTAACTTTATATCTACTTTCAATGTAACAACACTGTCATCGGAAGATTTTTTACTAACTAGAACTGGAAGAAGAACTTAAAAACAAGCATTGGATAGGGCTAGCAGAAGTAAGACGATGTGGCGAGGTTTGTGTTCAATTAAAAAGCGGCAATACTTTCTTCTACAATGGAAATTATACTAAGAAAATAAACGAAGTAATTTTTAATCCCTAAAAGAATATCCAACAGCATAAGCCAATATCGGGAACAGTAATACTAATAGAGTTGAAAATAAGATAGAAGAGGTAATAAAGCAAAACAAAGGCCCTAAATCTATACAGAACAAGTTGTCTATAGGAAGAAAAGAAATAATAAAAGTCAAAGATTCAAATGGAGATCTAATTACAGACAACAAAAGTTATAGAAAAATTAGAAAAATATTATCGACTAATATACGACACAAAGCTGCAACATCAATGCAAAACGAAGATACAACAAAATGCAAATAATGAACGTAGGATCTGAAGATATTCCTGAAATTACACCACAGGAAGTAGAAAACGCCCTGACAGCGAAGTAATATACCAGTTGCACTTAAAAGTAAATTATTCAAACAGTGTATACTTCCAGCCTTAACCTATGGATCCGAAACCTAGAGCTTAACGAAACGCAATGCTAAAAAACTTCAGACGTCACAACGACCCATGGAAACGCGGATACTGAATATAACCCTTAAATATCGAAGAAGGAACGACCGGATAAAGCAACAAACAGGAGTACAATTTGTGTTACAAGCGGCAGCACAACTGAAGTGGAACTGGGCCGGACATGTGGCGAGGATTACGGACAATAGATGGACAACCAGAATATTACAGTGGAGACCCAGGACAAGAGGAAGAAGCAGGGGCCGCCCAAAAATAAGATGGAGGGATGATATAGAAACAATTGCGGGAAGAAAATGGTTGAATATTGCCCAGAACCATAAAGAATGGCAAATATTGGGGAAAGCCTACATCCAAAAATGGAATTAAATAGGCTGATTGTATGATTGTGATTGTGATTCCGCAACAACAGACCACGACGAAGAAGAGATTGGAGAATTGTATGAAATAGCTCAGCTCTATACATTGCAAATCGGCGATTATAATGAAAACGTAGGTACACGACAGGAAGATAATAAAAGTGGAATAGGCGCATATGTACTAGGAACAAAAAGACGGAAGAGGATAGACATTAAAAAATTGCAAGAAAAGAATTTCTATATTAGAAGAAGTAAAAAATGGCCTTGAGAAAGTCGCAACGAAATAACAAAAGACGAAATAAATTACATAATAACTAACAGAAGGAACATAGTCCTGGACATGCAAGTGATCAACCCGGTTAAAATGGGAAGCGACCACCGAATGGGTCGGGCACAAAAATAGAGAGATGAGAAGAGATGATTAAAAAAATGGAGTCCAACTGAAGAGAAAATAATCTGAATATTAACAGAAACTTGAAGAACATGAAATCCCTAGCGACAATCTACCCTTAGATGAGGCAAATGGAAAAATTAAACAGTATATCGTAGAATGAGCAAAGAGTGTAACAGAACAGTGAAACAGTAAAACAGAAAAAGTGTCAAATGAAACAGTTAAGCTAATTCAAAAACGTAAGAAACTCAAAAAGAAATTAAAAAAAAAACAGAATTAAATAAAATAATCGAAAAAAGCATCCGCAATAACATAAGAAATTACAACAGTTATGAACAATACTGAATGACAACCGCAACTCACAAAGCTGAAAGATAAAAGGCGACTAGCTACACAAGTGGACGAGGTAAAGGAAACAACAAGAATTTTATAAAGCCCTATATGAGAGTAAAGTTGATCCACCGCCAAGCCAAAGTGAATTAGATGTACACGTAATGAATATAGGATCGGAAGAAATACCAAACATCACAAAAGAAGAAATAACTGAATTTCTAAGAAAAATGGCTAACGGCAGCAGGCGAAAATGGTGAACTCGTAGAAATATTGCAATGCTAGAGATTTTATATAACAAATGCCTCTTCGAATATAACGCCTCTAAAAACGGTCGAATGTCTTAACTATTTTTCTATATAAAAAGGAAGATAAAACAAATTTAGCGACTATAGACCCAAAAGTATTCTGTCTTTCATGTATAAGCTGCTCATGAAAATAATAACTACAAGACTCACGAATAAATTGGACAGGCTAAATTTAGAAAAAGTTTCAGCACTTTAGATCATCTACAAGTACTAATAACCACAATAGAAATGTGAAATGAATAGAACACTCCGTCAGTTCCGTGAACAGGCTAGATTTGGGAAGGGTTCCAACACTTTATATCATCTTCAAGTACTAATAACCACAATAGAAAAGTGAAACGAATAGCATACGCTTTGGATGGGGTTCGTACGTTACGTAAAAGTGTTTGACTTAATCGAGATCTGGGCAACCTTAAAAGAATTATGCAATAATCGAATCGACTGCATATTCTCACGACGTATCCAAAGCATACATAGAGATGCAACATTCCAAGTGATATTTAAAAAAACAATCAAATCAAAATGGACAGAGGCGTAAAACAAAGTGGCATCATTTCGCCTACTCTAACTACGCTCGCGCTTGAGGACTTGTTTAAAGAACTTGAATGAGAAACTAAAGGTATAAATATAAGTAAATAGAGGAAGAATATCTTAGTCATCTGAGATTTTCCGAAGACGTCGTGATTATAACATCGAGCACAGAAAAACTGCCAGAAATGTTGACAGAACTGAACAACAGATCTACAGAAATTGGGCTAGAAATAAACACTACCAAGACTATGTACATGACAAACGATAACCTCTGTGGGAATAGAAACCTCTTCAAAACTGATAACATTTAGATCACAAAAACAGATTCGTACATCTATCGCGGCCAAATGATACAAATCTCTAGAGACAATCTGAAATTAGAGTGAAACTCGCTCTGTTCTGATGGCTTGAGCTTCGATGTCTTGGGAAACGTTAGTCAATATTGATGCACAAATCACAAGGCCAAATCTACCTAAGTAGCCTACTCAAACAACACGAGCCACCAAAGAGCACGGCCATCGCGTGGATCCTTGCTCGAGTTCACAAGGTGCAAGGCGCATTAAGCCATAGAAAGACAACGCGGTTTACGCCATGGAGTTATAATTACCACCGGTCAGAGGTAATGCGTCAAGCTTACAAGGCATCAAAAATATGCACATGCTTAAATAGCACCATCCGATATAACAAACATGTACGAAAGGAATCAAAAGTAAAAGATACAGTAAAAACAACACAAATATTAGGAATGATAGAAATGCAGGCATTGCGGAAAATGTCATCAGTAGTTAAGTCGACGTGGTCACGTAAGAAGTGAGAAAATTCGGAGCAATTGTGATTCTGAGAAAGCAAACAAGAGGACCATAAGAAGACGAGATGAATGGAATGGCCACCTATTATAAATGGAAGAGAAAAGGATAATGAATACTGTAGGAAAAGAAATCCCCAAACAGACCACCAAAAGGGTGGCTAGAGTCAGTGGAATAAACCGGCGATCAGACTAACCACAAGCAGAAAAAGCGGAGATTCTAGGAATAAAATTACAGTACGGCTAAAACAGCAAATATTTATTACGTTATACAGTCATTCACTAAATGGAGACCTTATCTATGAACCAAAGTACTGCTTCAGATAAACGGAGATTCGGTGAAAACGAGGATTTATATGCAGTCGTTCAAATATCAGCTCAAAGAAGATAGTAATGAGAAGGAAGAACAGTACGCTCAACTTATTTAAGGTTGCAACGTTAAGATAAAGACGATACAGGAGAAAAGATAAGGACAGAATAGCTGTCAGATGACATTGTCAGCACAAGAGATAAATATGGATAGTAGGACAAAAAACGGTAGCATTGTATTTTTCATTAAACGGAATCTGAATCTGATCCTACACCGAACATGAGTGTCACAAGGCATTAGCGTTTATGGAATTGCAGTATACACAGTATATTAAAGTACAAGTTATAGAAAACTATGTATTCTTGCAGGAGTTTGAAATTGGGAAACGCCCACGTTAGCGGCGCGTTTCCGGACAAACGAGTGCTGAATTAGTTTTCTATAGCAAGTGCTTTATACTATTTTCTACTTTTTTATTATATAAAAAATTAATTTGGGAAATTTTGCTACCAAAATTTATAATAATTTATTATAGCTGAGGAGATCTAAATGTGCGAACTAAATCTAATATTTTTAACTTTGGTTATTGGTATGTTATGTCATTCTGGCACAAAAATAACCTTACTTTATTGTACATGAAATATTATGTCATAATTGATCATAAGCGGAACATCCAGAAAAAAGATGCGCTTAATTGCAATTTTTTATCGTGTTTACAATAAACAACGATTATAAAATTGCATTAACTTTTATAAGTTAAGATTAAACATATAAATTCTAACAATTGATCATTTTTTAATATTACAAATAGCCTGGCACATGGTTTTAAAAATTATTTTTTCAACGATCGTGTCAAAATGATAACTTTTTGCACAGTTTTTAGTATCAAAACTGACGTTTGTAGCTCTTAATATTAGCGTCCACGTTGCCATTGGTGGCGTAAGTTTGATTGTCAACATAACCTAGAATATCTAACAGGATGTGACGGAAAAAGTGTCACCAGTCGAATGCAGGCTTTCACGACCGTTGTCCATAATGGTAGGTTCTTCCGGGTTATGCCGTGGTCGTCGATTTGAATTTGACGTTTAGCTGCTCATGCTCTCAGCTTCACCAGAAGTTTTCGAAAGACTGATGTTGGTGCCTTTTGCTCCTGGTTATATACCGAGGAGTCGTTACGGTTGGCTGCTCATGTAGATCTAATACGTTATTGGGACGTTTTTCCGCTTGGTTGCTCACGTGAAACTTGTTGATGTATTGGTTTTGCAGAGCTACCTTCCATGTGTTGCTAAGGCGGTGGCCGTCTTCTGGGTTAAAATTGTTTGGATTTTTACTAATTTGTAGGGATTCCCGAATAACACGAGGGAAATATTTTTTAGTCTTGGCTAGTATGTTTACGGAGTCGTAATTTATTCTGTGATCTCCTGGTCCTAATACGTATTCTGCGATTGCCGATTTTTGTGTTTCCAAGTCGTGTGGGCCGAAGGCGTTTACCAGCTCCAATATACTTGTGGCAAATCTTACATCAGACAAACGAAAAGAAGCATCCAATGTTGAATAAAAGAACATCAGAGCCACACACAACTTGGAAACACACAAAAATCAGCCATCGCAGAACACGTATTAGGACTAGGAGATCACAGAATAAATTACGACTCCGTAAATACACTAGCCAAGACTAAAAATATTTCCCTCGTGTTATTCGAGAATCCCTAGAAATTACCTTTGCCAATTTTATGCTTCAGACCGTTATTGGACCCATCGCATCAGATTTTTGCACATGTATAATTTGAATTTATTTCCATGATATTGAGACCAATTTATTGTCATTTAGTAATTTATTTAGTAATTTCCGGGCAGAGGAACACCTAGCGAATAGGCAATTGGTTCTGCATATGTGTGTCTTGTCGAAGGCAGGTTTCTTGCAAGCTGGAGTTTTCTACTTGATACACTTTCCTACGAAACTGCAGTCTTTCCGCCAAGTGCAGTAATGCAGTTTTCTACTTAGTACAGTTTCCTGCAAGCTGCAGTCTTACAGCCGAGTGCAGTAATAGTTGTCGCTAGATGGTGATATAGTTTGGCATCTTCTTCGTGTCCAAACATTTCACCAAGGCGTTGAACGTTCGTTTTGGTGTGGTGCCGTATCTTTTGCCATCGGGCTTGTTGAGCTTTCCTGAGATGGGTTGTTGAGTTTGTGGAATTACTAGCTATGTCAGGCTAATGCAAGACAATCGGATTAGATATATTTTGGACCCGGAAACCATGCAGATATAAATTTTTGAGTGAACACATTTTTGAGGTTTTGTGTGAGATTTTGGCAGATTCTTCTGGTAAGGCATTGTATTCTTGGTGTTCAATTTGCTAATTTGAAATATATTGCAATGGCTATATAAGCTCCACGTGGGCTGCATCAATAATTTGTGCAATGCACCACGTTGTGCTACTTTATATTTATGTATTGACTATATCAGCTCCACGTTATGCTAGCCAGTTGAACTATGCCTTACTTAATGCAATGTCTTAAATGTCAAACAATAATTGCTCTTAAATCAAGAGCTCTTATTTTCAGGGTGGGTTCGCCAAAATCTAGTTCTCTATTAATTGATGTTTTAAAATTGTATTTTCAAAATTATTTGACTATCAATGACATATAACGTCAAACTTGACTTTTAAAATTCATCAAACCAGGTAATTGGCAATTGTATCTTACATAAACACATTTATTACTCAATTCCCCTATGTACGTACTATATCAACTTTATATTATCACTTTCTTTTACTGACAGTTATTCAAAATGCTTTCTCTCAACTTATCTACACAAACCTTGATAACTGCTTTAACTTTCACAGCAACTTCCAACAAATACCGGATCCTGACGTCCATAGACCGCAATACCTACTGCCCACTTCACAACCAGCAACACCTATGATGGTCTGTGAATCCTTTCAACTTGCATTCGTCCCGTCAAATCAACTCCTCAGCTCACAAACTTCAGTCCTTGTTCCTCCTGAATGTTACTGCCACACAAACCAACTCCTGGTAAGTTGTTATATTATGATGTTCCAAATCTAACTTTCTTCCCTTTTTGCAGATAGTCCGATGTCTCTTGCTATACTCACAAAATATCCAAATTACATCAGTTACTCGTAAGAACCTCCAATAATGTCTTGTATGTATAAATAAATCGAAATATCTTCAAATAATATCACCTTCTGTTTTCGTTATTTCCAATTAACTGTATTTGTATAATATCTTCACCGATTATATGTCTCCATAAATTACATTTTACTTTTTCGCCTATCACACCACGCAGAATAGTTTATAGCCTTTTTTAACTTGTATAGACCACAAATAACATAAATTAAGACATAATTTCCAGTTTTATTTAATGAAATTCGTTCTTTCAAAATTACATGTATGCATTTTTCATGAGTTGTTTTAGTAACTACTTACACAAATTTCTATCCCTATTAGATACAATTCTTAGTGCACACTTCCTATATTTTAAAATAATACCATTACATAATATTCATTCTGATTATTATTAACAAACACATTTGTCTAACCTTACCTTGGTTTGTTCTTTATTAGCATTTACTACAACCATTAAGTTATTTAATTCAATTAATATCGCACTATCAAATGGCTCCTTTCATTGTATCAATATTACTTTCATTATTCATATTCGAAATTGTACACCCAATCAAGATATAATTATTGTAACCTTCCAAATTTATTAGTTTTTGAATATTTCTTTCTTATGATTTATTATACTACGTCATGTATCATAACATAAAATATAGCCTTCACCCTACGGGCTAAGCGATTCGAGTAGAGAGGAAGTCTTCGGATTGGCCGGTTGGCCTGCAGTTTTCGACTGGACCTATTCCCGCTGTTCGTGAATGGGACGAGCATTGCCCCAGTTAGCCTCCTGTGTCCGCCTCCGTGCTGGCCGAAGCAGCTGGTTTTAGCGTCACCTCTGCCTCCTGCGACATGTGCAGTTTGCGTCCAGCTTGGGTTTGAACCTGACGGTTTTGTTATTTTAATCTAGTAATTTATATACAATCGATTTCGTTGCTAACGGCAATTGTATTTTTAAGATATGTTTATCGGACTTTTTCCACTGTCTAGGGTGTAAATGACGCAACGTTTCGGGAGTTTTGATCTACTCCCGTCTTCAGGTGTTCCTGGTTAGTCCTGAGAAGGACTGATATTATACGTTTTTCTACGTAAATTTGTGCCTCCCCCGGGGTTTGAACCTGAAAACGGGAGTAGATCAAAACTCCCGAAACGTTTTGTGATTTACACTCTAGACAGTGGAAAAAGTCCGATAAACATATCATAATAGACCACTGCCAAAAAATAACATTCAGAGAACAATTGTATTTTTGCTAATTGTATCTTCATGTGTGTGTAAAATCAGCACCGGCTTCCAGCTGCGTTTAATTCAGGTATAAATAACGTCGCTTCTTATGTTAAAAACTAGCTGAGTGGATCATTACGTCACTTACGTTTGTTCCTATAATTATCGCCATATCAATTTTGCTGGCTGGAAAAACAATCCCAGCATATCATAAGGTATACCGATAAAACATGCAGATATCTAAATGTGGGATTAGTCGCGAAATGCAATTAAATCATTAAGGGTGGAACGCAGTAATGTAATAACGTTCATTCAGTATACGGGTTGCTTCCAAAATTATCTGCTTTGGCTAATTTACAGTTTTAAATTAATTCAGTTTGGAAAGTAGCATTTATATGTACTCAGCAAGGAATGCGTTTCCTATGCACACTCTCTCAGGTTTGACTTATTAAGATTGTGATATTTAAATATGTGATATGATAGTAATTATGTGATATAGTATTGCTATTGTTCGTTAATGCCAGTTGAAACAATTTTTTGGCTTAGCCTAATTGTTTCGCCATGTATCCCATTATTTCAGGCTTAACCTGTATATTTTTATTTGAATTATAAATCCTTTTGCATTTCAAATTCTTCAATTTTCCAAACCAACGCATTTTGTGCCTGTATCAAGTTCTTTTCGTTTGCACGATGCCCTCTCGACCTCCGCTATCTCTTATCAGCGTGCGAGCCTTCCTCGAGGAAACGAATTTTCGTCCGAGGCACTTATTCTTTTCGCCTCGGGCGGCGCATTTCGCGCGGCCGAGATTTTATGTTAATTATGTCAAAGTACGTGAGCTCAACCAATTTTAATAAGCAGTGTGTTTCCTAAGGGCTGATTATGATCAGGTACGATTGCGCTTTTCTGTTTTGTTATTCGCATGGTAATTATACTTTTCTTAGCTCTTAATTAGCAATTTCAACCACGAGTTTATCTCGGAGGCCAAGCCTTATCGCATTTTCGACACTTGCTGGCGTTCTTCGTTTTTGGCTGCAAGGTGTGGATGCTGCCGCTGTAATCACCGGGCATCCACGGCAACTTCGTCCATAATATGCAGTTCACGACCACCTTATGTTGAAGGGTGTAGCTACCCCCAGCCGGCGTTCGCCTGTTAGCCGTTTTTGCACGTTGGAGAAGCGAGGTTAGTTTGTGCTATCCGGGATTTTTCATGTTTTTAATACCTGGATTTTACATTTATTTGGAATTTAAATGCATACGTTTCGCAATTATTAACATGTAATGTAACATTCAATTTCATACATACTCTTATTTTAATATTTAAATTTTAATGCATATATTTAATTATGCTCAGTTTTTAAAGTTGCTATTTTGATGTATTTCGACCCTCTGTAAAAGGTACAGTCACGCTTTTTTATCTTCAATAGCCTAACAGAAGGTTTTATTAAATGACTGTGATAAGCTTATCCCACGAATGTTTTTTGGTAAAGATATTAAAATAACCCGAAAGGAGTTCTTGATTTTATGCGTGTCGCAACCTTCAGTTCACGTACACAATGTTGTTATAAAATTATTTGCATTTTAACTATTCTGATAATTTGTTACTGACTCTTCAAAACTTTTTATTAATTATTAATTAAACGCTAGTCACTTGCTAATTATTTTCTCTTATTATTCGAAATCTTTTGATTTCTGGCGCCCATTTCCATTTCCTTTTCCCTTTTTTGAAGACATTCCAGGGTATGTAGCTGATGATTTGAACATACGATCTAAGGCCGCCGATATTTGAGCTAGTTCGGCCATCGCGGTGAGTAAAGAAAGAATTTTCAGAGCTGCCGTGGTGTATAAACGGTAGAGGAGTTGATCTGCGATTTTTACTACCATTGCTTAATTTTATTAATTAATCGCAGGTCGGCTTCTTTATTGTTTCACAGTAATTACAAATCGATTTTATTCCCCCCTGTTGTTGATCAATTACCTATTGGAAACATTATATTATTTTTCGAACTGTGGGTTTTTCATTGCTTATATTGTGTTGTTACCTTTGAGCAATTTAATGGTACGTTCGCTCAAATGAACCAGGGAACATGGGCCTGAACCATTTGGCGCCCCTATAATTTCGATCTTTTAGTTTTGAAGGTAAGTTACCTACGCTCTTCCACTGAGTTAGTACGAGTGCATGATTCGATTCAATATCAACAATTATTAATGTAACAACATTCCTGCATCTTCATTAGATAACTAATTCTTAAGTTTCTGATATCCATTTTTTCAATTAAAACGCTTCGTAGGGCTTGTCAATTTTTCCCTCCTGCCTTGAATTCTTATAATTTTCTTAATGGTAAGTACTCCGTATTTTGTGGCGTTTGAAAGCTCTACATAAAGCTGTTGCTTGGTCATTTTTGAGTTTTTTCTTGATAAATATTCATATACAATTGAAATTAATCATGTTGATTGTGATTTTAGTTTTTAAGACCACATAACAACGATATCGACAAAAACTGACAGTTGAACATGTCGCTGCTACTTAATAATCACAAAACTTTGTAAAAGCCACCCAAACAAAATAAAAATATTAGATTTAGTTCGCACATTTGGATCTCGTCAGCTATAATACCAATATTAACTAATAATGAAGTTGTTTGTGTGCGGTTGTCATGGTCCGCATAAGCAACTTTTTCACTTTTGAATTTTTTACACAACAATTAAGGGAAGTTCAATTTTGAATTTTATTTAATTGAAAAGTACAAAACTATTTATTTAATTATTTATTTATTATTTAATCCCACTAATATAAATGCGATATATAATAAAAGTGTATTGAGTTAAAAAGGATTTTTATAGAAACAATGTCTGAATTAGAATTGGAACCTCCTTTAACTCCATCTGAGCGAAGGGAAATTCTTGAGCTATTGCCAACGAATTCAAAAGATTCATACGAAATAGAATCTGGAACATTTACTAGTTGGTGCTCCAAAAAGAAAGTGAGAAAATATCGTAATTAATTACTTTGAAATCTTATCCAAGAGCTATAGAAGCTCAACTTTATGGAAAACATATTCCATGCTAAAATCAATACTAAATATTAGACAACATATTGATATTTCCAAGTTTATGAAGCTGCAATCATTTTTGAAAAAGACTTCAAAAGGCTATGTGCCCAAAGAGTTGAACATTCTCGAACTTGACGAAATAATAAGATATATCAATCAAGCACCAAATACTGTTATCTTGCTTTAAAAACATGTTAATTTTATGTATTTTTAATCAGAAACTGTATCTTACATTATTATCATTTTTTAATTTTTAGGTCATTGATAATGGGTTATTCTGGTGTATGCAAGCGGGATGAGGATACTAAGATGTTAATAAATGACATCGAATACAAGATTGATTCACCAACTGCGGCAGAACATTCGTCAGTTTCTGTAAATCGTCATAAGGATGCCAAATCAAAAGTGGTGAAAGATATTGAGTGGAAAAATGTGGAAGGAACCAGGAGGAAAGAAAAACCCAGGCGAAGATGGTAGAAAGCAGTATAACGAGATCTACATGATAAGAGAATAATAGATCCAAAGGAAAAATTTAAGGAGAGAAAAGAATGGAAAAAAACTGAAAAATCAAGGTGCCTAAAGGCCTGTGAACGCGTGATTTATATATACAATGTGTTCAAAAAGAAATTATATAAGGGTTGGTCATGGAAAATAGAAGTAATGTTAACAGCAAGCTTTAGAATTCATTAACTGTCATCACTGTTGTTTTTTTTATTTACACATTATAGTGCCGTAACTGCCGTGGTCGATATTAATCTTTAGTTATGTGTTAATTGTTCAATAAATACATTTTAAAAGAATTTGTTTGTGGAGCTTTTGCATTGTCTAAACTAAGTAACTTTGCATTTTCCGTACATATACTTATATTTATATTTTAAAGTCCCCTCCAATTTCTCCTATTACAATCCCGCATGAACTTTTAGTGCAAACAGCTGACACTAACATTCTAACCCTGCTGGTGGCCGTCTACCATTCTACCACTGTCCACCGGCA
Source organism: Agriotes lineatus (assembly GCA_940337035.1). Lineage (NCBI taxonomy): Eukaryota > Metazoa > Arthropoda > Insecta > Coleoptera > Elateridae > Agriotes > Agriotes lineatus. Next base: position 150,580,386 of record OW679200.1, read on the forward strand.
AGTGGAGCGCGGCAATGACCATATGCTCCACGAAATATTATTCGTGTAAGAGACAAATACAATCCGACATTCTGTTAGTATCACACTATTTAATATTTACTTGCCAATTTACAATTTCACAAAGAGCCAGAATCAAACAAAATTCCACATTTTCCTTCGTTAAAAATTGAGAAAATAAGGCAAAGAATCCCCCTACCTTCTTCACCTCACAACCGCATCCTGAATGCTCTTAAAAAATACAATCGACCAGCAGAAAGTCTCCAAACAGCGAATTTCACATAAATATTGATGATAAGGTTCTTCTGATAAGGATAACGTTTTCCCCATTTTGCAACCCAGAAATTCACCCGGGGCGCAAAAGTCTTAAAAACCCACAAATTTATTCAGAAAAACACAATTCTAAATTTTTTTCTTTCCCCCTGTTTATGCGAACATCCAATTTGCTACAAACGCACTTCATCTTTACACCCCTGCAACTTCGTCCCATGCAATGCAGACCTCAAAAAACAACCAGTACGTGAACGTTGGTTCATCCTCTTTCTAACTAGTCCCAAATCACATTTGGATCTTTTAAGAAGTATACGATGTACAGCACCGAACGCTTTCGTGTCCAAAGAATCGCTTTAACCCCCGTATTTTCGCCCCCTCTAGTCTTACATCTTCACAACCTCTTCAGAAAGTTCGCCCTTGACGAGATCTTCAAAATGACACTAACAACGTTCACATGCAATACGTACAACTTGCAAAAATTTGCGAAAACTGCTCACCTTCCAAGCGTCATACAAATCGTTACTGGAGACCCGTATTAACGTCACACTTCCAATTCTTTAAACATTTTCAATGTTGAAATAAAAAAGAACATTCTACTCCAATTCATGAGTTTTTACTACTTGGCACTTTCGGTGATTCTCATGCTACATCCACTACAACTACAGAATACAAGAGTTACTATTGACGATAGAGAGTGGTCTAGCTTGCGAAATTAAGCCGAAGTGAATCGGTTCCAATTATTTCTGTAACTTATTATTCGATTTTTGTTCGTCAATTCAGTATCCCCTTGACAAGATCAATAAACAATGTCAAATAGAGATTCAATTGCTATATAAAAATATCAGCGATAGCAAATTAAAGCCGTACTAATTCGTGCGAACACGGTGTTCTGGATTAGCGAGCCTGCCGGCTCCGGCAGGCACGCTGATCTAGAAGTCCGTGCGTGCGAAAGATGTTGCTGACAAGTTAGCTATTGATCATGCTGATAAATAAATGTTAAATGGAATTCAAGAATGAGTTAAAAAATTAAACCACTCTATGACAGCTTCAATGACTTAGAAAACGAGATCGAGTTATTATTAGCAATAAAAGGGCATCCAGATAAGTTTAATGAAAATGATGAAAAGATTGTAGTCGTGAGGCAGAACGTTTTAGTTTTGAAACTTCGTATTGCAAGCTACTTGCAGAATTAAAAGAGCTTTATAAGACAGAAAACAATAATAGCGATGGTTCTTTTGTAGGGAGTAGCTATAATAATCCAACTATCAATAACAGCAATTCTATCATTAACAATGATCCTCACCAGCTAGTCGAATTACCACACAGATCGTTACCAAAGTTTAGCGTTAATAAATGAAAGTCCTTATCTGTCTGAAATACAGTAATTCTTCTATTTACGCTCCTGTTTAGAAAGGGATCCCTTGTAATTATTGAGTGTATGCAGAGGTCTTCCAAAAATCAGGATAATGCATGGTAAAGACTTACGGAGCGATTTGAGAAAAACTCTTTGATTTTATTTACAGCCACGCTTGAACTATTCTTGTTTACCCAAAGAGTCTCATACCGATTTACGCAATTTGTCCGACACTTTTCCAAACCATCATATAAACTAGAACACATACACGAGCATTAAGTTTGAAGTATCTTGTTCGGCTTTGTGTAATTGTCAAATCTAATCTTCTTTTGTTTCATTGTTCAATGTCAGGACGCTATTTCGTTTTAAATGTTTTTTTTAGTTTGTTAATACTTATCTGCAATTCAAGTAAAAAAACTTGTTTGAAATTTTTGATCGACCGCCATTATTTGAAAAAATAAAATATATACTCTATTCACTATGGTCCCGGATTGTCAAATATGACGTTTTATGGTAGCACCAAGAAGACTATACTAAGGAGATGCAACTTCATATGACGGCTGTATATAAAAGCGGCCCTTATGTCGGGGATAGCCGTCGCGGCGCTGTCGACAGCGTGTACTGCCGTTCGAGAGTTGGAAGCGAGCTAAATTAACCTGTAATCGCGGTTAAAAGTCAGTTTACGGTTGTTAATCCAATGGAGTGTATTTCAAGTGTGTTATTAATTGTTAAAACATGGTCCGAATTTCCAGTTACACTCAGCAAATGTTTGACATTGACAGTTCACGAGTTTTGTGAATGAATAATTGTACACCACGGCCGCCTTACTTGTCAGCTTTTAGCGGTCCGCTTCGAAACGGGAGTTGCGTGTCCTTAGTATAGTGTTCTTGGGTAGCACTGTTGAATTTCGATCGGTTTTTTTGTTACTAGGTTGGACAATGCAAAACCGTAATTTTGAAAATTTGGGTGTTTGTTACCTGGCAACTTTTATTTATTTTTGCTTAAATCAGTTCGAAATATAACCTATAATTTATAGTTTTGACATTAGTAACTAAATTAATTGTTTCTAGTTACCCATAGCTTGACTTAAAAGTATTAACCATGATATAAAGGGGTGTTTTTAATTGGATTATGACATTGACAATTCGGGACTATAGTGCATAGAGTTTACCTAATAGTAAATGCATGTTTTACAGAGTCGAAAGATAATTTTGAATTTTTTTGTTTTTTTCGATAGTCCTTAAAATAAGGGAGTTATGACGACTTTTCTAAAAACCAAAGAACTCCAATAACTACGAACCGGAGCACCAAATCAAAAATTTTAACTAAGAAAATTTTTTTGTTTTAATGAGCTTTAACTGCTATTTTCTGGTGTAACGACTTAGTATTAACACATTGTGTAGAACAGGTATTAGAGACATGGTACAAGAAATGTGGCTGAATGGAGATAAAGATGCACGCTGTACTCATTACTCCCATCGGATGATCAAGTAATTTTTGCCCAAGACGAAGAGAACATAGTATACACGAAACGAAAGTTACACGAGGAATTCGGAAAATGGGGATTGAAAATAAATTTTGATAAAACTCAATGCATGTGCATTGGTAGTAAAGCAAACGATTTGGCTATAGGAAACGAAATAGTTAAAATAATTACCGAATTTAAATACATAGCCTCCATAATATCTGGTTTCGACAGAGATGTGGAAAGAAAAATAGGAATGGGCCGATGTGTCACAAGAGCACCGGAAAAAATTAATCAAGGAGACAGATACAATTAAAAGTAACCTTCTACTCTAATTTATGGGTTTGTCCTAAAAGGAGAAAAATGCAGTCTAGAAAGAGCTTCCGTGAACAAACAGATAAAGTAACAAATGCATTTAAAGATGTCAAAAATAGCAACGCCCCGCCCCAGGCAAATGAGCTGGGTACAATTTACCTTAATATCGGGCTTTCCTGAATTATCACAAAACTTTTGATACGTGACGAGTAGAGCATTGGGCAGTCAAATATGCATCATATAACGGAAGAATTGACTCTATATTGTAATGGTATACTGCTTACAGCAGTTCTGGTTGCATTGCAAACGTAAGAATAATAAAAAATTATTCAAATAGGCCCCGAATTGGTATTTTATTTATTGGTTAATAGGTCACTGATAAACATGGGTAATTACGTAAAACATGATTAGCAGTAACTGTAATTTAATTAGCAGATGTTAGTATTTGAATGAACCAGTATCGGTAGGGGTGCGTTCAGCTTATTTTTCAAATTTGTGCTCGTTATAATAATAATAATAATAATAATTTTATTCATCCAATCGACCATTTATACAGCATAGGATATGTCAAGATTGTACAGGGTGGGCCAAAGTAGACGCTTTCTTATGGAAACTCATGTTCCTGTCAGAGATAGAAAAATTTTGACCAACGTCTCCCGAGCTCAAATTTTATGAAAAAGTTACTGGTGCAAACAAAATTTTGCTATCGTAAACCGTTAGACCGCTAGGGGGCGTTTTTCAAAATTCGTCGATTTCTTTAAACCCTTCTAGCTTTTTTGTTTTTAGTAATAATTGATTTCTGTAAAAACTTTCTCATAGCAGTTTTTGGTGTAAAATAGGCTGGTGAATTTGGTTTTAATACAGGGTGATTCGTAAATTTGCTGCAACAAAAATTTTCTTATTTCTTATGGAACACCCGGTATATTTATAAATTTTTTTGTAGTCCTTAAAATTCTCTTTTCAAAAATATATAATACTATATGTCTAAAGTTAGCATTTTACGGTATATTTGGCTTTAAGTTAAATAAACTAAAAATATCAAGTAGCCATTGTGTCATAGCGCCGCATGACCATTGTTTTAAACCAACATTAGCAATATTTATGAGTAAAACAAAGTTGGCGCTAACTAAATAAGAAAAAACAAAAAGCATATAGGGTTACAAACATTTAGAACAAATAACAAAATTAATAAAACATATTACCACCCAACGATATGTCCTTTTATAACATATGTTCAAACTGGGCACCGTTCTGATTAATACACAAGCGGCACCGTTGTTTGACAGCATTTGCAGCATTTCTTAGCTCAATGTTAGAAATTGTAGCAAATGCATTTTGCACTGCTTCCTCTTGCAATTCTCTTGATGTAATCGGTTGTCTATATGTCAAATCTTTAATTTTTCCCCAAAAATAGCAGTCTAGGGGTGTCATATGGGGGACTTCACTGGCCAAGCGATTGGTCCTTGGTTCCCTATCCACTCTTCACCAAACTGCACTTTTAAGTAATTAGTTGTAACTCTTCAATTATGAGGCGGTGCACCATCTTGTTGGAAGGTGGAAATTTAAATAGACACGGACAAAAAACCAGATTATGTTCAAATTCAAAAGCTATTTGACTAATTTGACAGCGGCCAACTTTGTTTTCCTCATAAATATTGCTACTGTTGGTTTAAAACAATGGTCATGCGGCGCTATGACACATTGGGCTACTTGATATTTTTAGTTTATTTAACTTAAAGCCAAATACACCGTAACATGCTAAAATTTGGACATATAGTATTCTATATTTTTTGAATAGAGAATTTTAAGGACTACAAAAAAATGTATAAATATACAGGGTGTTCCATAAGAAATAAGAAAATTTTTGTTGCAGCAAATTTACGAATCACCCTGTATTAAAACAAAATGCACCAGCCTATTCTACACCAAAAACTGCTATGAGAAAGTTTTTACAGAAATCAATTATTACTAAAACCAAAAAAGCTAGAAGGGTTTAAAGAAATCGACGAATTTTGAAAAACGCCCCCTAGCGGCCTAACGGTTTACGATAGCAAAATTCTGTTTGCACCAGTAACTTTTTCATAAATTTGAGCTCGGGAGATGTTGGTCAAAATTTTTCTATCTTTGACAGGAACATGAGTTTCCATAAGAAAGCGGTCTACTTTGGCCCACCCTGTACACTTTAAAATTCGATTAAAATAAAACATTAACATACATCACATACAATAAAATATATACATATATCACAGTCAATATAATCATCACAGTTTGTCTTGGAAAAATTCTGCTAAGGAATAGTAACATTTGTTTAATAATAATGTTTTAACATTTTTATAAAATTTTTTATCGTTATCTTCTCTAACTGACTTTGGGATCTTGTTGTACACTTTGATCGCTAGACATTTTGGACTATGTTCATAAATTACACGATTGTGAATAGGGATTTCAAATAAATATTTTCGAGTGTTATATGAATGATTAGAATTTAATAAAGACCAGTTCTTTCCCTCTGATCTAGCATATTTCAGCAATTCAAATATTAAAACAGATGGCAGTGTTAAAATTTTCAATTTCACAAAAAGTGCTTTACAACTAGTACGTTTGCTTACACTTACTATATTTCTAATAGCCCTTTTCTGCAATTTAAAGACACGAACACTTTGGGAGGAGATACCCATGCAATGAGTCCATAGGACATTACTGAATGGAAATAGGCGTAGTAGAAGGAAAGTAACACTGTCGGTCTACTAAGTCTCGTAATTGATACAAACAGTAGCATATAGGAGCTACCCTTCCACATACTGATTCGACGTGATTGTCCCACGAACAATTTTCTTGGATGTGGAGTCCAAGAAATTTTGTCGTATTCATTTGTTTAATTTATCCATGTAAACTTTTAATTAATACACTATTTTGATATTTTAAATTATTGCAATTAAATCTTATAACAAGAGATTTATCATTATTTAGTTTAAGTTTATTAAGTAAGAACCACCGATGAATTTCTTTCATTTGAACATTTGCATTTACAATCGCATCATTAGGATTGCAACCACTAACAAGAAGTGATGTGTCATCAGCAAACATTACGTAGTCATTAAAGGAAAAGTTGTTTACGTAAATAATGTAAAGGAGCGGCCCTAAACCGATCCTTGTGGTACGCCAATCGAGGTTTCTAGTAAAGTGGATTTCGTATTATCAATTTCAACATAATGTGATCTGTTTTCCAGATAACTTTTAAACCAGTTTAATGGTAGGCCGCGAATTCCATATGATTCTAGTTTGAGTAGTAGTAAAGGGTGATAAACGAGATCAAACGCCTTACTAAGGTCAATAAAAATCCCCAAAGACGTTTTACGTTTATCTAGATTTTCATACAAATTATTCAAAAATTTCGTTATTGCACCAACTGTTGATAGTTTCTTACGAATCCAAATTGGTTTTTATTAAACAGTTGATATTTATCGAAAAAACTTATAACTTTGTTGGCAGCATATTTCTCAAATATTTTTGAAAAAGAACTTAGGATGGCTATGGGTCTATAATTCCCTACGTCAGTGGTGCGTCCAGTTTTATGTAATGGTTTAATTTTTGCTATTTTGAGTTTATCTGGAAAACAACCTTCGCTTAGTGAGCAATTTAATATTTCTGTTAGAGGAATTGCTATTTGTGGTATACATTTTTTTAATAAATTAGAGCTAATATTATCCCACCCTGCTGAATTTGAATATTTCTTGCACAGTTGCTGGTTCAAAATAGAATGAATTGAAAACGTTTATTTTATTCAGTGAGGTGAAAACAGTGGTATTGTTTGTTATTTGACTGTCCACAAGTGTATTGGGAAAAGTATTATAATATTTATTGAAATGATTAGCTATAAGATTAGGTTTCGTCGTCAATTCACCGTTTATATCTAAATTCACTTTTTGTTGATTTATTTGTATTTAAATTTATAATACTCCAAGCTGCTTTTGACTTATTGTGAGAATTTGCAATGATTGAATTATTATACATTTTTTTTCGCTTTTCTTAATAATTGTTTGTAAATGCATTTATATTTTTTGTAAAACAATTTAATTTGATCATTTCCAGATAATGTTAATAAATATAAATCTTTTAATCTTTGCGATGAAATTTTTAAACCCCTTGTCATCCAGTTAGGCAAATGCATTTAATTTATGATGACTGACAGGTTAATTTTGTACCGCTAAGACATTAACAGTGATTTTGCTTAAGTACAGAGATGTTTCGAAGCGTTAAAAAATTTGGTGTGATACACGCGCACAACTTCCTTTTACAAAGATCATATAATTAGCCAAAAATGTGATTTTAAATTTTTAAGCATTTGTCAAAAATGTTCAAAAAATTACAAATTCTACAAAAACGGTACAAAATAGAGCGTTAGTTGAAGAGACAAATTTTCTCTAGAATTTTAAGCTGAATTCAAAAATGTAATAATATACCTGGTGTTCTATTTAAAATAGGAGATAATAAAAAAATAGAAAGAAAACAAAAGAAACCCGTTTTAGAAGTATTCAACCGGAAAATAATCTATCTCACATCAATACACGTTAAAAATGTAATAAAAATCGTTAGAGCTGTTTTTGAAAAAATCTGAAAAATCACAAAAGTAAACACCTACTTCCGGTTATGTGATTTCATTCAAAACCTTGCTGTCGCATCTACATAGTACACAAAACTTATATATTAAGTTTCAACGCCATACCTCTTTTCTTTTTTGAGATATTCTGTTCACAGACAGACAGACACACAGACAGAGAGACAGACCAATGAAAAAAAATATGTTTTTTGGGATAAGGGAACTCTAAAACGTGAACATCTGTTAAAAACTCGAATTCGAATTTTTGGGGTGAATCCAATACTTCGTTTATTGTAAAAGAAAGTAAAAAGTTTTATGTAGCGGTTCTGTATTCATATCATGATGCCAGCCATCAGTAACTCAGCTAAATGGTTAACAAAGCAGTGTAAGGAAGCAAAGGAGTTCAAAGAGTGCTACAGTGCTAAATAACTTATGACCCAGTATTTATAAACTAATAGTGCATAAAAGCAATCAAAGTACGGTTAAAGTGTGTTCCTAAATGACATACGATGTTCAAAAACAATTTAGTATTTAAGAAAAAACATTGTAAAAACTTACTTGAAACTTAACTTGTTGCTATGATACCTAGACGTTCTTTGATTATTGTTTATTAGGGAAGCTAATCCAGAAGCTGTTGATTATATTGGCTCCCCAGTTTTAATTGATTTTGAACATTAAAAGTCATTATTTGTGCCAGTTGTTGGTTTTTATTTAATCGTCAGAGTACATAGTCCATGTGTGCTTGATTGCATAAAGTTATAAAGTGCAATACCAGAGAAAATTGATCCTGAAGCTTCGCCCATTTGTGTTCGACTTGAGAGCTATATTTCGGCAAGTTTTGAGGCTGCGGAAAGCAGATAACAGTGTGCAGCATGTAGAGAGGTCCTTGCTTCTGGCATATAAGAAGACAGCAGCGGCGGAAATCACTCCAGAAAAAACATTACGAGCTTAGCGTCTCTTGGAAACGTGATCCAGGTACGAGGTCCGCCTTTGAAGGCCGATACAAAAAGGCAGGGAGCTCAGAGAGGTTCACAGCAACGTGAAGCACCTGGGCAAGCATCGTTCATGGTCCAGAGATAGGCAGCAGCCGCATGAAAAGTTCCAGAAGGAAATTACTAGGTTGGCGTCACCAAATTGTGCAGAATTCGGAAAAGCATTTAGCCATCAATTTAAACATTTTCCAGGTAGCGTCCCCTGTGACGTCAAAATAAAACAAATACAGGTTATCCCAAACACTTAGTTCGTTAAATTGCATTTTTTTGATTATCTGAGGTGGATTTATTAATTGTTGGTCGATTTGCGATCAAATTACGCTGAATTTTTGTGTGTCTGAACACCTCTGTGTGCATTCAATTTTAGAGGTTATCTGTCACTCATTTAAAAGTGAGCATTTGCTATACTAGAGTAAAAGTTATACAGTGTTATAACCTAACCCTTTGATTTGAATTTTCAAATGCTAGCCGGCGCATTGATTATTGCACTGAATAAAACAAAGCATAATTGTGGTAATATTTATTTTATTTATTTCAATTTACAAAGTGAGGTAATATTATCGTAACAATATACATCCATACCCTTACTCCACAATATATAAACTCGCCACGTCAACTATAAAACGCCATGACACACACAAATACAATTAGAATAAATAGAGGAACCCCCAAGGTAACACGATTAACCCTACATAATTTATAACAGCCCTAGAGAACATACTTTACTACGGAAAATGATCAAATTGAAACACTGGATCAAAGAAGTTGATGTTAGGATAAACCTGATAAAAACAGGAGTAATGACAAATACAACAGACAATAGAGAAATTAGTATGGGAGAAAATCAAACAACAGAAATACAACGTAGATTTAGAATAGCTTGGTTGGGTTTTGGAAAAGTTACTACTCCTAAAGTATGCTTTATTTCCAATTTATTTCTCAAATGTCTCAAATTTTCAGATATTTTCCATTATCGTTAGGATCTGGATTAGAGCGCCACTTTTTCGTTGATGTTTATTGGGTTGCCTACTCTCATTTTGCATTTATGTCTGCCTAGAGCAATTTTACTGGTTTTTGGAGGGATTGTCTGTATAGAGAGAGCGATCTGTAGCCATCTTGGACAGATTGATAGATTGCTTCTGGTAATTGTGTCAATTTTTTGGAAGGCTCACTGTATATGGGTTTGAAATCCTTCAATATTTTGGAAAGTTTCACTCAGCATTATTGTGTTGTATATGCAGTCGCTGAAATTCATCTGTTTATGCTAGTATTCAAAAGTATAGTATGATAAAAAATTGCTTTCATCTAGTATGGCTCTGGAATAGTTCCTAATTTAGGAGTGTAACTATAATTCACTGAAAAATCAACGGTCAAGTTTCAATTCCATACCTTATTTCAAAAATAAGATTCACCTCTGGCCGCTCTCCAACCTCCCGTAGGTTCATCTGCTTTCGCCTTTGCACATTGCTTGACGCTTTGGTGGTGTTTTAGGCCTCTTACTGTCCCGTTCAGATTTGCCCATTTTGAGCTTTGTTGCCGCCACGTAAACCACTTTAAGAGGTTTGTAAGCGGGCTTGGATGCTCTATTAAACTACCCTAGCACGTACCTTCGTCTGAAGTATTCGAGGCTCCTGGTCAACCGTAGAATCCCGCAGAATTTAACCATCCAGCTTGGAAAGTTTATCCACGGCTCCTGTGACTTCTGCATGGTCGTCATCTAGGCTTGGCCATTGTTACGGTGAAAATTTTCCAGCTTTACAGTGATGCATTTTGGTTGCAGTCCTTTTGCCTGGTCAGTTTAAATTTCAAAATTAAATTTGATATCTCGCGCGCCAAGCTCCGGCTGTCTTCGGGCGTTATCTTTGACCAGAATTGTGGAATTCTCGAAGCGATGGCATTTTAAGTTTTCACGCTAGCAGGTGGTGATCGATTAATATTACAGCCAGTATTTACGGTTGTCAATTTTTGGATTTGTGAATCGATGCCGCAATTAAGATCTATATGATTTATACTAAATAGATTTTACCCGTATGGGGATCTTTGGCGTGAAAATACAGCGCGATAACACCAAGGTATGAACTGTTTTATTGTGACCTCTTTTACATTACTGCATTTAATGCGATGTTTTCCAATTCTTATTCCTTTCGTATTTTGTAGCGCTTTTAGTAAGGGGCTCCATACGCCCTAATAATCTTCTCTAACCGCAATATTCGAGGAAGTACAAACTGATTAGTTGTGAGAGGAAACAAAAACTTCATACAGCTGTTAGGAACCTTGTAACCACATGGCAAATCAGTTCCTTGTTCCTGTTAAATCTCACTGTTGCACCCTTAAGAAGGAAGTTGTTGGAAATCCGTGCAATACAGGGCAATGCAGTTCTTCGTCCCATAACATTCCATCGATGCAGAATTGTTAATGGTGCTATTGGACTGAATGCTGATGTTCTGCGATATTAAGGTCGTGCACTCAATTTATAATATGCTTATTTATGAATCTCCTAAATCTCATTTTATTTGAGGAAGAATAAATCCTCAACGGAAAGTTTTCTACTGCCTTAATTAAAAGCAGGAGACTTTGCCTGCAGGTAGCTTCACGTATCGAATCGTGTTTGAATTGCTTTGCCGATTCGTGTTCTTCAGCAGAAAGCTTTCTCGCCCTCGTGCAATCTTGCACCGGTTATTGTTGTGTGCCCCGATGTCACTTATTTAAATTAATTGCACATTTTACGGTATTGACATCACTCGAAGTACGCCGTTTAATGAAACAGAATTTAATTTGCACTAAAGTTAACAATGTGTTTCTTTTATTAGAAAATATACGTACCATTTTATTAGAACTGTGATCGGGCTAGAAAACAAGATCTTGTGTTCTTTAGTTAGAGAGACGTCGTATTGTTGCATGCTACTGGTAATACACCATACATAAGTGTTATTCCCCTTATCACAGTGCGATCGTGCACCTGACGTTCTCTGGCTTCCCTGCCCTAGGTGTTATTTAATACTATTTTTCCAAATGTGTTGTTAATGCCAAATATAATTTTGAAACTAGATTAATTTGAAAATTCATAGTTTTATGTATTTTGAAATTATAAGTGAACTTAGTCACAGAAGGGCATACATTTCACACAAAAAGAAATATCTAACGAATGGTTGTTTAATTTAAATTCTAGTTTTGCGAGAACACTTGGTTCTTTTTTTTATTAAACCTTTGGCATATCTCGTCGTATTTATACTTATATGGCTTCGTATTTTGGAATATTGCCCGTTTAGTAAGTTTTGCCGATAACTTGTGTACTTGAACGTTGGGTTACTTATTATTACATTGTATATAATAATTTGGGCTTATTGTATTTTGATGCTTCTACAAATATAGTTGTACTATTTTCTTGAATTCTAATAGAGCCTTGGTACTTAAGCTTATGTCTATTTGGTTTTTAATGGTTTTACCTTTCTTTTGGTATCACGATTCTTCCGACGCACAAATCTACGTTATTGCCTTTCTAATTTGGGGCATACTGGGAAAAAGTGTCGACGTAATAGGCAGTCAGCAACAAATTAGTGGCGCTCATTTTCGATCTTGGCATTCGAGCGAGGACTGTACACGGCACCTCCACTGACCCTAGCCTGGGTAACCGCCTACGACACTGTATCCTGAAGAATCGGAGGGCAACGCTAACAAATGGTTGCGTTCATCACCTGGCAAGCCCAGCCGTTCATTTTAAGCTGACAAGTTTGGCGCCCAACGTGGGGCCCTTTATTCTCTGTGGTTACAGCTATATTTGTCAAGCATTTTTCCCCCTCTTATATGGTTGCAACTATATTTTCCGTTTGGTTTCGGCTAGTAATCTTTTTAGATTTTTAAAATATTGTTAGCTATTTAGGACCTTCCTTGTGTGGGTAATTGATTCCCCACATACGCTATTTTGATTTCGTCGTTTCATATGTATTGGCATTATTGTATGCGTATATTGTTGTAATACTTGGCCTACGTTATAGGTTCATTTGGTAGATATTGGTATATTTTATTTGCTTATTTTCTTTATATAATATTACTACGTAGGCGTCCATTTGCAAAATTGTTACGCTCATCATGGATCCTAATCGACTTTTAGGGGATGAACTCTCGTATGAATTAGCCGTTCGAGGAGTCGCTATTGGAAATACGGTCGCGGAGAAACGTACCCTGTTTAGAAATTGTCTACGGGCCGAGCGATCAGCGAATCCACCTTCGTACCCAGAAATACATTTAGATGCAATTAATGAATTAGACATTTGCGGGAGGAAGTTAGTAGAGTTGGCGTCTTCTGTTCAATGTTTTGATCCTAGTAACGCCAAATATGAAACATTACGACTGCGTTCTCGATTGTTACACCTTCACGGACGACTATCTCGGATAAGCACGCACGATTCAGAACAGCAACAGTCACAATTGAACCGATTAGTTTCTGATTGCAACGAGTTGTTTGTTGCGCTTGAAGCAGCTGCTCGAGAGTATGACTCTGAGCTGATGGATGCGCCTGATATAGAGGCACATCGTTCTTTAATTGATGCACCAATTCCCTTGCTGCCATCGGTTAGTCATTTAGATGTTCATCCGACAACTCAACAACCCTTAATTGATATTGAACCTACTATTACATATAATGATTTTGCGAGGACTACCTCTGCTCCAAACGAGCAATATCAGCATTTTTCGTCACATGTACATCATAACCTTGATGATGAACCACCGGCATTTTCTCAGAGGCTTCGTGCCGTTACGTTATGCGAACCTGATGCATATCAACCGGTAGATCATCATGCTGCACCAGATAATTCTTCCATGTCGCGTCGTCGACCTAGTGATCGATTCGAGTTTAGACCAATGCCGCAACCATCTGCACATGAGCGGGTTCCCATGTTTAATCAAAGTGTGCGTCAGCCACCTACGCGCAGTTTTACCTATCCTCAAGTACATAAATGGGGCATCACCTACGACGGAAAGTCAGGGTTGTCAAACTTTTTGCAACGTGTGGAGGAACTGCGCATTGCACGCGGTGTCTCAAAAGATCAGTTGTTTATGGCTTCAGTCGAACTGTTCCGCGATCAAGCTCTTACATGGTATCGCGCCAATAGTAAAAATGTACATGGTTGGGATGAGTTAGTAAAACAGTTACAAACTGCATTTTTACCGTGTGATTATGAGTCGGACCTATGGGAGGAAATTCGTTGTAGGACTCAGGGTGCTGATGAGAAGGTCGTAGTTTTTATAGCTGCAATGGAGGGTCTATTTAGTCGTCTTCCTTATCTTCCAAGCGAAGTGACGCGACTAACCATAATACGTCGTAATTTGCTGCCTTACTTACAGACGCAGTTAGCCTTACAGAGCGTATTCACACTAAGCGAACTAACGCGAGTTTGTCAACTTGCGGAAGACACTCACATACGAGCCACGCGTTTCCGTCCGCCACCAACTAACGTAAACAATATCTTGGAACCTGACTTGGCGTATCAGACACCGCGCTCCCCTTATCGCGTGTCGGCCATGGACAAACCAGTTGCGTCTCCACCAATAGTAGAACCTGTAGCAGCCGTTACTGAATTTACGTCTACCGCGACGCCCCGTAGAGTTACGTGCTATAATTGCAACCAGCCAGGTCACACATACAGGAATTGTATCAAACCTCAGGTGAAACGATGCTTTCGATGTGGTCTCGCAGATTATACAACTCTTACTTGTCCTCAGTGTTCGGGAAACGAACGAAGGAACCATTAACTAGCCGATTAATGCGTTCTACTCTTTCTACGGCTAATATCCTGTCCACGCACTCAGAACCTCTGTCAGTTACAGAAAAAGCACAGCTCGATTTTATACTTTCCAGCGCTGAAGGCGATGAACGTCCTTACCTTCCAATATCTATCTACGGCATTTGTATGTTGGGACTTTTAGACTCGGGAGCGTCTAGAACTATTGTGGGTGAACAGGGTTGGAAAATTTTGAAACCTCTCTGTAAATTGAATACTTCGCGAGTGACTACTTGTACGGTTGCTAATGGCCAAGAATGCAAGGTTTTAGGGACGATTTCTGTTCCGATTCGTCTTAAAGACCAAGTTCGACTTTTTGAGATTCTGGTAATGCCCACTTTATCACACACATTAATTTTGGGGGCTGATTTTTGGAAGGGCATGGGAGTCATCCCTAATTTACGACGAGGTGAATGGAAATTTGCTACTTCACCCGATAACGTCTTTATAGACGCAATACGCTCTGCTGGCGATCTTAGTGACGCCCAGCGCAATGAACTAGAGAATCTCATTAAGTCAGCCTTTCCTGCTTCTTCATCTGGTAAGCTCGGCTGCACTAGCTTGGTCGAACATGTTACAACTACCACCTCTCCACCTATTAAACAGAGGTATTATCCCCTCTCACCAGCTCTTCAAGCTCAAGTAGATGAGGAACTTAAGAAAATGCTCGCCGATGACATCATAGAGCCTTCTAACTCACCGTGGGCTTCTCCTATAGTTATGATACGCAAGAAAGATCACTCGTACCGATTTTGCGTAGACTACCGCCGATTGAATGAGGTCAGTGATCGAGATGCTTATCCTATCCCTTATGTTTCTAACACTCTAGATAAGCTTCGAGACGCTAGTTATCTAACTACATTAGACGTCAAATCAGCGTATTGGCAAATTAAAATGGCCGATGCTTCTCGCCCTTTGACGGCTTTTACAATACCTAATCGCGGATTATACCAATTTAAAAGGATGCCGTTTGGGTTGCATACGGCCCCGGCGACTTGGCAACGGCTGATCGACCGAGTGATAGGTGTTGATTTGGAACCACATGTATTTTCGTACTTGGATGACATAATCATCTGCACGTCTACGTTTGAACAGCATATTCGTGTGCTCAGAGAAGTTCTTAAACGATTAACTAATGCGGGACTCACCCTAAGCAAGGACAAGTGCCACTTTTGCAAACCTGAGTTAAAATATTTAGGGTATGTAGTTAACTCCCGCGGGCTTTTGGTTGACCCAGAAAAAGTTGAAGCTATTATTCGTATCCCCATTCCGACAACTGTAGCGGAAGTAAGAAGGGTCCTTGGAATGGCATCATGGTATAGACGATTTGTACCGAACTTTTCCACCGTCGTTGCGCCATTAACAGAACTTTTGCGTAAGAATAAGAAATTCGTCTGGAATCATGCTTGCGAGCAAGCTTTCAACACCATCAAGAATAATCTGATATCCGCTCCGGTGCTTACCTGTCCCGATTTCAGTCTTCCCTTTTCAGTTCAAACTGATGCTTCTGGTTTTGGACTTGGCGCGGTATTAACTCAAAAACACCCTGATGGCGAACGAGTTATATGTTACATTAGCCGCTCTTTGACTCCTCAAGAACGAAACTATAGTACCACTGAGCGCGAATGTCTCGCAGTCTTGTTCGCAATCGAAAAGCTACGACCGTATCTGGAGGGCACTACGTTCGAAGTCATTACCGATCACTACAGTCTCAAGTGGCTTCAAACCATAAAGTCACCATCAGGCCGAATAGCTAGATGGTTACTACGTTTACAAGCTTTCGATTTTACTGTCGTGCACCGACCTGGAGCTGAAAATATCTTACCCGACGCTCTATCTCGATCGGTTCCTGTGATAGATGTTATTAAAGCTGAACCTGCAGTCTCCACTGACAAATGGTTTACTGGTATGTTGTCCAGTGTTCGAAATAAACCGCACAAATTTCCCCAATGGCGTATCGTGGGTTCGAAGCTATACAAACATATGCCGTTGTCTCATCCTGATTTAACATCTGTACGCGATAGTTGGAAGCAAGTGGTTCCCAAGGATCAGCGAGCCGATGTGTTAAGGGAAAACCACGACGAACCAACTTCAGGACATCTTGGGGTTTTTAAGA
Organism: Agriotes lineatus; assembly: GCA_940337035.1. Classification (NCBI taxonomy): domain Eukaryota; kingdom Metazoa; phylum Arthropoda; class Insecta; order Coleoptera; family Elateridae; genus Agriotes; species Agriotes lineatus. The sequence goes on from OW679200.1 coordinate 150,597,281, forward strand.
CGGTGAACCGCATTGCCCAGAAATTTTATTGGCCTAAAATGCGCTCGGATGTGGCTACTTATATTCGCCACTGCAAGGTATGTCTGGCTACCAAACCTGAACAAAAGGCCCCGATTGGTTTGATGGGTGGTCATTCGAAAATTGACAGACCCTGGCAAGTTATCTGCACAGATATTATGGGACCCTTGCCTAGATCTACGCAAGGCTACAAGTACATATTGGTGGTCACAGATCTTTTCAGCAGGTTTTCATTAATGTTTCCTATGCGCAATGCTACTGCGTCGCGAGTGGCTAAACACATCGAGGATGACGTCTTTCTTTTATTTGGAGTTCCAGAGAGGATCGTCTGCGATAATGGTGTGCAGTTTCGCAGCCGGCAATTTCAACGGCTCACTAGCACATATAATTCCAGAATTTCATATACAGCATATTATCATCCTCAAGCGAATCCTACTGAGAGGGTAAATCGAGTAGTGAAGACCATGCTGACGGCCTATGTCTCGAAAAATCACCAGAGCTGGGACAAGTACTTAGCGAAGGTTGCGTGCGCCTTGCGTACCGCAAAACATGAAGCAACTGGCCATACGCCTTACTTTATCAATTTTGGCACCGAAATGGTCGTGAAACCAACGCAGACTAGACCTCTGAACGAGGAATTGTCCTTCGATCGAGATAAAGATTTGCATCTACGTGCGCAGGCATTTGAGAAGTTGTTTGATGAAATTAAAACTCGTCTACAACACGCATATGAGTTGTCCAAGAAACAGTATAATCTTCGGAAACGTCCTACTTCCTTTCAAATCGGTGATATTGTATGGCGTCGGAACTTTGTCCTCTCGGACGCCGCTAATAAATTTACGGCCAAGCTTGCTCCCAAATTTGTAGGTCCTTTCGAGATACACAAAAAATTATCTGCCTATGTGTATCAACTTAAAGATCCAGATGGCAAGGTGATCCAAGGTTCCTGGCATGCCAAAGACCTCAAGGTGGCCCCTGTCAGAAATGCGTAGTGGCTATTATAGTAGGAAGCAATACCGTTCTTCTACCTGTTCTTGTATTGCTGCCATCTTCTTGTTAGTTTTTTTTTGTTTAGTAGGCTTTGTTCCCCAGTCCTACTTTGACACGGCTGGTTCAACTTAGGATAAGTAACTCATTGAAGGGAGTATGGTTTGGTGTTGTTGGATCTTTTTGCCACTTGGCTCACCTTCGTGGCGCCTCTCTAGCCTCTTCATAGGAGTCTATTCGTTTTCTTTTTTTTTAACCTCTCTCCGTTGGAGAGGTCTACAATGTAGTGGGGGGGGATTGTTACGGTGAAAATTTTCCAGCTTTACAGTGATGCATTTTGGTTGCAGTCCTTTTGCCTGGTCAGTTTAAATTTCAAAATTAAATTTGATATCTCGCGCGCCAAGCTCCGGCTGTCTTCGGGCGTTATCTTTGACCAGAATTGTGGAATTCTCGAAGCGATGGCATTTTAAGTTTTCACGCTAGCAGGTGGTGATCGATTAATATTACAGCCAGTATTTACGGTTGTCAATTTTTGGATTTGTGAATCGATGCCGCAATTAAGATCTATATGATTTATACTAAATAGATTTTACCCGTATGGGGATCTTTGGCGTGAAAATACAGCGCGATAACACCAAGGTATGAACTGTTTTATTGTGACCTCTTTTACATTACTGCATTTAATGCGATGTTTTCCAATTCTTATTCCTTTCGTATTTTGTAGCGCTTTTAGTAAGGGGCTCCATACGCCCTAATAATCTTCTCTAACCGCAATATTCGAGGAAGTACAAACTGATTAGTTGTGAGAGGAAACAAAAACTTGATACAGCTGTTAGGAACCTTGTAACCACATGGCAAATCAGTTCCTTGTTCCTGTTAAATCTCACTGTTGCACCCTTAAGAAGGAAGTTGTTGGAAATCCGTGCACTACAGGGCAATGCAGTTCTTCGTCCCATAACATTCCATCGATGCAGAATTGTTAATGGTGCTATTGGACTGAATGCTGATGTTCTGCGATATTAAGGTCGTGCACTCAATTTATAATATGCTTATTTATGAATCTCCTAAATCTCATTTTATTTGAGGAAGAATAAATCCTCAACGGAAAGTTTTCTACTGCCTTAATTAAAAGCAGGAGACTTTGCCTGCAGGTAGCTTCACGTATCGAATCGTGTTTGAATTGCTTTGCCGATTCGTGTTCTTCAGCAGAAAGCTTTCTCGCCCTCGTGCAATCTTGCACCGGTTATTGTTGTGTGCCCCGATGTCACTTATTTAAATTAATTGCACATTTTACGGTATTGACATCACTCGAAGTACGCCGTTTAATGAAACAGAATTTAATTTGCACTAAAGTTAACAATGTGTTTCTTTTATTAGAAAATATACGTACCATTTTATTAGAACTGTGATCGGGCTAGAAAACAAGATCTTGTGTTCTTTAGTTAGAGAGACGTCGTATTGTTGCATGCTACTGGTAATACACCATACATAAGTGTTATTCCCCTTATCACAGTGCGATCGTGCACCTGACGTTCTCTGGCTTCCCTGCCCTAGGTGTTATTTAATACTATTTTTCCAAATGTGTTGTTAATGCCAAATATAATTTTGAAACTAGATTAATTTGAAAATTCATAGTTTTATGTATTTTGAAATTATAAGTGAACTTAGTCACAGAAGGGCATACATTTCACACAAAAAGAAATATCTAACGAATGGTTGTTTAATTTAAATTCTAGTTTTGCGAGAACACTTGGTTCTTTTTTTTATTAAACCTTTGGCATATCTCGTCGTATTTATACTTATATGGCTTCGTATTTTGGAATATTGCCCGTTTAGTAAGTTTTGCCGATAACTTGTGTACTTGAACGTTGGGTTACTTATTATTACATTGTATATAATAATTTGGGCTTATTGTATTTTGATGCTTCTACAAATATAGTTGTACTATTTTCTTGAATTCTAATAGAGCCTTGGTACTTAAGCTTATGTCTATTTGGTTTTTAATGGTTTTACCTTTCTTTTGGTATCACGATTCTTCCGACGCACAAATCTACGTTATTGCCTTTCTAATTTGGGGCATACTGGGAAAAAGTGTCGACGTAATAGGCAGTCAGCAACAAATTAGTGGCGCTCATTTTCGATCTTGGCATTCGAGCGAGGACTGTACACGGCACCTCCACTGACCCTAGCCTGGGTAACCGCCTACGACACTGTATCCTGAAGAATCGGAGGGCAACGCTAACAAATGGTTGCGTTCATCACCTGGCAAGCCCAGCCGTTCATTTTAAGCTGACACCATATCCAGATACCCCCCTTACCATTACTCTCGTGGTTTAGCGGTTTTGTGGCTTACTAAAATGCCGAATTATAAAATATACCTCGCGTGAATACTTCCTTCTATTGTAAACGGATTTTATTCACGGATCGCCGCTCCGTGACGATTCGTTGAAGATTGTTAAAAGAAAACTGAACATCTGCTTGAGGCAGCACTGTTTGTTACAGGCTAGTATACTTATAAAGCCAGCTTAGTGCTTTTTGGTATTTTTATAATGGACTCTGCGTTTTTGGTCGCAATCAACTCTTGACTTGGCGCTGGATACGTTCAACAACTTTCGTTCGTAATAATGTTATTTGCTAGAGAGTACTGAAGCTTTTATATGTTGCTTGTTAAAGTGTATTTACACGAAGTGTAAAAGAATTCGGACCCATAGGCCTATAGCGTAAGAACTTCGGTCTCAAAAGCAATAGAATCTCAGATGCAAATTTTAGATGCCGTGCCCGCTTTTGTCTTTTTATTAGCGTGTCCTCGTGAAGAGCATTATCAGAAAATCGTACAACTATTTTCTATTTCCTCAGTTTATTCGAATTCCATTTTACGAACAGATCCGTGTAGATATATACACAACTTTACATTTTCGGCGAATAAAGTTTAGATAAAACTGAACAGTCACGACTATTACACCAAAATAATAACTTATATTAAATTACATCATTATAAATACAATAAAATACACAAAATCAGGTTTATACGACTAACAATTTTATTTGAATTTGTGAATGTAACATTCACCATTTTTCTAGTGCCGCCCAAATATTTTTGCTTCTGCAAGATTTATGTTCTCTTGGGGTATAGAAATTGTATTATTATGAGTAGGGTAACCATTATATTTGGGTTTCTCCAGAAACATCAAACCCTCCTATATTTTTTTTTGTTTTTTTATATTGCAAATTCGCTTACGAATAAAATAAGATGGCAATTTGTTTGCGGATTTATTTTACTAACCCTTTAAGTGTAATCTTGTATACAAGAAAAATCAACAATTCTTATATATAAGCATGTGTTGTATCTCCTTGAGCGAGTGGAGTTTTTATGATTGTTACCGATCGAACGCACTTCGTCCACGATAGGTCTGGTGGCTATGCCCTTCGTGTTGCAACAATTTTAGTTAGAACAAGGTCGGTTGAAAAGCTAGTTATAAAATAAACGCGCATATTTAAAGGAAAGGTTTGGGTGGTGTCATAATCTTTTATAGAGACTTTAATGAAAACGCAGTGTGTATGACCTGTTGTCTTAGAACTTAAAATAATATGTTGTAACGCTAGCTTCCGTTTGAATTTGATTAATTCAATATTAAATAATATTTGCAAATTTAAACGTCGCCGACTTTTAGCGTTATCAAGAACCCGGCGTGTTCCAGGGAGATAAGCTAGCGCAGACCGAAGTTCCGCCCGTGATAACAGCGCGAGACAAAGGTTCGACGCGCGCCGCCTCCCCACCTAATAGCTTTACAAGACCTATAAAACCAGTTGCAGAGGTCATTTAGACAGATTTCTCATACCGATTATCCAGACCGATGTCCTCAGTCCGACTCACGTTCCCGATCATCCCTTCCTGTGTTCCTGTCTGGTATGAAGAGAGATTTTCCTAGAGATTCCCCAGAGAGATTTTCCACCGAGATTTCTCCAGATCCCGATTCCCGATCCCGATCCCGAAGTTTGAGCTTGGCTCAGGTTTACCCGTCCTGTCGGAAAAGATTTTCCTTCCAATAGGCTGTCCTCCCAGAGAGTTCCTCCGTCGACTCTACCAGTACCTGAAAAATCCTGATAGTTCAATTTAGTGGTTCCGAAAGAACGCCTGAAACGCCAGCTAATTTCCCTGTAAAAATCCTAATAGCTAGTTCAATATTGTGGTTCCGAAAGGACGTCTGAAACGCTAGCTAATTTCCCTGTAAAAATCCTGATAGCTAGTTCAATTTAGTTGTTCCGAAAGGACGTCTGAAACGCCAGCTAATTTCCCTGTAAAAATCCTGATAGGTAGCTCAATTTAGTAGTTCCGAAAGGACGTCTGAAACGCCAGCTAATTTCCCTGTGAAAATCCTGACAGCTAGTTCAATTTAGTGGTTCCGAAAGGACGCCTGAAACGCCAGATAATTACCCTGTGAAAATCCTGTACCAAAATCCGTTTGTAAACCAGCAATAAATAACGTAATATTTAGATCCCAGCTTCCCTTGCATTTTAAATTTGGCGCGTTGCTATTCAAGCAGAATTAGAAGCTACAAGCTATCTAAATGAAATTTACCTGTATTAACCATTGAGATTTGCAGCAGCCGACTTGCCTGGGAACTCCACGGACTTGTCCGACATCCACGCCATAGAACGCGCCTGGAGGAGCCAAGGTTGATAACCTCGAAAATCCCATCGAGTTGATAAATCGATTTCCAAGCGAAGCCCCGCCGTGCGGCGAATCTCACGGAGTGTTTTAACAACAAACTGTAGCTGCACAAATAGGGTGAGAACTCGCGTTAACAGTTTTAATTTGTTAATTGTTTACAGAAAGCAGAACCCGTAAATATTCCGGAAAACTTGACAGACTGCATGGCGTCGCCATCAGCGCGCAGTTCGACGCCGAACGAGAACGCCGACAATCCCCGACGCTTCCGAAGCGAAGCGCCTCCGACGTCCGCAGCTACATCCAACACGGATGTCAAGCGGGTTGCAGCAACCGTAGGAACCAGCGACATTATTTCGTTATAAAAATGTAAATTTTATTCAATATTTTTCCTTATTACGCGAATATTTCATTTTGCATCATAGATAAACAAAGTAAATTGTTATACAGGATAATCCGTTGGTTTGTTTTGCTTATTTGTGGTATATCTAAGCGAACGATTGAACTCTTCTCCGATATATGAGCTATCCCGTGGTAAATAAATATTCATACCCTTATAAAGAAGGGTTGAGTGTTACAATGTAGTCCAACACATATCATTATACAAAATAAAGTAATAGTCATTATCAATATATTGAGATGGCTTTAAGCCTACAATTTGGCTCTGTTTGCAGTGCAAAATATTTAACCAAGTTAATAAAGCACATAGTTAAGATATTTTATGAAATTGCCATTTAAAACAATAATACAAGTATTAAATGCATTGGTAATGAGCTGCGAGAAATAGTAATTAAACGAATAAAGCATATTTCAGAGAGTTTGAATAAAGTAATATAATTAAATAAAATAGGTTTGTACATATTTTTTAACGTTAGGCCAAACAAAATTAATTGACACAAAAGTATGTGCAGACTAAATGAGCGTAATTATTAATAAAAGAACAGGTCAGTGAATGGCAAGCAATCTGAAAGGTAAATGAGATCGAAATAAAGGCTAATAGAAAATTGCAAAGAGCAATCTCCAAATTATCCGGAAAAGAAAGAAAGCGAGCAACGTGTGTAAATTTGAACTCAGTTTCCAGTGCATTAATAAGACAAAGTGAAAAAGCAGAGCACATTTGTGTACGTAACGGAAGGAACAATGAAAGTTATAAGCAAAGGACAATTTTTGTTAGGTTTAAGAAAATGTGTTTACCAGTTATAAAACGTGTTGCATTTTATTGTACACATCACCGTGCACCAGTGAAAGTGTGTGGCATTTTTCGCAACAATAAAATTTAAAATGTTCCAATCTCATCTGCGACTGAAGATCGGCAGCCGACAACTGAAACTTTAGAACTTCGATTCCGGCACAATTAAGCATCGGAAGCCGGATATCTGCACTGCATTACATCAGCGGGGTCCGCAGGAGTATCCTGAGTGAGAGTTGCAGCCAGGGGAGCGTTTCCAGCAGAGAAATTCCAGCAGCGTCATCTGCGACCATCTCCGGACAAAGTTGAAATCTTTACAAGGTATGAATTAGCTATAAATCGAGTGTCAGAGTTTGGGAAACTGATTAAAATACGAGATTGAAGCTTACTGAAGAGGACTATCTCATATCCAAGAGCCCAGCTACGCCGTAACAATCTAAAAATTGCATGGCGCCAGAAACTTTTGCGGATTTTGCAACGATTCCAAGCAGCAGAAACAAGTGAACGGATGGCGTCCTATCTACGTCATTCCTGTAACAATGAAGTGGAGGTTTTGTTGCCAAGCGATAATTGAATCAAATTGCCTGTCAAATCCTTGTTAACTTCACGATTTTTTTAAACATATAAGTAATCGCTGTTGCCCTGGTGAAGGTGTTGTGTCATCTGACAGATTGTAAATGTTATCTACCAGAACCGCGTATATGAGCTACTCAAGGACGAATAATCTAAAATGAACTACTAATTTGTGAATATAGTGAAATTCTGAACCCAACCTGGGATAAGCAGTTTTGTGTTTGCCGAGAGCTAGCTTATATAATATTGCAGTTCAATAAAATAGTAAGAAAGGAGCATTCAACAATTTTATTTTGAACATCAGCTAATACATTTCATTTTAACTAGCCTTAAATTACTGACTGGCGAAATATAGCACAGTATAAAAATCAACTTGAGATTTTACATTTACACCTTTACAAATCAATGCATTCATGACAATATATCAAGGTTGACTGGTACAGATTGCAAACTTAGAAATTGCGTACAATCAGAAATTACAAAGCTGAATGATAAAGGATTTAACATACTATTTGTATCACACAAAAATTATCTTAAGTGACCAACTTAACACGCAGATTATATTTATCGTCGAGTAGTTTTATTCTGGACAACAATGCGTGTAACGTACTTCACGTATCTATTTTAGTAGAAAGCATGCATACCACAACATTTTTATTTACTAATACTAGTTCCAGTAGTGATCAGGGGGATTTAGTTAATCCTTATTTTTCATGAACTGAGAATTAATTGCATCACAACAAAATGCAATCGCTAAGCAATGTAAGATACATGCAGTATTTAGCCGCTATTACAGGTAAGTAATTAAAACATTCATTATAGTGATTCATACAAACAACTAGAGCTAGGATAATTAGGCAAATTGCCTTTTTTAATAAATGGAAGGATAAAAGGCAGGCCCAATTTTAAATCGTTTCTAGAATGCAAATTTTATTTTGCCTTTTCTGCATTTTTTCCGTCTTTTTTAGGATTCTGCCTTTTTTGTGGAATTTCCTATTTTTCTTGCCTTTCTGTGGTTTTTATGGTATATTAAATTAAAACATTAAGAAATTTAGTTTACTCTTTATTGTTACCGGCTGAAAATTTCTCAGGATTATTTTCTTGAGATTAATTTTAATGAGGGGACCACTATTGTCAGGAGAAAGTTTCCTACTGAATCAGCCAGTTTGTCACAATTTTCGAATGTGTTCACATTGTGATTTGTGAAGTGCATCGACTGTAGTTGTCAGTTAAACGCAGTTTCTTTTAATTTTGCCTTTTTCCATTTTTGCCTTTTTTTACTTTCTTTTTGCCTTTTTAGTGTTTTTTTAAATCTTTTGTTTTGCCTTTCTGTCTGCCTTTTTCGAGACTTTCATTTGCCTAACTATCCTAGCTTTACAAATAACTATACGTATACGCAAAATGTTCCTGTTGAATTTATTATGGCGAAAAGATATGATATAATCTCATTTGCATTGTAGCTACAATGTCAATAGCGCTCACTGCCATGCATGGCAGTTGGCCTTCGCCATCTTTACCGAAGCTTACGTCGTCGGATTCACCTCTTGGAGTTACACTTACAACGGTAAGTCCTTCACAGCAAATATTTTGATATTTTAAACATTGGGCCGAAGCTTATGAATGTTAATATTGCAAATTTTGAATTCTATTGGATTATTCTCTGTCATTAAGAGTGGTAAGATGGCCTTTCTGTAAGCAATTATATTTGATATGTTAATAGGTAGAATCATCATGGGTGGCATCAAGCTTCTTGATGGGATTTGCTCCAGGGAGCCCTTTCGCTGGGCTAATTTTGGAGAAGCTTGGACGTAAATCTGCCCTGTTAATTGCTACCATACCGCTGTTTATGTCGTGGATCGTAATCGTTTTTGCCAGTTCAGTATGGGCTTTGATCATTGCTCGATTTGTAGCTGGTCTTGGTGCATCACTGGTGTTGACGGTATGATATTAGTATTTCCTAGGTCCTAACTTTATAATAACATATTCAATTTGGTCCAATCACATTAAATTTACGTTTTGTACCTGAAACCTGAAACTTATTACTTTTTTGTATCTCAGTTCTGCCTTCTTTATTACTGTTGCCTTTTGTAGAATCAGCTCGCCATTAGAAAGTTTATTATTTTTTTAATTCTCCTTGCGGTCCCGAATTTTTAACTCAAAGAGTATAGCTACGAGATGCTTTGGAGTCTATGATCCGTCCTCATTTCAAAAAATGGGACCACCTTTGCTACCAACCAAATTCGTACGCTGCGTGTCCGTCCGAAGATTGCACGGTGGATTTGAAATTATGTGGTCGCAATCTTGCCTCTCCCCTTAGCAGAAGATGAAGAGGAGAAAGGCTTGCGATTGACCTTTAGTCACCATACCAAGGCTGCATATGTTATTGCAGGTTTGACCACTCAGATGTATAGCCAACACACCATTCTTGCCCTTAGACCCCATGACTTGTCATACAGTGCGATTGTAAAGTCTTGAACTATCGAAATAGAACTTTTATCAAATGTTTTTGAAATAAATCCTCGAAAACGTAAATTTTTATTTTAAAAATTACATATTTTACTTAATTGCCACTTTTAGATTGTCTCTTGTTTTTGAGTTATGACGTTAGCGATACTCTTTTTTAATAGAAATCCTAAATTTGTATGATGAACTTGGACAGAGCATGAAGTTCTAAGACTAAATACGCTAAAAAGTATGATACTGTATTTTGAAATTTTCATCATAAAAATTTAGGGTTTCTATTTAAAAAAAATTTCGCAAACGTCATAACTCAAAAACAAAAGACAATCTGAAAGTGGCAATTACAGTAAAATATGTTTTATTTAAAATAAAAATTTACTTGTTTCAAGGTTTCTTCCAAAAACTTTTGATGAAAGTTGTATTTAGATAGTTCCAGACTTTACACTCGCCCTGTATGTTCGTTTAGGTAACACTAGTGCAGTTTTCGATTTTGTGGCATTTTATCAATTTGTTTGTTCCCAGTAAGTTGGGAGTCTAGGCTACCCCCCCCCCCCCCCCTTCACCCTATTGGTTTCGGTGAGGTCAAGGCAGAGATGTCCAAAACCATTGCGGTCTTTTGGGGACTGGCTCAAGTCATATGTGCATCTATTTACAACGTTCAGTGCCCGTTGCATACGTTCTCTCACTGTATTGATCTTCCTGTGGGCCACCCAGATCTACAGGGCCGTGTTCAGTAGCGACGTGTACCTCACCTTATCTCTTAGCAAGTAGTCTATACAGCTGCAGACGGTTTTTTCCAGTCCTACATTTCTGATTTACCACAAGTAATAGAGTAAAAGGATATATTATCAAAGGCTCCTTCTATGGCCACAGAGGCCTCTAAAAGAAGCTCTTTATTGTCCAGCATTATTCCACGTTTCTGGTGAGATGGTGGACCACTGTTTCTATTGACAACCCTGAGCTGTAGACGAACTGGCCTTTGTAAAAAGGACTGTTTACCAGTGCACCGTCTCTGATATGTCTCTCAATTGTCTTAAATACCAATGACATAATGCTAATGAGCCTGTAAGATTTTGCTAGAGAGTACTCAACTCCACCAGTGTGAATCACCCTGGTTAGTCTACATAATATTCTCGGGGCAGAGTTAAGAGGCATACTGGTTCTCTAAACTGTACAGATTCTGGCTATTAGCAGCAGGGACTGGCTGTAGCATGGCTGGAATGATCTTATTCAGTCGCCGTGATTTAAACGGTTCAAAGGAGTTTGACGCCCATTATTTTACTTTGGAACAAGTTACTACTTTCCAATTTCCCAGTATATCCTTGATACCCTTTTTCCAGGTGCCTATGTTATGAAGCCCAGCGCATTCTGGAGTCTCTTCGATATCCTCACAAAAGCTCCATGATGCCCTTGAAGCTTTTTTATACTCACTTGTGAATCTTTTACAATCCTTCCAATTGTCTGATACTTTTGTCCTATTAAACAGTTTTCTTATTGTCTGGCTGGGTTTATTATAATGGTTCTAAATAAATAAGGTTTTTCTTTCTAGGCTATTCCAGTGTACATTGGCGAAATCTCAGAGAAGGACATCAGAGGCAAGCTGGGCTCTGCTTGTACTGTTATGAAACTGCATGGAGGTTTATTCGTACTGGCTGTTGGACCTTTCGTGTCGTACACAGCGTTGATATGGGGTTGTAGCGTTTTCCCGCTTATTTTTGCAGCATTATTTTTCTTCATGCCAGAATCTCCCTATTATTACGTAAAACGTGGAAAACTAGATGCGGCCGAAAAGAGCCTTGTCAGGTTGTCTCGAAACAATGCTGATAAGAAAATTATTGCCAGTCAATTGAACGAAATTTCCAAAACCGTCGAGTATGATATGCAAAACAAATCCACATTATGGGAGTTGTTTTCGAAGCAGGAGTACAGGAAATCGTTAATTATTATGTTCGGTTAGTTAATTTTAAATACTCAAACCATATATGGAAATATACCTGAAAGCTTTTAGGGATCTCAACGCTCCAGCAATTCAGTGGCATGAGTGCAATAGAGTCGTATATACAAATCATAATTGAATCGAGTAGTAGCAGCATCTCATCTGAAGTGACTAGCATTATTGCGGGTGTTGTTCAAATACCAGCAGGTAATAATACTTTTGAATATGCGTAATGTATATTAGATGTAATACTTATGATATTCTAAATTTCTAGTTTTAGTATCTGCCATCTTGGTAGATAAAATTGGTCGAAAGCCGCTTTTACTGATATCAAGTCTTGGATGCGCTCTTGCTCTTATAGCTGAAGGAGCTTACTTTTTTATGCAAGATTATGTAAATGCAGACGTTAGCAGTATCTCATGGCTACCGACAACGGCACTATTGCTGTATCTCATTATGCATCCCATAGGGGTATTTACGTTACCGTTCGTGCTGCTTGGAGAATTATTCGCAACCAACATCAAAGGGGTCGCTATATCTGTAGCTACCTTTTATAGTGGCGCGCTGGGCTTCCTCGTGGTTAAATTCTTTGAACCTATTTCGATTGCATGGGGAATGTACACCATGTTCTGGATATTTGCAGGAACATGTATTTTGGGGGCTGTGTTTGTTTTCTTTGAGCTTCCTGAAACTAAAGGTAAAACGTTTACAGAAATCCAGAAAAGGCTCAATAGGGGCAGAGTTCAGCAGCACGCAGTTCTTTGAAAGGAAAAGGTTATAAATATGATTTTTTAAATAGGGTCATGTACATAGTATAGATTTTTAGTTAAAATATTGCAGTTTTATGCAACATAATGTGATGGAGATATGATATATTTTGTTGTTATAAACATACCTTCGATGTCGGTGTTTATTCTAGCCCCTATTTTAACCGATTTCTCTAAGTTTCATCTTGTAAATTCGTCTTCTTAAATTTAGTATAACAGTTATTATCTCTTCTTCTTTATACTGGCCGCTGGCGTTTTAGCCTGCTGAGGTTCTATAAAATTAATCTCATTGTGATTGAAGCTGGCTGAAGTTAAGGGAGTCAAAGTAATTAGCAAAGCCCTGGAAATCAACAGTTGTAGGTACCAGCAATAGCTCGCAGTTTAACCACAAAAATTGCGTAACCGATGTCAAGAGTTGACCACCCCACTACTAAAAATATTTGTTCAAGTAGTGAGTGACTTTTTAAAATCCATTTGTATCTTAATGTCTACGTTTTTTATTAAAAGATGAAAACAATTTAGTAGTTTTAATTATATTCTTGTTTTATCTCCTGACCTGGTGCGTGGAGATAATCAATCACTGTGTTGTGTTGCGAGTATGACATTATAGAATGCCACACCCATATTCAGAAGAAATAATTTTACTTATTTAGGTATCCAGTTGTTACGTGCTAAAAGCATTTTGGCACTATACTAGTAGTTTACGTTATATAATTAGAGAATAAAAGATCAAGTGGGATTAATGCGATAAAAGCTCATAAAAATTAATATCAGATTGGCAATGGTCGTTACTAAAGGGGGAAAATAAAGAACGGTTCTTGTTTTTGGAAAAAAAACGGGTGACAGCATTTGAACGTGCAAGAAGTTTCGTGGGTTATTTGGTGATAATCTCGCCATTTCAAATGGTTTGGTTATAGTAAGGAATATTACTGGTCAACCATCCTGGTAGGAGATTTTAGAAGCGAGAATCACTTTTCCGACGAATATAGATTCGAGCTTAGAAGCGATTTAGGAAACCACGAATTAACGTTTGCATAGTTATTGCCTGTTAACAGGGTACGTATAGTTATTTTGGCGTCTGCCTCATTTTATCTTGAAATTCGAATTATAGCAACTAGTATTGGGCGGGGAAACCTACAGAAAGTTTAGTCTGCTGAGAGTCATCAGGCAGTTTTGGGGCCTACTTGCCGCATGTGACAGCTGACGATTTGGGACTGCCAAGCTGATATTTAATAGGAGTCATTGTAGGCATTAAACGTCTTCAAGTGTAACCACGAACAGATAAGTGATGTCTGATGATATTTTACATATAAAAACGCTGTGTAAATATTAAACATATTAGTGGTTTAAGTTAAGTGGGGTACCCCGTTCAAATAGTAGAGTAATTGAGTAATGATCAACATCTGAGTAACAATAAAGCTAGTTAAAGGTATTACTCTCTTTCATTTTAATTTCAATCATTGAGTTCGATAATTGTGTCATTAGATATAAAGTGAAGTTACAAGTTTCTTGACCTATATCAGTGTACCTGAGTATAACTTGTTGGCGCTCCCTTTAACATCTCAATCAAAGAATTCGCGACATCTTCACTGTTGCTAGAGACGGGCCTCAAGTACACTTTTATGGTGATCAATTGTTGAGTTAAAAATATAGAACGCCGTCAGCTTTTATCTTAAAAGTTTTGGGAAGTGTAGATAAAATAACGGTATTTGATAGGCTGTTACTGCTTGTTTCAATAGGTATTTTGATTGGTTGCCGTGCCTGGTTTGTGAAATGAAGGTACCTTTGTAACACTTGGTTGTACTGCACCCATTTATCGTGTTCAGTTAATTTGGACTTTAAAACTTTTTGCATTTCGTCATCAAGCTGTGATAACATATTTTTCTCCGTATTCTCACCAGACCAAGGGCCGGTTGCAGAAAGCAATGTTAAGTCTGGTGTTAGCTAACATCGCGTCAAAGTGAACAAAAACGAATCAAATCTCAAATGCTTGTGGTAACTAATACATTAGTAAACAACATTTGATGCGATTTTGTTCACTTTGACGCGATGTTAGCTAACACCAGACTTAACATTGCTTTCTGCAACCGTCCCTTAATGCGCTGGACAAATTCCGGCGATACAATCAGCATCTTCTGCGCTTGGTCCATTTTAGTCGAAAAAGGAGCCGTCGTGAATAAACTAACTTAAAATCATGACTCTCATAATAAATATATAAAAAATATGGCAGGTGTGGGAATCGAATCCAGCAATTTTCGAAACCGGTTTGATATATATTTATCGAAGGACTTGACCCTCAGCTAACGTTTTATTATTATTTGTCGTGATTCGTCATCGCTAAAATTTTACAAAAGCCAACCTGTCTGCTATGCGACGCACGCAATGGTTCCACCTCTTTTATTTTAAAATTTGTAAAACCAGATGTCCAAACCGATACCGCACTAACTCGTTTTAAGTGATTGTGCTCTGTTACCTGGTGCATCTGAAGATGACCCCCAGACGAATTAATAACTGTCAGGATGTAACCGCACCTTACAGCAGGACATCAATTGCAGAATCAAGTAAGAAAAAGACAAAACTAAGTAAGAAAATGCAGTTTTCAAATAAAATCCAACACCGGGTAGCGCTAGCATCACCGCAGATAATAGTTGGTGACGAAGAAACCCTGGGACCATCGTCACAGCTAACCGGACATAGCGAAGATTTGAGGTTGATCGTGCAAGAGACCATGCAGCACTGTGACGTAATAACGGACACCCCGCCCGAGGACAAGCAGCTCCGTCGTGAGAAGCGGATATTGTGTGATTTTTGTGTGCCTCTAAACAATACAATTGCAGAATCAAGTAAGAAAAGGACAAAGTCATGTAAGAAAAAGACAAAGCCAAGTAATAAAACGCAGTTTTCAAATAAAACCCAACATCGGACAACACTACTACCACCACAGATAGAGGTTGTTGACGAAGAGACCCGGGGCCCGTCGCCAGAGCAAACAGGTATGCATAGCTGTGACGTAACAACGGATACCCCGACCGAGAACAAACATATCTGTCGTGAGAAGAATCGGTTATTGTGTGATTTTTGTATGCCTCTAAACAATAGTTCTAGCAAAGTTGTTCATTTAGGCCTGGATTCTTATAAAAACTTTTCACCTGTGGCAAGAATTCTGAACACCGACGGATTAGGTGTTTCATTCAAGGCGGAGGCGTTCATTGTTTTTCTGGAGACTCTACCGGACATGTTTGTGATGGCGAAACAAGGAACTTTTAAATGTGATTTAAGTGAACATACAGTGGAACATGTGACCAACGACACTTGCAGGATTATTCCAAAGGACCCCGTCAACAAATTTACACTTTACGTGACGTATGACACGCTGTCAAATTTATTGCCTATGTATGATTTGATGGTAGTTAAAATCAACGACTTGAAACGTGCACAATGTAATTTCGAAAAGTTTGCTGCATCAATAAGGCAGAGGTCCTCAACATCAAATACGAATGGAATTCTGGATTGGGAGCGCCTTAAACTTTAAAATGACACAATGAAATTCTGATGTTATTACTTCCAGCCTTTATAATTTGAAATGTTGTGCACCTCAAACTACAGTTTTGTAAATTGCTAGCGAATTTTTAGAAAATAAGACATTCAGCTGTACATTTATTTGTATATTATTAAGTATTATACGAAATAAGAGCAATATATTTGTTTATTACAAAGTGTTTGTGTTTTTTTATTTCCACTCTGCTTTTGTTTTTCACGAATCTGCAATAATTAAAATCTAAAGCTAAAATATTAGTATTTGAAGTTATTTTACAATTACAAAGTGTAAAATTTCAAAAAATCAATCTACGATTTTATAATGGCGTGATAAATATTAAAATTGTGATTTCTTTTAATTTTGTGCGATACATTTTATAAAAAAGTGTAAAACATTTGCAAATTTTTCAACGAAATTGTGTGTTTTATTCAAGTTTATGTTAATTTGTGATTAACATACATATATTTTCTATAATTTCAAGTGATATGATGTCAGTTTTGTAAAATTTATGTGACATGATGTCGATTTTTTGTGAAAATTTATGTGAGATGCTGTGTGATTGCGTGATTTTTGTTCAATTTTGAGTTAATTTTCGCAATAAAATTTATCAATGAGCCTACGTAACTGAAATTTTGCTTATCGAGATGCTTGTGGTAGAAGATTTTTCAATGAAATTGCTTGTTTTGATGGTGTCAGAACATTTTTTTCAACGAAATTGCACGTTTTTACTCAAAATTATGTTAATTTGTGGTCAACATACATATATTTCTATCAAAAGTAATACAAGAATTTTTTAATTTTGTTTATCGAAACGATTGTGGTAGAAGATTTTTCAACGAAATTGCGATTTCTTTTAATTTTGAGCGATGCATTTTATAAAAAAAGTGTAAAACATTTGGAAAATTATGTATAGTTTATGTAACATGATGTCGATTTTGTAAAAATTTATGTGAGATGATGTGTAATGCGTGATTTTTGTTCAATTTTCGTCGTGTGTTGAGTAAAAATGTCGTTTTTTGTATAATTTCAAGTGACATTATGTCAGTTTTGTAAAAATTTATGTGAGATGATGTGGAACAGAACATTTTCAGCGAAAGGGCGTGTTTTTATTTAAAATTTATGTTAATTTGTGGTCAACATGCATATATTTTCATCAAAAGTATAATAATTTTTGTAATGAAATGCACAGCGAGTCTACGTTACGGCAATTTTGCTTCTAGAAATGCTTGTGGTAGAAGATTTTTCAATGAAAGATGTATAAAAATATTGTTTTTGTCGTTTTTGGTTAGAACTTTTTCAGCGAAATTGTGTTTTTATTCAGATCTTACTAAAATTGCTGCAGAAATTGCTGTTTTTTATTCAAATCTTGCTAAAATTGCAACAAGTTAGAGAAAAAAGTGTAAAACATTTGCAAAATTATGCTTAGAAATAACTCTTAACTGTTTTTACATCATTTTCGTTATTAAAAATCGTATTGTAAGACGAAATGTGATAATTTTTAAGTGAAATGATGTGGGATGGCGTATTTTTTATCGCTTATTGAATAAAAATATTGTTTTTGTATAATTTCAAGTGACATGATGTCAGTTTTTGTAAAATTTTAAGTGAAATGATGGCGTCAGAAAATTTTTTTCAACGAAATTGACTGTTTTTATTCAAATTTATGTTAATTTGTGGTCAATGGCGTTTTTATTTTTGGCCGTTTGCATTTATACTAGAATTTTTAAAACTAAAATACAGTTTTGATCGATATAGACACAATTTCAGACGCTTACTTATAAAATAAAAACCAAACATGTCAATCTCGGTGTTACAAATTAAAAAGACCGTCGTGCCATCAAACCTGCACCGATTTGTTGGAAAACAAGATGCAGTTTTTATACTTTTATGAAATTTGGTAGTACGAAATAGAGGAAATTATAACGATACGTTCAAATTATGGATTCCGCCAGTTGCCCTTTACAACAAATATGAATACCCATGACGCGTTTTTATGTTTATCTCTTTCTTACTCAAGCAATACGTATTATCTTCTTGTTCATGTTATCATATTCCGTGACACACAATGCAAAATCGTCTCCAAGAATGTTTAAACGAACAAAGAGCTGAACTCCGACAGGCAACGGCCTGTTAGGCCAATTGAGGATGACAAGTAGAAAGCTCGGGGCTATAATGTCTTTTGTAATTACGCATAGCAGCATAAAATTAATCATATTCTAGCGTTTCAAATATGAAAAATGAATAATAGCCGCAGTTTTATAAATAATTTAATAATATTATATGAGACCCTTCCATACTTAGTATTTCAGTAATATATTAAAATCAAATTTGTAAAGCCTCAGGCGGTATCCACGATAATAATGCATTTGCTTTCGCTCGCACGACTTTCGACGCCTGATGAAAATAGCGTGACGTCACAAACAAGATGTTAGCCGAGCAATATTTTAAAAACTCCACTCATCGCTGTGTGCCCCGTTTATTTAAATTGTAATATAAAACGCCTAAGTGTAATTTATAAAATAGCCGAACGTTTGCGATTTCGTAACTTGATTGCATTTTCCATCGTAATTTAAGCAGAAGCTAATGCGTAACAAATATTAGTGCGAAAATTGAAAATGGCCGCGCGTAATTTAAGCAGAAGCTAATGCGTAATTTAATAAGTATCACGGTGATATTATAATGAACTTTGAATAAAGTAATGCAGTGGTTTCTCTAAATATTCATATAGCTTTCAAATTTCTAGTAGGTGAGGACAATGGAAATCTCGTTAGTCCATTCAGCTCAATTATAAAAATAGACGAATTATTTCTAGCACATCCAGTTACAAATCTAATTTTTTAAAAATTGTATCAACCTTTACACACAATAAACTACACATTCCCATTCTTATAATTTAAATTTTTGAAAAAATAGTTTGTTTTAAATTCTGGCAGCGTGATGTCAGAGCAGTCAAATGGCGTTTTGTTCAAACCCTTTATATCCAAGACGCCTCGGTGGCTTTGCTGACTAAGCCTCAGGATCGTAATTCTGCGGTCGCTGGTTCAGATCCCACTTGGGGCCCGACGCAAACAGCTTTTTTAAATATAAACAGCCCTTCTGTGAATGCAAGAGAGAGACAGCAGCTTCGATGAGGGAGACGGAAGATTTACCAGTTTGAAATTCAAATATTTCCGCAAAAATTAAAATTAAAACGATAACCGCGAGAAGTGCGCAGGCAAGAAAACAAAGATATCCGACACCCCCAGGAAATTTAAATTAAAAAAATTAAACCTAGAAAAAAATCTGAAAAATTTCAAATTCAAATATTCGCGCGAAAATAAAATGGCCGCCGCGTAACTCCAGAAGCAAATTAAAAATGGCCGCCGCGTAATTTAATCAGAAGCTAGTGCGTAATTTAATCAGTAGCACATATGAAAATTAATTAGGTCAATCCGCGAAATTAATTAGGTCAAACCGCGGATTTAATTCGCGGAATTAACTTGATTGCTCTACTTTGGCTGCCCGACTACTACTCATGAGCAACTATGACTTTACTTTATTCGCAGATGACCCTAATATAATTATCAAAGGCAAAGATGCATTGGAACTGGAAGATAAAGCAGTGGTCGCCATAAATAATATTCACGAATGGTTTTCTGCTAATAAGTTAAAATTTAATTGCGAGAAGTCAGGCAGTGTTATGTTTCGTCCTCCAAGAGGACTGGCTAACACCCTGAACATAAAAACTAATATGGGAGAATTAAAAAACCTAAACTCAACAAAATTTCTAGGCATATATTATTATGATACACATAGGTTACTTATTAAATAAACATTAAAAGAAATAAATTTGGAAGATTAATATACAATCAAATTTAGAAAATTTTGAATACGATTGTTGGTTAAGTTGAATTGATTAATAGAAATTAAATTTGAGTCAATTTATAATTAAGTTTGTTAAGTTATAGCAATTGAGTATTCAATCAGGGTGGTGAAAGTTAATATGAAAGATAAGATAATGTTATCAAGTGACAAATATGCTTCCTACTAGAATATAGCATGTAGTAGGTAAAACTCAGAACATTTAATTTTAAAAAAGAGTGCATTAATAATTGTAACTAGCATAATTTTAAAATTTGTTAAGATAGTGATAATAACAAATTCATAAAATGTAGACATATTTTTGGAAAAAATAATTTTGTGTTAATAAAAACTAGAAATTTAGCCTTTATTTGTATAAATAATTTGGTTGAATACAAATAAAAAGGTTTTTAACAAATCTGCGAGGTAAAATTAAGTAAAAATATAATTATGAAATGATACAAGTGTGCAGTCATTGAAAAGATAATGGAATATGGTTTAGTTAGATGCAAGTAAGAAGAATAAAATAATATTTAATTAGAATTGGATGATTTACTACATACAAGCAATAAGTTAAACTAATTACTGGATTTGGTGATTATACGGAGGACGGATTAATCATTTGAAGGGAGTTGCCAGTGTAGCTGATTGATTTGGGTTGGTTGCTACAAGGTAGGAGCTGACGACAATGGGAAATTAGTTTGGATACCATCTGTTAGTGGAAACTTACTAGGAGGCTGTTCGATTGACGGTAACGTGCAGGAGCCTAGGGTTTGGACGTGTTCGAGTTGGTTGGAGGTGTATCGGGGTTCGGCTGTTAATGAGCTTATCTGTGAACGTCAGGAGCAGTGGTGTTAAATGTGAATAACAGTGAAGTAAGAGGAAATCATGTTGGTTTTTAATTAGTCCTATAGAAGCATATTGAATAAATGACAACTAAACACTTGAAATAAATATAACACAGTACTTACTTTAGTGAATTGAGTCTTTGATTTGTGAGTAGAAAAAATGTTTGTCATTTTGATTTGATTATTGTTTGATAGTTATTTAAAGTCAAACTGACATTTAGTGGCAGTCAATAGTTAAAATTCATATAAAATTAGAATATCAAAGAACAGATAACTAGATTAACGACCCACACCCTATTAAGAGTCTCAAATTGCATTAAGTAATATTAAACTAAATAAATATAAGATTTAAATGTAGAGAGGTGCAACCATTACATAAATTTATGGTCGCCCAACGTGGTGCTTTCTTGTCAACCATAACAATATATAGATGATAAGTTATCTTGGAATCCTCATATTAGAAATTTAAATAAATCTTTGTGTTCAGCTGTGTACGCTATAAGTCAAATTAAAAACCAAGTAAATCAGCAAATCTGCAAAGTAGTGTACTACGCTTACTTTCAGAGTTTAATGTCATACGGAATTGAGTTTTCGGGAAATTCTAAAGATGCAGAAATAATTTTTAAAACTCAAAAAAGGGCAATACGAATAATGTTTAACATGAAAAAACAAGATTCTTGTAGACAAAAATTTATTGAAAATAAAGTTTTAACCATGACCAATTTATATATATATATTAAAATTGACCCAGCATATTGATAGAAATTTAAATTTATTAAATAAACATGAAAATCTTCATCATTATAACACACGAAATAAAACGGATATTGTATTGCCCAAATTTAAACACACATATAGTCCAAAATGGGCAGCTATACAGCGGTATAAAAGTATTTCAGAACCTTCCCGCTGCCATTAAGGAGACTCCAACACTCGAATGTTTTACATTTAAATTAAAGAAATGGCTTTCGAATTTGCCTTTCTACAATATACAGGATTTTTTTAAAATACCAGCTAATAGTGGAGCTGAGCTGACGTTTTTCCCAACGTCCAAGAATTGACTCTGATATATACATGACGGGATACGGAAAGTTCGTTCCCCACATTTCGTTCCCCACATTTCGTTCTCGGGATATTTCGTCTCCTCACATCTCGTACCCGGAAACTTCGTTCCCGACCGAGCTCAATTTGTCCCCTAGATTACAGGGTGTTGAAAAACGAGTGCAGCGATCGGAATACAGTTAAAAAATGAAAGATATATTAATTTATTTTTTTATTATAATAAACTTATAAGAACAAAATCAATTGTATTTATTAAAAATGACGGTTTAATCTAAGTATCTTCCTGATATTTTGTATAGAGCCATAATTTCTCATTCTGGACAACTTTTCTTAGTAATATTTTGCTGTATCATAAACAAAAAGGGTAGTTTACCTGAAAAGAAAATAGTTTTTGCTTAACTGTCACGGCCTTACCTTTTTTCCGAAAACTTTTGGGACATACGTTAGTTCTTATAAGTTTATTATAATAAATTAATTAATTAAAATATCTTTCGTTTTTCTAACTGCACTCCGATTGCTGCACTCGTTTTTCAATACCCTGTAATTTAGAAGACAAATTGAGCTCGCTCGGGAACGAAGTTTCCGGGTACGAGATGTGGGGAGACGAAATATCCCGGGAACAAAATGTGGGATACGAAATGTGGGGAACGAAATGTGGGGAACGAACTTTCCTCAAACCATACATGACATGGTATGATATGTTGTTTTTTATGATTTCTTGATTCTGTGTATTGTATATATTGGGGAAATAAATTACTTACTTACTTACTTACTTTGAGTTGTTTTTATTTTTCAGGGGTCTGTTTGGTTTGGTTTGCGGAAAGTTCATTCCCCACATTTCGTTCCCCACATTTCGTACCCCACATTTCGTTCCCGGAATATTTCGTCTCCCCACATCTCGTACCCGGGAACTGCGTTCCCGAGCGAGCTCAATTTGTCTCCTAGATTACAGGGTGTTGAAAAACGAGTGCAGCGATCGGAATGTAGTAAGAAAAATGAAAAATATTTTAATTAATTTATTTATTATAATAAACTTAACAACAACTAGATACAGTATGACCCCGGCTTGAGTTTACAAGAGGGAATTAAATTTTATTTTTAGTTTTACATTACACTGTTATAGGAATTATAATTCCTGCTTGGTTTGTAGAAAATTTTCAGTTTTTCAAAAACAAGTCGGCCTGGACAGTTAAGCAAAAACTATTTTCTTTCAGGTAAACTACCCTTTTTGTTCATGATACGGCAAAATATTACTGAGAAAAATTTTTCAGAATAAGAAATTATGACCCTATACAAAATATCAGGAAGATACTTAGATTAAACAGCCATTTTTAATAAATACAATTAATTTTGTTCTTATAAGTTTATTATAATTAATTAATTAATTAAAATATCTTTCATTTTTACTTCCTTTTACAATAATTACTTCCTTTTACAATAAAGGAAGTATTGGATTCACCCCCAAAAATTCGAAATTGAGTTTTCAACAGATCTTCACGTTTTAGAGTCCCCTGAACCCAAAAAACATATTTTTTTTCATTGGTCTGTCTGTCTGTCTGTGTGTGTGTCTGTGTGTCTGTCTGTCTGTCTGTCTGTGAACAGAATATCTCAAAAACGAAAAGAGGTATGGTGTTGAAACTTCATACATAAGTTTTGTGTACTATGTAGATGAGACAGCAAGCTTTTGAAGAAAATCGCATAACCGGAAGTAGGCGTTTACTCTTGTGATTTTTCAGTTTTTTTCGATTTTTTCAAAAACGGCTGTAACGATTTTTCTTAAACTTTACATTTTTATTACATTTTTAATGTGTATTGATGTGAGATACGTGATTTTCCAGTTGAATACTTCTACAGTGGGTTTCTTTTGTTTTTTTTCTTTTTTTTTATTAACTCCTATTTTAAATAAAACACCCGTTATATTATTACATTTTGAAATTCACCTTAAAATTCTAGAGAAAATTTGTCTCTTCAACTAACGCTCTATTTTGTACCGTTTTTGTAGAATTTGTAATTTTTGAAAATTTTTGACAAATGGTTAAAAATTAAAACTGAAATTTTTATTAATTATAAGATCACTGTAAAAGGAAGTTGTGTGAGTGTATCACACCAGATTTTTCTAACTGCATTCCTATCGCTGCACTCGTTTTTCAACACTCTGTAATCTAGGGGACAAATTGAGCCCGGTCGGGAACGAAGTTTCCGGGTACGAGATGTGGGGAGACGAAATATCCCGGGAACGAAATGTGGGGTACGAAATGTGGGGAACGAACTTTCCGTATCCCGTTTGGTTTATTGGTAAATAGTGAAGAAGTTATGAGCCTGGGCTAAGTTAGGAAACTGTGCGTCTATACTTGCTGGTTCTTTCTCTATTGTGATTTGCGGTTGTTGGTTTAAAATGGTGGTGTAATTGCTAATCTCTTTTTTGTGTTAGGTATTGCTGTCTTTATTTCGTTATTGGAAGTATTTGGGTGGTTTTGCAGTTGTGTATTGTCTCTATTTGCCATTTTATTAAGGCATGCGCTTGCAACGTGATCTTTTATTTGCAAATATGACAGCTCATTTTCTCAAAAGATATGAAAATACAATAAGACGTTGCGTCGTAATTGATAATTGATGATTCAGGAACATTTATCTTTTTATTGGTTTTTAGGAATATTTGACGTCTAAAGCTTAATACATGTGCGTACTTCATATCTATCATTCCAAACTTTAAAAATGTTAGTGAAGATGCTGGCTCGATACCGTGTCGTTTTAGTTCGGTTTCAGTTAAAATTTGTATAAAATATATCAAACAACAGAATAGGTATATTTTTAAGAAAATAGTTATTGTATGTGAAATTAGAGGACAAGCAAATATACTATTCTGTTGTTTGACATTAAAAAAACATTCTTTAGGTGGCATTACTATAGATGCTACACCTGTTACATACACACGTTGCGTAGCTCCTTCTATCGCGTTGATAATAACTTCGGAGATGATTATAGGGCAATTGAGTACATGATTACTTTCGTAACTGTTAGGTAAGTTCGGGATTAGATCAGTGGTGGCTCGCTATAAGGAGCCAAGGAGCCATGACTCTAACTAGCATCACAGACCAGTCATTCAAGATTACTTTTATTCTGAAATAAATATGTTTTTGTACTTATTTTGCATCATTCTTCTCACTTTAAAGCTTAAACAAAGCACGAGTAATTTTTACTTCATGAATACGAACTGTACAGCAAGCGCTGCATGCTTCTACGGACGCATTTGTGCTAAATCGAAGCAGCTCCTCAGCTTTTCGACAGTTTATAGACTGGATGGTGCAGACTGCAAGAATTATGTCCAAAAATAAGGATATTTTGAGATTGAATGAGAGCTATTACAGTAAAAGCTTAAGCCTCAAGCAATCTCATCATGACCTGACCCCTGCGATAAAGCCCGCATATCAGTTTCCGATTACAATTTTGGCATGTACGTTCACTTCGTCGAGTTCAGATCAAGAAACGCCGCTCCGCGCCGCATTCCCGGAGAATATGAGGGCGTCCATGTGTACAAATCCGATAGAGGCGACGTTAGACTTTGGGATTTTCGCAAAATAATTACGGTTTGTGTATTTTATTATACTTATAACTTAATATCTCTTATTAGGCTGTAAAGTTTGGTAAATTGTTTCACGGATGCTAATTTTTACAATCCGCGTGTGAAATACACTTCTCCAATAAATTAACGCACCAAAAAAAAGTAGCTAAAAGTTTAAAGTTAATTATTGTCGAAACCACTTATCCGATTTGGAAGATTATTTTTTTTTGATTGACACGTCGACTCTTTCAGAATGTTAGTGTACTACTCTATTTACATAGAAACTTATTTTTTTATAAATACCGGGTGTAACAATTATAACGTGTTTTTTCCATAAAATTTATAACACCCTGTGGGGTTCAACAGTTACAATATCAAGTTATAATTCAAAGCAAATTATAGCCTTATCTTTTTATAACAGTTTGTTTTTTGATTCACGCTTTTATCTTATCCACTGCAAGAGTAACACAATTTTATAGCATAACATGTTTTTATTGACTTTAATTTGCATTAAATGCACTAAAGTAGCAGGCTATGGAAAAACAGAAAGAAACAGTAATTGTCATCAGGTAAATACAGCTGTCAAAAAGCAGTAGTTGATAGAAATGTGTTTTCGGTGTTAGTCCTTAACGTTTTTTTTTGCAAAACCTTTAATTTTCTCAGTATGCAACGTGAAATGCGAAATCTTATTTTAGAAGAATGTGCTCAAGCATTAGTTCTGTTTGAGGAAGGTTAGAAGTTATTCTGGCCAGAGGCGGAAACACTCGCTACTGAGACTTTCGTTTACCTTTTTCTTTACATTTTGTTTATTTTTTGTTGTTGTTAAATTAGGTCTCCATAAACACATGTTATGCTATAAAATTGTGTTACTTTTGCAGTAGTTAAGATAAAAGCGTGAATCAAAAAACAAAATGTTATAAAAAGATAAGGCTATAATTTGCTTTGAATTATAACTTGATATTGTAGCTGTTGAACCCCACAGGGTGTTATAAATTTTATGGAAAAGACACGTTATAATTGTTACACCCGGTATTTATAAAAAAATAAGTTTCTATGCGAATAGAGTAGTACAACAACTTTCTGAAAGAGTCGACGTGTCATTCAAATAAAAAATCGTCCAAATCGGATAAGTGGTTTCGACAATAATTAACTTTAAACTTTTGGCTACTTTTTTTTGGTGCGTTAATTTATTGGAGAAGTGTATATAAATCTCGGAATATCGGAATTTGTGGTGGAAAATGCATTTTAGGTTCGCTGGTTGGCTCTACACTCAAAGGTCTCAACGAGCCCTCACTGGATTAAATAAGGTCTCCTGTAGTCAGAGGAACTGTGCTTAATTATATTTTGTTTGCCTGAAAATGTTGAATGATGGTATTATACATGTATTGTATCACACGTCACGGTCACTTTTGTATGTTGAACCATACTTGGCGACGACAATATGCGAACCAAATGCTGGTTTTGTGCGCGTAAAAATGCCATTTTTTTCATAATATTGAAATGTTTTAATTATATCGTCCGTTGTGTTATAATATCGTCAATAAACTAAAATAAAATTCCTTCGTTAGCATCATTAAATGCACACGTTTATTTTACTTAGCTGACTTCCGGTGAGTGACATTTTAAAAAGAGCTAAGGAACAATTTAAAATAAAAACTTACAAACTCCGATCTATAAGCAACTTTAACTATGTAGGCGTCAATTTAGCTTGTTTTATCTATTGGCTATCTTGTACGTTTAGTTGCAAGGATCGTCCTGTAAATGAAGGGAGGGAAGATCTCGTCGTCAAAATAGCTAACCTCGGCTGTACAAAACCTCCGAATACAAAATACGTCTTACTAATACTAACAGTATAATGCATGAGTTACAGATGCAATATTATACTGGTTTTATGAACTCAAACTGAAGCAGCATCTTGTAAGTAACGAAAGGGAACACGACATCAAAACAACTAACCTCGGCTGTACAAAGTGCAAGCTACCTTCGAATACAGGATACATCTTACTATATACTAACAATATAATACGTGGGTTACACACGTACCATTATACTGGTATTACGAATTCAAACTGAAGCATATGACAGCGCAAGGCAATACAAAATTTAGAGACAATAAACAATGAAGTTAAATTAAGTCAATAACTACATGAGCGAGCTCCTAAGTTATGAAAGTTCCTGGGGAAACTTACAAATTAGTGAAGCACTTTAAAATTTAGTACAGGTACCGTAGACTGAGACACTTGATCTCAAGGGGTTTCCAAGAGGAATTTATTTCTCCCAAATCAGCTTTGACTGAAGCAGCAGACCCAAATACCAATTCGGGATAGCTTGGAGAAGAGTAAATTCCATAAAAGGCAGTGATGCCCCTTTTCACAGGCCAATTTTTGAAATAACTTGAACAACCAAATCGAAGGCGAACACCGCCTAAGTGAAAAACGCACACGAGTTAGAATAATTAAAAGAAACTGCCAGTACCGCATCGAACACATCAAAAATGTTCTCGTACTGTAGCCTTCGAAAGGGGCCCAAATAAACCTTGACGACCTGAGATTCGCACTACCGAATACTTTGTACATCCGCTTGTTTTCAGCGTATCGCACAAGTGAGTCTCTGCTTTTCAAGTTCGGTGTTCGTCAAACCGTTGTCCTTCCATTTGACCGTGGTTTCGCTTATAGCAATCTCTTTATATTCGACCGACTCTCCATCGCCCTTATAGCACGGACGCTTTAAATTGGCTGCTTGTCTCAGCGTCTGGAAACACATGCATATTCTGCGTTAAAGCCCTGGGCTACACATGTTTTCTCGTTCCACGACTGGATTAAAATCTTTAAATGCGGCAGTAATCAACGTAACGTAAAAATAGGAAATACTTTAACAGCTTTTAAAACCCCATGGGTTTGGGGTTTATGATTACGTCCGTAGATTTTTTGGCGTATACTGTCTTAAACCAGGGGCGCTTCCGGACACCCGTTGTTCCAGAGTCAGTTGGCACATTTGCTACGCACTCCGGCCATCACACACTACTGTATACGTGTTACAATTATTTTATTAGTATTATTATTATTTATAAAAGTTACGTTCTGCATCCCACATGTGACATGGGGATTTTTGTTGGTTTTCTATGTAAAAGTGGGTATATTATATTGCCCTGTGTAAACGTACTTATGTGCCCATTTCGCCCTGGTAGAAATCGTGAATTTGATAGTATTTCCTATTAGAAGCATCTGTTCTGTTAGGTACTATTAGTATATCGATTTTACTATTACTATGTTTATGTTTCATACTTTTCCTATCTTATACTTTACTCTATGATATGTAAAATCTGTTCCTTTCAGTGCTAATGGAAGGTAATATTTAGCTCTTTAATTAAATCTCTCTGCCAGTACCTACTCACCTTTTAAAAATTTCATTGAATGTAGGAGATAAACAAAAGCTTATATGCTAGAATAAAGACACATTGTTCTCCTGGTATAGATTAACGCTCCTTGAAATGATACTAAATAATGGTGAAGAAGTAGGATTATAAAATCTTTCCTTGAAGTATTCAACTATTGTATTAATTTCGTATTTTATCTATAACCATCTATTACTTTTTCGTACAGATTACATTTATTATCTATTGCCTTTATCATACCAAATAAAATATGATATAATGTGCAAAATGAAACGTTTAGTATTTCCTTTTCAAGGATACACTAGCAATAACAGTGTAGTTTGATTTTGAATCTCGACCTAATTGTCTTCCTTCAGACAAAATTTAAAATGAAAGCGATAGAGGCATTAAACAATGCAAGATACATGCAGTACTTAGCTGCAATCACAGGTAAGTAAAATTGGCGTCGTCTTAATTAACTAGATATTTTACGGTGATCATCTGTGTGTAATTCGTATTACGTAGGTACCATGTCAATAGCATGTACTGCAATGTATACAATGTGGTCTTCCCCGACTATACCGAAGCTTACATCGTCAGATTCCCCTACAGGAAGTGCACTGACAGAAGTAAATTTGTAGATAAACCGACTTTAACGAAGACATTATCAAATTTCTAGTAGTTCATTAGAAATACAGAAGCAAGAAGTGGAGTAAATTAAAATTAATTAATAGTCATTCGGAAATTCTATAAGAGACTGAGATGAGTTCTTCCTTTACACACCATAATTTTTAAATTT
Organism: Agriotes lineatus; assembly: GCA_940337035.1. NCBI lineage: Eukaryota > Metazoa > Arthropoda > Insecta > Coleoptera > Elateridae > Agriotes > Agriotes lineatus. Next base: position 150,626,903 of record OW679200.1, read on the forward strand.
TCCAATGCCTTACCATTTCTAGTCACCATGTCTTGGACTAAGTCGGCTTGCTTTTATACTTTGACTTACCCTTTAGCTTTACCGCTTATTGATTGTTTTCCTTTATTAGGAGGAAGCATCGTGGGTGGCATCAAGTTTCCTTCTGGGGATCGTACCAGGCAGTCCATTTGCGGGACTGTTTGTGGAGAAGTTTGGACGTAGAACTGCTCTACTGATTTGTGCCATACCAATATTTGTACCCTGGATTGTGTTAGCTCTTGCAAGTTCGATTTGGGCTTTAATCATTCCTCGATTTGTGGCAGGACTTGGCACATCCTTGGCATTAACAGTATGATATTTTTTTCCAATACATATGTTTATGATCAGTTGTTATTCTATCTTTAACTTTGAATTACATTATGATTTTGAAGAAATTTAACGGAACGTTTCTTCTAGGCCGTTCCAATGTATGTTGGCGAAATAGCAGAGAAAGACATCCGAGGCAAGCTAGGAACTGCTTTCAATGTTTTGAAACTAACTGGAGGACTATTCGTGTTAAGTGTTGGACCATTTGTATCTTACACAGCATTGGCATGGAGCTGCAGTGCATTTCCTCTGCTTTTTGCATTATTTTTCTTCTTCATGCCCGAATCTCCTTACTTTTATGTCAAACGTGGCGACATGGACACAGCTAAAACGATGCTTATCAGATTGTCTCATAAAAATGTTGACCAAAAGAACATTTGCAGTCGAATGGACGACATTGCGAAAACTGTGGAAAATGACATGAAAAACAAATCCACGTTATGGGAGTTGCTCTCAAAGGCGGAATACAGAAAGTCATTACTTATTATGTTCGGTTGGTGAATTTTAACTAAATCATTTAAAACAAAATTCGAAGTATATCCATAAGCTTCTAGGAATAAAAACTCTCCAGCAGTTTAGTGGACTGAATGCAATAGAAGCATACATGCAACCCATAATTGAATCAAGTAGCAGCAGTATTACGTCTGAAGTGACGAGCATTATTTGTGGTATTATTCAAATTCCGGCAGGTAATTACATCGAATCCTAATAACATATCTTATTCAAATTCGAAATTATCAGTTTTAGTGGCTGCAGTTTTAGTGGATAAAATGGGAAGAAAACCGCTTCTACTGATATCATCACTTGGATGTGCCGTGGCACTGATAGCAGAGGGTATCTACTTTTATCTTCAAGATGCTCTAGAGGCAGATGTCAGCAGCATCTCATGGCTACCAACTACGGCCTTAATGCTATTTCTGGTAATGAATCCAATAGGTATATTTACTTTGCCGTACGTACTGCTGGGGGAACTCTTCGCGACCAACATCAAAGGCGTCGCCGTATCCGTAGCCACTTTCTATGGCGGCGTGCTGGCCTTCCTCGTGGTGAAATTCTTCAAACCAATTTCGATTGCATGGGGAATGTACACCATGTTCTGGATATTTGCTGGAATTTGCCTTTTGGGAGCGCTATTTGCAGCCTTTGTGCTTCCAGAAACTAAGGGTAAAACGTTCTCTGAAATTCAGCAGAAGCTGAATAGAGGCAGGGCACCTGATAACGCTGCTTAAAATTCGACTTCTTATTCGAAAGGTGAACCTCGATAATTAGCTGTTTTTATTTTAGTGTTAGTAAGATGGATATCTCATTCTAATTATGCTGAATCGTTTAACTAAATTGTACAACTATATCCCAATTTAACAGAAATCGTATGGCTTAATATAAATGAGATTCCCATCCTTAACACTTAGAAACAGGCACCCCGTATCTTATTGTAATGATACTAAATTATGACCTACAAAATATATTAATTATAAATGTATAATAACCAGCTCAGTACATATTGGTTGTTATTGAATGTGAATAAATAATGCAAATATTTAACTCTTAAAAATAAAGAAAATTGTATGTACAACATTGATCAAGTATGTAAATTAGGTAATGTGATTTTTTTCAGAAGAATAGAAACGCTCGTAGTTCCCACATTGGAAAAAATAAATACAATTTTGCCAGTATAAGTGTTGATTTATCGTTTTATTGAATGATTACACGAGTGACAGAAGGCCCGCAACTGAATCAAGGTCAAAAACCGTAAACAAATTCAGAAAATATCATTTTCGTGATGCACAAGAAAAGCGTTCGACGCATAGTGGTCACCGAAAGGCAGTCGCTAAGCACGGGTGCATCCACGAGACAGCTTTAAAGGCAAGACCTTGAGGATACCACACAAAGGAACTGATGCTTTCGTTTCTACTCCATGTTCTAGGCCATGGAATACGAGGTTATCGGGCTGAGTTCAGCCTGAAGAAAATGTCGCTTCAAGGAGGACAGCCATTAAGCCGTGTTCTCAGGACCTATGGGAATGAAAAATATATCTACAAAAAGGTGGTCAACGTTGTTGGACAAGCAACGCAAATTAGTAGTTATAAGAAGATAGTGAAGTCATTTACCTGCGAATTATTGCTAAAATAAAGTGTTTTTTCCGAAGTGAGGTTAAGTAAAATGCTTCTAATTTAAAATAGATAAACTAGAGACCTGTATTGCCGACATGCCATATTTTAAGGTATTTTTTTATTTGAAATTAGACTAAAGAATTATGATTTATGCATAACCCTATCTAATATGCGTTAATTGTAACTAAAATAAAATAAGCTAAACTAGTTGAACTACGTAATGTAATTGCACACTAAATAATTTACAGACATAAAATACATTTGCCATTAAAACCTTAACTGGTAACGTGTAAGTTTGGATCACAACTGGTAACGTGCAGTCTGTGAGACTGGCACACCTTTGAAGCGAAAAAACTGTTTCAATTATTTTTTTTAAATATATATATAGAGGTTTGTTAAGCATATATTTTTTAGAATTAATAGCCAAAACCTTAATGTAAAGAAAAAATTATAAGATAATTTTCAACTTGAACACGGATTGGCAATGCACTTTTTACCAGACCAAGATAACAAAAATTAAAACTTTTGATCAAAAGTAATTTTATTTATTTTCCGATTAATAATAAGTAAAACAATGCATTTGTAAAAAAATATTAAAGAAATATTGTAATTCACAGAGCCTGCCATGCCTACGAGTGGAAAAAAATTCTCACGTAAACCGTAACATTCCGCTTCACAGACTGCACTGAACTAAAAATATAACACATCTCCAGCGTCAGTTACCCAAGTTTACCAATAATTGTGCGATAGGTGGGGCACCAAGGGGAGAAAGATTAGGTGAGATCATTCGCCGAAAAGCGGTACTCTTTTGCTGAAACCTTGAGATAAAAATTTGCTTGCAGTCTCACAGACGGCACGTTACCAGTTAAGGGAAGAAAAATTGGCAATAGTGTGGGACTAATTATTATAAAACATAAACCATTACAACTAAATGTTTCCACAAGGAATTATAAATAACAACGTTTTTCTTAATATGCACAGCTTATATAAACAGTAAAAGTAGATACGGTGCTTGTATGTGGTAGCTCAAAGTCAAGCAGAAAACCATCAAATTTAAACCAAGTAAGATACAAAGCTTTGCGTCCACAGCAGCAATTAAAACTGTTATCTTCCCCTACTTCATATAATAGTATAGGAACCGGCAAGAGTAGACCTGTACTGATTGTGTACTCTGTGTAATTAAAAGATAGGTGACGCTGCAGAGCATACAGAGCTAATGGTTAACATTCCGGACAGGAAATACGACTTTCAAGAACCTCCCTCTCCATTTGAAAAATGTAATGGAAACCTTACCTGGAAGATCAGTAACACAAAACCACAGACAGCATGTGACATAATGTGCAACTGTGTAAGATAATCAACCTTGCAAATCGAAGAACATTAATAATACTCACCCACTGAAGAATATGCATTTTCTGATCTGTCTTTGGTCCTTAACATTTGTGCAACAATTTTTCAGATTTTCTAGCTGTTTGGCTGCTTATGTAAAATATCCGACAAGAAAAAGGCTAGTACATAAGACATAATTTTAGTGCCATGTGAGACGAGTGCTTTGCTATGTAGTAGTTGCAGTGTGTATTAGTTCTTTTTTTACTTACCATTTTCCAAATACCATAAAATACTTTGTGTATCATGCCTATGTTTATGGTATAAGGAATGGACATTTCAGAACGGGTATAATTCGCTATTGAAGGGAGAAGTCCTGTGTCGCCGGAATTATTATAAATGGAAACTGAGGGCATGTAAATTAGTTTGTTACTAAATTAAGCTTATTGTCTTTTAGAGTTTATTGTGTTTTAAGTAGTTAATTCTTCTTAGGCGTAGTACTTTTGAAGACATTAATTATGATTTTTTTTATATTTTGCTCCAATAAATGATCATTATTATTTCGTGCCAGAACCTTATGTTGAGCGAAATTAAAACACTATATGCATATGTAACTGTAGGGACTGAACAACAATAACGTAACGTAACACTTAAAAAAACAATGATTTGTTCCAGCTAGCCTACAGTCGAGACAAGGGCGGTTTGCGTTTGGGTTTATTTGCTACTTCAAGATAGAGGTACGTCGACAATTAATTAGAGTCAGGGCACCACGAATTCTTATAATCAACACCTCAAAAACTTCCCTTCGGAATTCGAGACAAAAAAAATTAAACTCTAGGTGTTCAAGACGTCTCTAACCTTGAAGAAACGTCAGCCAAGTAGCAGGAAAAATGGTGAAATGGGCATCTGATTACTTATCATGTCTTCAACGATTAATCTTTCCACGTCTACCTTACAACAGGACACAAGAAAAACACGCAATAATATTTAAAATACTATAATGAACACACCAAATTACACAAAATTCTGGTAAAGTAACCTTAAGACTAATTTTGACTAATTATGTTCCTATGTGACGTCACTAGAATACAAACTATGAAAAAATGTGATTCCATTATGTAAACGGCAACCAAGGAAGCATTAAAATTGCCTGAAGAGGCTGCTAAATTGTAAATACCGTAATACACAAATTTCGACGGTAATATCTCAAATATAAACCGAAATAGAATAATGCAAGCACGGTAACTTCGCGACATTAAAGAAAAAATTACACATCATGGAAAAGTTACCCAAATACTTTGTGGAGGAGCCTGTCAGTGTTCCGTTATTTGGAACATTCCTGATTGTTAGCTCGCCTTGGAATTTAATGGACTGTATGGATTTATTTCTTCACTGAATTATACACACGTTGAAAGCAAAGGAAGTAATTTATTGCCATAAATTAACACACAAACATTTGAACATTTACAAAGAATTAGCTTTCGCGGTGCGGACCGGTTCGCGTGCTGCCACGTTGACAGAAGGAACGTAAGTGAACGGCGAGGCAAAGCCCGCTCGACAGTCTACTGCGCACAGTATGAATTCAGAATGCAAGAGAGGCGGCAAAAGTTTATAAAGTCCTTAACATACCGCCCGCCTTGGAAAGGGTAACCTTTCAAATAAAACAGTACAGAGTTGACATGTAACAGCTAGAGTAAAACATGCAACATGAACACACACATATACAAAGCATAATAGTACATGGATCTTAATCGAGTACAAGAAAACCCGAACAATGGGGAGCCAAAAGGCCTTACGAACACTGCGCTGAACGCTAACGCACTAGTTCACAACACTAGGTAGCGGGCACAATTTGGCGAAGGATCGTTTCACGATTCCTGACACAGTGTTCACTGACGCCACACGCGTAAGCCGTCAAGGCCAGGGTGCAGCTCGGTGACCCGGCCTAACCTCCACTTCAGAGGGGGTAGATTGTCATCCTTGATGAGGACCATGGAGCCAGGCTGGAGGTCCGAAAGATGCGTGCGCCATTTGGTGCGCTGTTGGAGTTCCGAGATGTACTCTTTACTCCATCTCTTCCACACATTCTGGTGAAGTTGTTGTATTCTCTGGTATTTAGACAGCCGAGACTCGGCTATCTCAGTAACGTTGGGATCAGGCAGTGACACCAACGGACGACCAATCAGGAAATGAGCAGGAGTCAAAGGCTGAAGGTCGTTTGGATCAGAGGACAAAGGAGACAGGGGTCGGGAGTTTAAGGTCGCTTCCACCTGTGCCAGCAAAGTGCAAAATTCATCGTAATTTAGACTAGCGTTACCTATAACGCGCCGTATGTGATGTTTGGAGGACTTAATTCCGGCCTCCCACAATCCGCCAAAGTGGGGACTGCGCGCGGGTATAAAATGCCAAGCTACTCCGTCGCTTGCGACTGATTCGGAAATAGAAGGGTTTTGCTCCGCGAGAAAATTGCCTAATTCGATTAACTCGGAATTAGCGCCGACAAAATTAGTGCCATTGTCTGAATAGACATGGAGCGGTTTGCCTCGACGAGCTACAAACCTGCGAAAGGCCATTAAGAAGGCTTCAGTAGAAAGGTCAGCGACCAATTCAAGGTGCACTGCTTTTGTGACAAAACAAACGAATAGACAAAGGTAGGACTTGACTAGTTTAGAACCACGTCCTTTGCGATCCTTTATCATGAACGGTCCACCATAATCGATACCAGTCGTATGAAATGGGGGCGATGATTGAATACGAGAGGCTGGCAGATCTCCCATTATGGGTTCGGTTCACTTAGGAGAAAATCTAAAACACCGCAAGCATTGATGAACCACTTGCTTGACTATATTTCTGCCAGAGGTAATCCAATATCGTTCTGTGAGATTAGCTAACAGCATTTGAGGTCCGGCATGGAGAAGCCGAAGGTACTCATGTGAGACTAGGAGTTTGGCGAATGGATGTTTGCCAGAAATCACTAGAGGAAACTTCTTGTCAAAAGGTAATTGAGAGTTATGGAGCCTACCACCAACTCTTAGCAGTCCCTTAGAATCCAGAAAAGGATTCAAGGATATCAAAGCAGAAGATTGTTTCACAGGCTTGTTCTGTGACAACAGCTTAAATTCGTCAGGAAATGACTCACTTTGTGAAAACCTTGCAAGCCTTACAAGGGTTGCTTGCAGTTCATCTGTAGAAAGGGGCCCAGAAAGACGATCAGCTTTGGGGGTCCGCGCATTGTTATAAAAACGAAAGCAATAAGCTGTAACTCGTTGTAAGCGAGCCAAACTTGAATACTGATTGAACGGAAATGGTTCAACAGAGGTTACAGGAAGACTCTGAACTTCTTTTTTGAATTCTGGAAGCTCAGCACGAACATGTTTGGAAGCAGGCCAAGATGCCTCGCCTTCGCTTAGCCAGGTGGGACCATGCCACCAAAGGCTTAACAGACCCAGCGGGTCAAATATCTGCGATCTTTCAGACAAGATGCTACGCTTGGTAGCCTCACCACTTGTAGAATTTGAAATATGGGATATTTCAGACAAGCTGCTACGATTGGTAGCCTTACCACTTGTAGAATTTGAAATATGGGATATTTCAGACAAGCTGCTACGATTGGTAGCCTTACCACTTGTAGAATCTGAAATATTGAACATGGAAGTAGGCCAAGATGCCTCACCTTCGCTTAGCCAGGTGGGACCGTGCCACCAAAGGCTTGACAGACCCAGCGGGTCAACTATCTGGGAAATTTCAGACAAGCTGCTACGATTGGTAGCCTTACTACTTGTAGAATCTGAAATCTGGGATATTTCAGGCAAGATGCTACGCGTGGTAGCCTTACTACTTGCAGAATCTGAAATATTCTCTACTGATAAGAATCTTTTCTGAGAGATTTGCAATGAATCACCCAATACCTCTACAGGTTTCTTGAGAGGGATAGAGACAACGAATCGACCATTCGCTTCTCGTTGCGTATTTTGCACGAAATGTGCCTCACAGGCGTTCTCTTCATTTGTGCGGACCTTTTCCTCTGGGTAATGTTCGAGTTGCCAAAACCTAGCAATGGGGTCAGAAGCATCCTCGATCGTGCCAAGATTGCACTGTACAGGGTACGAAGAAGGGGGGCCTGTAGGGCCAGAAACAATCCAACCAAAACGAGTTTTTTGGAGGATGGGAAGATTTGGGCCTAGACCAATTTGTCCAATACAAAGGAGCTGCCAGAAAATGGGCGAACCAATCAGAATGTCGATGGTGCCCGGTTGGTCGTAGGACAGATCTGATAACTTGATGTTATCAGGAACCTTGAAACTGTTTCGCTGGACGCGAAAACTTGGGGTTGTACCTGTAATCTCATCGAGAACAAGACAGGATAGACCAATACTGTACGAGGTGTGAGGGGCTTGCAGCTTGATATCACACCTAGCTTTGATTTGAGAAGTGGCTTTACTTAAGCCAGAAACAGTAACGTTGACTTCGCGAGTTGGAAGCTTCAACCTTTTACACAAATCTGAACGTATGAAGTTCGATTGGGAACCGGAATCCAGCAGGATTCGCACAACATGAGGCGTACCATCATCAGCGATGAGTTTAGCGGTAGCCGTAGGTAAGAGTACCTGCAAAGCATTCAAACAGAATGCCGAAATCGATTGATTTAGTTCAACAGGGGTTTCTGCCGACATCGCAGATCCTGGTTGACTAGAAGAAGCATTTTGAAATTTGTCCTCATGAAGAAGGGTGTTGTGCCTTGATTTGCACTTTCTACACGTATATTTGGAGCTACAGCGGCTCGCAAGGTGACCCTGAGTTAGGCAATTAAAGCATACACGGAGCTCTTTTGCCTTTGAATTTCTGTCAAGAGAAGACAGCTTGACAAACTTGTCGCATTTGTACAAGGGATGAGATCCTTTACAAAGTGGACACGAAGGGGTACCTGACACAAATGATTTCGAATGTACCTTGGAAGACTTTTCGGGTACAGGCTTAATATTTTTTACTTCCAGAGTTTCTAGAAGATTTGCTGTGTTTTGCAGAAATTCCTTGAACTCGTCAAGATTAGGCAGATCAGAACTTGACCGGTTTCTAAGGACCTCCCATTCACGGAATGTAGTGGGGTCCAGTTTTTTAGAAACGACATAAATGATAACAACATCAAGAAGCTCGCTTTCGGTAGCTAATGATTTGATTGCTGTAAAATGTTTGAATAACATATCGCTAATCGTACGTAATTTAGTTGCAGATTCCTTACTGCACGATTCAAGTTCGAATATAGCATTGAGGTGGTTATGAATCAGAATTTTTGGGTCATTGTAACGATTACACAATGCATCCCAAGCTAGAGTATAATTACTCGCAGTAAACTCTAAACTTTTTATAATTTGGCTTGCATCACCCTGTAAACTAGCCTTTAAGTAATGCAGCTTTTGAATATTAGTTAGCGCTTGATTCTCATGAATTAAACTAATAAAAATCTCACGAAATTCCTACCATTCTGACACGTTCCCTGAATATTTGGGAATCGAAATGGCAGGAAGGCGTACAGCTCGATTATTGCAATGTGAGCTGCAGTTTGAATGCGTTGATCTTACGCTACCGTTAGGAGATCCAGAACGATCTGGTGCAACATCAGATTGCTTGTTGTATTCATTAATCAAATATTTAGCTTGTGAGATTGCAAAATAATAAGAATCTTCAAATTCTACTTGATGTTGCATTTCAGATTCTGTATCCTTACTGGTTTCTAAAATTTGCTCATGAACCGCATAATATTCTGATAACAAGGTGGCTGTATCATTCAATCTTTCTTGCAATTGAATAATCTGAGCGCTAGATAAGAATTGATCTTCATCGTGAATTGTTTGCAAAGATTGCACGTGATTTGCGAAGGCGTAAGCTTGCCTTTGATAGAGCCTCGTACTCTTACAAGTGGATCCATAATTGTTGAAGTTAAAACAATTTAGCAGATAGAACTAACTCTCGTACGCCCCTGGTACGGAAATTTGTTTACAACGCAAGACAGTTTTGATAACAACGCGAGATGATTCACTTGTGACTGATTCGACTGCAGTATGAAACATGCAGGGGATACTCGCGCACAACGAAATAGCTTGGCATTTCACGCAATTAAAATGTTTATATGACTCATAAACCATTTGTTTACGCAATAATACGCAGCTGAAATTATGCACATGCATAACACAGATGATGAACAAATTCATGCATAGGAAATCACAAAAAAGGGAACTTAGGCTTACATTGATATTGTTGCATGTGCCGCCTTTTTCGTTTCTGTGGTTTGAACTGCCGTCTCGTCTGCAGCTGGCAGCTGCCTCCACACCTGCACGAATTTGGCGCGAGTGAATCATCTCGCGTTGTTATCTCGCTCTCACGTTGATAGCACCGTCTGCTGTCTTCCTTCCTCTCGTTATGGTTGAAAACTGCTTGTTGTACTTACTTGCCTTGTACAACTGCGAATTTAGGCTGCTTTTCCGGGCCGATGGACCATGCGGCTCGAAGGAACAATGTTGGGGAGCCTTCTCAGTGTTCCGTTATTTGGAACATTCCTGATTGTTAGCTCGCCTTGGAATTTAATGGACTGTATGGATTTATTTCTTCACTGAATTATACACACGTTGAAAGCAAAGGAAGTAATTTATTGCCATAAATTAACACACAAACATTTGAACATTTACAAAGAATTAGCTTTCGCGGTGCGGACCGGTTCGCGTGCTGTCACGTTGACAGAAGGAACGTAAGTGAACGGCGAGGCAAAGCCCGCTCGACAGTCTACTGCGCACAGTATGAATTCAGAACGCAAGAGAGGCGGCAAAAGTTTATAAAGTCCTTAACATACTTTTTAATCTAGCGGAAAAGCAGAATTCGTTACCATACCTCAAGCCATGTAGAGAGGAAAGCAAGTGGTAAGGGCAGCAAGATGACCTAGGTGGTGAGAAGATACCTGGGGATGGAATATGGAACAGGAAAGAGCCGGCATCGGCAGCTTCTATGGAGGGACTTCGCTGTCGTGTTATATTTTAATCCGATGTAATATCGATGTTTCGGGAAACCGACTGTATGTACGCACAGCCCAACTAAATGAATTCAAACTAAGTCGAGTGACCCACGGCCGATAATGTTAAGCTGGCAAATACCACAGTGAGAAAGTACAACAGCGTTACCACCTGCGACAATCTTACCGACGCTACCGCAGCTAATCACCTCAGGTTAAATTTAAATAAACCACTAAGTTACGTTCTCGCGGCACCTTGGAGGAGTGGAGAGCGATGTTAAATGCCCTCTAGGATAGGGAATCCCCAGTGATAATCTAAAAACTGCTATTGCTATTCACAACCTCGATAATTTTCCTTGAGCGGGGTGTTAATGCGACGGTAAAGTTCCTTTGCTGAATTAGCCGTCTTCAATTGGAACGTTACATTCCTGCGACAAACTGGCGTCATGCTTTCCAACCTTGCATAAACAAGTAAATAGGACGAGCCTAGCCTGAGCAATCAACGAAGAAATGAATTACGACAAATAACTTTACGAATTATAATTAACCTAACATAATCAACAATTGCACATACGTTTTGTGGTTTATATTTCATCGAATTCACTAGTCATAGAACCAGTAGCTTCCAACTTGTCTTTCTAGCTTATTTAGTGACTTATAAACCTAAACCGTCCAGCCAACCTTATGATCTGACGAATGGGACTTGCGTGTCATCCACCGGAGTATTAATAGTTCTTGATATCTATGGTTCCAAAGAATTGAAGCATGGCAAAAATCGAAACATGGAATGTAACAACCGTGTACACATATGAAAGTGGTAAACTCCCTTTAGTAACAAGAGAAGTGCCAATATTAGACATACACATAGTACGGTTAAGTCAAGTGAGATGGCCAGGTCCAAGAATGTGTAGCTCCAACAAAACAATATTATATTACTTTAAAACGAATTACGGAAATCACAGAAATGGTGTAGGTTTGGGTGTCACGTCAAAAGGACGCAAAAAACAGGACGCGCGACATAAGGACGCGGACAATAGGACGTGCGACAATTGGACGCACGCGACAAAAAAACACGGCGACAAAAGGACGCGCGTCTTTAGGACGCGTGGCGAATGGACGCGTCCTTATAAATTTCCTGAAATTTGAATTTAGAATAACACTAAGTTAATTAGCCATAACTATTATATTAGAACGTGTTAATATAAATTTAATTTTCACATGTACAAATAATTACGTAGCACTACTAGAATGCACTAGCTGAGGGATATAACTTACTTGTGGGTGTCCTTCTTGGGAATTAATAAAATATTTATTTAAATATATTAATAATATATTATTACAATAGGAAAGAATCAGCTATGATTTGTAATTAGTAATTTACTGAGTTAAGTTTTTTAAAAAAGGATTTTTCAAAAAATTAAGCATTTAGTCACTACAAAATTTCATTAAAACTTATTAAATAGTAACGTTTTGCAGATTTAAATCTGTTTCGTTAGACATATAAAAAACAAACAATGAGTACATTTGTGGGGTGATCTGTAATAAAACAAAAGTTGAATATTAGATAGACGAAAGAGTAGAACCTCACAAAAAGTTACCTGTTTAAAGTCACTGAAAATTGCTAAAATATCGAGGAGATCTCTCCACTCTCTATGTCCAAAATTTCAAATTTGGCTAAATTCAACAACATTACATCCAACTAAACCACCCGTCTTCCAAATATTTTATTATAATGCATAACCTCAAAATAAAAAGTTGGGATTAAAACCATCAGGTAAATTCATACATTAATAATAATACCACTACATAATTCTCTTTCTCTCATTCAGTTCTTTACATTATTAATTTAAAAAAAATTTATTACTTAAATTAAGAAAAAGTTTACCTAAATCATAACCCTTAAGAAGTTCTTTCATTAATGCTCGTTTCAACCGTTCTACACCTTCAACCCATGTAAGTTTTCTTCATTCGGCAAACAATATGAAGTTTTTAATATGTATTATCTTTTGAAATTGATTGTTCATAAATAATTATGTTTATATGTGTTAAAACACCATACAGCAAGTTTTAATATATTAAAGGAAATAATACATAAATATTATAATGTAATTCAAAAAAATACTGACTTTAAACAGGTAACTTTTTGTGAGGTTCTATTCTTTCGACTATCTAATATTCAACTTTTGTTTCATTACAGATCGCCCCACATATGTACTCATTGTTTGTTTTTTAATATGTCTGATGAAGCAGATTTAAATCTGCAAAACGTTACTATTTAATACATTGTAATGAAATTTTGTACTAACTAGTACTGCTTAATTTTTGAAAACCCCTTTTTTAAATTAACTCAGTAACTTACTAATTAGAAATCATAGCTGATTCTCTCCTATTATTGTAATAATAAATAATTAAGCAGCTGTTTTCAAAATTATAGCTATTATTACAACTAGGGGAATATGAATAGTATATTTCCCGAGGTTGGCTAGTTACATCCCGAGGGTGAAAACCGAGGGATGTATAGACAACCAAGGGAAATGTATTCATATTCCCCGTGTTGTAATCAATAGTTTTTTTCTGATTGAAACAATATTGTTGTGAAAATGGAAAAATATTGGATTGTAAATTTTTGAATTTATCGGATTGGTAACGTTGCTAAGGTCCGTGTTTGTAAATATCATGGTTGACTGGTTTGATTTTCGCGTTCTGTCATAAATAAAATTGATGAAATGTCAAACTACGTGCTAACACAAGCGGCGAAAGCCCGTGAATGTTTGGTTCCGGCGAAATCTGAAGCTGCTTACTTGTCTTTGGCTGCTTACACTAAAGTGTATGAAGATGGTGGCCGATGTGGGAGCCTCAACACAAAACAATAACTAATAGCCTCAATGACTACACTAAAAAGACACGGTGTTTGGAAAAGTTAGTCTGTTGCGGAAGGCTATCTGGCTTACAGTATGTTGCAGAAAAATAAGGTAGTAGCAAAGATGATAGCTGGTGTGGAGGGAGGGCCATCTGCAGCATCTGTTACAGTTTCTGGTGTGTCGATGATGGCATCGCATGTAGTACAGTCATCACAATCTTTGGTACGGTTTTTGGAAAATCGTTCAAGACTGCAACTGAACTGAATGCTTTTAGTAAGGAAACGGCAGTCTCATCGACGAATTGCGAACAAGATTCTTCATCGTTTGTATCTGGTTGTAATCGCTTTAGTGGAAGGTTTGAGAATTGCAATTTTTATTTTGGTTCTGAAAAGTAGCGTTACAAATGCAAAGACTTTGTTAATTTATTTGTTGCTTTAATTAAAAAATAAAATATTTCTTATTATTTTTGTTGGTTTAATTAAAAAATAAAACATTTTTATAGTGAAATATGACATTTCATATTTCCCTTGGGACAATATGAGCGTTTCATATTTCCCTCTGGAAATATTAGTGTGTTATGACATATCGTAACCAAGGCAGTATTATTCAATATTGTTTCAATTAGAAAAAAAAAAATTAGTTACACTGATCCTAATGATGGGCATTACCTACAAATTTAAATAATAGCAAATTTTGCCTATATATAGTTTAGATGACCCTTAAACGGCTTCAGTTATCTCTCAACTGTCCTACAGTGCAACAATGGTGCTCTAGTTTGTAAAAAGCTGCAAGGGCAAGGATATGCTGTTATATAACGGATTTATACATAAGAAGGAGCGTATAATCGCCGAAAAATTATTTGGAAGTGTGCCCGTTATAACAAGTTAGTGTAAGTGTCCTGGAAGAGCTCATACTTTGGGTAATGAGGTAGTAAAGAGCACTCATCACAACGACCTTTCTGATGCTGTAAGTGTAGAAGCAAAGAAAGCTGTGACGTCCATGAAGAATATGGCTAGGAACGTAAAACAATCTACTCAGGCCATTGTGGCTATTGTATCCCAGGAAATCTCCGTTGCTTCGACTGCTCAACTACCAACAGCATCTTCTATGGAGGGAACTATACAGCTACGTTAAAGAAGCTGTTCCTACCAACCCTAGAAACTTAGAAGAACTCGACTTTCCTAGCGAATATAAAGAGACCAGTGATGGAGAAAATGTTCTTCTGTTTTATAGTGGTCCAGGTAAACAAAGAATTATTTTGTTTGCGATGGAACGCAATTTGGACTTTATGCAACAGTGCAACCATTAGTATGCTGACGGAACGTTTAACACAACACCACTATTGTTTATCCAAATGTACACAATCCATCGAGTCCAGTACAGCAATGTAATCCCCACTGTGTACTAGGATACGTGGGTTTTTCTTTCATTTCACCCAAAGTATATGGAGACATATCAAAGAAGCAGGTTTACAAGCTCAGTACAGGCAAAATGCTAATTTCGCTCTACACCTAAGACAACTGGCAGCACTGTCGTTAATCCCCGAAGAAGATGTCATTGGTGCATATGAAGACCTGATGGAGAGCAATTTCTATGTGACAAATGAAAATTTACTGTTGCCTATAACCAATTACTTTGAGGATACTTGGGTAGGTCGTCTGGACAGAAGAGGACGAAGGAGACCACCATTGTTACCAGTTGGTTAACGAAGATGTACCAAGAACAAATAATGCGGTTGAAGGGTGGCATAACAGCTTTTCGTCAATTCTCAGCGGCGGGGCGCCCATCCGAACATATGGAAATTTATAAAAGCATTGAAGGAAGAAAACAGTTTAAACAGAATACGTATAGAACAGTACATTGCAGGAGTGAGACCACCACAGAAGAGGGTGTATAAAGACACTGCCCAACGAATTAAAAATATAATTGCGGACTATGCGAATATGCCTATTTTAGAGTATTTGCGTACAATTTTCAATTGAACGTGTAACTTTTTCAATTACAAGTGTTCATTTATATATATATATATATATATATATATAGATGCATTTAGTGCGTATACACCTCCAAATGCTAAGTCATGAGTGCGAGTTGAACTCCGATTTTACGCGTTCGCCTCCGATTTCGGAGGCGAACACGTTTTCATAATATTAAAGCATTTAAGCACGAATCGTAGCGACTCCTAACGTTTGGTAGAATTTTTAATGGAGGCGAAATAGTCACAAACTTCTCTTGGAACATACATTTTAGTTCATCAAATCACACTTAAGAGGCGCTGCTGTTAATACACTTATACGCTTGTTATATTAGAAGGTATCCATTGCCTCCCAAGACTTTGCGTTCATATTCGCCTCCGCATTGTGGCAACGTTGCTCAGATTCCAATTCAGTCCGAAATTTAGATGTTTCAATGTTCTCAGATATCACAATGATTTTATATCGGTGCAGCGACGAAAATTTTTAGAATAGAAATGTAAATCTGAATCCAAATTGAGCAGCTACATGTGTACATCATTTTAACCTTAGCTAATCGTTTTACAGAAAATGTATTTTGGACTAAATTTATTTTAAATTCCACAATAATACTTTTCTTTGCAAAAAACGGTGAAATAAATTGCAAAACTCAAATTTACCAATAAACGAAGAGAGATTCCAACGACGATGATATCATTTAATTTTTAATTTTCTAGAGGGTGTTATTATCTTTCTCGTTAAATTTAGAGCACTGATACCCATATCTCCGCCACTGGCTAATTGATTATCTCTTCTGTTATTTTCGTTTGTAAATATAGTTACGTTTTTAGAACTGAAAACCATTTAGATTGTTTCCCAAAAATGTTAATCAGAATATAAAACAGAAACTGAAAATAATACATGCATGTCTTTGAAACTGTAAACTACAACATAATTTGTTTTTTCAAATTTGCATTTTTAGCATAACGTACAAAACTTAATATAGGCATGGATAATTCAAAAAAATTGAAAAATAAAAAATATGTGTCTATGAACAATCTAATCGATAATTTGTGCATTTTTAACGCATAATTAATGCTAAACTTCGAGAATCAAACAGTGATTATTTATGTAGAATTCAAACCAGTGTATGTTTTTAATATTTTATTTTCATTTTGTCAAGTGTAACATAGAAATAGTAAATAAAGGAAAAAAGTGTACATTCATAGAGAAAATTTTCAAATTTAATATATTATAAAGTATCGTAAGTAGATAACATAATTTGTAATTGCAAACTCGTAAATAGCAAAACAATAACATGTTAGTTTAATAGAAACGTTACTCTTATTTTTACAGTATTAATAAGTAATTTGTGGTTTTGCTATTAGGTTCTGTAAGCATTGTATACAAATGTTTTTATTCTTACCCAATCTAAATTATTGAATAAATTCTCATTTTCTTCTATAAGTTCCAAACACTCTCGTTTTTTCGGAGCTTGTTTTAATTTAATGTGACGTTTAAAGAAGGAGTTTACAATTTGCTTTTGTTTTTCTGTCCACCGCACTCTTATACCAGAAGCAATATATTTTTTTGTTTTTTTAAATTTGCTTAAAAGACCATCGTCTTCGCCATTATTTATTTGGCTTGTACTAGCTATCGGTTGGTCATCTTGGCCTACCAAGCGAGATTTCACAATTTGTTTTCTAGGGCGTACTCTTGAATTATCAGCAATTTGTTTTGTTATTGTAACATGGTTCGAAGTACACGAACCATCGCTATCGTCATTAAAAGTTCGGCTTGAACTACGTATTGGTGGATTGTCTTCACCCCCAGAGTCGTCACTTGCCGGAAAAATGTCCACATTGGGTTCTATGTCGATATCTGCCAATAATTTTCCTTTATATTTCGTTCCCTCGCCTTTATCAAATAAAGTCAGCAACCTAGAAACTTTTGCAGTTTGATATGCGTCTTGTGTTATTCTGTAAACGTAAAAAGTATTACCTAAACTATATTACTCTAAATGCTGGAAGATAATTTTAGAATAGAAAACCATTAAGTGTTGCCGCCATGATGGCGAATCAAAACACAAGATGGTCACAAAAATGTTATTTAACTATCCGGCAATAGTTTTTCATGTTAAATTTATGGAAAGAGTTTAAACAGCGATCTATGCTTTATAATTCCTAATTTAGACAATGCCAATGAAAATAGGAAAAAAATAACATTTGAACTAAAAGTTTCGTGCTCTCAATTTGTTGTGGAAATTAAAGCGTTTACTATTATAAAAAGCATCAAATTCAAATTTATACTGTTGATACAGCTGTTACTCTAACAAAGGGCACTATGAGCACAAAAGGTTTTAGCCAGACGTTGGGTTCAAATAATGTGAATATGTTAGTTATACACTTACTCATAATAGTCTTGGTGTGTTTTTTCTGTGTGTCCCATAAATTTAGCAAATTGGGAGTATTGGTCTTTTGGTAAATCAATTATTTGCATTAATGTAGCAATTTGTTTTCGTAAACGATTAGATGTTATTGTTTCGGGGTGCTCTAATTTGCAGGAATTGGCAAATCTTTTAATAGCAACGTCTGCCCTAACCCAATGGTCTTTGACGTGAGGATATGCAAATAAATATGGATTTTCTTCTGGAACAATTTTGGTTTCACGTCTTATTTGTAATAACGAATCAAGGTATTCCTGTACATTTTTCGGAAATAGTATTATAATTGGCCTGCTACCTTTCCCACCTGCTACGATTCTTTTATAAGTTTTTGTTAATACCTTTTCGGATTCTGTTAATTGTTCCATATACTCGGTTTGGTTAGTCGACGTCAAGTCTTTTAAATAAGAGTCAATACTGACGTACTGGACATCTCCAATTCTTCGTCGATTAAATAAAATCGTTAGTGAAAGAGTGGAGTCAACTAATTTTTTAAAACACTTCTCATTTGTTCGTTCTTGCTTTAAAATTGCTGCGTTCTCTTCGGCAGTTTGCAAAATGTGATTTCGAAATTTAATTACATCTTTTGTTAAGGGTAGCATAACTGGTTTATTCCATCGTTTCTCAGAAAGATCTTTTATGGCTAATGAGGACACTTCAAAACTCCAATGACTGTCTACTAACAATTTAAATCGTTTTATTTCCTTTAACTTAGCTTCAGTATCCTCACACTTAAATTCAGAACTGCGCTTTAACACTAGGTGACTGCCCAAATCGCAGACCTGCTTCAGTAAGGTCCCTAAATGCATAGCCAAACTCGGAGCCTTAAAGTTTTTTGTTACTTCATTGTAGCCACTGATGGCTCTTCCACTGGCAGCAACAGTATCAAATAGGGCAGTATTTAACATATCAAAGAAAGAAAGTTTATTCTTATTAGTTCGTCGACGCACTTCTATCAGTAATCTAGCACATTCCCTTAATTTATTTGAACAAGAGGAAGCAATTTGGGCTCGTTTATGTTTTTTTAAATAATTTTCCCCAAAGTGTCGAATTAGAGGGTCTCTCTTTGCGACAAACGATATTTCGTCAGCTTTCATTTTAGGAAATACTTCTTTCTTGATTCTTAAAGTAGCAGTAGTATTTCCAAATTCAGCAGCACAAGCCACTAAAGTTTGAGATTGTATACGATGTTGAACTTTGCGACCACTTTCGTTTATTGGTTTAACAGCACATACTTTGTAATGCCGTCTTAAATACTTTACCGCAATCAAACGTTTACAATGGGCACAAGGCAGTTTATTTGGATCAATTTCTTCATTCTGTACAAAAGCTTCAAACTGCATTTCATACCGCAGCAATGCTATAAGTTTTCTCCTAATATTTCGATCCTCTTTTGATTTCGTTGACAATTTTAAAAACTCTATAACTTGTTTTTCTTCTGCATGATGTCTAAGTAAATGTCGTTCGAAATTAGTAACAGAATTATGGCAGAATTTACAGGTAGTTCTTTTTTTCTTATTTTTTTCAACAACCCTTCCTATCTAAAAAAATACATACTATATGTTGATCGTGAAAAAAATATACGATATAAATTTTTAACAAGAATGTGTTCTATATTATTCTAGCATTCTCGTCCCTACTTACATATTCCTCCACTGCATTTCGTTTGGAAATTTCATAAATCTGGTTGTTATCAAATTTAATTTCAGTCGCAGGAGGTTTTGATGAAATATTTACAACAGAATCTGTAGAAAGTACTAAACTTGATGCAGTTAATAGCTTTTGCACTGGAATATTCGAATTGTTACCACTATCCGTATTTTCCGCACTACAACTCTCAGAAATAACGGTAACTGCTGATACAGTGCTTTCATTTTGCACAGATTTCTTTTCAAACGATCCTTCTACTTGTACATTGGAAATTTCAGCCAATGAATTTGTTGGATTCAGTAGATACTCAGTGTGTATTTGGAAGTCGTGGCCAAAATCATTTTCCTAAAATCATGGCAATTTTTCGTTAGATGTAAAGTTTGTAAGAATTATTGAAGAGAAGACTAGTCTAACTAACAGTATTACTATCCGTTGAGCGTAAATGAAAATGTTTGTGTCCAGTTTTGCCTAAATGAGAGTGAGTAAAAATCAATCAAAAAGCTTGTTATCTACTATCGGTGTATAGTCGTATCTGTTTGTATACTGGACGAGTGCATGATTCACAATTGTTTAAAAAAATTGAAGGAAAGATTCTTTGGCTTGAACATAAGAAAGAATCCTGGGTTTGTCTTCGTGCTTCATTATGAAGTTTGTTTGTTGCAGACAGCGACTGCTGTGGTCAAATGGCCAAAATTCTACTTACAATTTTGCCTCTGGAGAGGAAAAATCACGCACTTTCATAAAATTGCAAATGTTGGTAACATATTAGAAACATTTACAATTTATTGTTGTAATTATGAATTACATAATCAATTGACAAAGCTACCTACCCTGATACTCATAATAAGTAGATTATTTGTAAAAACTGATATATCTCGAAAAATCGCCCTCCCCCCAATTCTGAAGGTTGTAACTCCATAACGAAGCAAAATTGGGCACATATCTATGGGAACTTTTTTCTAATTTTGATTACTAAATACTTGTTCGAAGAAAAAAATTAATACCTATTTAACATATATAATATTTAATTACTTAATATTTGAATACCCTCCATAATTAAATGCTATTGTAAAATTATTTGCATATTTCTTAAGTACTTCAATATTTCTTAAGTATTTAGATAGTGCTAAATGTAAACAGACCAGAAAAGCTTTTCAATAGTAATATAATGTTAATATAGTTTTTAACAGTTAAATAATTTTTCCGAAATAAATTCAAAGTTCACAATTTCCTTTCATTCGAATAGTAATCGTTGTGGTGAATGCACAGCTTAGATATAGTTTTATTAATATTTCAGCAAAAAAACCGTCAACATTCTGCATTTGTTTGCAGAAAGAACAACAAATGAAAGTAACACAGTGTTAATTAGTTGGCATGCATTTTTCTACATCTATAGTATACAAATTTGGTAAATACGTACATTTACATCATTGAGGTTAGAATTCGGTTTGTTGGTTTGGCAATCATTTGATAGTAACCACTCCTGTAAAGATTTTGTTTGTGAACCCTTACCAAGTGTCCATAGTTATAAAGGATAATGGTAAACAAGAAATTTATTTGTGAAAGTAATAGTTCTTTACATGACTTACCCAAGTTCTTTGTTTCTTGTATTCATTACTTGGGGTGGACCTAATGTGTTCAACATTATCATTGCTAAATGCCATTTCGTTAACAAACACTTTTTTCTGTACAGGTTTTTTCGAATCTGTGATTAAAAATAAGTATTAATTGATATTTTCGCGCGTAACATGCAAACGTTGAGCAAATTGTTATGTTACGATAACGTTTTGCAAAGAACATCTGTAGGAATTATTTTGAACATAACTAGCATATTAATGGTTTGAAGTCGCGTTGGTAGCCTCTCTTCTAGTACATACTATTTTTGACATACTTTGTAGTTAATTTGAAAAATGTACTTATTTAATACACATCCGCATAATTTGTTTGCTATAATTTAGCAGTTAGATGCATAGATAACATATTGCGATTATATATAAATTGCAGTATTCTTCAAATGCTTTCTAATTGTGAAACCAACTACTGTATTATTTGATATAATGTTGAGATAAAATTCTAAATAACTATTACGTTTTTTTTCACAATCAACAGAACCAAGTTTAAAGTATATAAATTGAAGTTTACCTTTTCAAAGAGCGTTAAGTCTCAATTAAGGTATCGTAATTTTAAAACACTCAGAAGTCTAAAAAAACAAGTCCATAAGCCGTCCTGCTTTCATAAAGATTCTAAAAATATGAAAATTTGAATTACTCATGTTTCATCTCACGAAATTTACGTGTCAAAACTAAAAATATTTCCGTGAGCAACATTAATCAGGAATTCAATTGATCAATTTATTTGAAAAGAATAGTAAAATTAAACAAACCTCTTTTAAAAAGAGCCGATAATTCAATTATAAAATGCTGCAATTATCTGTTGATCAATTTTAATGCTAATGTTAACCTTTTTCAAGTTTTTATCCTTTAGTGGCATTAAGTGTACTTAACAATTTATGAATTCAGCAAAATAGAGTACTCACCGTTATCCGTACTTTCTGAGTTACGACCTTGTGCAATCGCAAGTTGCGTTAAAATCATTCCCCTTGTTTTAGGGATAGGCGCTCCAAATTTGCCTTTTAATTCACTGGAAATATGTGTGATATAATTAAGCAGTTTAAATTTCTTTATCACTTACTTTCTCGCTTTCGGCATAATATTAAACCTTACTTTTGCACTAATTAATACAACCACCCTTTATTAAATCACGTTATGAAAGTGCACAAGCAAAACATCTGCGGAATTGTCAGCGCACTGAACGATATTGCACCGTATGCATTATACTGTAGATGTAGACAAAATATATTATTGCACGTACACCTAAACGCCTCCAGTAAATCTGGCAACGTTTTTTGAGGCTAATCCGCACGTTCAGTATGTATTAGTATACACAAATGAGGCAGTTGCGGACTATGTATTTATGGAGGAGAACAAGTACTACAGACATAGTAAGTTTGTATAAAAACAAATTGAAAAATCTTTACCCCTCTCACTTTGCCCTTGTAAAGTGCAACCTAGGGAGTCTAAAAAAGATAAATATACATTTATATTGCCGCTTATTCTAGCGGAGCTGAGGACGCCCTGTCTATGTGAGGAGGCGAACAAGATACAAATGCACGTATATATATATATATATATATATATATATATATATATATATATATATATAGATGCATTTAGTGCGTATACACCTCCAAATGCTAAGTCATGAGTGCGAGTTGAACTCCGATTTTACGCGTTCGCCTCCGATTTCGGAGGCGAACACGTTTTCATAGTATTAAAGCATTTAAGCACGAATCGTAGCGACTCCTAACGTTTGGTAGAATTTTTAATGGAGGCGAAATAGTCACAAACTTCTCTTGGAACATACATTATAGTTCATCAGATCACACTTAAGAGGCGCTGCTGTTAATACATTTATACGCTTGTTATATTAGAAGGTAGCCATTGCCTCCCAAGACTTTGCGTTCATATTCGCCTCCACATTCTGGCAACGTTGCTCAGATTCCAATTCAGTCTGAAATTTAGATGTTTCAATGCTCTCAGATAACACCATGATTTTATATCGGTGCAGCGGCGAAAATGTTTAGAATAGAAATATAAATCTCAATCCAAAATGAGCAGCAACATGTGTACATCATTTTAACCTTAGCTAATTGCTTTACGAAAAATGTATTTTCGACTAAATTTTTTTAAATTCCACAATAATACTTTTTTAATATTTTTTTGCAAAAACTGTGAAATAAATTGGAAAACTCAAATTTACCAAGAAACAAAGAGAGGCTTCAACGACTTAAGATATCTTTTAATTTTAAATTTTCTACAGGGTATAATTATTTTTATTGTTAAATTTATAGCACTGATACCCATATCTCGGCCAGTGGTTAATTGCTTATCTCTTCTGTTATTTTCGTTTGTAAATATAGTTACGTTTTTAGAACTGAAAACCATTTAGATTGTTTCCCAAAAATGTTAATCAAAATACATAACAGAAACGGGAAATAATACATGCATGTCTTTGAAACTGTAAACTACAACATAATTTGTTTTTTCGAATTTGCATTCTTAGCATAACCTACAAAACTTAATATAAGCATGGATAATGCAAAAACTGTAAATTTGAAAAATAAAAAATATGTGTCTATGGACAATCTAATCGATAATTTGTGCATTTTTAACGCATAAATAATGCTAAACCTCGAGAATCAAACAGTGGTTATTTATGTAAAAATTTCAAACCAGTGTATGTTTTTAATATTTTATTTTCATTTTGTCAAGTGTCACATAGAAATAGTACATAAAGAAAAAGGTGTACATTTATAGAGAACATTTTCATGTTCAATATATTTTAAAGTAGCGTAAGTAAAAAAATAACATGTTAGTTTAATAGAAACGTTACTCTTATTTTTACAGTATTATTAAGTAATTTGTGATTTTGTTATTAGGTTCTGTAAGCATTGTATACAAATGTTTTTATTCTCACCCAATCTAAATTATTGAATTTTCTCATTTTCTTCTATAAGTTGCAAACATTCTCGTTTTTTCGGAGCTTGTTTTGATTTAATGTGACGTTTAAAGAAGGATTTTACAATTTGCTTTTGTTGTTCTGCCCACCGCACTCTTATACCAGAAGCAATATATTTTTTTGGTTTTTTCAAAATTTGCTTGAAGAACCATCGTGTCCGCAATTAGTTATTTGGCTTATACTAGCTATCGGTTGATCATCTTGGCGTACCAAGTTCGGCTTGAACTACGTAATGGTGGATTGTCTTCACCCCCAGAGTCGTCACTTGCCGGAAAAATGTCCACATTGGATTCTATTTTGTCAATATCTGCCAATAATTTTCCTTTATATTTCGTTCCCTCGCCTTTATCAAATAAAGTCAACAACTTAGAAACTTTTGCCGTTTGATATGCTTCTTGTGTTATTTTGTAAACGTAAAAAGTATCACCTAAACTATATTACTCTAAATGCTGGAAGATAATTTTAGAATAGAAAAACATTAAGTTTTGCCGCCATAATGGCGAATCAAACACAAGATGGTCACAAAAATGCTATTTAACTATCCGGCAAGTTTTTCATGTTTATTTTATGGAAACAGTTTAAACACCGATATATGCTTTATAATTCCTAATTTCGACAATGCCAATAAAAATAGACAAAAAAATTGAACTAAAAGTTTCGTGCTCTCAATTTGTTGTTGAAATTAAAGCGTATGATATTATAAAAAGCTTCAAATTCAAATTTATACTGTTGACACAGCTGTTACTCTAACAAAGGGCACTATGAGCACGAAAGGTTTTAGCCAGACGATGGGTTCAAATAATGTGAATATGTTACTTAAACAATTACTCATAATAGTCTTGATGTGTTTTGTCTGTGTGTCCCATAAATTTAACAAAATGGGAGTATTGGTCTTTTAGTAAATAAATTATTTGCAATTTGTTTCGTAAACGATTGGATGTTATTGTTTCGGGGTGCTCTAATGTTCAGGAATTGGCAAATCTTTTAATAGCAACGTCTGCCCTAACCCAATGGTCTTTGACGTGAGGATATGCAAAACGTATGGATTTTCTTCTGGAACGATTGTGGTTTCACGTCTTATTGTAATAAGAAATCAAGGTATTCCTGTACATTTTTCGGAAATAGTATTATAATGGCCTGCTACCTTTCCCACCTGCTACGATTCTTTTATAAGTTTTTGTGTAATACTTTTTCGGATTCTGTTAATTGTTCCATATACTCGGTTTGGTTAGTCGACGTCAAGTCTTTTAAATACGAGTCAATACTGACGTACTGGACATCTCCATTCTTCGTCGATTAAAGAAAATCGTTAGTGATAGAGTGGAGTCAACTAGTTTTGTAAAACACTTCCCATTTGTTCGTTTTTGTTTTAAAATTTCCGCGTTCTGCTCGGCAGTTTGCGAAATGTGATTTCGAAATTTAAGTACATCTTGTGTTAAAGGTAGTATAACTGGTTATTCCATCGTTTCTCAGAAAGATCTTTTAATGGCTAATGAGGACACTTCAAAAGTATCCTCACACTTAAATTCAGGACTGCGCTTTAACACTAGGTGACTGCCCAAATCGCAGACATGTTGCAGTGAGGTCCCTAAATGCATAGCCAAACTCGGAGGCTTAAAGTGTTTTTGTTACTTCATTGTAGCCACCGGTGGCTCTTCCACGGCAGCAACAGCATCAAATAGAGCAGTATTTAACATATCAAAGAAAGAAAGTTTACTCTTATTAGTTTGTCGACGCACTTCTATCAGTAATCTAGCAATGCCCTTATTTTATTTGAACAAGAGGAAGCAATTGGGCTCGGTTATGTTGTTTTTTAACCAATTTTCCCCACAGTGTCTAATTAGAAGGTCTACTTTGCGACAAACGATATTTCGTCAGCTTTCATTTAAGGAAATACTTCTGTCTTGATTCTTAAAGTAGCAGTAGTACTTCCAAATTCTGCACCACAAGAAACTAGTTTGGGGAGTGTATACAATGTTGAACTTTGCTACCACTTTCGGTTAGTGGGTTTAACAGCACATGCGCGTACTTTGTAATTCCGTATTAAATACTTTACCGCAATTAAACGTTTACAATGGGCACAAGGCAGTTTATTGTGAATCAATTGCATTCTGTACAAAAGCTTCAAGCTGCTGTTCATACCGCAGCAAAGCTATAATGTTTCTCCTAGTATGTCTATCCACTTTTGATGTCGGTGACATTTTAAAAACTCTCTAACTTGTTTTTCTTCTGCATGATGTTGATCGTGAAAAAATATAAGATGTAAATTTTTAACAAAAATGTGTTTTATATTATCCTAGCATCCTCGTTCCAACTTACATATTCCTCCACTGCATTTCTTTTGAAATTTCATACCTAAATCTGGTTGTTATCAATTTAATGTCAGTTGCAGGAACTTTTGATGAAATCTTTACAACAGAATGTGGGTAAACAAGAAATGTATTTGTGAAAGTAATAGTTCTTTACATGACTTTACCCAAGTTCTTTGTTTCTTGTATTCATGTACTTGCGAGTGGACCTAATGTGTTCAACATTATCATTGCTAATGCCATTTCGTTAGCAAACAGTTTTTCCTGTACAAGTTTTCTTCGAATCTGTGATTAAAAAGGAGTATTAATTGATATCTTCGCGCGTAACATACAAACGTTGAGCATATTGTTCTGTTACGATAACGTTCTGCAAAGAACATTTGTAGGAATTATTTTGAACATAACTAACAGATTAATGGTTTGAAGTCGCGTTGATAGCCTCTCTTCTAGTACCTACTAATGTTAGTCTATTTTTGACATACCTTTTAGTTAATTTGAAGCATGTACTTCTTTAATACACATCGGCATAATTTGTTTGCTATAATTTAGCAGTTAGATAGATAACGTATTGCGATTATATAGAAATTGCAGTATTCTTCAAATGCTTTCCAATTGTGTGTATTCTGTGACATAATGCTAAGATAAAATTCTAATTAACTATTACGTTTTTTACGGTTTTTATTTCACAATCAACAGAAAAAAGTTTAAAGTTTATGTACAATGTTTAGAACAATACTTTTAATTCTAATTAAAATTGAAGTTTACCTTTCCAAAGAGCGTTGAGTCTCAATTAAGATATCGTGAATTTTAAAACACTCAGAAGTCTAAAAAACAAGTCCATAAGCCGGCCATTTTTTAATAAAGATTCTAAAAATATGAAAATTTGAGTTACTCATATATCCTTTCACGAAATCTACGTGTCAAAACTAAAAATATTTCCATGAGCAATATTAATCAGGAATGTCAGTTGATCAATTTATTTGAAAAGAATAGGAAAATTAAACAAACATCTTTTAAAAATTAAGCTCCGATAATTAAATTATAAAATGCTGCAATTATCTGTTGATCAGTTGTAATGCTATTGTTAATCTTTTTCAAGTTTGTATCCTTTAGTGGCATTAAGTGGACTTAACAATTTAGCAAAATTGATTACTCACCGTTATCCGTACTTTCTGAATTACGACCTTGCGCAATCGCAAGTTGCATTAAAATCATTCCGCTTGTTTTGCACCGTATGCATTATACTGTAGATGTAGACAAAATATATGATTGCACGTACACCTAAACGCCTTCAGTAAATCTGGCAACGTTTTTTGAGGCTAATCCGCACGTTCAGTATGTATTAGTATACACAAATGAGGCAGTGGCGGACTATGTATTTATGGAGGAGGACAAGTACTACAGACATAGTAGGTTTGTATAAAAACAAATTTAAAAATCTTTACCCCTCTCACTTTGCCCTTGCAAAGTGCAACCTAGGGAGTCTAAAAAAGATAAATATACATTTATATTACCGCTTATTCTAGCGGAGCTGAGGACGCCCTGTCTATGTGAGGAGGCAAACAAGATACAAATGCACGTATATATATATATATATATATATATATATATATATATATAGAGTTTAATATAGTTATTTTAAAATATAACAAAGTTATAGGCCTAGGGAGTGAAGTCTGGGACACCCTGTATATTGCAAATAATCATTATCACAGTACTGCTACTTGAGATTTAGGAAGGCATTTTTTTTACTGACGGTAAGTACATTTTGTTACATTGCTACGCCTATTTGGTTAGTTAGATATTTGTTGCGCCTATCATAACGTTCGCCTATATTCTGTTTCACTTAAGTTGCTTTAAACTCACTTAATTTCTATAATAAGAAGGCGAAAAGGCTATGATTTAGGAGTTCCGATATGGTTTGGGCTTATGATCGGGAGTACTAACTGCGTTTACGCAACGGGTTATGCGTCTGTCTCTAGCAGTGATGATTCTCTGAGAGAAATAAGTCGTTTAAAGAGTTACATTAAAGCTTATCTGTTTGACGTTTGAAGGTCAGATATTTGACAGCTGATTCGTACTGACTTTCAAGTCCTGATTAGGTATTTTAGTGTCATTGCGTCGTATTGTGTTGGTATTAGTCAATTTCTGTTTGGTTGCTGGGTGATAAAAACCAATTTTTGGGATAGGTGCGACTAACTAGTACTAAATATCATCTGCATACACTATAATTCGCTTAAACATACCGCCTGCCATTTGTAATGTTACACGTTAGATTTTAATTGTAAATTCATTGATTTGCTTTATTACTTTATTCATTATTAAATTAAGTCGAAATTAACACACGGCTTTGGCCCACACCTAACCTAAGAATGAAAGGTTGAGAGATTTGGTTATAGGTTCTTGTACAGTTAACACTTTTTTGTAGAGCATTTTGATTGCTTATAATATACAAGTCCGTATTTTACTGCTTTATTCCTCAGTACATTCCAGATGTGTTATCCATCAAGGTGATCAAAGATATTTTTAGGTCGATAATTAAAATAAGATATTTCTGTAATTTTCATCTAATATAATGGCAGTTTGTTGTTTTTTTTACGTAAAAATGATGCACATATTCGCACTTGTTGCAATAAGAAATTTCATATTCCGGTTAGGAGGTGGGGTGAATTATATTTCCAAAAGTACGAGAGCTACATAAAAATTGCTTACATCAAAGTTGTATGAAGGGAGGTGGTTTACTGAATACTAAAATAGTTTCGATTATTCAGGGCGGCTCAAAAAAGTGTGGCGAATAAAACTTGCTTTTTTTAATGGATGACCTATATTTAGCTGGCTTGAAAGTTTTGTGTTGAAATACTATTCATTTTAGTATAAAGTTATACGCGTCTATGTTAACTATATTGGATATACTAACTAACAGAAAACAACTGAAAATGAAAACATTCAATTATCTACAACAATTGACTGGAGAACAAGAACTATTCGGAATAGAAGATAAAATTAAAAATTCTCTTCGTATAATGTAAATGCAAATACACTTATAAGGAATAAAATTTAGCTTAAAATTTATAAATATAATAAAATAAGCAATAAATAAAGGGCCTCCTATGTATATTTCCTATAAACAGACATTTACTCATACAATCAACAGTTATCACGTTACTGTATATTTGCATACTGATTTTTCTTATTAGGACAAACTCCTGTTCATTTGAAGAATGTGTTAGTCACAATCTAAAATTCAGTTAATTTAAAAACAGATAGTCGCTTGAAGTTCGTGCCTGGACGTGAAAATTCTATAAAGAATGAAACTTATTGCACGCAACAACATCATGTTCAATCGGATTGCGATTCTGTTTGCGGATATGAATTATGAACGCGTTTAAACGTTTCCTTTGCCATTTGCAGAGCAAACTCAGGCAACGTATATAAACAAATTAGATTATGAAAACAACGCTGGAATTCCAAAAGGGAACTCGTTCGTTTCAATGCGATAGGGCGCCCTTTCGCCGAAAGTATTGAAAATTATCAAAGGAGAGAAGTCTTTGATGATTATCAGGAACGGACGTTTCATCTGCTGGCCCTGGTTTTACCGGTCGTTTATGATTTATTCGTATTTTAAGCTGTCGGCTGACATTTGTTCCTTTTTAGTGTCCATATATCATAATAAGCCGGTGGCTGTTACGCATTCGAAGCTTTATAGAAAAAATTTAGTAATTCATCTTTGTTTTTGACGCTGTCGCCATCATTAACGCATTTATCACAATTTTTATTATTTTTGCCACCACGCTGTCACTAGTTTTAAAAAGTCGTAATGTAAGTAGTACGAATAAGACTTTAAAAACTTGTTTACTGCCGCCGTACTAAAATCCCATATAAAAGGTCGCTGTATCATATCACGTACATTTGCCTGCAGTAGGATTAATCTAAACCTCTAGAAAAATTTACCGACGGAGTTAGATATAATGGAGAATTTAAATTGAAATTAACCTTAAGCAAAGAGGAAAATGTGACCCATGGGCTCTATTGAATTTACCTTTTCCTTTGGGTATTTATGGTTAAATTCTCAAATGAAATAGCTTTCACTGGTTAAACTTTACATAGTCATATTACGAAATTTTCCATAAATGATGAAGAAAAAACCAAAGCTGGTTGGCCATGAAAAAGGTTAAACAATGGAATAGTAAAACAAATTACTGTAATTACATAATTTTGATGTTGAATAGATAAACATTTGCCGATTAAATAAAAATGGGTGCTTTTTGTGACTTACCTACCTATATAATTACTGCAGCTATTTAAATATTTGTTTCGTGTAAATCTGAATAAAATTAGTATTTGCTTTAAGTATACCTACCATGTATTACTTATACTCACATCTATATCGATATAGGGTTTTAGTTAGTATCAAATGACGTCAATGATTTTTAGATTAGATTAGATTAGATTCCACGACTGCCTTTTGTTGGCATGCACACGTCAGCCCTTTGGGCTTTTTGTACTGTCGGGAGTTTTCAAGTTAGCAGGCCGACATCCGTATCTTTTACTAGATTTGCAATGTCCCCTACTAGCTTGCGGTTGTCAATAGAGTTAAGGCTCTAATCGAGTTGGTGTCTTTTACGCTCTAATGCTGGGCATTCAAAGAGGATGTGACAAGCTATTTCATCATCTTCTTGGCATAGTCTGCAAACAGGTTCATCTCTATAGATATTGATCCTGTGCATAAATTCTCTGAATGCTCCAGTGCCTGTTAGCAGACTGACTACTTGCTTGATTAGAGTTCTGTTCAGTCTCAACAGGGCTTTGGTGGTTTGTGGATTCGGAGTTTTTAGCAATCTTTTGCAGTGTGTTGCTTGATTGTAGTTTCTCCACCTTAGTTGGTGTGCGGTATTGACCCATTCATTAATGGCTGAGCGGGCTTGGTTTTTCTGAATGCTTAGACCAGGTTCTGGACCGGTCATTGCATTACGGGCTGCTTCTTTTGCCAGCTTGTCCGACGTCAATGATACCGGCTTTGGGAAATTATCTTTTCCAGATTTGGTGTTCATCACATTTGTGGTAGTTTTGCTACCCATAATCTTTACTGTTGTTGATTGCAAGATATATATCTCCGGTAATTTTTCTGCAAAGTACCCTTTCGTGTTTAGTCTAATCCAAATGTGAATTACACGTTTATTTTTACATCACAATGACCATGACCATGTTATCATATAGTCTTAACAGAGTATACAGGTTTCTAGAAGAAGTAAAAATAATCACCACTTCCCTTTATTTTCAGCATTTTGGTGTTCCTCATCAGGCCTTATTTGTTAACACGTTTAGACATGGTTAGACGACTATTCGTGTACTTTTTCTAGGTTTTATTTGCTAATTGTAATGTGAGATTGTGGACTTACTACTTCAAGGTTGGCAAGAGATACTAACAAATTACGATGAAAAGAAGATGGAAGATCCAGGACACGAGGAAATAACTTCTATTATCATAAAAGAAGCAAAACCGGGTGAAAATATTAATTGAAGACTTTCAATCGTACAGATGAAGATAATTATGAAGGACGAAGAACCGATTTATAATTCACCAAGAAGACACTGTTTTACCAACAAGGAAATACTATAACACCATTTGCAAGAATATAGTTTAAATGAAATAGTGGAAACATGTGGTTTAGAATCTTGGTATTTAATAATTACCTTGATATTTAACCATTACTCTAGAAATAAAACTAAACTGTATTTCTTACATTGCAGCAAGTAGACATATTGTGTATTTAAAAATTGCAACGAATATTCCGCCCGCCCGAATAGTGAACTGCAACCCAGCGGAATAGTGAACCCATGTACTATTATTAGAACTGCTTGCGGCCTAGTGACGTAACGGTTTGGTGTAACTTGGCGCGTTTGAGGAAACGGTGAGCAGTTGGTTGCCAATAAGGGAGTTGTGTGTGTCGCCTGAAACAAAAGGGATGCCCCTCGAAGTGTTATAAGTACCAGCTTCGGGAAGCATCCGCGAGATACAGCAGTTCATAGCCAGAAGAGACTATTCCAGCTGCCATTCGAGCTTCGAGGAAGCCAGCCGACTTTGCTAACGCCAGAAGCCTGTGAGAGCAACTACCAATGTCTCGTAGCTGAACTCTTGTTATCTTGCAACCAGGTAAAGGCAAGTTTAATTATCATAAATGAAACACACGCTGGAATTCCCGGAAAGTGAAACTGGGAGCCCAACCATAATAGCCATTCAAGAAGGAATTGCAGCAAATTGCGCAATAGTTTCAACGTGCACAGTGGCTGATTCAGCACGCCAGAACAAAGTTCTTGCATCATTCAGTTGATCCACCGCTTCAGCTGGTTTCACGATACTGGAGTCAGGGCCGTATTCAGTGAATTTGAGTGCGGAATTTAAACATTGCATGTAGATTCAGCATTAAGCTCGTAGACTGTTACGTGCTACTATTAATAGCGCATATAACACTTATATTACCATTGTGTATGCTTTTTATGTATTTCCATAGATGTATGTTCCTTTCACAGAGTATATGTATTTTTATGTAAACTGTTTGGTTTTTATTTCTGGCAAGATTTGCATGTATGATTACAGTATTATAGGTGATCACAAGCAGGCCGGGACTATATATAATGACATTACCCTTAGCTGCACTGAGATAAGACCGGGTCCTGTGCTTCTACGACTGAGTTAATGAGCAAACAAAGGGGAATATAAATTATCCATAGTATAGTATAGGACGGGAAAAGCTGCATTACATGGTGAAGAAACCGTAATGATGGGAAAAAGACAGGATTGCTACATCCCCTACATAAAGAAAACATACTGTTGAATACCTACCACCTCAATCAATAACGGGTCATTAGAGTAACGTTAGGCATAATATAATTATGTCTTAGTTGTTATATCCGTGATTCACTTACTAAGTTGTATTGGCTTTATCTTCTAAATCAACATCAAGTGAAGAAATAATAGCAATGTTTGAATAACAAAAAAAAATGGTGGGGGAATTCTGCGGTATATTATTTCGGATAGAGGCAAAATTCAAAATAACCAGCATCGTAGTATCATGTCAAGTGGAGCGCGTAAATAGAATAATTATTCTAAAATTGGCTATGTTGTCGCTATATGAGCCAACGAATTGGTATAAAAACGTGGATGCTATACAAACGATTTTTTAAGTTCAACTTATCAACGCAGCATTGTAACTGCATTTGAGCTATTGTTTGGTATATACAAAGAGTGTGAAAGAGGTACTAGAGAAAGAAACAATAACACATTTGCGAAGAGACGAAGACCTGAGAAGAGACGAAAAGAGGCTGATTGAAAAAGTACAAAAGTAGAATTTAAAATAGTATGATGCGAAAGGACGAACGCTCATGTAGGTACTATTGCGTTAACGGGCTGGTTGCATTAAAAAGGATGCAGTTTGGTAGTAGACAAACCTTACACCAAAATATCTCGGTCAATATCGTATAACTAAGGTGACATCCCGCGTGATCAAAGACGATACTTGCAATGGACCTTTGAAAACATCCACTACAGTTGAGTCAACACCAGTTCAGTGAGTTGTTGATACCAGAGCTAGATATATTTAATAATATTGATAATTCATAATTTATAAAGGGGTAAATGAGTTACTTAAATTGATTTTAAAAGAGAATTGATTAACAATAAACTAAAGTATAATAAAAGTCAGACGTAATAGCTAAAGCAAAATAAATATTGTTATAACATAAAACCACTTACATACATAAAAACCATTGTAACATAGTCAATTATAAAGTATACTGTATGTGGGGCAATATTCAACGAATTGGTACACGTATTTGACAGAAGTGAAAGATAGTTGCTGCAGAAAACAACACTTATTACTTCATTCAATGGTTGACTATTTATCAATATGCCCTCAGAACTGATAACTGGGTCTACTTTGCTTTTAATATAATTGAGAGTTAATTATTCATTGATTAATATATCATTGATATTGGTGTTTGTTGCACGAAGGAATATCCAATATCAACTGCAAGCGGTATGCTAATATAAACGCGAGATTATTCTTAATTTCTTTATTATTAATAATTAAAGCTAATGTGTTGATTTATCTATGTAAAGAGTAAATTTATTTCTCTGATGTATGTATATATCCAAACTATTAGAGTTGTGTTATCATTAAAAGTAAATTGAGTGTACGTATCATATTCAGGATGTGTCAGTTGTCATTAACCTTGTTTTGCAAATTAGAATCATCAATTTATTATCTACAGT
Source organism: Agriotes lineatus (assembly GCA_940337035.1). NCBI lineage: Eukaryota > Metazoa > Arthropoda > Insecta > Coleoptera > Elateridae > Agriotes > Agriotes lineatus. Next base: position 150,661,750 of record OW679200.1, read on the forward strand.
GCAGTCTTAATTATTCAAATGACAGTCGCTTGTCCTACAATGTCTACATTTTCAGCTAAGCTACTATCAAAGTAACTGCTGTTATTGAAATTGTAATCGGATTAGTTGTAATAAATTGCTTATAAAGTACAAAGTCATTATTTGTCCTTTGTAAGCAATTTTGTAAAATTTATTTTACATTTATTGTTCTTCTACGTGTACCACGCTATTAAAAATTTTCTTGCGCAATATCGTCGTTACAGTTAAGCACTCTTGACTATCTTAATTAGTGTACAGAAATTATCACACTTTAAAAAATTTAGTTCTCCATTTTTAATATGTTTATCTCAAGTCCGTTGCTGAAGCGAGTAATTTTCTTATGTACCTTGCGGTCAAACGATCATCTGATTACGAAGTGTTACACATTTTAATTTGTTGTTTACAGAATTCACCTATCCACATTTATTTTATTTTAAATATTTCCGATAACAAGCTGTCTGGGCCAAAACGATTGCACCACTAACTTAGTTATTATTTTTCTGTTTTGCATTCTTGATTTTTTTTCTGTATACCGTGTTGCTAGGCCGCAGTGTTAATAATTCATACAACTACGATCATTACAACAGTAGTTCAAAAACCTGTACTGACGTCATCGTCGATTACCTCAATTTGCTGCTCAGAATTACATCTATCAAAATCCATAGTCTTGGATTTGTATTCTGAGTAAACGCAATCTCGATTGTTACCGTTTTATGAGTAAAAATACGTTTCTAAGCGAACAATATCGCAAGATGTTCTTTTGGAGCTTTTTTCTTAAGCTCTGCTTTGCGAGCCCATAAAAATGAGTTCTTCAACTTTAGATTCATTTTTTTTTGTTTATAAGCCAAGGCTGAATAGAAAGGTGAAGGTATATTTTTTTATTGCCCTTGCTGCCGCATTTAGAGAAAAAAAAAACAATAACGGATAGAGAACAACGAAAGAAACACATTGGTCAAGCTGAACAAGGAAACAATTAAGTCGGTAATGACTTAGCCCAAAAGTTAAGGAAAACAAGCACCAAAGATTTAAATTGTGAACAATCTTAGGAACTACTAAAGACAATAATACTCAATGTAGGAAAGGACATTGGAGGCATTCCAAAGACAAAAAACAGGAAAGAAATATATTGGTGGCGTCAGAAAATTAAAGGTCAAATCCAAATGTACTGGAAGAAAAATTTATATCGACAGAAAAACACGTTTCGTATAGCCCGTAGGAAGATAATCAATGAAAGCTTGGTAAGAAGGCATATAAATGAAAATTTAAGAACCGTTATTATGAGTTTATACAGGAAGTATAGAATTAAATATTGTGGTGTACACATGAATGGTAAAGGGGGCCAAGAAATGGAAATAACAGCAAGAATAATAGAGAACGTATGCCGAATGTATCATGTAGTACTAAGGAAAATCATTATTGGAATAAGAGAAGTATCGAAAACACTTGAAATGAACATCTATAAAATCGCCTATCTCCCAATTATTACATTTGGCTGCAAAAGCTGGGTGTTGAATGAGAAACCAACAAGTAAAATACAGAACGTGGAGATAAAATATCTATGACAAGTCATGGGAATAACTAAAAGAGATCGATGGAAAACGTTACTGATATACCAGTGAAAAATATCGGAGGCAAAAACTAAAGAACGAAGATCGAGAGCATAATCGGTCAGAAAGTAGAATAAGTATAGAGAATATCTTGCGACAGAGAGGACTAGGTGAAAATAGAGCAACAACGCTAGCTAAAGACAAGGTCAAGTAGAAGATACCCATTTGCAGAGAGGGTCAAATAACAATATGTTTATATTTACACCAGGGTAATAAGCACCGAAAAAAGTTGATTTATGTTACAAAGAAGGCGCGTTTTCAAGCTCACTTTTGAGGACTCAGTGGATAAATCACTCCGCATTATGATATAGTATGACTGAATTAATATATTTACAAAACACAAGTATGTATTTGTGAGGTACCCCCTTTGCATTCACCATCGAGGCTCAAAACAAACTGCATGTCACGCTGCGTTAGAGTTCAACACGTTAATCTTGAACCTAAAAGTCAACTTTTTGATAAGATTATTAAAATTTACATGTTATGGATGATTTGGTACAGGAAGTTCGGTACGATGTGGAACTGGTCTGATTCTAAATGGCAGATTAGAGCATTTCACTATTTTTCTTGTCCTTGAAATGATTAGTTTTGTATTGACTGGCAATTGCTGTTTGTTGTGTGATCTTCGGGCTTCCGCCAAATGATTGGAATAGCAAATGGCAAATGACACGAACCGATTGATCATCCTGTAGGTATGTAGTCATATCCAAAAATGTCACAGGATAAAACTTTTCTCGATCACCTATTTTACATCCGAAATAAAGTTCCTCGAGTTTTTTAACTAATCGGTGTAAAAATTATTTATTTTTGACAAATTTTATTCGAGCAGTTTTAATTCCATATCAAAATTGTTTTTTTATTATGATACGCATTAGAAACATGAGTATGGCCACACAAGTAAACAATGCCTGATAGGAAAAATTTGTGTGCATGCTTGGATTCAGTATAACAATCCCTGCTTCAAAAATATTGTCGGTTCGTATAATTTGTGGAAGTTCCGTTTTTCAAAAGGTATACTATGATGGACAAATCGTCCCTTTATAATTCAGGTAGGTGTGCGATCTAATGACAAAAAGGCCAGAATTGTCGAAAATTGTCACCGAGATAAACGCAGATAATGAAAAAGCAATTACCGGGAAGATATGGAACGACGCGGCGTGTATGAAAGGACAACGTTCCGTGAAACTGCGGTACCTGATGTAACCCCGACGTTCCAGCGAAACAATTTGACATAATTACGGTTTCGACGAAATTTGCGTTAATTTCGCTATGCCACTATAGGATTATGTCATATCCCATGTCATTTAGGCGGCATATCCTCGTAGGAACGAGACACACAGTAGGTGATTAGCTGGTCAGTGACCAGGATACTCCGGTAAGGTAGAGGCTGTCATTAGCGGCTATCACTGCCAGGGTCGTGACCGATTGCTTTGCTCCACGCTGTTGCGCCACTCTCGTGCCACACTCATTTAGATCGCTGCTAGGTGGGATATTTTAGCATTATAATGCCTCGTGCATTACGAAATATTACCACGAACTTTGATGGACTTAATAACGATGATTAACAACTTGTTTACCTTTCCCGTTTTTTGCGTTCGAACTTTTAATGGCCAGAGAGAGAAAGACCAATCTTTGCAATCGCTCGCGACTGTTACACTACGTGATGATACGAGAGATATTCGAATAGTATTGGAGATATGTAACAACGTGTGTCAATCATTTTCACAAAGAGACGAAACTGATGCCTTATATTTGGAATTCGTTATCAGCAAGGGTGAGAGATGGACCAATAAGGGTTTTAGCTGTTCTCCAAATCATAAAATATCTCACTTTTTACAGTTCAGTTTCCTTACCCAATGTATCATCATCTTGTAACACTATCCTTGATAACTACTCATCTTGTAGTTGCTTTGCTTTCATAACTGCCCCTTGCTTACTGTTGACCTTCTCAAGAATAATCTATAAATAATAATCCGTTATCATCAACAGGGACTTTGCGAATTTTATATTTATTTAGTATTTTTGTTATATTTACTCTAGCACCATTTTATTTTGTGTTTGTAAATATTACAATCTCTCATTTATTAGGATTATCATGATTATAAACGTTTGAAAAAATCAACAGCTAAACGTTCTAAATATTTCTATCGAACCGCACAGAAAATTGTTTTAGCTTTTGGGGCTAAGCGGTCAGTTGATGTCGGTGCATATGAAATTTGATACCACATTGGGTCGTATTCCTCTGCGAGAGCTGTTATGTGATTTTTTAAGCATGTTTTTGTGGTAATTACGTGGATAAGCCGAAATGATGAAACAATAATGTCTGTATTAGATATAATTGCAGCTAAGTTGGACACTGTTTCATTGTTGATATTACTGCATATATTGTAAAGCGCTTTATTGTTTGGATCCTTGTTCATTATTTTATTGTTGGGTTGGTGCCTAATTGATACTGCGTATAGTGCACTACCTTATCTGGGAATAGTGGATATCCGGCGAGATAACCACTAACCCTTAACTTGATAATCAAATATTATCGGTGAACCAGCAGCGCACTTTGATAGCCTGGAGTGCGATAACGCATCCCTTATCATAGGTATATCACAGATAGGTCTTCGGAGGTGCATCTAAAGATCATCCCTGAGAAAGATATTCTATTAGACGCTAATGGAAGCCCCGCCACAAGCAAACCCCTTGTAAGTACTATCATCTTGAACACATAGTACTAAATATAGCAATGCTTGTTTACTCGCGTTTACATGCCTGGTAATGCAATTTGACTGTTTTGTGCTTGCGAGCGAGCGTGTGTGACCATGCCATATGAAATGGGGCGCTAATTACATTGCTTCTCTGGTATCGCACTTCTGATTCACAACCCTCAGACCAAAACGGCGGAATTTTTAGTAAGTAGCCAGCTTGTAAATTTGTGCATGACTAGAGCTGGGACATTTCGGATTTGTCTATTCGTATAGTAACTTAAGTATTTATTCAAATAGTTGAATAATTCGAATAGCAAAATAGTATATAATAATTCGAATTACTGGAATATCCGAATTATTCAACTATTCGAATGTTCAACTAATTATCTGATTAACTCAGATTCAACAAAAATTTAAAATTTTGTAAATAAATCCGAAAATTCAATTTCACACTGAAACACAAACTTCTTAGACCAAACAATTATAAGGAAACAAACAAAGAACGGACCAGATCATGGTGGCTGTTACGCTCATTTTGACATTTTCCTATTTACTGATTGAAATAAATTAGTCTGATTTGGTTATTTACTTTATTTTCCTAAATAATACAATACTTTACTTTGGATAGTCAACTTTGTTAACATCTACCTTTAATTTCAAACTTAATGCTACACTGCTGTTATCAGTTCAGAGCACTCTGCATTCTTTAGTTTTTACGTTGGCCAACTTTCAAATTTTTGGGAACTTTGATAAGCTGAATTGGGCTGGTTTGGAGCATTTTTCGGCCATTTCCTGGCAAGTCTTGCGTTGTGAGAGTTGGAATTGCTTCCTATGGGGGCTGGTCTCGCGGCTTTTGGAAGCCATCTTCATAGTTGGAAGGATTTTGAGACTTCTTAACCCCTGCTGGAATGTTCCGGAGATTGGTATTGGTGTATCCGGCATTCGTTTCGTCACGGACGGATTTCTTGGGACGTTCCTTCTCCACACGCCCGACAACGAGTTGGCTGCACAACATCTTAAGGTTCGTACATGGTGTTTGCCTACGTTTCCCTCTTTTGAACGCCGTAATCTATTTGGAAAATTTGTATTTTTAGCCTTTAAAAATCTGGTTTAAAAATCTGCTTTAAAAATCTGGTTTAAAAATCTGCTTTAAAAATCTGGAATCGCATTAGTTCTGAGATCGCTTTGCAAATCTAGATTAAAAATTTGGGATCGCATTATGGATCGTATTTGCCACTGAGTTTTGGATCCACCCAGGAAAATGTTCGTAATGTGGATTTGGTTCGCTTACCTTATTTGGTGCTTTGTGTAATAAATTGGTACTGGCATCGTCTGTTCGTCACCCTCCCTGCGACGCTCGCAATGCTGTCGGAAGTCGGCTCCTTGGCGCACCAGATTCTTCCGAACTTGCTGTTGATTTGCGCTCGACCCTGGAAAACAGCATGCGTGATTCGTATGTGACTTGTACTGAGGTGTGTATGATCGTATTTGCCACTGAGTTTTGGATCCACCCAGGAAAATATTCGTAATATGGATTTGGTTCGCTTACCTTATTTGGTGCTTTGTGTAATTGGTACTGGCATCGTCTATTTGCCACCCTCCCTGCGACGCTCGCAATGCTGTCGGAAGTCGGTTTCTTGGCGCACCAGATGCTTCCGAACTTGCTGTTGATTTGCGCTCGACCCTGGAAAACAGCATGCGTGATTCGTATGTGACTTGTACTGAGGTGTGTATATCTGAATTAGCGTATTAACTGCTCTGCTAATTATAGACATTTCGTATAGCATGCATATTGTAGGATTATTTATGTAAATTTGTATTTGAGAAATGTCTGTCGAATTGAAATTTGTGGTGTATATTGCATTTGGGATTATTTTATTGATTCGTATTGCACTTCGTGTAATTTTAGAGTAGACTATGTTCATGGTAGCTGCATTGGCCATGCTCGTGATATTAGATCGTAGATATTTTTGTGTTATCGAATGGCTTGCTACATTTAGGTTTGCTTACCGTTAGTTAGTAGTAATTTGTGTTGAAGGCCGTTTTGCTCTGGGCCCTGTAACGTAACAAAACATTCAGTTATGCCGTAGTTCAACGGCATAACTGAATGTTCCGGGATAGATTAGCTTACCTAGAACACAGATTAATTGTGTTTTTATGCAACTTTGGTCACTGCTTTCCACTAGCTTCTTTGCAGAGGTTAATCTGTCAAATGTCATTATTAGAGGGTGTTGGTCGTATCTAAAGAACCGCTCACGGTAGCCTTATGTTCAATATTTAGGATTTTCGTAATTTGATTATTGGCGATTTGTAAGTTTAGCTTTTGTGAGGAGCATAATTCAAGCCATTGCTTTGTTTAATCATATAATAACTTGATGCGTTTAAAACAGAAACCGCCACGCTTGTATGATCATACAATCCGTAACAGCGGGCTTCGAACCTTTGAAATTTTGTCGTTACATTAAAATTATAAGCTAACATTCGGGGTATTAGTTAGCCCTTCGCTTGCATAGCTCTAGCTTCGTCACACCCTGCCTCACAGGATGCGGACGAATTATTGTGCCGGTGCTGCTACTTTGGTTAGCAACTCGTTTGAATATTTACGATAGTTTACAGCTGAAGTTTATTGTTTAGCCCTCGACTAACATATATATATATATATATATATATATATATATATATATATATATGCTTTTATGAAATGTATTGATGCAGTACCTTTGTCTATTTTTAATGTGTTTATTGTTGGTATATTGATTTGTATATAGATATTTGTTTATTGCTATATTGTTTGGTCTTGTTTGATTTTGTGGTTGATTTTGTTTGTTATTGAGGTTGATGATTTGCCTTTGATTTTGTATGTGACGCACTATACTACCAAGTTGAATAAAGCTGTGATATTTTTATTGGTCGTTGCTATTTTGTTTAACTTGCTGGTTTTTATCTCCCACCTTGTGAACGGTCCGGCACAAGGATGATTCGAAGTCGAGGACCTGGCGCCCACTCTCTTCGTATTTCGTTTGGTATTTTTTTTCAGCATAGTTGGAACCCCGACCCTCGCGATTAGTTAGCCCACTAGGCCGATAGTTACCAACCGGCAAAATATCAAATACAACTTTCGCCAAAAGGTAAGGCCGACCGTCTATCTTCCTTGACATGGCACCAAAGAACATATCCACCACACAAATCCCTGCTTGAGTTCACAAGGTATTGGGCACATTAAGCCAAAAAAACTCTGGGTGTTTATTTACAAAGATGACGCGGTCTAAGCCGAAATTTAACTCTAATATTGACAATTTAAGTAATCGCAAAAGCTTCACCATTATATAATCTGAATATCATTCCCAGCCTTATTCATAACTGCTTCTTGTTGACTATTTGAAATCGAATTGCCAGTAACTTCTATCAGAAACTTCATCTTATTCCAATTATCAGTCTTTCATTGTAGTTTGTGTGCTTCTTAATTAAGGTCTTCGTGCTCCTGCTCTTCTTTCCATTCCTTTTGTTTTCTGATTTATGTGCTTGGTCATTTAGGTACTGTCGTGCTTTAAGTAATCGTTTATTTTTAATTTCAACGACATACCTCATCCACGCATTATTTATAACACAACATTAGCTTAACCATAACAATACATCTGTTACTACTCGTCGAGTGTTCTCAGTTCTGGGCTTTATTTAAGCTGAATTCAATAAATCCTTAGTTATTAATCTCATATGTTGGACTCAAATCAATCTAACAAAGGCTTAAGGCATTTTTTTCTTTCCGAATGCTGTAAGGCACCCGATGCGTTTGAGGAAGAACTACATTGTTATCCTTTGAGCTGCAGGAAAATATCTCCCACTTTGGGTAGTTCTGATTATTTGACGTTCGTTGTTTTCTTCCTCTTCTTTTCAGCCTGTGATTGCACACTCCTGGACGTAGGCCTCTCCCATGGTTTCGAAGGTATTTGTCATTAAAATTCCACACTTGTCAAGCGTTGGCGAGAAGTAGTAGAAGAGTGTATAGTTAATGAAAATGGGTATTTCTACCCTAAAATACTGTAATAGCGTCGAGACCGGAAAAGCACAAGAGTCAGTCGACGAGGATCTATTAGATAAAAAGTCTCCTAAGGCAAATTGAAAAGAGAGCAGAACAAGCTGGGGTATCTCGGAATTGGTAGTTCCCCAGAAGATGTGAGCCCCTGATTGGGAGAATCGCTATCATTGGGGTTATTTGTGTTTAAAATGTCACTACTGGAAATATGGAAATAGTGGACCCTCTCAAGTTTTCCACCCATATTTTCCCCGACTATGTTTTGACGTCCTTGCTAGACTATCTGTAGTTAACATTATCGAACGACATATTCGAAGTATTGGAGCTTTCTGCTTTTCATAGTTTAAGAAAATATCATAGCCATGTAGAGATGAATAAGGTTGAAGTTGTTTTTGTTTACTGAAATTTCTGAGTTTTTACAATAGCACTTCTATATACAGGACGAATAATTTTAATTTTTGTCCGTTTACATCTTGGTAAAGGTAAAAAAGGCAATAAATAAGACAAACATACTATTGATGACAAAGATGATTATTAATAATCGCACACGCAATTGTTTAGGAAATTCCTAATTAGTATTGCACTACCATTTTTAAATGTCTACATAGAGAACTTTCTTGAAATATAAAAAATAAAGGGAGCGTTTTGACTCTTATTATCTGTGCCCCTTTTGACATCGTTCTTGTTGCGACATTATATCTCGATACATTGTGAACGCATTCAGTTATGCTTTAGAGACTTAGTTAATCCTTTGCTTATCTACCTTTACGTGTAAGGCCTGTAGTGCTAGGCGTGTGCGGCTCCCTTCTCCATAATTCCTTCCATTTCTCATATCTACTGTATGTCCCTTTATACTGCTCCACTCCACGCCTGTGCTTTCCATCACTTTTCATACTTCGTCTTACTACGTCTTGTTTGGTATCCCAGCAGTTTTAATGGTATTTAAGAGTCTCCCTGCTGTTCGAATCCTTTGGTCAATTTCTCCTTCTAGTTTTCCATCTTCGCTCATTTGGACCCCTAAGTATTCTTTCATCTCTTCTAAGCTTGTGTCGTCTAAGTATGTATATCCTGTATGTTTTTGGTGCTTGAGCGATTATCATTGTTTTGCTTTTGGCGCAACTAATTTTGATATTTCATGGTTTGGGTTCTCTGTCGTACACCATTATATTGTGTTGAAGATCTCGATCTGTTGTAGGATTGTCATATCGTTCAATTTCCTATCGGTAGGGTTTTACTTCTTTCTTGCACTCTTTGTTTGACCACGTCATCTAATACTACTGTAAAGGGAAGTGGGCTTAGTACGCTGTTTTGTCTCCTTATGTTTACAATATAAACATTAAGAGATTCAACATAAAAAATATACCAGAAATATATCTCAATCCTTATTCAATTTGAATCGCAGTCACTTTACTGACAATCTTGTCTAAATGCTTGAAACTTTCATGCATTTATAATTTACTACATTTTCTAGAATCCATATTTTCCAATTTGTTGTCAATACAATATAATTATAACGCTTTTTTTTATTAAAAAACACATTAGTAAAATTCATGAAAATGATAAATCAGGCTTTCCAAACAATTTTCGGAATTCGTAATATCTCGAAGAATGTCGACATCGGGGTCTCTCAAGGTTTTCCACAACAGCTCAATCTCTTGAAAAGTGTCACCATCTGTGACTACCCATTATCTGAAAAGTCGAGGAAACCAAGCAGTTGAAATCTTACCAAACTTCAATGGAACAGACAATGGGCAGCAGTCTATAAAAGGGTTGACCAAGTTGTGCTCTTTCTCTTCTAGGAACTTGTACTTGTATACGTTTGGAATATTAAATTAGTTTTGTGATGTTACTTCGTCTTTTATTTATTTATGTGTAAGTGAAACCACGAGATAAACTATAATTCGCTTTCTTTCAAGAGATTAGTTTGTGTACAGCTAAACGAATTACAGTAGTTATACGGTAAATATTTGTAATGATCGGTGGAAGTAGAATATGTCCGAGAGTTGTCGTCTGATTTTTGTACCATTTTGTATTAATAAATAAGTCCCTGTCTGACTGATAATCCATTAGTATGTGCTCGACGTGGCTTCAAACTTTTAAACTGCGCTGAAACGTTTTCTCAGACTTGGAAAGCAGAGTAACAGCAGCTTTATAAACTCCACTTCCGAGATATATTGGCGTTTCCGTAAGTAATAGCTCTTCAGACCCGAGAAAAATTATAGAAGTATGTGAAAATGTAGAACTCATACAAATGCCGTACTAAAAGCAGAGGTTGTAAGGTAAAATAAACTTCAGATGAATGCATGCTCGCTATAGGATCGTTTGAGTTTCAAAGTCGTAAAACAAGTTACATTGATTGCGATTTTATAGCCACTGACTAACGGCAACTGAGGGTTTAATATATTTAGATGTACCCAGTTTTAAAATTTTACCCGATGTGTAAACGTGTTGATATAAAATAGTTCTTATGTGGAGACACTGAACTAAATAAAGCTAAATCTTACTATGGTTTAGTTTTATTTTCGGCTTCTATCAGACGTTTTAAACGTCGTTGTCATATTTAAATTTTAATAATGGCACCGAAGACATTCTGTAAATAAATAACTGTTTAAAAATACAAATATTATACTGGTTGCTGTTAAGAAAAGAGTAATGCTGCCGTATAATCATAATATTATTAAACTCTCTTTTTATTTAGCTTTGGAAGTTTCTATTTTTTGATATTGTACATATAAGTGTGTAAGTAGGAAGTGGAAATGAAAACAAATAATAGCTTTAGTTCAGAGAGGTATTTTTAACTTCCAATTAAGAGCAACTCAATGCTTTATTGATGTATTTTCGTACATAGGTATAACAAGATGCTATAAGTTAGGAACATCCTTCTCAAAACGATTACAAACCGACTTGAAGTTTTCACTTTCAACAGCTTTTTGCCATCGTTCAGGCATCTTAGAATCCACTTTGTCGATCAGAGGAGCACATGTCTAGAAAACGCTTGAAGTGTCTGCCATATGTTTTAGTCAAATTTGTCGATGCTTCAAAATCGACATTTCTTCCAACACGATGTTCTTATGTGATGTCGATTCTTCCTTTTTTAAACTCCGCCACTCAATTTCTTTATAGTAGCATTGGAAATCAGTCTATGGACTTTGGTCGACATCCTCAAATTCTCGATTTTATTTTGCAGGAGGTGATAATTTTCATATTATGAGATAATTTTTCAAAAACATAAACAGGCTCTAGATAATAAAATATCAATCAATGATAATCTACCTAACTCCTGAAATGTGTCCTTCACGAACTGAAAATTAATTACGATCAGTCTATTCTGAACAGAAGTAAACGCCCAAAGAGGGAATTTTCATTACAACAAAATATTTCTAATTGGAAATTGATTTTAAATAAATAACTAGAAAATTTAACGTGCTTGGTCTTGGCCAACCGGCACTTTTTAGTTACCTTCTTCAACTCCTTCCAATTAACGTACAATTTCGTGGAAATTGTTAGTTTGTGTAACGTGCTATCAAGTTAATTTTTAAAATAAATTAATTTATACGTTCAGTAGAAAATCTTACATTTGCAGAAGTTGAGTTTGTAACATCCACATAAACTGATACATGACTTCAGGCATCCTCAAAATGCAAAAGATTCTCTACAGACAATGAAGAGTAAAAAATGTGTGAATGAGTAGTTTTACAGAAGCTGCAAAGCAAGCAATGGAAACGCTGGGAGGCCAATAGAAGAAACTCATTAGCTTTCAGAAACAGACTTTGTTGTAACCCATTTCATAAAAGTAACATCAACCTTCACTGACATTGATTTATAAGAAATGAGAATGACGAATTATAGTAGACAAATAAAGAAAGTGATAAAGCAGCGATAAAGGAAAGATAATCAATTAATTATTTTGTATTCAACCGTCTCTCAATATTTATATATTTGATTATTTGTAAAAACCTGCTACAATCACAGCAATTTATTATAAATTGGATAAATATAAAAATGGTGAACGAAAATTAAAAAAATGGTTTACAAATGGTAAGAGGTACTTCATCAAAGCAATGTTTTCTTATGCTGCTTAGGCTGTTTTAGCCAATGCAGAATTTGAATTTACAAAACAGCTCATTATAAAGCGCGGAAGCTGCCTGCGTGTGTCACGTTGCATCGTCCCTGATTGTACTTGCGTTCTTCAGCGCCACTTAACAGCAATGACACTAAGAATACTAATACAAGATGGTGTTTGTAATTTTGTTGTCTGCCTATGTTTAAATAAGTGTTCAAATATCACCTACTAGTACAGTTTTGACCGATTATTGAAGGGGAATTTGACCAGCTACACTTGAGCTCATTTATAATAATTAATATTCACATATATTATATAGTCAGTCAGCTGTTTCACACTGTAGTATTTGAATTGAATCGGTAGAGTATGCTGAATTTTCTCTTGTGCAGTGATTTCAACAATATGCCGGAACTAAGCGTTTTGAAGTGCGAAAGAAACACGAATTGCGAGGCTTTCGCGCAGCAAGAGCGGCATGCGCGGTGTGGTTCTTGAAGTGAACCGGTTGTTCCTTCGTGCTGCCAAAATTGGGCCAACGCCCAAAAGTGCGTTTAGTGTGGGGCTCTGAAAGAATGCCACTGGTCCAAAGGTTTGGAGTTTCTAAATGGCCTCGGCTTCAGCATAACTAGCAAGTCCTGAAGGCAGCCATTAATGATCAATGAGTCGATCATTAATGGCTGGGACCGTGAAGAAGCCTGTCACCACGTGTAAAACTACTGATTGGCATTTTTAAATGCAAAATAAGTTAGGGATCTTTACAGTTGCAAACTGCGAAATTAGGGTATCTCAAACTAGTAGATGTTTTTGTGCTCGGCCTAAAGCCATCGTGCCTATTTGTGACGTCAAGCGTCCCTCGTTGCTGGAGTATCGCATTACCTTGCGAGACTCCACGAATTGCCTCGCACAAAGCACCGAGTGCAGGACGTTCATTCAGTCGCATGTTAGGGTAGAAAAAATAGTTATTTTGGTTTCTTTGTAATACTGTTAAATTATAAATGTATGAGAGTCCTAATTATTTTAGTTTTGTTTGGCTGGTAAATGCTCGTAGCACTTGGTGGTAGTATTTGTGTATATTTAAGGTCAATTTATATTTGTGTTACATTGATTCTGGGCAGATTTTATTTTGAATAGAAGCTTAGAGAATATAATTTCAGTGTTTCGAAGTTGGATCATTTTCGGGAGCTTTATTGGATTGAGTATCCGTAATCATGGCAGAGAAAGAAACGTGGAGTTCTCTTGTTGTAAACTGAGCTAGCTGGCACCGAAAGGGTGAATAACTTTAGGAATTAAACACGACGACGAGGCTGCCTAACGTCTTATTATACTATTTGTTAATTTTAATAGGAAAACGGATTCAAATAATCAAGAAAGACGGACTGAAGGATTTGTTTAAGACGCAGGGGAAACGGACCCGAAGTAGATGCATTACTTAGCCTAGCAGAAAGGTTTGGCGGGTTTGTTAAGTTAGTTTCATATAAAAATTAGTTCATGTTCATAGTCAAATGACATCGTATTTGAAATATTATTTTCAAAGAAAAATTTAAGTTAATGCAGCGAAAAAAATCTGTAAAAGGCTTTACTCAGAACTTCCCTCGTCGGCATTGTGACAATAAATAATTTCAAAAATCAAATTAAGTTAGGAGTAAAAATATCTTCACGTTTCTAATAAATTAGATACATTTAAAAAAAAAACGTTACCGGTGGTCGAATTCAAACGGCAGGCGGACCGCGTGTGCAGCCCACAACGTTTTGTGAAATTAGTAAGGGACAGACGAAGGAAGTAAAAATAGTGATTAATAGGTACCTATATTTGCTTTACATTTTAGTACTATTTTGAAAATTATCTTCAATTCGGGGAAAAGGTTTGCATAAATTTAACCTCATTACTTAAAACGATAATATTTTTTATCGTAAAAAGTTTTGACTTAGCGAACCATTCATGAAGCATGCCATCATTAAATATACATTTCAACCTGAAAGTTAGATGCGTTAATTCTAGGTAGTATCCTACCACCTTAACCACGCACCTTTCCGTAATCGTTTCTGCTCGTATCCTTATACGATTTCGTTATGAGTCTACCAGAAAACTAAAAACTGTTTTCAGTTTTAATTATTTTTGGTCGACCAAACTCCTACAACTTCTCGGTCTGCAATAGCGCTTAAAACATTACGGTTAATAAAAGTGTCACCTGTCTGGGTTTTTGAAGACTTAACGATCCCGTTTTAATCCTGTTACCAATTTACTTTCTTAATGATATTAGATAAACCTGGAATAGGCAATTAGCTTTGAACAGCAATAATTTCAGTGCGCCCTGTCAGGCATGCGGACAAGCCCAATTACATAACGATATCTGACATTTTAATAGAGCGGAGGACGTTCTCGTACTATTCGCGAGCCACTCTAAAGACGCGGCGATTGACATGAGATGGGATTTACGACGACATATCCAACTAGGATGTAAATAATAATTTGCAAACAATCCAGCCGAGGTTAAAGTAGGAGCGCTCGAAATTGGTCTTCGTCAATGTCAATGACAGTGACCTCTCTTCCTGCTAAGCGGGTTCAGCGGTGGTACTGGTACGCTCGCGGTGATACTGGTGGAACCTTGACAGCTCCAAGTGTTAATTCAGAGAAGGAAAGGTAATACTTCCGTGGCGCCTTTTCAAGCGTGACCTCCTTTCGAAACATCAATTACATCTTGTTTTTACGCGACGACTATGAAGCAGTTTTCATTTAATCCGCGATTCTAAAAACTGTAGCGTCTATAGGACTCGTTCATGGGTGCCCATTTTGGTTCTCACCAAATCATGGCCGTGTGAACATAATTAAGGACAACCACCCTGGTGGCTTTCTGACCTTCGCTAAAAGCAGAGTATCAATCAAAACTAGTTGCTAATTTTCTGTCGTTTTGTCTTGTGTGGAAGCCTAATCGGCGTTGAAGCACCAGCATTTGCAGATTAGCTGCGATACTATTCTAAAAATAAAAATATTTGCTTAAAATAACATCCTACAACGAAACAATTCAAAAATATATCCCAGTCACCTAAGACTCCTGCGTTACAGATATGAACTATCAAACTAATTCCAGTTTATACCTCAACACTGAAAACTCACTCAGTAGAGTAGACCGATCAGTTAATATGAAATCAGAGTGGAATTGATGTGGCAGTCAAACTATGCTGCACCTCAAGCTGTTGCTACTATTGTTTCCTTACTTGTAGTTGCAAGGTTATCTTGACCAGCTTATCTTAATTTCTTTAACCTTTTACTGTCGTGCCGTAAGCTGCTGATTGATTTAATACAATACGAACCCATTTATTTCAATTATCGATAAAAACTAGTCTTTTCTGTGCAACTGTCACAGGGGTGTTTGCAAGTAAAAGGCCCTGACAACTATTTTCTATTAGATATAATAAATATGCATATGCGCTACTGAGTCTTACGGTACGGTAACTATGTCACTTGTTTCTCTACCCAATACACAATCTCTTGCTATGCTTGTACGCATCTTTAGAATCTCTGTCAGACTCTTTTGCACCACCGAAACGTCATCTTTTTTCTTTCCTCGTATTTTTTAATTTACGCAATAAGAGAAAGTCGGTTGAAGCCAAAGTCGAGTAGGCAGGATGAGGTAAGAGGTAACATGACCGTCCCTTGTGTACCAAAAATTCGGAGGCAACGATTGACTGAACAATGTGCCGGTGCAGTGTCGCGCAACAGGATCTTTACCCGTCTTATAACATCCAATCACTCAAAGTGCGATTTTTTGCCAAACAGGTTTGAACAATGTCCATCGAAGTTTCAATTATGGAGTTTATCATCGGTCTCTCTTCTCTTTCATCGCCCATAACTTTCAACCTACGTAAAATTTAACTTTAACAAAACACTGTTGGTTTTGAATTTATCTATTAAACAGGTTGAAACGTACTTATCATGTAAACAGCTCTTGTATCTAACTGCTCCGATTTCCCCCGGTATATATCGGTGCATTAAGATAATAGTGTAATTTAATTATAAATGATGGCGTATAGGTTATTGGGCATAACTCAATAAAACTTGTGATTTTTTGAAAAACAGTATCAATTTAAACAATGAGATAACGACTCTTACCTTCCACACTACTTAATTTTTCATATGTTACATGTGCCGTGCTAACGCCATCAGTATTTGGTAAGTTCAAGGGAAATTGGAATCAGCATTTACATTAACAATTTTGTTTTAAAACTAAACACTTGACTGAATGTTTACATTTGCAGATATAGAAACTAGGGATATATTCTAATGGTTCGTTGCCCATAGCAATTCTGATTGCATAATTAACTAAACGAATAAGGTCTACATGAGCACAGAATTAAATAAATATTTTATTAATTGCAAGATAATCAGTACTTTACATTAATAAGTGCACTTGATGGGAGTACCAGTAACTAATAATTTGAGGGATAAGAGTTAAGATGAAATAAAGCTGGTTTTAGAAGGGTTACGTTCAGAGTTTCAGATACGATAAATGTTCGGAAGGGCTAATGCAATTTAATTTGTAACTGACTGATTTGGGCTTATTATTGTCAGACATAATGTGAATAACATGATACAGAATGATTTGTGAAGTACGGAGAGATATGAGCGTTATGTATTAAAAGTGTAAGCCAGCAAATGGCAAATTAGTTGAAAGGTAAACGAAACAGTGGTAGCAAAATAATGATTGCAAAGGCCAATGAAAAATGGAAGGCAACTGATCGAAAGACAGTTAGTGAGACGCGAAATGAACTCCAAGTGTATCAGTGCATTATAAAGAAAAGTGATTTAAAAGACAGAGCAAAGTGTAGCGACATTATTCCAAGAAAAAGACAATTTTAGTAGTTAAGCAAAGACATGACATCAAAACTGTAGTCCATAAGGTTAAACATGTTATCAATCCTAATTTCTTTTATAAAAATGGAAAATCTAGTTGCTAAGTGACATGACATTCTTTTTTTATTAATAACCAAGCAAGCTTGTAAAATTTGTGTTGGGGCCAGATAGAGCTCCTCAGTTTATCGCATAAAATTATAAATAAAAAGTCTTCAGCTATACCAATTGTGTGTAAAGTTATTAACCAGTGTGCAGGGCATATGTGGGTATAATTTGTCAAGTGTTAAGAGGTGCAAGTGAAGCAGATTAGCCAACAGTAGCATTAGTCCAAGTGCGAGTAACCTCGGGGGCCCATTTCCTTAAGCAAGCAGCATCGCCCAGCAAAAATAGTGTCTGCTGCGTGTAGAGCTACACCCTGAACCAAGTTTGTCTCAGGTTCTACGGAGCTAAGCCCGAAATTCTTGCGGATAGATAAAATAAGAAATGGGAAATAAACCATTTATTTGTCGTAATTATTGTTACACTCTTTTAATTTGCCTTGAGTTTGACAGGCAGGTCCGTAATTCAATCTAAAACAGTTTATAAAGTGTAGTATCCTTTGCCATAATAATTATATTATATTTAAAAACCCCATATAATATGTAGCGACACTAACGCATGGAGCAGGGAACTGGCATTAGAATGACATATGTTACGGCAACAAGAATCATATCTGTTCAGAAAAATATGGGAGGACCACCCCACAGAATTATAAACGTAGTAATTGGAGAGGAGCTAGAGCCTCTGGTAGGAAAAAGCCAAAAGAAGCATCCAGTGTGATATGGTTCTGCCGTGCGATTGGTAAGAGATAGGAAAACAAGGATTATGAATTTCAGGCTGTGTTTCGTTTCTAATTCTATCTCTTCACAGCTTCTGAGATTTTCGTTTATTTTTCGTAGAAATTTCCGTTTCTGTTTTAATGTCCACGACTAGCTTCCGTTCTGCTAGTATTGCTTTGACCACTTTTCTACCCACTTCGGCTTTAGTGCTTTCTAGCATTTCTCTTTTTCCTAGAATATTGTTTTCTATGGTGCAGCAGGCACAAACTGCCATATAAAGCGGCTATAGATAACCACCGCGAAACGATGAAGTGCATGAAAACTTCCGGTGAAAACAAAACCGTAATATGCTGGCAGAAATTCACAAGTTATGAAAACGCAACGTGAAGAGGATCACGAGTGGTTAAAAAGCGTTGAAGACGGCAATTAACCCAAACACTAAAAGGTAACACGCTTTGCAGCTTCCCATCTCGCTAGACGGATGATTATGTAGAAAGGATCAACACCATAAAACTCTCGAAGACACAGTGACTTCGTTGACGCAATCGAAAGACTAAAGCTAGTCTTGAACACCCGTGTAGAAACAGTGAACGCTGACTCAAAACCCTCAATGACACAATGGCTGCTACCACATTCAACTCAAGGAATTACATCCAACCCATCCGAATAGACGAATTGAGAAGACGGGGAGAGGTATAATTCCTCCGCTGATGCACTAGAACAGAAGTAAATATAATCACGATCGGGGGCAAGAACCGAGACATCCGAGATTTCACTGTTTTGTGCATTGAATTGTAAGTGTGAAGATTCTATAAAATGTTATTAAACAATTGTTGTTATCATAAGAACCACTAAGCGCTGTTGATATTTTTTAGCCGAAAAGAAAAAACAAATCTGTGAATGACAAAACTCGTATGGTTATCGGTAATATAAATAACTGAAATACTAAGTCTTATACCGTATGAATAAAGCAAGAAATGGATTCAAACTTCATTAAACTGTGTTTCAGTGGTATATTCAAAATATATTACGAATTGTACATTTTTCCACAGCAACTGCTCTCTCTGGTACAATATACTTTTCAGGAAATAACATTTACCTTGTATTCTAATCACGAACAATCCGTTTAAAAAAATTCCAGCGTAATGGCAGATAAAGATAATTGCATAGCTCCGTAACTGGAACAAGACCGTTTACTCTCACCGAAATGCCGTTATTTGCGCAATGGACCACCACAACGCTAGAAATAGACGCAAATTCGTAATTCGACGTGCTATGGGGCAATGCGTTTGTGGTTGTTGACATGGTGACCCCTCGACTTAAGCCCGAGTAGAAGCTGCGTAGGGCGTGGGTTGTGATTCGATGCGATCGTGCGCCGAGAGTCATGATCTAATCAGCTACATTGTGATCTCAAGGCCACTGGCGTGACGTCACGCCTCGCCTATCGATTGATCGCTCGTTATATCATTATCTGCATCGCCGGACCGACCTGCCACTGACCCTTCTCCCGAGCAACCCTTCTTCCTAACCCTCTGGGGACTGGCTGGGCTGCGCGTTGCAGTCGAATAACCCGCTTTAAAATTAAAATTGCATATTACGAATCGAATCGAGCTCCGACTAATTACGGAACGGCAAAAGATTTAGAATTTCCGTAGGCAAATAGAAGTGAATCTAATAACTCTAATTTGGAAGCAGAACAGGTAGGAACGGGACTGCTCTCGACTGCACGACATTGTGGAGCACTTATAATTTATGTTTATGTATTCGTAAACGCAAGCGTGGGAACTGCGAGTTGTGTCCGGTAGCTTCACGTGCCATTACCCCTAATTCTTTAGGCACTCTCTCCGCCTTCAACATAAAGCAGTCCTTTGGCTATCGCGCCGCAAGGACTCCCATTTCCACCTGGCTGCGCCGTGTTAATATTTTAAAGTAAATTGCCCAATTTCCAGGTACGCCTGTGACACGTTAATGCGCCCAAAGAAGGCTATTATAACAGCAGCCTCGACTGCCGATGTAATTTATGGGAAAATAGATGCTTCCTGAAAGGATGTCTGGAATTATTTTGGTTCTGCCAATTGCACATGCTGACCAGAAGATTATACCGCAATGGTGGAAACAGCTTTCTGGAATTACCATCTTTAGAAGACCCATACCTTACCTATTTAGCTTTGTGAATGAATATGATAATACAGAGACTTCAATGAATTGCTAAGTAAACTTGAAATAGCTTGACCAATTACCCCATTTAATGACGTAAGTAATTCTTACGAAAAGATGCCTTGATAGGAATCAAGGTTTGTATTTACACTGAATTGCCTTCAAAAAGGCGTCCAACAAAGTGAGGCACGGTCACCATCCAACACCCAGCGATGAAACCACTGACACAGAAGATATTAGCATTTTACGGAACGATTGAATACGACCGAAGGTCACATGGTTACGAATAAACAATATATAGAATGCAATTGTAGGTGGAAGACATAAGTGTATACAGCGGAATATTAAAATCTTAATTGACAAACATAATTGCCAATGTAGAAGTATTCAGACGGACGAATAAAGAGCTATAAGTAAAAAAACAAGTAAAAAAGAAATTTTGATAAAAACACACGAAGAAAGTAGAGAGGCAAAAGTGTCTCACGATTAGAAAATTGTAGACGAAGATACCCTTAGGAAGAAGAAAGCTGTAGCACTAACATTCATGCATTTCTAGTTGTATTATTATTATGTGAAATGTTAATGTTGTCAATATTATACGTACAACAAATGAAAACTTATGATTTCAATACAATGGTCAGCAGTTAGAAAATATTTTAACTACAGAAAAAAGTAGTCTCTCTTGGTTTCTAAATATTATGTCAGCACGTTATTTCACCCAAAGTTGAGGTTATGGCATGTCTCTATTTATGCATTCTTTATCCGGGTTCTGCCGTTCTTCTCTCTTTCTCTCTCTATCCTGCATTTACTTTTTGGGTATTCCTTATTTATTTCTACCCTTTTAGATATTTTAACTTCTATAAGTTATTCAATTTTTCGTTAGCTCGTCTCCTTCACATGTCTCCTTTGACATACTGTTAGATATCTGCTTTACCATGTTTGATTGTGTTGTCATTTCGTAGTACCCTAGTTACTGAGCCATATGTCGTTACCTTATAAAAGATGATTAAATATGGAGAGATCTTCAAAAATGAACGTTAAAGCAGTCTCAAGAAGAATCTCATAAAATAATCAAATTTCTAAACAAATTAGTAAAAACTGTAAGAGACTATTTGTAATCTAGAAGAAAATGATGTCTAAGGAGTTCTAAAATATAATGAGTAGAATCACTCCCACCTGAATAAATTGTGTGAGCTGATCACAGTAGAAACATATTGCCAGAGTTTGAATTAGTTGACTATTCCAATTCTTAGCTGATCTTCAAAATTTGGTTTGAAGAAAAATATTATTTTATACACTATTTTAAAATTTTAAGCAAACACGTTTAGAAGTGATTGCTTGCAGCACTACTGTTTGATGTTGCTATAAACAGATTTTGTTATTTTGTGCACTGCTAAAAACCACTCATTATTCATTACGTTAGTAGGCTGTGGCATCGTACTTTGAACACAGAAAGCTCCCGAAGATACAAGTATTTTTCCTTGACCGCTTCACAACAAATCAATGAGCGATTTTAATTAACTTATCGAGAACCTCCCGAATGAAATACCTATTACTGGAACTTCAAAGACGGGATTTTTGATCAAAGCCTGCGAAACGCCTTTGCGAAATAATTGATATAATTTTCGCTTACAGAGGAGACCTGAACTGGCTGTCTAATGCTGCTGTCGACACTTTAATACTCTTAAATAATCGAACCGGAGTATTTATACATCGCTATTGTTTCTGCATTCAGGAAAATCTGAATTAGTAAGGACTTAGTAAACAGCGTTTTTTATTAGATTAAGTATTTTCCTAAGAGCAATTTCTTATATACCATAGTATATTACTATGGCAAAAGGCCCTTTTATTGGGTGCCATAAAACTATGCTATGACAAAATGAGGTTCTCATAGAATTCAAGTACTAATATTGAAAATCTCCGTTAACTGCAAGGAGGATTATTTCATATTCTGTTTGAAATTAAAATAAACGATAAAGCAACCAATTCCAGTGGTAATCACCTTTTTCACTACTAAACATCTTGCTTCAATAAAAAAATATGCATAAAACAAGTTCGGTGATGGAATCAACCCACACAGTTGATTGAAACGATGCAAATCAGAAAAGTCGTTGCTTGTCTGATCCCCGTTACTCTCCACTTCCAAAATCCAGGAAACAGCCAGCCAAATCAAAGGTATTATTTAGAATTACCCAACTCTAACGTTGATAAATACTTCGTTTGCATTTGTTAAAGGTTAATTGCGGATCACCTTATCTATAATACCCGTCGGAAATAAAATGCCAGTTGTAATTGCCACATTATAAATTAATTTCACACTTCAATATTATTATTCTAACTTCAGTTCAGGTTTGATTCGAAAACAATTCAAAAGTAAGCAAATAACCTAACCTCTAATTAGGGCTACTAACAAACATACTTTCGCGATAATAAAAAGTGGCAGCCCGAGTTTTTGCTTTTATAGGCTGCCAGAACAAATTGGTCGATTTGACATGGAACACAATTAATTGTAACTAATAAAATAGGATTAATTAATAATGAGAAACTGATTATACTCACAAAATTACAAACATTTTGAGTCCAAACAGTAAACGAAATTTGTCAAAATTCCACATTTTGCTCATTTTGATATAATCTTGAGCTTTACAGTAAACTAAACGTCACTAACATTTTCTGCACCAATTCCTCTTGCTGTTTGCACAAATTCACCTAAATCCTAATTTAATTTATTATGGAAATCGTTGGTCATAGATTTGACGTATAGTCAAAAACGTGTTTTACGTTTTTCTCTGACTAAACCAGTTTGTAGAGTCAAATAAACATTCAAATTGGGTTCTCTGCTGTCTGCACCTATAATACATTAAGTTTTAGATTCCAGAATTATAAAATTCGTTTTTTCAGGTAATGGCTTTACATTTTTACGAAAATCGGACACAAAATCACCAAAGAACTCAAAGCTAACGCGTGGAAAAGATTGGCTAACAAACCAACTTCCTGTGCATTTTCAACACATTCCGATGCAGTCTGGGAAAATGCTGAATGATCGTGGAAAAAATTGCAATATCGGGTGTGATTTATAGTTTCAATTATTAGTCAAGTAAAAACTGACCATAGCTCAATAGTTTTAAGTGTACTAATTTTTTAAATTGTAATAACTGCTCTATTTAATACGAGAGTATATGCAAAATTCAAAATGTTAATGCATTTTTATCGAAATGCATTGCAGTAATAATTCAACTCATAATTCGTATCGACTGTGAAATTTCTCTTGCGCTGTTATTAACGTCTATCTAGAGCTATATCTATAAAAGTGACAGGATAAGATGATTATTCTTTTTTTATATGTATATATTCTAGAAAGGGGCTGAGAAGTCATCTAAGTAAGTAAGTAATATTCCAGAAAAATAATCTTTTTTTTGTTATGTACTTAATTTTATTGTTGTGTTACTGGTGCGGTATGACAAAACTTACTCAAAATTCGAAAAATGTGGTCAAGTAGAAAACTATACTTATACATTTCAAAATGTTTCCGACTATGCTCTGGATGCTTAAAGCCTTATTTTGTAGATTTCAGTCTCAGATTCAACAATTGATCTTATGGTTGTTATATCTTACACCTTTTGGTTATTTTGAATGTTAACTATTACAGATAGTCGTCGCAATTTAAGAATTTATATAGTTAATATGTTAAAATTCTAATGCCGCCATCTTAAATCATAATCGACGTTGGCCGCCAGAACGCCAGAATTTGCTGATAAGGGCAAAGAACAAGCGATGCGCGAGTTTGCAGCCGAAAATCATGCCGCATCCCCATCTGAATCCTTCAAGAAGAATATCCAAGTAGAAAGAATGTCCGGCTAGTCAAAATCAGTTGAGTCCAGCTCTAACTGGAGGAGCAATCAGCCCTAAGCTCAGCAGGAGTTAAGGCCCAGCAACTTGCACCCAAAGCAGACCTTCCAGTCAAGTTCTTCCAGCTCGAAGCCGACACTAGTTCCAGATACTACCAAGTGAGCCCCAGCTGATATCTAAATTTCCACTTCTTCCAGCTAAGCGAGTCAGCCGAATTAACCTTGAGCTCAGCTACAGTGTGAAACGCGTGAAAGACCACGCCGGTCCGAAACACTTGAGTCCAAAGATCTTTCAGAAGGATCCGACGAGGCCAACACATTGAGCCCAACGTGATAGACATTTGGAGCACCACCACCGGCGTAACTAATCAAAGGCACTACTTACGTGGCGTACGTGTTTTCTCGCAGCCGAGAGGGCTCCGACAATGTACTCTGGTAAAATTACAGCTCGTTGAAGGAGTCCGAGGAACTGCACAAGATTAACCCTGCGCCCGCCAACAATTTTGAGCACAGTCGGACTATTTTTGCTTTGAAGAGCCACCACTTGAAATTATCACACGCGAGATTTGGTTTCACGGGTACAATTAACCCCAAAACGCTTGCACGTGGTTCCGGATTCATAAACAACAAATGCAGGTGGCCAATAAATATTTTTAGTCTCAGAATTGGTTACCGAGCTGCTGTGTGTAGTATTCGTAGTTGGGGAGCCGTATTTCGTCCTGCTGGAGTGCCGGAAGAGTTGCGAACCTGCCCAAGTGCTTGGGGACCCAGCCGGATCAAATTAAAGTAATAGAATGCCTGTGTTAGTTAGTTTGTTTATTTAAACTAGTACTGGGTATTGTTCTAATGAAGTGTTGTAGTGGGATTAATATATCAGTTTATTTGATCTGTTCTGAATCTGATCAATCAATGCGAACGTATTGGTTGTTACCGTATCCAGTGACGTAGAAGCAGGCTTCTTCTGACATGACCAAGTAATTAAGAATTTTTGTAAAACTATTCAATATTTCTAAAAAAAATGTAAAGCAAATAATATAATAAACATTGTCTTTATCGTTTAGTAGTTGGACACACTTATTTTATACGGGTGGAATGTTACGTACAAGTGTAAGATGCATCATAAACTTTACTCTGAAATATGCAGCCAACTGAATGTCGAATCTCAAAATGGGATTCCTCGATGAAAACGACGAAAATTCTTTGCGTCTCCAACCCAGATTTCATCAAAATGGACGACTTTACTGCAAAAACTCATTGATTAACAGGCTAATTAGCCATAGCCATGGTGCAATTAACTTTCAGTATCGTTGTACAAATACATGACCTTTTAGCATACGTCGGCGTCGCATCAATAATTTCTCCACAGCAACCTATCAAACCATTCAATTCTGTTGCTGGTTCCTGTATAATCGTGATAGAACACAGTTGCACTATTAATTAAAATGTTGAGATGATTTTTATTACTGTTTACTTTATGCAAACCGAGAAAGAAGTGTCCGTGATTCAAATACTTGATCTTGTCAAGGGCATGTTCAAATGTCTGACACGCTCTTACGAAATCGCTGTTTTTATTCATGCTAGAATTATTAACTTATCAGACAGTACCAGTTTAGCTAATTTAAACAATAAGTCATATGCGTGCAATAGCAATTTAATAAAATTTTAAGCAGTGTGCAGTAGGATACCCATTCAACAACTCCATTGGGTCTCGGATTCTAATCATATTTCTAAAATAGTTTACAGCTGACCGCAACTACGAGTGAAGTGCAACCTTTCAATTCAGTCATTGAATACTTCCTTGTTTTTTATTTTCGCTTTGATAACACATATTTCTCCTTTTAGGACACACGCATGTCTTGTTTATGTCGAATTACCACGTAATTGGCCATAAAACAGGTCGAGTAATAGATTTCATTAATATCGTCGCTATTAAAAATCCATTTCGGAGCGAAAAATCTGTTTTTCAATAACCTCAGATTAATTCGGGCCTGCGAGCTTGCTCCCAGCCTTGCGAGTCATGCCGGCACGAAGGATTCAGCACTTTCGGCCAGATTCCTTCAACATCAAGGAGCATGCAGCACCTTGCGAATCTCGAGGATTAGCGCCGAAATGCCGGGGCTTAGAGCAAAGTTCGCAAAGGAAAAAGGCTGCTACGTCGGGACGCGTCGTCACAAAAAGAGTTGGCCAATCAATGGAACTCGTTTGAAATTAAGCCAAGTGTGCGGCATTCATACGCAAAGATGTCGCAATAGAAAGAGCAGCTATGAAAGAAGTGATTATCTTCCGCTGGCTACCGTCTTACGCGGAGCCGCGAACACATATTATTAAGAGGATTAAGACAGCTTTTTATGCTTACACTCCTGGAGAAACCGTGTCAGCGCTAATCCACATTAACGACTCCTCTCGAAAATAATCTGCTCCAAGGTTTATGCTGCGCTCAGTAATGGAAATATATATGATTAAAATTTTATGAGTAACTGTAAAACTTTCAATGCTCATGTATTTATGTGTGTTGCTATGTATTTTTATGTGTCTAGTTAAGTAATGGGTGCTGGTAGTCAAAGAGAATTAGGGTTAAAGCGAGCAAAGTTTTTATTGGGCGTATAATTTAAGCTTCGACTGGCTATTACACACTACGTCATATTAAGACCACTCACATTAAATCTCTTAAATTAACTCCGTAACATTAAACATTGCCAATTCCATTACGTTGCTTGAGATGCACACTTGCGATTTTTTGTATATTATTACTTCACATGTATTTTCATCTCTTTATTAACTTGTGAAGAGCTCCCGGGTGGTGTAGCTTGAACAAGCGTCCACGTTCGATCAGTAGAGTTAAGCAACGCTCCTTCTGGGCAGAACTTGGATGGGAGTTCCATGGCTGCTTCTCTCGGCGCCTCGTGGTACGGCTGCCACCGAAATAGTTGGTCCTGGATGTAATAATAACATCATGACAGTCGTTAGTGGGGTTGGAAGTCCCCATAAAATGTACGGCGACGCCTTTAATTGGCCTAACGGCTGTTGGCTGGGTACCAAAAATAAAATAAAATAAAAAATATTAACCTTGTCATTCTATTGAGACTGCTACCAGTCTTATGAACATTTATTACAGACAAGTGTAATTCCGTTGATCGATTTAAATTATATATGGTGTTTCTCCAGTTACTGTACATACTGATCATACGAAAATGTATGTACCAATCATAATTAAAACGGTTCGGGAAGCTCTTTTATGCTCTTATAAACTCAAATTACATGTACACATATCTGATGAATTGTAATTTTTCAGTATAATTACCAAGAATTAATTTCGCTGTTACGCAGCATTCCGCCGGGCTCCATAGCTCAGTGGTAAGCATTCCGGCTACCGATCTAAGGGTCGACAGTTCGATCCCAGATCTCGGTGAGGTTTTTAAAAAATAAATAAATGCGGATGAAAACCTCTACAGAATGCCATCATTTGGAAGTGATGTAAAGCCGTGTGTCCCATGTTACCACGATATGTAGCATGTTAAAGGTCCCTTGCTAGCGTTGGAACTCCTTAGTCTCGGCAAAATTCTAAGTAGGACTAAGGTACCTGGTACTCTGCATGCCCAGACCTTGTCCACGGGGTTGGCAAAAAGGGCCTATGAAGGCCTACTTGGGTGACGAGTCTGCCCACAAATACTACTACTAATACTAGTACTACTACGCAAAATTCCATAAATTTCGCTGTGACGCAGCATTCAATAACGTTTATTCATTATGTTAAAATACAATGATTGGATTATTAAAATTTGTCTTATTAAAAATCATCCTGGCTGAAAGAATACTAGAAAATCGGCATTATAAACAGGCTGGTAAGTTGCGCCGTGCAATATATGGCTTTCAACGTTAATCAGCCTTCGACGTTAAATCATTTTGTTACGATCCTAAAATATCAATTATGAATTTCGGCCATTATTGCAGTAGTTTCGGTAACTTTTCACGTGGTTGCGTATTTCAGATTGCCTGTACAGTTATTGATAGTTTTTGCATCCGAAATTGGCATTCGGTTTTCTCAAAATTTTGCGTATAGTACTTCAGTGTAAAGCTTTTTCCCGTTCTAATTCCCTTTTTAAAATTTTTGGAGTTCTATTTTTATTTCCGACGCTATAAAATTCCTTTCGATGACGCTTTGTGGACGTTTTATCTAGAAAAACCGTCGATAATTTGTGGCAGATTTGATTTTACTGGATCGGTGGATTGCTGCACGCGCCTGATTAAATCAGGATTTGATAGTACTTGGAAATAAGATACCTGTTTTGATATTTATTTTTTGGTGCAATCTGCGAACGTTTAAGTAGTCGCCCATTGTTGTGTCGCCCCGCTGTTGGGCTATAAGTTTAGCGTTGGTGAAAATATTTAACAAATGGTACCACGAGTCCATTCTGGTATACTCCTTCCGATTTTGAACGTATGTGGGAAATGCAAGGACAGGGCAAGTTTCCATTCTTTCGTGCACCCAGCGTTGCATCTTACGCTGCTCTACGATTGAAAGCACATAGCTTGTCGAATTACATCCGTTGTGAAAGGTTACATATTGTAAATTTTAAATACGATTGTAACATTTTTAACTAGTTCCCCAGTTGTTTACGGTTCGAAAGCCCCCATCACGCAGCGCGCTACGTGAATTAAGTTTTTAAATAGCAAGCGCCAGCTGATGCTGATTTCATTTAGGTTTGTCTATACTTCGCCGAATCGATTCCGAGGGCTCGTATTTAGTCAAATATGTCTTTCCTTACGTTATATCCGTATACTATTTGTTCACTGAATTTTTTGTGATAACTTTCTTCTAAATGTCTAGACGACGATATATCTTTCGGTACATTAACGTCCGTTGTTAATAAATCTATCATTTACATTCGAAGCTGTTGTGGTTTTCTTCAGTATTTACTATTTCTTTGCTGCTTATGTTATGTTGTATATCAACTACTTCATATATTTTAGCGAGGCGTCATTGGTGGTCTTAGAACCTAAACTCTAAACTTTCGTTACTTGTAACGTTTAAGTAATGAAGAATGCATAATTTTCAATATTTTTTGTTTCATTAAGAAGAAATGTATAATTAATAACTTATCAAGACCGAAACTGTTTCGTTTGTATGAAAAAATCCAGTCGCGTGGCACTAAAAATAAATATTTTTAATACTAGCTTAATCAAAAATTGAAAAAAAGGAAGCAAGAACTTTTAGATGTCGAGACATTCAATATAAACTCATACCACGGGCCAAAGTACGTAAGTCGGCATTGCTTCAATTGCAAAATAGTGCAAAATATGCAAGACACCATTTCATTTAACTAAAATTAATGGCTACTAAAGTACGAAACCAAGAACTTGGAAGATATAATCTCTATACCTCCTTTTTGTTTTGCTCTAACATGAAATATAGTGCTGTTGATAGCAACCACATAAGCACATTACCTTTGATTTTGTTCCAAATTATATGATAAATTATGATTTCCGTAAGGAACCGGCAAACCAAGCACGTGTTTTGATATAAAAAAGGCTCTAATTGTCAATAACATTAAGGGCAGCTTTGAGTAATTTTGTCCAGCTAATTTGTAATTAAAGACCCCTAAATTAAGGTGGGTTCTAAACCCTTTCATAGCTTATACAGTGTGTCCGCGGATTGAGTACACATAATGTGTAAATAATAAAAAGTATTCGACTTAGAAGTTGATATTCTAGGATTCGCTCCTGTTTGTTTTCAAAGCAAAATTTTGAGAAAGTCAATCAAATTAATTTATATGCAGGGTGTTTTTCGAATCGATTTTTAAAAAATGGCTAAGAGTAAACTACCTTTATTAACAGAGATAACACAAAAACGTATTAAGAAAAGTTGTTTAGAATTAAGAGAGATGGCAGACTCTCAATTTTCAGACAAATCGGCCTACTTTATTTTATTTCTTTTTTAGTTTTTATACCAACATACTTTTTATCGTAGCTGTAGAAGGCACTCATTTATTTTTTAACATCTTAGTTCATAAACCAGTTAGAGCGCCTCTCTCAGCCACGATAAAAAGTATGTTGGTATAAAAAACCAAAAAATATTTAAAAAAATCAAAGTAGGCCCATTTGTCTGAAAATTGAGTCTGCCAACACTCTTCATTCTAAACAACTTTCCTTTACACTTTTTGTGTTATCTCTTCTAATAAAGGTAGTTTACTCTTGGCCATTTTTTAAAAATCGATTTGAAAAACACACTGTTTATTAATTAATTTGATTGATTTTCTCAAAATCTTGGTTTGAGAACAAGCAGAAGAGAATCCTAGAATATCAGCTTCTAAGTCGAATATTTTTTATTATTTACACCTTATGTAAACTCAATCCGCGAACACACTGTATGTTTAAATATGATTTCAAAGAAAATCTACGAAGAACATAAATGTGGAAATACGTGAGGTTGTGTGATTTCAAATGTTCAATAAAATACGCCTTATTTGTTAATAATGTCGATAACTGCATATAGGATGAATTAGCTTTAATATGCTAGCTTTGAAAAGATTTTGCATTAATAAAACTTTAAAATATGAAAATTTACGTTTACATGTCATGTCGCTCATGAAAAAGCTTACGATTTAAGATTCCTCAGCCAAACTACATCGAAATGGGCTGAACTTTTATTTACTTATAGGTTTGGGAACTATTTGCTATGGAATAGCTTAGCGTTGAGTTTAAATTTATTTTTATATACTATATTTGATAGACTACATGAAACAACATTTGAAATAGAATATCTTCATGTTATGAATGAATTGCAAGTTAGAAAAAAGATGCATACATACATAATTTAAGACATTCAAGTCGAAATGTAAGCCTATTAACGCTTTTTAGAGCAACAGTTATAAAATAAAAATGTATCCACCTCAAATCGATTCGGTCATTATAATTTTTGTAATTGAAGAAATGGAAATGTCGTGTAAATTTGGTTAAAGCTAAAAGAGAACTGTATTCGATATTGTTATACGTTAAATTGGAGCAATTTTAAATGTGACTTATATATAATCGAGATGGGTTATAACTTTACGACCAAAGTGTGATTTTTGTGTGACTAATTAGGTTTATTGCTATCGATTATTATAAGTAAAGCATAGTCTACGTAAACCTTTGGGGGCTGAAGCCAATGGTTAATTGTCATTTTACTTATTTACTACTTTACTTCCAAAAACCCAATAATCGCATAACGTTTGCCAATAAAAAAATTTGTTTTAAAAGTGACAGTTCCGTATAACCAAATAGGATTTTAGTATCCATTGAAGTTATCCAGCGCTTGATTTCTAGGTTGTAGAGTAAATATTAAAGAAGCAGCCGATTATAATTCTACTACCATGCAACTCTACGTTACTGATTGCATTCAATCAAGCGAGCACATGCAAGTGAGTGTTCATTAGCATCAATTGGTAGAGTATATAGCCCAGTCAAATGTTACACAAAAAATGCGTGAACTAACATTAAATGGGGTATTAATAATTTTTGCAGAGGTGTTTCGGACCATTACTGGGACTACAAATCCAGATTTGCAACCCTCAGAAACCTGTGCTCGCTGAGTGGCGGTCGAAAAACAGCGACTTTTTCAGACTTTTTTCGGATTTTTGACAAGATCTCCTAAACTATGCGTCTGTTGGAAAAAATGGTCCATGGCTTTTTTAAAGTAAATTAAATTTTCTACAAAATAGAATCAAAATCGTTTTTGTAAGTTATATAGTTATCGAGATACAGGTTTTCAAAGATTAACCTTTTTTTCAAAAAGTGAAAATTTTAAGTTTTCTGCATGTTTCGAGTTGGGATATCGGCAAAATGACACGTCTTACAGAAAAGTCAAAAACATGAAAGTTGTAGGGAATTTAATAAGCTTTAATATGAGCTAAGACTGATCCTTGTAGCTCAGATAGTCTCGTCAGTAATTACAAAAAACAAGAAGATAAAAAAATTTCTTTGTTGGTTGAAAGTTGAGTAACATCGTTTCCTTCACCAACACCTTAATTAATGTTTTTTTTTCATAACATGTCGGCGGAAAATGTCGTATAACTAAGTTGAGAAAGTTTACAGTGGTTTTTATAGTCATTGAAGAACTTTTGAAAAGGGCCAGCTCACCAAAAAATCCGACGCAGAGTTGAAAGTCCACTTCAAGTATGAATTGGCCCCTTACCCAATGTCTCTGTTCAACGAAGCTGGAATGAGGAATGGAACTAAGTCAGATTTATATACGTGTTTCACATCTCTCACTACCAACATCTCCTGAGATGCCTATATCCACATCGTGCTCGATGTTGGCTGCTTGTTCCACAAATGTGTGTGGCACTGAAACACTTCAGTGAAGACCATCATTGACGGATACATAAATTTTGTGAAAAACCATTTTGGGACAGATGTAACCATTGTCTTCGATGGATACCCGGAGGATGCCTCTCAAAAAAGTACTAAAAGCGCCGAACGTCTCAGACGATACTCCGCCCTCAACTGCAGTGACATTGTCCTATCAGCTTCAACTACTATCAACGTCACGCAAGAGAGAGCTGCCATCACCAAAGCTGACTCTTCCAAAAAATACACCATCTACGACGTCCAATATTCATCTACATCGTTCACCACCAGAACCTCTAATTACTCTGCTGGGGTAATTATGTTTCTTCACGCATTTAGCGGGTGCTACACGACCTCTGTCCCTTTCTGGCAGGGGAAAACCAAATTTGTCAACACCTTCCTCAAGAATTCAGCGCTATTCAGGCAAGCAGAAGTCTTCCTCCGCCCAGATGTGAGTCACGATGAAATAGTTGCAGCTGGGAAGAAGTGCCTCGTCGCGGGATATGGAGGAGACTGACCTGAGATACCTTCAGTTCGTCAGGTCAGGAGCTACAGCCTAAAGTCAACCTCGCCCCGTTTGCCACCAACCACAGATCAGCCTATGCTTATTAGTGTCATTTGATAAGAACTTCTCTTGCGTGACGTTGAGAGTAGTTGAAGCTGATAGGACAATGTCACTGCAGTTGAGGACGGAGTATCGTCTGAGACGTTCGGCGCTTTTAGTACTTTTTTGAGAGGCGTCCTCCGGGTATCCATCGAAGACAATGGTTACATCTGTCCCAAAATGGTTTTTCACAAAATTTATGTATCCGTCAATGATGGTCTTTACTGAAGTGTTTCAGTACCACACATATTTGTGGAGCAAGTAGCCACCATCGAGCACGATGTGGGTATAGGCGTCTCGGGAGATGTTGGTAGTGAGAGATGTGAAACACGAATATAGAGCTGACTTAGTTCCCTTCCTCATTTCAGTTTCGTTGAACAGAGACATTGGGTAGAGGGCCAATTCATACTTGAAGTGGACTTTCAACTCTGCGTCGGATTTTTTGGTGTGCTGGCCCTTTTCAAAAGTTCTTCAATGACTATAAAAACCACTGTAAACTTTCTCAACTTAGTTATACGACATTTTCCGCCGACATGTTATGAAGAAAACATTAATTAAGGTGTTGGTGAAGGAAACGATGTTACTTAACTTTCAACAAAAAAAGAAATTTTTTCATCTTTTTATTTTTTGTAATTTCTGACGAGACTATTGAGCTACAAGGATCAGCCTTAGCTCATATTAAAGCTTATTAAATTCCCTACAACTTTCATGCTCTTGACTTTTCTGTAAGACGTGTCATTTAACCGGTATCCCAACTCGAAACATGCAAAAAACTTAAAATTTTCACTTTTTGAAAAAATGGTCAATCTTTGAAAAGCCGCATCTCGATAACTATATAACTTACAAAACCGATTTTGATCTTGTTTTGTAGAAAATTTAATTTACTTTAAAAAAGCTGTGAAACATTTTTTTCCAACAAACGCATAGTTTAGGAGATCTTGTCAAAAAACCGAAAAAAGTCCGAAAAAGTCGCTGTTTCTCGACCGCCATTCAGCGAGCACAGGTTTTTGAGGGTTGCAAATCTGGATTTGTAGTCCCAGTAATGATCCGAAACACCTCTCCAAAAATTATTAATACCCCATTTAATGTAAGTTCCGATGTAACATTTGACTGGGCTAATAACGTTGAATAACACAAGAAGATCGATGATAACCGGAAAATAATAAAGCAATAGTAAGTACATATTCGTAACCTGCAATTTTAAGATAACACCTGAAGAAGATTGATTCCGAGAGATGTTCCAAGAGACATAAATACGTAAGAGAATTCAAACTAGACAGATCGCGAGGAATCACGATATGGAGCTGATTTTACTAAACCTGGCTCCGAAAGAAAAAAGACCTTTTGGACCATAGAGTAATAATATAAAATTTTAGAAACTCTGTAATATAGTTATATGGAATATTTCTTTAATTTTTAGTACAATCCAGAAAGAGCTATGGAAAATTAACCATGAACACAACGGTAACCTATTTCAATTAAAATTGTTTATGCTAAATAGGATATGGTCTCTAGTTATAATCCAACCTTCAATATTGTGTCGCAACGATCGTCAAAGATACTTGTATCTTGATATGATCATTTGAACAATCACTTTCGCAGTTTTGGCCACTATAAATTTAAATCCGACATTCACTACTTTCTACGTGTAACAATCCTGTTTTATATAATTATAAATAAAATAAAACAGCCTGTGGGCAACAGCTTGGGTTTCACTTACTATTATCAAAATAAAGACTAATTCTCCGATATGAACAATCAATTTAAAAAGTAAACAGTGTATTATACTAATTAAGTAAACAGGTGTTAAACAAACAGCGACATTGCTAAATTAAAGTTTAGTGCTCCAGTTGGCAATGAAGAAAGCGAACTTTTGGATAATTATATGATGTAGTTTTAATTACCTAAAAGTCAGTAATCTAAGTAAATGCTTTATGCTAGGTTCCCTAATTTTTAAAAGCTTTATTTCAAAAGTATATCACGAACCTCTTCAAACCCAGCAACTGGTAGTATTGATTACAGAATTGCGTGTCTTCATCTATATTTTAATGCCTCACACCCACAGTGCCGCCCCATAAGTTTTAATTATTTGGAAGCTCTTCTACAACTTTGAATAAGCAGTTACAAAATGGGGAGAGTACTACTCCATTCATGAAACAACAAAAAGTTCTGAGATCTGAATTAAAAATAAAGATACAGTAGGTAGGTATTTAAAACGAACATTTTAAGGTTTCCAAATATTTGCGTGTCCTATATTAACACTTATAAAAAAGAAATGGGTCATTTAAATGCATACTAGGGTTTTATCAGTTACTTTCTGTATTATGTTTACATAAAGTCACATTTTATTTGTTGCAGATTTTGCTATTTAAATGAAATTAATAAAAAAAAATGCCAATTGTCACTAAAAATAAAGCTTCATTGTACGCCACTTGAAGTGAATAAAATTAAATTTGAATAAAGTCTATCTTCGTGGTTGTAAAGCTGCATCTACCGTTTCTGAGGTATCTGAAATGTAAAAATACTGATATGATAAATGTGATAAACTTCTGCTAAAGGATTTGACGAATTATTATGATGCACTGTACCTATATGGTACCCCATGTTATTTTTAGGAAATCTGTTTTTGTTGTAGCGAAAAACTCAGAACTATTTTGACCGATGTGTATCTCTACTGTAATAGACAACGTCATTATAATGATTTTTGAGGCTTTCACGGCCATTGTCATTAAGTAACAAACGACTTCCGGGATTGAACCGTGTCATGATTGAGATCGAAGAATTCAACGTTTCGCCCATTTTCGTAAGGGGCTTCATGAGGAGGAAAAAGCAAAAGAGCACGGTAACTCAACGTGTTAACCACGCCAGAGGCGAAACTCTTTGCGAGGGAACGGACAGAAGAGCACGGTAACTCAACGTGTGAACCACGTCAGAGGCGAAACTCGACTCAGTCTTCGATCTCAATCATGACACGGTCCAATCCCGGAAGTCGTTTGTTACTTAACGTCATTATAACAACCATTGCAATAAATAGGTATGATGAATCTCGCTTGCACATTTTAAAATTTACTCTTTTTTATTATACAATCTTCCTACCACTCCTGGTTCTCCCCACCAGCCATAGAAGGTTTCACCTCCTCCTCCTCCAGCTCGTCGTTCCTATTTGATGGTTTGGGGGTATTTTGACAGCAAAATTATCACTGCTGCCCTCGTTTTGTAGACTCTGTTTAGCTCCTAGTATTTTTATCCCTGTATGATTTTCAACCGGGTGATCCATTCGGTTGCTGATTAGCCTCTTTCTCAACGGCATCAATTTTCACCTCCAATTCATCTCTTTTTAGTTCAATGTCCTCAATGACGACTAGTGATTGTTTGTTAGCGTGATTTGATCTTGGGAGTCATCTATACAGAGTATTGGTCGCGCATTTAATCGTTTGGCGTCATTTGTTTCGATCCGCAGGTTCTTTGCCAAAATTCGTCTATACTACAAGAGCTACGAGAGGTCGTGGTGCCTATGCCATCTGTGGTCATTTTCTTCTCATTTCCGTTGAATTGAATTGTATGTTCCTTGCTTATATTAGTTTTAATTTTTATCTCCAAAGTCCAAATTAGCACCCATGCCCAGGTCTTTCTCTTGTTAGCTAAGACCAAGACAGCTAACATCTATTATCTTCCAGATCGTGACTTACCCGGCGTAGCATAGATAGAGATTTCCCCGATAAAGGCGTCATCAAGTTTTAAGCAATTGATAAAAGTATAACTGTTCCGTATTGTGTACCCTTCAGGAAAGAATTTTCCTGAAAATAGTCTGGCGTCCGCATTGCATTAGGTGTATTAAGTGATGTACTGGATCATGGGGGCTCACGTCATGTTAATACATCATTTCCCTGTTTTCATAAGAGGTATGATACACAATTATTATAAACGACCAGATAAGTCACCTGTCTTCGAATCTAAACTGGACACTTTCAACATCGTAAGCAAATACTTAAACAACTTCGGTGAACTATCACGTTAGGTATAACTACTGTTAATTGTTCTTTATCTCAATGTTTTTACTAATTACAAATAAGTAAATATTCCACATTCATAATTAAATAAATTCAACCATGAAAAAGCTGTAACTCCTTTTGGGTACAGAAAAAACATTCCAGACCCTTTTATAGTCTTTTGCGATTTGTATCATTATATTGTATTGGATTCGCAATGAAAATAAGGCCATGATAACTGTTATTATTATAAAACCACGTTAATACATTTATTATTTTAGAATGTTCACATCAAGGTCAGAAGAAAGACCAAGAGTTTCTCAAGTCTTGACATCGTCTTGATCTTGGTACTAACAGTTTTAGCTCGACGGACTCTTTCGGTCGTTAATCTCGTCTTCTGTTGAGGTATCGGAAACTATTTGTGATTAACTATCCTAAATATAACACATATTTACTAATTATGTAGAGAAAGTTTCCTTAAGAAACAACGCAGGGCCAGATGAAGGTGTCTGGAAGCGCTAACTTCTTTTAATAGAATGTTTAGTTTTCACAAAAGTACCCGGTTTGACTATCATTGTTAAAAAGCTATTGTTATTTCGTATTCAGCCATAATTCCCAACAATAATAGTTTTTATGCTTAGTGCCGCATAAAATTCGTATTAAAGATTTTATGGTCCTTATAAGCAAATACGTTCCATTTATGATAACGAATTAATGTCGTACAAGATTATTGAAAATTATGCATAGTGTAGAACAGGAACATGGATTTCATTTCCAGATAGTTTGAACGCGAGTAAAGAATGGGAAAAAGTTTTACCTATAAATTTAAATGAATTTAATGGTAAAAATCTGGACTTGCTTCCGGTTAAACCGGAAGTGCTGTACGAGTAATATATTCTTATAAATAATTAATTATTCCCGTATTCGCTGGCATTAGATTTTAAATCATGGGAAAATAGGGTATTTGTGGGGTGTCACTTACAGCTACTATACTTATAAGGTTTTTAAAGCTTTATTGAGTGTTATATTTCAGAATTTTAAAAAGATCATTGCACTATGGTTTATAGCAAGGTAGCGCTTTCAAAATTTGTTTTAGATGAACGTAATAATATAATATTATTTTTAGGATAATGAACTTGATGTATTGTAGACCAATCAAATTTTAAGAAGAGGGTCACATGCACCAATCACAAGTAATAAAGGAATTCTTACATGGAAAAAGCACGGTGTTTTTCTTGCCGCTACGACGTTATTTGTCATAATGACAAACGTAAAATTTGACTATAACTTGACGTTTCTCTATAATTTATTCGTTTAATTCTTCAACAGAAGATCATTTGTACAAAACTCTTGTCTAGTAACATTTTTTGTATTCTCGTTGATTGCTGGAAGGCAATTATACTTTTCTAAGTAACCATGGCTCATAAAATAAAAAAAATCTGGCAAGACTTGAGCACTCGTGATCCCAATGTTGATAAATTTATGTTTTTCTTAATTTTTTAGAGGAAATTTTCTAGGGGGAAGAAGACTCGAGTAATTTGTAATTACAGAAAAGACACTTTTTATAAACTATTTCTTTAGAAGATACTTTAATTCTAGAACTGTTTGTTATGTAGCAGCATTCATTGTTGTTTTTGGGTGCCTGTAAATTATTTAAAAATTATTCTGATGCTCTATGTTTATCTGAAGATATAATTTTATTGAACTAGAACCTCTGGAGGTTTGACAATAGAAATAAGATATAAGGTTTTTACCAGAATTGAAAAATATTTCAGACATAAAGGCGGCTATTTCGGTCTCTGAATTGTATAGTAGAATTTTTTTTGGTTTTAAACCCTTCTGCTAACGGTAAGCTTTTAAAGTTGATGTTGAATACTTAGTTATGATATTCTTAACCATTTTTGTATAAAACTGCATGAGACAGCCTAACTTCAAATTATTCAAATTAAATAAACACTCTGCAACTGCAATCGATATTATGTCCAAACACGGCCCACACGTCCTTGCTGCATTGGTATTCATTTTCAATGTCATAGTTTGCACACATTTGATATCGGCGCGGTGGTTGTCTTTACGCTCGGATCGCATTACCTTTTGGGAGCGCAGTATTTGTGAATACGATGATAAGCCCGCGAGTTTAACGACAATCCCAACTGCAACATCTGATTCTGCAGCGACAGCGCTTCCGCCCGTAATTTCCAAAAAAGTTTGGGCCACATTTCGGACCGCACTCTGCAGCTGCCAGCTGCTTGATGCGTATGATACGTGCGAGTGTGTTGACACATAACTCATGTTATGTTGATATACTTTTTGAATATTGTATTAGATGTTTCAAACGGTATCGAATGGCGGTCTTCGGATCTCAGTACTTAAATCTTGGTATATTGTAACGGTAGGATAGTTGATAAAATAAATTTTCAATTATAGAATAATTACTATTTTCTAATGCTATATATGCTGTTGATGGCTGGGAGGCTAACGTACCTGAGCACCTAAGGAGCAGCCGCCACTGGCACTATGCTATCTTGAAAAAGAGGAAATTAGTTGAACAATATATTTAGAAAAATGTATCTTTCCAACTAACGGTTATTATAAAGTCGAACCGATTTCATTCGGCAACTTTTAGAACTAAATTTATCAACCCCTTGATTTCGTATTGGTATCATTTTCTAGTATTTTTGTATTTTTCGATAATATTTTTAGCAATAACTATGGGAATTGCAATATGGATAATGTATTCCAAATAGAATCGAACCGATTCGAGCGAAATTAGTTACAATAAAGATAGTGGAATCCCTACAAGTTAGTCGGGGACGCTCTGCCATAAAGTGAGGTTGCATCTATAGTTCGTGTACGCGTAAGTGATTTCTAGATTATCTAAACGAGTTTACAGCGCCGAGGGTCCATAAAGTGAGGTCGTAACTAAATTAATGGATTGTTCGTTTCCATGTTACAATTATCGGACACGGATGTACATTTACACACAATGCGTAGTTAGAGCAGGTCTTAGAAGTGGTGGGTGGATCGCAGGACGGCGGAAACGCGCGTTCCGCCCGTCTGGATATTCGGCCGCTCTAATCGGTGAACCTGCAAATGGAATTTATTGTTACTCTTGCCAACTGTAACGGTGGATGCGTATTTTCTTCCTCCGGGCGGCCTGCCACCGACGCACTTTATTTCCAAAACGTTTTTATTTATTTTTTTCTATATGTATTTTCCCCGAATTTCTGTCAACTCTTTCGGTTTCGTGGGTCATAGCTCACAGCACAAATGATTTAAGACCCCTGGCTTTTTATTTAAAGCACAATAAACGGAGCCGGAGCTTTTCCACAACTTGCCTAACGGGGAGGGCGTAGAAGCTCAATAAGTGAAAGTTCTCGTTTTGATATGGAACTTTCTGCTTCTAAAAAATGGGAGATAAAGTACAACTGAAGGTCGTATTTTTTGTTACAATTCTTTTATATGCATATAATTTAAACTTGACAGTTCGATCTTCCCTATAAATGATTTGATCTTCCGATCTAGCAAACTATCTATTCAAGTTGGCCTACGTATTTAAATAGATGAATGCAACTAACTTAGTAACTAGTTCTAGGCTCCTAGGGTGGTTTAGCAACAATGTAATCACTTTTATAACTAGCCTGTTATTTTATATAAGCTCATTTCATATTTAATATTTTAACAACTTGTATTAATACGTATAGGCTTCCACAGCTACTATTATTGTAATAATTAAAATTAAATTCTAGGGTTGCATCTGCAAAAGATTTAATGCACTATCTCGTATCTACTACAGTTCACAGCTATTGAGGCTCGGATTTCAATTCACACGGTCTTTCTCAGTATGGCTTTGTATTAGAAAGGAATAACACCAGATATAGGTGCACAACGAGCTCATGAAACGAAG
Organism: Agriotes lineatus; assembly: GCA_940337035.1. Lineage (NCBI taxonomy): Eukaryota > Metazoa > Arthropoda > Insecta > Coleoptera > Elateridae > Agriotes > Agriotes lineatus. The sequence goes on from OW679200.1 coordinate 150,702,670, forward strand.
CGTACTAGGCGTCAAATTACTGATCGCAAACGTACAAATGGATCGAGAACAAACCAAAGTTACGGATGTAATGGAGAGGGTAGCCGAATTGAAGTGGAGGTGGGCTGGTCATGTGGCCCGAAGGACTGACAATAGGTGGAACTAAACTACTTTTAGAGTGGAGGCCTAGTCTTGGACGCAGGAATGCAGGGAGACCAACAACGAGATGGAGAGACGATATTAAGAAAAAGGGCAGGAACTCAGTGGATGAGAAAAGCTCACAATAGATGGAAATGGTATTAAATGGGAAAAGCCTACATCCAGCAGTGGATTGAAATAGGCAGATCGTGATCGTGAACACCAGAATTTCAAGTTTCTCAATTAAAACCTAATAGCATTTCGGGATCAGCAAGTTTTTGAATCCCTTGTCACTATGTTACTTCTTCTGTCTTTTCATGGTGTACGCTTGTAATCCTTTTAATTGTACTTAATCATCTATGCTATGGAATCTCCACAGTGACGGTCATCGGTTAAAGTTGCGACAGTCCACGAGCGTTTCCTCTAGTCATCTGTAAGAGCACGTACCTACAAATCTGTAAGTTGCATCACTAATTCCTTGCAGAGGGCTGCGATTATCTGATATAACATATTTTAAATATTCAAATCAAGCCTAACGAGTTGTCTGCCAATGCTGGGAAAGTAATGAACTACGGCTCCGATCTACCACTGAGGCCAAACTTTGTCAATTGAATTTACTATCAATATTTTACATATGACATAAAAAACGCTTGGGTTAGTACCTGAAATGATTTTTCCAGTATCAATGTAATAATGAAATTCCGAGAATTACTATGCAAGTTTTACCACGAAACAAAATTACTACAGCAATAAAAAATCATTACCTTAAATGTTTCAACAAAACGATTTTGTAGAGAGGACGCGTTTTTGAATGTTTTCAAACGAACATCAGAATGTTGTTGATATCATGCTGAAATGCAGTAGAATTACGAAAATGTTAGAGTGGAACCTTCACATGAAAATCACAAACGGAGTAACAGAACCTTGTAGCTTTGTAAATGTCTCTACCTAATTGTCTAAAATTAATGGAATTCTCGAGCAGACACGAAAAACATTTAGCTTTTAGTTTTGCTTGTCTGCATGGATGTGATGTTGGGTTTGTCATTTTAACGTGTCCCTTATAAATCGAATTATAGAAGCAGACTAGTATGCAGACATCCTGTTCTTTATTTAAAAATTGAATTTCAAAAGAATATCGGAAATGGCGCGAATCGACTGGCCATCTTCTGCCAGATCGAAGATCCTATCACGTATCTGTATGTTTCCAGGAAATCACTTGTGCTTCTCATGCCACCATTCCTCTCGCACCGTAGCATCAGCAAAATCATCAATTAGTGCCTGTAGGAATCCACATTCTAGTATTATTATGTATCTAAATTTAATATGAGGTTCATTGTCGCATAATACATTAATTTCACGGTTAACTCGAAATCCAATTTCAGTGGTCAGCTTCTCGGACAGCAGCAATCGGGGTGACAAACAGAACGGCTACACACAGCCTCTGGGCACGCAGGAACTCCACGATTCAGCCGTTCCATTAATCATACTAATGCAAAGCTAATTTGCGTTGATTGCGTCCAGCAGCACTTCTGACATTGACCTCTCCGACAACTTTCGCCGTGTTGCGCCAGGCATAACAACGAGCACCTCTCGGGGCAGTTATGCAACTGCGCCAGCTGCTTAATGTGCTCGCGAATCACGTGCACCACGCTGCGTGCAACAATATGTGGAGCAGAGGAAAGCAAAAGGAAAAGTGCATTCGATGACAGAAAACGCGGACGACGCCGGCTCTTGGCGGAGGAACGAGTTTCGATCGCCGGTTAATTGGATTTTGAAGCGGTGTTCTGGAGAGTATCGAGGAACTCAGACCTTGATCCGGAGCCTTCTTGATCCGTAGCCTTCTCACCAGACGGGCTGGGCATCTTGGGCGCCTCGGAAATGCATTGCGATGAGTGCATAAGTGCGAAATGGAAATGGATACGCACAAGCGGCTTGCGCAACCTCTACTTCTGTATGTCACGAGACAGAAGCATAACTTCAGCTTCCCACCCAGGAAAGTGCTTTCAGTCTTTATCGATCTTGTATGATTTTCTCATTTTTGCATTATAAAAATATATTAAAATTAGCTAGCACAAAATTTAATTTACATTTGTCTGTATCATCCTCATCATTCTCGTGAACCCACTTTCAGCCACTACTTGCATCTACTACCAGACGTAAGCCTATACCCTAAGTGTTTTCACTTTCTTCAGTATCGTTCATTTTATCCTTCTTGCAGAGCTTCGAGGTGTCTTTTGAGCAAATTTAAGCTAAATCTACCATATTATCGTTATTATTTCAACTATAACATACTTGTTCAGTAGAATTTTAAGAAAAGCGTCGTTTCTTCTGTTCTCTCTTCCTGGACTGAGATTAACGGCATTTTCCTAAGAGATTTGTTAATTTGTTAGCCTCTCTGCCGGGACGTTAAAGTTAAATAAAACGTCTCGTAGGCCTTAGTATTTTTATACGCATTTGCCTTTTGCCCTGTTTCTATACCTAGCTACCTCAGTGTACATAAAAATCTTACTCTACCCCACAAACGCGTGGTTACGAACGATCACTATTTGCAAAAACAGAAAGCTGTCCTGCACCTTGAAACGAGACAATTCCTCCCACCTGTATTTACCTATTTCGTACCTTTTTATTATGTACCCAATTAGTGATAAAGCTCAGCAGTATGTGTTTTTATGTTTATTTACTTAGTATCGCACTGTAAGTAAGAAATGCTGTGTGCGCGACCGTGAACTATAGTCTCGAGTGCGAACACACCAGTGAAAAACGTGAGAGAATGTGCTAACAATGCAATGTAATTCAGAGAACAAGGAGCTGCGGATTTGGGATGACGCTGGAGCCAGCAAGTGAACTCATTCGCGCCGAAGTAGGCGAACTCGGCGAATCGACGGATTCGCGCTCAAGTAGGTAAACATGGCGGACCGCTTGGTGAGCTTCTAAATTAATAAAGAGCGCGGGTCGATCTTTTAAAAGAGTTGTTAAGGTTCTGCGAGTGCAAACCGCAGAAGAAGGGCATAGTTACCCGAGCCCCAGGTGCAAGCTATTCAAGTAAAGCAGCCCAAAAGCGAAACTGTGGTGTTCCAGTCCGACATCGCTAGAAGCCGCGATTTCGACCTAAAGAAGCCATCCAACGTGGTGCCCGTTCTATGGTCAACGTATACAAGGTTAGTTCCTGCTTGTAACCTCGCGACGAAATAAGCAAGCCTGATAACGGGGAAGTACCGGCAGCGCATCACGTCATATGCTAACTCGATAGATCGGGTTTCCATGCATCGAGGCACTATAAAGAAACGACACCTTCGAGTTCAACTTATTGGTGCGCGTAGCTATTTTATACCTTGCGTTTGTGAACTTTGTATTTGCACGATTAACTGAACTTTAAGCATTTAATTAATATATTTTCTCATGCGCAATGCGCCATTGTTTTATGTATTTGCTTGCATGTATTTGTGATTTTATCACTTTCTTACAGATTATATGTTTTCATGTAAACTGTTGGGTTTTTATTACCATTGGTGTTTGCATTTGTAAGTACAACATTTCAGGTGTAAACGGGCTGACCTTAACAATATTCGTTTCCTTAGCTGCACTGACGATGCCTTATAGCTTACCGACTGGATAAGCTAGCGAACCAGGGTATTGTAACGTAATAATTCAGTAGGGTGTAGGGCTACCTAAAAGGCAGTGCTACAACCTATAGTATTTTCGGGCTAATACTAACTTCAAACAAGATACACAGGTAGAGAAAATTTGCTTATAACAAATATATTAACTGTAAAACATATAAAAACCCAATAAAGAACACAAAATGAAATAATATTACCTTAAAATGACTATCAATTTCTAAACGAATGCAAAAAAGAATTTGAATTAAAATAATATTAACATTAAAATAACGCCGAAATAATTGTACTTAAAATTGTGAAAGTTAGATACATCACAAGTTCGGTTCTGTACGCGATTGCATGTATAAAAACCACAATTCACGTATGTAAACGCATTTCTTTATGTTAGCGCGATCACTATCCTACAACAGAACCAACGGCTTACCGCTTTAAGCTGCAAACGTTTTCGGTATCAATTTTCTTTGGAATCCTGGAGGCCTGCGAAATGCAACGTCGCAGATCGGGCTCGCTCCTCGAATTGCATCACTCAAACCTTGAACGACGTGACGCGTGGAAGATGCAGAGGCAATACCCTGGCTGCAAACTATGATGCCGCGATGACAGTTGACATTACGAAACTCTCGGAACGCCTCAAAAATACTATTGGTTGCCGCAATGTGTTCTTAGGTTGTGCACAATGAAAATGGAGTTTGCTGGACATGCAAACGCTGTTTGCTGCACTAAAAGTTTTGCAACAAACTTTAAATACTGCAATGCTTTCTCAACCGCTTCCGATGTAACTTGCCCTAAGCACAGTTTACTGTGATTCGCTTAAAGACAGGCAGCTGAGCGCATGGCCCGCTGTCTTTCGCAAACGCCGTTCAAGGATTCATATTGACTACACACGTGATGGATGCACGCACCACAGCACCGTATCCGTGCACATTTAACTATGATAGTTACAAGCCTAACTAACATTAAACAAGAACGAATTTACAAACTGGCTATATATGTTAACATGAAAATAAACAATGCAGGCGAGTGGGCCATATACCCGTTTTACCATACCATCAGACGTTGGTTGAATGGGGAACTGCAAGTTTCTTTGTATTTTCTGTGTAAATGTGGTGGCGCCACGTGGTTCAGTGACGGTGAGTCACTGAGTGGGTGTTGACTTAACCGTCCCTGCGATGATCCGCGTTGCATGGTATAGTTCAACATCCACCTTATTGGTATAAACGCCCTTTCGCAATACTGGGGAGTAATATTCCATTGAGCAGTAAACCAACCCTAGGGCAGAGCTGAGCACAGTGAGATCTGCGCATCCCCATGTAATATTAGTGTTTAGATGGTGGTGTTTTTGGATCTCACTTTTTTAGGTGTTGTTTATACAGGCTCTTGTGGAATTAAAACCGACATTAATCTCGCCTATTTTCTTATCGTTGACAGTAAACATATTCAGACCATAAAGTAGAGTAAAGTATAGTTGCTGTGGGAATGGAATTACAATAGATACTTCAACCCTTCATTCCAAATGGTGTTTGCACAAGATGAATAAGATGTGCCTGGAAGATTGCATCCTAATGACAATCAATTCGTAGAAAGAAAATATTTATTATTTGGATATACAATCACACACACATATTTACGATTTGCCAAAGTTAAATTTAACGTGTTATTTTACCTTTTGAACCCTAACAAGTCTCCAACAAGTATGAATCGTACACACGTTTTTATAATGCTTACAAAAAATACCTACAACAACGGACACCTTTATAAGTAGTGTCGAAAACGACGTTCATGGAAGGCAAACAATATCCTACAAGCTACTAAAACAGCTAAACAAAACTGAAAAAGGCATAGCACGCTTAAAGCAATAATAGGCAATGGTGAATGGATAAATTATTATAAAACGCTATGGTATAACCCAAACGTTATAGAAAGCGAAGAATTAAGCAACGAACGTCCGGGATAAGTAGCTGTTGATTCTATAGAAATTACAGAACTGAAAAATGCCCTCAAAACAATCTAGAATAAAAAAGTCACGGGACTAGACGGAATCAATTACGAATTGAACAACCACGACGGAATATTATTAAGATTCAGATTCCCGCACATGATTAATGTGTTGGATCAGATATGCCATACCAGAAAAATGGAAGCAGGATAATCTCTATATTTAAACAATTGCAGAAATTGCAATTTAGCAACCTTCGTTAATGCACTGAAAATGAACTTGGCTAATTTTCAAGTCTGGCATAAATGTTGCAAAATCTGAAAAATTTGCAAGGGATAGAAATAAAGAAAAGTTTTTTCACATCTTTATTATTATTGTTTATTATACGCTACGCGTAAAGTTACTACGTAGTTCTACCGCATAGCAGATTATTAATAACGAATACGTACTACAATTTTGAACCTTCTCAGCATCTTGTACAATTTAATATTAATCTGCAATTAGATAAAGATGTTGAATTCCATAGTATTGGATTCACCCCAAAAATTCGAAATTGAATTTTCAACAGATCTTCACGTTTTAGAGTCCCCTGAACCCAAAAAACATGTTTTTGTTCATTGGTCTGTCTATCAGTCTGTCTGCCTCTGAACAGAATATCTCAAAAACGAAAAGAGGTATGGCGTTGAAACTTGATATGTAAGTTTTGTGTGCTATCTAGATGCTACAGCAAGCTTTTGAAGAAAGTCGCATAACCGAAAGTATGGTGATTTTTCAGCTTTTTCGATTTTTTCAAAAACGGCTCTAACGATTTTTTTCAAACAATGTTGTACTTACACATTCAAACACTATCAGCAATAAAAACCCAAAAGTTCACATAAGCACATACAATCTGCAAGAAAACACAAACAGACGAAAATACATATAAAAAATACATAAAACGGTTGCACGCTACATATATGAAAATTCCTTAAATAGATCTCTAAAGTTCAGCTATCAACGCAAACTAGGCGAAGTTGTCCATTCTATAAATGCGCTGGTGCTGGGAGCGTTATACTATGGACGCCGAGTCAGCAAATGACGCGATAACTGCGTACTGAGATGTTTCACTCTGGTAAACTGCACCTCGGCTAGAGATGCAACGGCGTCGGCTGCTTGCAAACGCAAACTGCCACTAACACTTGAACAGGCCCTTTTTAAATCAGTCTCTGGAATTTCTAGGACGCGACCTCTCAGCAGCTAGAGGATCGTTTTTCGACTGCCCTCTGAACTCAGTTCCACACTCTCGCGTCGTTCTAATTTTTAAATCCGTTGGCTTGCAATTCTTCTGCACTCTGCGAATTCGCGTATACTCATAATACGTGACCGCGTAATACAGCGTCACTTCTTATGCTACGTGCTACTTGGTTAAGACATAATGACGCATACTGTTAAGCTCTATTACTAATAGTGTATATAAGAAAAAGGTATCAAGTATATGAATACAGCTGGCACGACTTGGCCAGTTTCAATATGTATCTTTAGTTTTGTGTTAGTTGTTCAATAAATAGATTTTAAAAGGATTTGTTGTTTGGGGAGCTTTGACATTGTCGAACTAAGTAACTTTATATTTTCTTTACAGATACATATGTATATGTATTTATATTTTTAAAGTCCCTATCAAGTTTTTCTATTACAATCTCGCATTAAGTTTTAGTATAAACAGCTAACACTAACATCCCAACCCTGCCATTGGCCGTCTACCATTCTACCACCGTCTGGCAAAAAGTACAGGCAGCAATAACCTTAGCTCCAAGAAATATTCATGTTAGAGAAAAATAGAATTCGATATTTCGTTAGTATAACGCTATTTAATATTTACGTGCAAATTTACAATTTAGAAAGTCTCCAAATAGGGAATTTCACGCAAATATTAATTTTAAGGTTGTTCTGATAATTATAACGTTTTCCTCATTTTGCAACCGCGTAAAATTCTTAAAAACCCACAGATTCATCCACATACTGCCAAAAACAATTTTTTTTCTTCCCCCCTGTTTCTGTGAACATTCAATATGCTACAAACGCATCTTACCTTTGCACCCCTGTAACTTCGCCGCTGGGCATCGGATACCCTAACAAAACAGCCAGTAAGATGAGCGTTGGTTCATCCTCTTTGCAGCTAGCCGCAAATCACATTTGGATCTTTCAAAAAGTATGCGATGTAAGAGCACCGTACGCTTTCGTGTATTTTTGCCTCCTCGAATTTTATTTTTTCATAACCTCTCCAGAAAGTTCGCTCTTCACGAAATCTTCAAAATGACACCAACAACATTCAGCTACAATACGCACAACTTGCAAAAACTCCCGAAATCTGCATATTTTCCAAGCGTCATACAAATTGCTACTCGAGCCCGGTATTACCTTCACATTTCCAATTCGTTAAACATTTCCAATGTTAAACATTTCAAAAAAGAAAATAAAGACAATGGCCTTCCTAGGCACAAGCCCTGTAAGGACTAAAATGGTAACTGACCAAGAAACCCTACAATAAGTCGCGTATTTTAACTATTTAGGTTGCGATAATACTTACGATGAAAATAAAGTCATAAATAACAAAATTAGCAAAAAACAGAATATGTGTGGAACAATAAAAGGACGCTGCAATTCTATAAAGTTATGACTGCCTCTATACTATTATATGGCTCTGAAAGCTCGGCTACAAGAGAGATAGAACTGCAAAACATAGCAACATCAGAAATGAAATCAGTCAAAAATTGCACAAGATAGGACAGATCAGGAATAGAAATGAGAATATACGTCAAGAATTGGGAATATATTCTATAATAAACAAAGCAGCCGAATACAACCCTAGCTGGAAGAACCATGTTAGAAGAATTACCAATAGGGGAATACCAAAACTAGTACTAGATTATACGCCTGTAGGAAGACGAAGTGTGGCAAGATCGAAGAAGAAATGGGGATTCACAAAGCCTAAACAGGCATTTTTGCCTAAACCTGGAAACGCAGAAGAAGAAAACACGCGTTTTTGTCACGCTTCACAAAGTACAAGGCGCACAAAGTTTAACATAACTGATCGTTTATCTGAAAAGACGACGCGATCTAAGCTGAAGACTGAAGGTAGGCCGTTCTCCATTAATGGAAAATGTACCTTTATCCGATTAATTGACAAGGATTGTGATGGCAAATAACTTTCGGAAATATAAACATTATCACAGTATAATTTTCAAAAGAAAAATATTTTAAGGAAAGTCGCTTGGACATTTCAGAGCTTCGGGTGCCTAGTTACGCCACTGCCACCAGAGGTGATTTTACTATATTAAATAATAATAAACACATGTAACGAATGTTTTTATAATTCAGCCCGTTAATGTATGGTTTGTTAACTGATATTTATATTACCATTTAAAGAAAGTTGCTAGCCTTCGTGCTCACAGAATGGGTTGGTACTTCACGGCCCCATCTTTGAGCGCTGTTGTGCTCAGCTTTACAGCGAAAACGTATTAAGGAAAAATGCGATATTTTGCGTAATTGCACGGATCACCTTCGATCTGCTCCTGCCGGTGGCTGGCCAGCTGGAAGCTAAATGGAGTGCAAGCCATCAGTGTGGTAACTTAACCTCAATATCCCTGCACGCGCCGCTAATAACATAACAATAATATCAAGTGAGCTGCGCCCACACTCGCCTATTGACACACATCCAGTGACATTTGCACACAGCGTTAGTTTCCTACCTCTAGATCGCGGCGATCGCGCACCGTAGCCTTTAGGCGCTCCCGCTGTTTGTATATTTATGAATTGTTCAGAAAAAAGTAGAGTGAAATCTCCACCGTTCAACACCATTTGGGTTATGGTCAAAGCCTGGCGCGCTTTACCATTTACGCAACGGCCGCGCCGTTGCTAATGCTTTAATTAAATTGTATTCATTGAAAATTCGTGATGTTGCTTCGACATTTCTTTCGGCTGGTTTCCTTTAGCTATAAATAGCTGCTGCAACCTTGAATTTAAGTTTAATAAATTACAACTATTGAATATGTACGATTGGCCTAACCCAGTACAACGATGCTACACCTTATTTGTAATTGTAAATGGTTGATATACAACCTAACATTAGGAAATTCATAGCGAAGTTGCAACAGGAAATTAGCTATACAGCGTGTTTTGCAATAGGGTGTCCATAGCTCCCGAACATCCTCCAAATTTAGACTGGACGCATGTTTACTAGAATCTTTCAATTTAAATTAATCAAAATTTAAATTCAAAATTATCGAAGCTAAATTAAATAATTTGTATTCGAGACGCCACATAAATTTCCTCAAAGCTAGCACACATACAAATCCAAATTTTTCACTTGATATTAGTTTAATCCAAACATCGGATGCTATATCAGATCATATTGATCTAGATATATTTTTATCATGTAAGTGAATGCGAGAGAGTTATCATTCATACGTGAAAAAGTGTTCTCTGCCGATCCGGATTTATAGGAGCTTTACAAGACGTATAGTACTGCATAAAACAAACTGATATATTAATATTTTTTGTTTGGAAGCCTACTTAGTCTTTTGTATTTTTATTCCAGGGTGGGCTCATTGGCCGAAACAGCTTTAGCAATTTCAAAATGGTTCACTCTCGTTATACATGAACGAACTATCGATACTGCATAAACGATTTTTACCGCTTAATTTTTGTTTGAATTACTATGTATTGTGTTAGACGCGTCTTTGTATTTTATCTTAAAATTCAAATTCTGATACTTTTACGATGTCTTAAAGTGGTGGATGTAACTCACCCATCACCACAAAGCGGTAGCGGGGTGCAAACAGTGCAAGTGTGAGCTTTGCCTAGCCTAGTGGCAGAGGCAGACGGTTAATGTAAATGGCCGCCCCTGGCCCCTTCGGACTACCGGCAGTGACGTTATAATACCGGCCATGAGTCAGTCAGTAGCAACCCCTTAGCACCTCATCGCTACCTTTAGCTGTCGGCCCTTTTTCCTAGTATTGTCCAATAGCAATCCGCTAGATTAACTATGTTTGCAACCCGTCAATCAGTAGAAACTCGGTGGCTACTGGTTTTTCACAGTAAAGCAATTACTGTGAATTCCGCTGGGCTGATAATCACTGCGGAACAACATGTCTCCGCGGTGCCACTAGGCAGTACATAATATATTCACGGGATCCACGCCATCTATTATCATATAAGTATCCAGCACGAGCGATCATCTGCTATAATTTCCAAAAATCTACCAACATGAAGCAACCAACTAATACATGCATTCTACAGTAGTTACTGTCTAACCTTCTAACTAAGGATACGCATAGCAGGGTTTGGAGGGCCGTTCTGTAGGTATTGTTGCAACTTATCCTATTACCTTATTGGTTTGCTCAATCACATACGCCAAAAACTATGCAAACCAGCCCACTTTCGATTCGAATTCTATTCTTGATCAGCGTACATTCATCGACACGCCACATCAGTTGCAACTGCACTGCCAAAAAACAAGAACTCATGATTTAACGCCCAATAAAACCGTCAAAAGTTCGTTATATTTCAGGGCTCAATGCATTTCTTACCATATGCTATAAGAACGTGGCAAACTTAGTAATCCAAACTTAAAAATAATCAACTATCAACAATTTCATCCGTAGCAATTGACTGTTCAGTAATAAGAATTTTCGAGAGCGGAGTTAACTTACATTCGTAGTTTTTGAAAGCGACGTGAGGTAAAATCTTTATTGACCGGCACTTCCCCTTCGAAGTCTTCGGAGGCTCGTCGATTTAATTTTGTGGGGCCCTTTTGGGATTTGACACCTATGCTTCTTTCAGAAGCGATTGAGTGCTAGGACTGTTTTCCAGCTTTTTGAAATCATCTACGTCATTATTTTATCTAAGATGCAAGCCGTGCCAATTTAATTTTCACTGCACGTGTTCGTTCGGGCGGATCTCCCCCTTAAAGGTAGGCTTGTTCCATTTGTATTGGCATTGCTAGTCAGGCGATTTGCGATTTTTGGCCCGCTTTGCTAAGGAGTATGCTGGCAATCGCCCTGAATTAGTTTTTTGTTGCGTGAATCGCTCCCGCTAGCTACAGTTGGTACCAGTTTCGCGGATACCTAAGGTCTTTCGCATCCGAGTGGATTTCTTGAGACTTCGCACGCGGCTGGTTGCGTTTGTAGTTCCAGAGGTCATTCGAGCGTTGTTTTCTTTTTGCCAATGCATCTCGTTGAACTGATGCTGGAACTGCCCGGAGAAAATTTGATGATACCGATAGGTTGAAACTGACAAACGTCTTTTTTGGCAAATGTTAACTTGAACAATTAAATTGCTTGTAGAACATCAGGTCGTCGTGTTTGTTTGTTTGTAGTGAATAAGATTTAGGCATGAGGAGTGCCACGTACCATAGAAACAATATGTCATATAGTCAAAGTCCTACTCAGAAATTTTGCCGGAGCTAAGGAGTTCCAAACCCTAGCTAGAGATGTTGTACATGTTACACATCGTACTAACATGCGACTCACGGCTTCACATCACTACCGAATTATGGCATTTTGTTTAGGGTTTCACCTGCATTTTTAATTTTTAAAAAGCTAATTTGGACCGGGAATGAAACTCGAGGCTCTTAGATCAATAGTCAGAATACTTAGCCACTGAGCTACCGAGCCCGGATGGAAAAATAGCATGTAAGACAAATGTGCAAAGGCCATTGAAAATCTTATGTGTTAGTACTAGTGATGGGCAGAATCGAATACTTTTCAGAATCGAATTCATCGCATTCGAATACTTTTGAGAATCGAATGATCGTTCGAATGCAAGCAATTCGAATGCAAAATCGCACTTCCGAATACAGAATCGAGTTGTGCGCTCTTGCGTTCGAATGCAAGCAATTCGAATGCAAAATCGCACTTCCGAATACAGAATCGAGTTGTGCGCTCGCCCTCGTATTGGGAAATGGTGAGATGTGACCTCGACTCGGCGGCATGCACAACCAGGGATACCGAGACGCTGCACGTGCACAAAACAAAAATAAAAATTTGTTTTGATTGTAGGCGGTTCAGCTTACCCTATTAATAACGTATATTTGTTTTGTAATACTTAAATGTTAAATTTATAGTACCGAAAATGAATATGAGAAAGGGACCGTTTATAAAATAGTTTTTTTATTGTTGTTACAGGCCTATATGTATTTCTTAAACATAAATTATTAAGACAACCCCAGCGTTTGTTTGTCTTTCCTTTCCATGTATCTGTTGAAATTTTTTGTAGATTTTTAGTTGCATTAGTGATTTTGGTGGTGCTGTATCGTTTGAGTGTGCAATCTTCAGTCTGTGTGGTAATATTAGTCTAAACTCATATGATACGCAGCGCTGTGCTAGTGAAAACTGAATCTGAAACGATTCGAGTGCAAAACAGAGTACCAACCGCCGCCAAGCGCCGATGCATTCGAATTCAGCATTCTGATAAGAATCGAGATCACGCCCGGCGAGATTTACAAACGCCGATTAAGTATTCGATTCGAAGCATTCGAATACACTCAAAAGAATCGAATGCATTCGAGATCTTGCAAGAATCGAATACTGTAGTAATTTGCATTCGAATAGTCCCATCACTAGTTAGTACTCGTGTTCCATCTTTTACATGGATTTTCCAATGTCATACTTTTCACACTCTTATTACAATATACTATTGTAGCGAATAAAGCGATCAGCGAAAGACAGCTCTTTATTATTTTAATAATCCAATATTTTATCCTTATTAAGTTTTTCGAATGCCTATCGACTGACTTGCGTTTTACTTTCCAGGTTAGAGATTAGCTTTTTGCAAGCACCAGAAAAGCTGCATGTCAGTTAAAATAAGTGTTCGCCATTTGGTTCCTGAGCAGCTCTATCAACTGTATTTTGAACCTTGATAGTCTTGATATTATTTAAACGCGCAACTCAATTTTGAACCGAAGATTCATTCACCATTTAATTTCATTGAATTATTTCCTTTGCTTATCGTAGTTCTTTTTTAACGTTTAACTTCCTGCGTCGCTTTTGAGTTTAATGGCCCAGTTTAATATATATGCACACTTTAAACTGATTGCACTATTTAATCCCAGGTTACCTTCCATTGATGAGCCTGGTTAACGTTTATGGGTCCAGGACGTTATTTACTCTCACTTTTTTGAGTTTATTCAACTTTACTCGCACAGCTCAGCGCTACTAAAACCTTGTTATTGTTCACCTACTACTGGTATATGTTTTATTTGACCCATCGATACCTGCTCGTTTTTTAGAGTATAGGTTAGCGTAAGCTAGAGACTGTACACTGCAAATGAGTTTTAGTTAACTGTTAGAGTGGTCGATGGCTGGCGCCTTCTTTGTAACTTGTTTTGTCACTATTCGATTACTAATCTCAAGAACCGCGCTTGGTTCTGACCCATGACAATAAATCGCAGAGAGTTTTGAGCTATTCAGGGTTTTGAAGGACTTTGGTTGAAGGGCGGGTAACGTTATTACAGGTAAAACACCAACCTCAAACACTTTACATACTTTTAAATTTTAGCGGGACATCTTATTTTATATGTGAAAAAATCATAATAAAAAGTATCTAAACTTATTGTTTTATTTTTAGATAAATGGATACATGTGCCTTTTTAAATGTTATTGTCTTACATTTTAAAATGTCATAAATTTTTTAAAGTGAAGCTAACTTAAATTAGCGAAACGTTACGTTAAATGTTTAATTTTCAAGTAATATATAAACCGTTTGACACGCATAATCAGTTATCTTACAAGTATTAAGTAAACTAAATAAAATTTCAATAAATTAGCTGAAAAATATCTTCTACTGAAAAATAAGACAAGATTTGTTTTGTTTTTCACCCTGCTTCTTCATCATATTTTTTAGTTGTCCGACAGTTGCCCATGACAAACTAATTCTTCATGTCATTCCTGCAGTCTGGTTTTTCTTGCCAAGTTTAATTATATAGCCAATATATACATATTCTTCAACATTTTGTCAAACTATATCCCAAATTCTCACCGGTTCAACACCATTGGACATTACTTTTTATTAAACAAATTCGTATACAGGCGCGTGCTTTGTGTTGCAGTTTTCACCTCTTCTAGTATCTTTGCAGCTGGTCTGTCTCACTGCTAATCGTAGATGACTTACATATGACTCATTGTGTTTATCCCTTTCTTTTCCCAGCTTAGGATTTTAAATACATATCTAAGGCTAGTGTCAAGAGTTTCCGTAAATTTGAGTTTCCTAGTTTCTCCGTTACGATTAGGTCACCGATCCGTAGATGTGTGGTAGCTTCATTGTATAGGTCTTATATGACAAATGAGTCTATTCTGGATCTATTCATTTAAATTGAGTCAAATAGTGAACAAAAACTAAGTACAATCGAAACAATACACACTGTTACCTTTTCTATTAAGGATGTGATTGTCTGAAGATGTTGATATATCCTTTTCCGACCCTACCTGCTTTACTAGTTGACAGAAATCGAACTTCTTGGCATCTTCGCTAGTTTGTTATATATAATTTTCGTGAAAAGTTTATAAAAATGCAGAAGAAACCATCAACTGCAATAATTCCAGAAATAACCCAGAAAGAATCACGACTGGAATATACAAAAATTTCCAAAGTAGCGGGGTGGAGAACAGTCGATAATCAAAATTCCTGAAGGCTTTAGAGCGAGAGATATACAATTATATTTTATTTTATAGGTATGTACTTTCTAGAATACTACTTAGGCTGACAACAAATACAAGCAAGCATAGATAATCTCTTAAAGGTGGCTTGTTTAGTCCAAACTTTATTATCCAGTTTGAAGTTGTATAATCCGTGCATGTGTATATACTTCAATCTATTTTATTCTGGTTGTGATCAAGAGTTAAAAGGCATAAATTCTAACGGCGTATTGAATGCGAATGATATATTAAGATGTTAAGTCTCGAGACGGCATTTCAAATTTAAGCAGATTTGAATTATATTAAAAGTAACAACCGGATGGATCAAGTTTCTCACACAAATTTTATAAGAGGTTAATTCGAGTTTACCAAGGAGTCCATGCAATACACTCATTTTCAACACCTGTACAATTATAAATAGGACCATCTGAGTAGGTATGCAAAAATTCTTATAGTTTGTAACAGCTGAAAGTAAAAATATTGTAGTCACAAGTACTCTTTCTTTTTTGCACTGGATTCCATTTTGCTCAACTCGACTAAAAGAACGTCCAAGAAATATGCATGCATATTTATGTAACGTAGTCACGAATGATCTCTGATCCTACATGAATATTCCATAAATCTTGCAAGAATAATGTTCGTGCACGAGTCCATTTAACATTTTGGCACAAATAGTACTGTTTCAACAACTGATTCATAGTCATTGCATGGATTACACTTAAAGTTTGAAATTTGTGCAAGCAGTTAGTGTGATTTGAAAATTTAGGTAATATTCTGCTTCGATCTATAAATCCCTTCGGTCTTTACTAAATGCAATACTTAAAATAGTGCCTCATGGTTACATAACTGCGAAACTTTCTTTTGAAATTTTTTATTTCTGTAAAAAAATTACAAAAAGAATAATAATAATAATAAGTGGTCTTTATTGCATATACAAATTACAAAAGAAAAAGCAAATAAAATTATATATATATATATATATATATATATATATATATAATCAAATCCCTTTTTTACCCTGAGGGTGTAAGGGAGCAAATAAAATTAACAGTATTCAATATGCAAATGGCGAAGTTCAGATGCCATTTCGTAGTAATACTTACTTATATTAATATTGTTTTAATAAGCATTAGTTGCAGGGGTTACCAATTGTGACGCAGGATTAAGGGTCGGCCTTACCTGGTGGCGAAAGTTATATTTGGTATTTTGCCGGCTGGTAATTATCAGCCTAAGTTGATCAACTCGTCCGGAAGGGTCGGGGTTCCAGTTAAGCTGCAAAAAAAATATGGGAGAGGGCGCCAGGTCTTCGACGTCGACAAATCCTTGGGTCGGACCTCCCCAAGGTATAAGATAAATCCAGCAAACCAAATAATAGCAAAACCAATAACTAGTAACAGTATTTATTTAAATAACAACTGGTTCTATAGTGGAAACATTAGATTAAAAAAAATTGACTGGCGAATCGACATACAAAGGCGATAATAAATATATATATACGCAAATAAATCAATAACTAGCCTAAACACATTAAAAGGAAATGGGCGCTGTATAGGCAAATATAATCGCGCGAGCTGCATAAACACAATTAATTTCGTTTCACCAAAATAGGCAGGGATAATTTATTAAAGAGGTGAAGTTGGTTTTAAACAACCGCAAATTAAGTTGAAACTCAAATTTTAATAATGCCTACTAGGGGATGAAATTAACTAAAGTGAAACCCCGTGAAGCGAAGATTCGCACAAGGCCGACAGCGTCGGAGTAATTCTGGCGAGACAATAACTATGAAAACGCATGTACGAATTGGGCACACCAATTATCACGCACCCTGTTAAGCACGGTGCTGCAGAACGGAGCTATGCAACCGATAAGCTAACCTCAACCCCGACTGTTAGCTCGAACTGGCATTATGACAATATTGAAGATTTTGAAGGGACGAAATACCTTCAGATTGTATGGCTATACAGGGTCGAAAAGATTTCTATGGTATACTCATTATGCTTATTATGATAGTTCAAATAACGGCTTGAATACGCTCCTAACAGTGATAACAAATAATTGCAAAATTACTTTTCGAATACTTAAATTTTGGGCCTTAAGTTACCGCGAGCGGTTCAACAACCTCAACCTAGCGTGATAATTGAGCATGTAACCTAAATGCTGCGCTCCTGCAAAAGTGCAAAAACGTCTCCTAGGTGAGTACAAACGCCCTACAATAACTTTATGGTCTATCCAAGATCCCAAAATACTATATTACTAATTCTTTGTAGGGAACCAAAGTGCTGCCATAGAGCAGGGGGTGAGTAAATTTAAGCGTAGTTTTCAACACCACGAAAGAAGCCTTTAAACTATCATGTTAATAAATAGCTAGTGCTAAAAATGCAACTACTACAAAATCTATACCAAAATACATAAAGCGAGATGAATTATGTGAAACGCCCTAATATTTACTATACAATTAATTCTTTAATACATCTACACACCCCAATTAACCATTTCGTGTGGTCCACACAGACTCGGATGGCAAGTGCCAAACTAGAAGAGGCACGCGCGTCCGTAGCACACCTGGGGCAGCGGCATAAAGGCACGAGGAGAGGAAATCGCCAGCTTCCGGCAGCAGAAAGGTTATCGCAGGTGCCTTGCATGGAAACCTGGGAACAAGCAGACAAACTGCAGGTAGGCGACGCTTCTAGAGCTTCCAATAAGTATGACGCAGAACTATTTCCAACTCCCTTGGGAAATTCTAGGTGAGCCCCCGATAAGGATATTGGAGCTATCGTGAACTAACCTGGGGTTGATACGTAGCCTAATATGGACGTGCATGGGGTAAAATTGGCCCAAATAATTCCGCCGAGGCCTTAGACGTGAGAATTCGAACAAAACCAATACTTCAAAAAGGCATTTGTGTTTCCAGATCCTCCATATAACCAAAGGAGTTTAGCCAAACCAATTGGTCTTTTTGAAGCACAACTCCGAGGAGGCACCCAACTTGCTTGCACGAATTTTCAATGGAAAAAGACCGTGAGAAACCAACCACATGTCCAACAATTTAGGTTATCAAAAACTCCTCAAAATTTTTGGCAAGAGGACCCACAAAAAACTATTGTACATGAATTATTAAAAACTCCAAAGGAAACAATATAATGGTTGGCGGTGTTTTATGGATATTTAGGCAAAGAAAATCTTAAAATCCATAAAATATTTGTCCCTGTGTGGCCTCCCAGCGAGAAGCATTTGAGTAGCGGTCCATTTTTCTATGGCTGTTCGGATGCTTTGTTTAGGTATACCAAACACAGATTCTGGGCCTATAAATAGGGTAGATGGACCAGCTTTTGCGAGGGCGTCTGCCACCTTCGTTTCCCTCTATCCATGTGTGCCCTGGCACCCAAATGAGCTGAACAGTGTTCTTTTCAGATAGGAGTGTCCGGTGATTTAAGCGTTCTCTTGTTAGCACAGAGCTTGCACGAGGTGATTCAAGCGCTTTCAATGCCGCTTGACTGTCAGAAAGTATGCTTATGCGTTGTTGGGTATACCCACGTTTTGCATTTTCCTGGACGCATTGCATTATAGCAAAGATTTCAGCTTGAAAAAATGTGGCTTTGGTCCCAAGAGATACACTAATGTCCTCTTTTGGTCTTACGCCATGTATTCCAGCACCCGTGCCCTCTGCTGTTCGGGATCCATCTGTGTACCAGACTAGCCCGTTTGGGGTTGAGGTTTCTTGGGTCCAGTCATTGTGATCATACCTCACAGTGAAAGGTTTGTCAAAAGAATACTCTGGAAGGCTGTAGTCTGAGCCCATTTTTAAGATGGGGTTACCTTGGCCCATTTCCTGTATCCGTTTGTATCCGCACCGTTCCTGGTTGGTGTTCCAGTTTCCTGTGGTTTTCATTCTGTATGCTCCAATCTGGGCTTCCTCTTTTAGATATATTGTTGTGATGGTTATACGCGGCTTTAATATAAGAATTAATAATGAAAATAAAATTTAGCTAGAGCCTCCCATCGCTAACATACATTTCCTTTGGGTTCAGCAAATAATACAGATTTATAAACGCTCAGGGATAATTATTGTGAGTTATTTTACGTTTCACTTGAATTGATGCTCGTATGCCCCTACTTTTAGATAGAATCTAATTATAAATTAAATTAATGTTGGCTAGCTCAGGTAAGCAGAGATCTTATTACAAGGTGTGGGTCCCCAATTACTTTTTTGAAAATTCTAGCGTACGATCATGTACGTAGTTCAGATACCCGCTAAAATGCTACATCAGATCTAAATAAAATTACGTTTATGAAAGTCATCAAGTGTTTGTCGGTTTTGGTTTTCAGTTAATTAAATACAACTCAATGAGTAAATCTCACAGGTAAATTCATCATTTCCCGCTTTCTAGTAGCGTCAGTAGCTATCTTTTGTTTCTTTCAGGCAATAACCGCTCCTTGATTGTTTTAATCCCAAGCCAAAGAAGGATCCTAACCTCACTTTTGCACTTGGATTTTTCAATTTCTATTTTTACAAGGAAATAATTCGCCTGGGCTCTGTTATACAGCGACGTTTAAGCAACTTCTCAGCAGGTACACATTGGCATAATTTATATTGGCTTCACCACTAACCTGCGAAACCTTCTTTGCATGCCCGTCCGAACCTCGGCCGCAGCAAGAATGTGCCCAGATCTTCTCTTGGAGTCGGATGCCGGATGTGCGGTGTTGATGTGGTCCTCGTAGGGCTCGCCTGCTATCGCTGGAACTGCAAAACCGGTCCGGGATGTCCCCAAATGGGTCGAGATGGTGTCTCGGAGCTCTGCCGCAGGATCGGGTTTGGTAGCCGATGTTGGAAATTAACTTTAGGCGTTGGATTTTCTTGCCTTCATTTGTGCGTGAACACGACCATGTAAATATCACTCTGGTAAATTTTTAAGGCTGAAACTCTATGCAAAAGGTACTAAATTTTAAATTAAAACACCAGCCAATTTCAATGCTGTTACCAGCAATTTTTATTCAATTTATTGTCTCCCCAGAATTATTAAAACAATTGCATATCAATATGAAACTAATCAAATCAAAATCTTCTAACAATTACACACCTTAAATCTAATCTTTTTATAAACTTTTGCTTATCTACTAAATTTGTCCATTACTTTTGTTAATTTTGTTTTTCACATAACTGTGTCCCGCACTTATTAACCGTCCTTTTTCATAATGTTCGCACTGATCAGTTCTTCCTTTCGTGCACTTCCACAAGAAACACTTCAGAGTTCAACTAAAAGTCCATTTCATTTTCCTAACTTCTGCATCAAATTAATGTTCGGATTTTAATTAATCATTTTCTTCCCTTTATTTGCCTTCAGATCTATTCCTATGTGCTCTTTGCACTCTGTTTGCCTTCTGCATTTTTATACCTTTCAAGAATATGCTCAAGGAGAAATTTATACAACGATTTCTGACTTGCAATTTACCTCGACAAGCATGTGACCATTCTTTTCATAATCGAATTACTAATACATGGATTGGCTTTTGCATTTTACCATCCCCTTTTAATATTCTAAACTAATTAAATATTGTGGTCCCATTCCTATTAGGTTTAGAACTCTGCCTTTCCTTTTATGTTACGAATTTAATACTTATTACAAGCATTGCTTTGCCAATTTGATTGCTAATTCAAATTTGATTTTATTTTATTGGTTGCCATTAAATCCTATCTCCCATTCTGAGCTTTTATGACCTATTCATTAGTTTGCTGTGCTCGAGATGTGCGATTCAGGGCTTAAGACCATCTCAATATGCCTAGAGGTGTTAGTCCCAAGAGAGCTTCCATAGATGCTGTTGGAGTGCTATTCATAACTCCACAGATGCACAGACAAGCCAGTCTCTGTATCCTGGATAGTTTTTTGATTACTGTTTTTTGTTCTACCTTTGGGTACCATACCAAGGTGCCATAGGATATCACGGATCTGACTACTGTTATGTAGTACCAATGAACCATCATTGGTTTCAGTCCCCATGTTTTACCAAACCTTATCTGATAGTATTGTGTTAAACCCAGTCGTGTAGTTTAATTACACTTCGTTTCCCTAGTTAATTCAGTTTTTGTATTCCTATAATTTTGTAATTCCGAAAATTATTTGATAATACCTTAAAATAGTATCTATCTATCACATTCATCTTCCTATTGATATACTGTACATAAACGCGAACATATACTGAAGTGCCACTATTTTCGTTATTTTATCGACGTCACGAGATGGTGCGCATCTTTAGGACATTTTGCTTTGGCTATCAACTTTCTCTTGCACCAATATAATTATCATCTAAAGGCAAATCTTTGCGCATAATAATGTATTATCAAAACACATGGATTTATTTATAGTCGCGCTGACTCGTTTTATAGTTAGTATTTTTTCTAGTATGGAGGCAATAGTGCGTCTTTCCATCCAAGAGATCACTTTGAAGGCATCGATTCGAACTATGACTTTACCATCTATCAAGAAACTTTGATATAGATGGAATAGGTACTCACTCCATAACTTCAGGAACTCGCACATGTTATACTGGTAAGACGACAAATTATGGCAATGCAGCAAATTTGAGCAGATAATATACTAATATAAAAGAAACCGAGTAGCGCAGATGGGTAGGCGCTTGCCTTGCATTAAGCAAGTCCTCGATTCGAATCCCGCGAGGGCCGGAATTTTCCGCAGCCTTGCGATTTGAACCGGGCTCAGTGAGACCATTCACAGTTGGGCATCAAATTAACTGTGCTATACTCAGAATTACAGACGTAAGAGATAGAGTAACAAGGTCAACATAACACACACACACACACACACAGCTCACACAATGGTTGCTGTGCAAGCACAAAAGGCGCGCTCCAACTTTGTTTCCCGAATCCGGGGCAAGTTGAGCATTGTACCGCCAGATGCAAGCACATAAAGCACCAGCCTCGACACCGCAAGGTAAAACGAAGGTATCGATTATACATACATACAATATACTAATAGGACGGCTTAAAGTCCAGATACGAAATGTGACATTTCATTTGAAATTGTAAATTCGAAAACGATAACTTTAAACTTTACAACAGCTCAATTTGCAAGAAGCGGTTTACAGTAACACAAAAATTTTACGTACTTGGTTTAAACTCACGTTCGATTTGACGACAGCATTCTCTAGTTTTATTATTCAATTTCGGTTAGCTGTCGGAGCTGATGTACGTTTCGTTTTTTGTCGCTCTCCCTTGGCGATTGAAATGCCAATAGTTCATTAATGATTAGTTGCAGTGTTTGGTTACGTATAGAAACATAAAAACCTTTTAATTCCGAATTCGTAACGCTGTTGTGGCGCGAGGAAGGTAATTTCAAAAATGGTCGTAGAAAAAGCGAGCGCGTGCATATTAGGACATAGCGTAATTAGATACCTGAAAGTCAGTGTTTTATAAGGCATACGCGGATCTAGCAAACCGAACACGTGTTCGGCATTTCAGCATTTGCAGTGGGCGTAAGCGTTGCTAGAATTTATAGTTTTGCAATTGATTTGATAGATAACGTGCGCAACTCTGCCATTTCCAATAGAATACTGCCGTAATTATTATAATTTTATTTATATTAATTTGGGAAAAGTGATTTAAAGCGAATTAAACGCTCATAATAACCCATAAATAAGGAGTATGGGAGCGTCTTTACCTTTAGTTCCTAATTGGAGAATCCGCGAGCCCACGGATTTTTGCTGGATCCGAAGGCAGCGTTTCGCAACTAAAACAAACCGAAATCCGATTAAGTGCAGCTATTGCGGCCACATAATGCTTCACTAACTAATTAGTTAAATCATGCACTGCGTAATATTTACACAGCTAATTGCATGGTTATACATTAGCGCGCTAATATAGACTTGTTTATAGAAGCCGTCATTTCGCGTATTTATCGCGTACTAAAATTAAATAGACCAAAACATAATAAAAATGCAATATTCCGCGAGAGTTCCTCAGGATCTGCACGCTTAGTTGCTATGCAAATGACTCAGCGGGCTTAGCCTGCAGATGAGAGGGCTCTTACATGTAATACCTGTGTAATAAAAAGAAGATTACAACTTGTTATTGCTGAAGATATTCAAAAGTTCTAGTGCAAAACGACCGCGCGCTCTAGTGCTAAAAATTTAAGCCCTATTTTTACAGGCTCCTTTTATGCTGATTATAACAGCAAGTAATGAAACTAGAATTTATTGCTCCTACAGCGAGTGGTGTTGATTACAACAATTTACTCTCAGTTAAGATTTAAAGCAATCACCATACCTTCAGCTGCAAATTTACGATCAAATGATTCCCGTCTTTCTCATATTAATTATGATCTTATACGGTTTCACTGGCGTGCTAGATAGAGCAGCACTTCGAGGTTAATGAGCTGTGCTGGCTCTGGAAGCCTAGTAGTAGTAAAATTCATTAAAAATAATTTATCATCGACGCACATGTTCGTATCGGTTTGTTTTCGATTATAATTTCAATTTAATTGGTGGCAGCGACGGCAGTGGCTAAGCTTAAATTGATTTAGAAACTTTACCGTAATGGTGCTTTGTTCAAGTGGGAGCGAAGGA
This sequence comes from Agriotes lineatus, assembly GCA_940337035.1. Lineage (NCBI taxonomy): Eukaryota > Metazoa > Arthropoda > Insecta > Coleoptera > Elateridae > Agriotes > Agriotes lineatus. The sequence continues at coordinate 150,726,591 of OW679200.1, forward strand.
GGCAAATATAGAAATTAAGCAATATGATACATAAAGCAGATGGAATAATTTTATCGCTTAACAATAAAACGCTACCCAAAAGTGAAGTAAGTAAGTAACTTCAATTTCAATAGAACCTACACAAAACACACCTTGGGCGCCAATGGTTTATTCACAGTTACTCTCTGTAAACATTCACGATAATAAATATGGATATAATGAACTGATTATTGTAAGGTTCTTAAAACATAGCAAAGAGACAAAATCCGATCTCACAACTAAGCTCAAAATAATTGATACGTGGATAAGACAACCATTTCCAATTACTATTGCCAAAAATGCCATTCTAGTACCAAATACGTTGTAGAAAATAAATAAGAAAACAAAAATTTCTGAGAAAAAAGCGATAAATAATTTGATGCAAATGCTAATACAAATATGGAAAATTATATAAAATCAGTAATCAGGATTCCAGATTTAAACTATTTACATTAAGTAGTAGAATAGTCCAGAGAAATTAGACATTGCTCTTCGGAAAAATTCCCGGAAAGCTGGATTTTGGTATGAGCCTTGATATTGTGGTTCTAAACAAAATGTCAAAAGTCCTCATCGATCCGAGTGCCGCTAAAAATTTTAAGGGGGGGGCAAATGTCACCAAAAACGGTATTTCGTGAATATCTCGTTAACGGTCACTTTTGCAGAAAAAATATTGATCATCAAATTTGTAGCTTATGAAATTTCTAACAATAAAGATATCATGACTTTTATTCGTAAAAGTAACCGTTTTGGAGATAATTCGATTTACAGAGTTGAAACGTGCACTCTTTTCCACGCCACCTTCGAGGTAGTGTACAAGGTGCTTTTTTTTCATGTGGTGTTCCCAGTAGGCATATTCCACGTTTATTTTTGTTTGAAAAATGTTTATTTTAAAAAAAAATTATTATGAACTTGTTCATTAGTCAATTTTGGATTCAAAACAGGAGTTATTAATATTCATCTTCAGACCCTATTTCAATCGGTATGCTTTCCTCTTCATCATCTTCTGCTTCTTCTTGTTCTTCTGCTGTCTTCTTCATTTCCATAGATTCAGTCAGAAAACGTGATGGATCTACATCGTCAGTGGAGTCGCAAGTATCGACGTCATTTATATCGGGTGTTACATTTAAGCAAGACTGACGAGATAAAGTATTTTTTTTCGGATTTTGTTTACAACGTTGTTTATAGTGTAGTCATAGTGACGCTCTCCAAAGCACCCTACATTTATCAGTCTACCCAATCCTCTACCTTAAAATAATTCCAAGTTTCTTAGAATTTCTTAAATAATTTGTTATAAACGTTTGAAGAAAAAATACTATATGTTATTCGGAACAAAAGTATCTTTATGTGGCTCGGCTATAATTATCTGCCTCGCAAGCTCGGCAGATAAACAGTCCAGCCACGCCAAATAAAGTATAATTTTTGCTCCTAATAACATAATATACTATTATGCTGCTACACGAATAGCAAGCAGATGTCCCTTGAGGTTTTATGACAACGGAGGGGAACTTTTCGGAGCACATTCCTTCTCTATCTAGACTACAGTGTACTATAAATGTGTTTCTTTCTATTTTTATGGGCTCTGAAACAAGGAAATTCTGGAATATTTCAAGTCGCAACTCCAATGAGATATACATGCCATTGAGGAGTGCATCTATTAGTTACAACTCTGTAAATCGAATTATCTCCAAAACGGTTATTTTTACGAATAAAAGTCATGATATCTTTAGTGTTAGAAATTTCATAAGCTACAAATTTGATAATCGGTATTTTTTCTGTAAAAGTGACCGTTAACGAGATATTCACGAAATACCGTTTTTGGTGACCTTTGCCACCCCTTAAAATTTTTAGCGGCACTCGGATCGATGAGGACTTTTGACATTTTGTTTAGAACCACAATAGCAAGGCTCATACCAAAATCCAGCTTTCCGGGAATTTTTCCGAAGTTTTGCTTTTATTTTGTCTAATTTCCCTGGACTAAGAAGGTGCGGCAATATGATTGACCTTATTTCAATATCATTCAAATTGTTTATCTGTAGAAATATTGACGATAGTTTTATAGAACCGGTCTGAAAAAGTTGTCCGGTAGGTCACTGGCGTGGGGGAGGTCTTTAACTGAAAAAACACGCGTGGGCGTCGCCTGATGTGTTCAATACCGGTGATGCACTAGGGCATCCCTCCAAGAACACCTGCCCGGCTATGAGAAATATGTTGGGTGCTCAGCGCCGAGATATGGAGCTTACCCTGCTTCGTAATCTCTGAAATAGCTTAATTGACTTTAAAATACGCAGAACTGCAATGTGCTTTACAGATAGAAATCATAGAGCAAATTTAAGAACTGTAGGAAGGTAACATTAATAAAAATACATTTAAGCGGCTCACTCTGGCGGCTGCGACCGCAACAAGAGGGGGTTTCATATTAATTTCTACCTATTCGTGACGTCACGTCGGGCGATAAGCAAAATCCTAGCAGATTTTCGTCTAAAATACAAGTTCTGCAAGGGAGAGCAATAACAAACTAGCTCAGAGCGGGGATCCTCTCCAAACTTTTTTTACAACATATAACTTATTTACTTACGAACACTTCCGATAATTTACAGATGGAAAATCATATTCCAGTATATTTTAAATTGGAGGTAAATCACAATTATTACACTAATTCCATCGTCGGTAAGATGCAAAAATGAACTTCCCACATAACTTTGAGCAAAATCTTTGCCAAAATCAAGGTGTAATATGCAAGTGAAGCGACTTCACTTTCAGAACTAGTAAAATGTTATCTCAATTTATAATGTTTCACAAGGGGTCGGCGAGGTGTCTCATAGGCAGACGTAATAGTATATTGTCTAACTAGTGCTGAAAGTTGGATATTTCACACGAATGCGATAGTTGAGCCACGAGCCGAAGGCAAGTGGCTCATTCGCAGAAGTGTGAAATATCCAATCAGCACGTGTTATACACTATAATTTTCCGACGACCACCAACATACTATTGATTCTTTATATTATAAACCAAATTTACCACTTGTAATCGCAAAATGATACAATTATTGTTTAAACATCAACTTAAATTGTCATACTATTTCTGTGACATTAGCTTACTAGATTTTTAAACCAGCTTGTTTCGCGACTTGCTCGCTGTTTTATGCCGAATTGGTAGTGACGCTTTCGCGCATTTTAGTTGCTACGGGAGACCATGTCGCACTAGTGTTGCAAGACGGAAAACGCATGCTCCACGTGACCTTTTCAGGTGACCTGTGCAATGTGTCACTTTCAGTAACAGCAAGCCATGCCATTTTTGTCATTTTTCGTAGTGGTCTTCGGAAAACACTAATGACGTCGTACAGATACGTTACATATCGATATCAATTAACATATAAATTGACAAAATGTGACAAATGATTATATATTAAAATATGTCTAGTTATTATTTGCAAATCATCTTTCAAAAGGGCTCGAGTTCTTCGAAATGAAATCGACTTGTGAAGAAAAGGAGGATCTCGAAAGTTTATTAATTTTTGTTCAGAAAAGGTAATGTACAATTTCATCAACAAACAAGCCAGATCATTGCAAAGTTTAGTACATCATTTTGACAGTAACACGTGAAAGTAGTCACCCTTTGATGCCTCTTCCTCTGATTTAACGTATAAAGTTTTATTGGTAGATATATGTCAACAATTCACAGCCTCATGTTAGTGCAACAATAGAATATGCTGTGATATGGGCGTTAAATAGGGGCGTTAAATAATTTAAAATTAAAGCAATACTTTCATAAGATAAATCGGATACGCACAAAACGTTGAGGCGCTTAATTTTAAAAAGCACAAATGACAGCAGACAGGTGCTCTTGCATTATACATTTTAGAAAAATAGCTTCAGCGATTCTCCTGACGACATTTTGACGTTGACATAGCCACATTTTAGTTCATATACAACGGAAAAATAATCGCTTGTGACGATGTGATACTCTTGAATTTCTGCTTATCAGACTTTTGGGACAAGATAACTGGTTTGCAGTCACTTGGGACATGATATATCATTTCCAGGTGTGTTCTAAGAGTTACTGTTTACCAATATTTGCTCTTCTAGCTTATTATTATTTTTTAATTCGAAATTTACCAATATTAATTTTTGTGTGCCCACTTACTTGCATTCAGACGGTTACGTCGAATCGATATCAAGGAATCAAAAACACTCAACTTCAATAGACAAACCCCTTTTTTATTTATGCAAAACTGCCATTTTTAGATATTTAACAACCACACAAATATTTTTCTGGCAAATGTTTTACACCTTCTTTTGCTTAATAAAGTACAAAATTACACAGCAAGGCCAAACTTCAAGTGTCTGTAGGTTTACATATCAACAGCTGAGCCTGGTACAGCGTTCTTTCACACTTTTTGCCATAAAAACCTTTTATAACCTTAAAATAACATTAAATTCGGATTGTATATCATAAGATTTTAATCTATGCACCTTTTTTTATTTTTCACCACATATATAATCTGTATTTTAACAATAGTTTTATTCTGGGTGGTGCGGTTTTTCGCTTCAGCGATTATGATATAAAAATTACAATTAAAGCCAGATGGCTACGAAACATGAAATACTACTCTAAGACTACTTATAAATGAAATGTCAACCTAGTTCCGCGTGATTTGGCTGGGAAAACTTAAATCGTAAACAATTCGAGAACGGCATGGCATGTCAATACAAAATTTTACCTTATAAGCTAAATAAAAGACGTTATTATTGAATACTTCAATCAAAATCTACCTTGTATTCCTATTTATATAGACACGACTTCTACTTAATAATTTTAGAGTTTGTAACGCCGCATTGCATTTGTTCGTTACTTTTGCGATTCGCTCCTCGATGCAGCTCGTATCTCTAATTATTGCCCCGCTCGCTCCTCTTTTGGCCTGGCGCGACGCTAAAAGGATTCTTCGCGAGTGCGTTCTCGATTGCAAGCGTTTGTCGAAGGCAGCTATATGCTCGCGAACGAATTAAAGCATCCTGTGGGATTTGAAGGCTGTTTCCTAGCCGAACTTTTGTTTCAGTTAACATTTGAAGCATACTCTCTGCGGCATCCTTTCCAAACGCACTGAAGTCGATTTCCATTTCTGGTGAGATTTTTATTTTTAGTTTATTCGTTCTGTACTAATTCAGTGATAATTAGGCCTGCTGTCGCCACACCCGCCGATATAATGTTCTCGTCTTTGGGCAGGCAGTTTTGACAGCGGATGTATTGGGACTTTTTCGTACGCCGGCAACTCGCATTTTGGGTCCACGACCGTGCAGACATTTTTTCCATCAATGCCGAGTTCTGCAGATATCTTCCCGAGTGATCGCTTTCGTGGGCCTTAGTGATACCGTCGTAGAAACAGTAAATATGTTCAACTTAAATTTCAGCTTGATTTGTGTCACTAAAGTATTGCGTGATTTTATTGCGGAAGGCTTTCGAATAGAATAAACCGCACGTGTTAATGTAATACGTAGATTTATCAATGCTCGATGGCGTTTTCACATAGGGATATCTGAAATTGTGTATATACCTTGCAAAAAAACTCTCGCAGTGTGCCTTTGGGCACCCGGCTTTTAGTAATCCTAATTTCTGTAGTTTTATGCCGGTCGAAGTGAATTCCATTTCATACTCAAGCTGGATGTTTGCATGGCACATGTGTGATGTTGAATTTTACGTGTGTCATTTTGATTTTGACTCCCAATGTAATTAATATTTGCTCAGTAGAGCGCTATGCCTTACCTGCGTTATTTTAATAATATTATTTCCTAAATTGCGATTGTTACATTGTTTGAATATTAGAAGTCTATTTACTGTTACTGGTTTATATTTTCTTTGAGTATTTATGCTACGACCCTTCATGAACCTGTTCGTTTCTTTTCGAAGATTTAGGTTGAAGTTAGACTCATCCAAGGTATATGGTGATTTGTTTTGATAGCTAGATTTAGATTTCTGTTCTGTTTAACGGCTGGCGCCCATTTTGTATTAAAATCGAATGATTTCGTGGGTTTGATTGTTATTGCCGATGGAACCGTGCCTAGTCCTTATTCATGCCATATTCTACCGATAGTTAGTGCTAACTAGAGTTGTACTCGCCCTACGTTTAAGGGTGGTACAAGTTAGCATCCTCTAGAACAGTGGTCGCCAACCTCTTCAATGTGTTGAGCTACTTGTTAATTTTGGAATAAACAGCGAGCTACCCACACGGAAGCCACGTAACGCAACGTAAATGAAATAATCCACAGTTAATTTATCATTATATGTATTTATTTTACTATTTATTTAACTGGTAATACATAATACATAGGTACTAATAATAACTACATTCCTACCTACCAAACGAAGTTGTTTGAAAAATAAACACAAACTTTTATCCAGCCACAACGGCATGTCACGTAAGATTTAAAAATAGTTAATAATAACAACAAAAAAGTAACGCACTATCATGAACATAAACATTGAAAAATAAAAAAGCACGTTCAATGAGAAGGCTGACACTCAGACTCATCGATAATTTTTTTAATGTTTGCAGTATAATTTGATACAGCCATTCGAATACAATTATCCAAATGTTCATCTGTAAGTCGATTGCGATATTTGTTCTTAATAAACTTCATATTGGAAAAAGAAGATTCACACAAATAGGTTGAACTGAATAATGCTTTCACTTTCAAGGCAACACGGCATAGAACTGAATATTTGTCTTTACTTACAATAGGCCAGATACATTTGGTACTTGAGACTAACGATTTTAAGGCTAAATCATTTTGAAAATCAATTACTTCCATTTCTGTTGCAGCGATGTCTTCGCCAAAGTTCTGCATAACACAAGTTGCAAACTGTTGGATATCAATTTCCATAAAGGGTGAAACAACAAACTGCGCTACTAAAGCCATTTCGTTGAAATCCTTAAAACGATTTTTGAAGTTATTCTTCAGGGTAGAAACTATTTCTACATGATATTTGCTGTCATAGGGTTCTAATGGATTTTGAGATATTTTTTCTGAAAGAATAGGAAAATGCTTGGCATCGCTGTTAATTAGGTTTTGTTCCCAAAACTCCAGCTTTTTGATAAATGCTTTTATATCAGAAATCATTTCTGCTAGTTCTTTGTCTCTCCCCTGAAGCTGCAAATTAAGTTCGTTTAATTTCTCGGTAATGTCCACGAGAAAACCAAAATCTCTAAGCCAGATTGAATTTTCTAGTTCCGGAGTCGGTTCATCGCGTTTTTTGAAAAATTGAACTATGCCAGATAGGACATCATTAAAACGTTTCAGCACCCGTCCTCTAATTATCCATCGGACTTCAGAGTGAAGGAGTAGGTCCCCGTATTGACAGTCAACTTCATCGGCCAAGGTTTTGAATAATCTTCTTTGTAACGCTTGAGCCCTAATCTTGTTCACAATTTTTACCACCAGTTTCATAACGTTGTTTAGTTTCAGGAAATTTCCACATAATGCTTCCTGATGGATAATGCAGTGGTAAGAGAGAAATTGCGGAAAAGTTTCATCTTTACGACATAACGCCACCAGACCCTTATCAAAACCCACCATAGCTGGAGCGCCATCGGTTGTCAAGCCTACCATTTTCGATATTGGAATTTTCTCGGAAGAAATAATATTTTTTAAATGAGAAAACAACTCCTGTCCAGTAGTGTGTCCTTTCAGTGGAATAAACTTCAAAAGATCTTCTTTAATCGTAAAATCACTAAAAACCATCCTGACGAACACGGCCATCTGGACAGTGTCAACGACATCTGTTGATTCATCCAGTTGAAGTGAAAAATAGACACAGTTATCTAAGTCAGTTCTTAACTGTAAAAAAATATCATTGCTCATTACTTCTACACGTCTCATCACTGTATTAGCAGAAAGTTGCATAGATTTTATAGCTGAAACTATCTCGTCTTTGTTTCTAAAGTTGGCAAATAACGAGTCAGCAGCTTCTAAAAACGCCTGTTTTATCATTTCCCCGTTTTCATAAGGTTTCTTTTTTTGTGCAATTATCTGGGACACACGGTACGATGCTTCAGTTGCAGCCTTATTTTTGTCGATTGTTCTTAAAAATATTGATTGTTGTCCAATTAACTGCTTTTTTAACTGTTTCAGTTTCTCCTTTCTGGCGGCAGAATGTAGTGGGAATGATTTTTCAAAATTAGAATGTACAGTTTTATGATGTCTCTCAATATTTCCTTTTTTAGCAACGGACACCGAAGTATTACATAACAAACACACATTTTTATCTTTAACTTCTGTAAAAAAGTATTGTTCTTCCCATTCCGAATGAAAGTGGTATGTCTTTACCTTCTTACAACTGCTTGCCATAATATTATTTTTTGTTGTTCACTACTAACCCAACCGCTGGACGTTGGTTACGCGTTCAGTTTTAAACTAAGCGCAATGTCGCCGCGCCGTGCGTATTTATCCCGTTCAAAGCAATCCAGATCGTTCTCGAACACTAACGCACTGGTCCGGCTGGTCGGTTCTAGCCGATTCTAGCTTGATGGCGTCAGCGGCAGATCGCTCGCCGCAACGTTGCCGCTGTTTATGTTTAATATTATGACAATTAGATTTTTTTGTGGAATTTTAGGAAGCTTCTCTGATTTTGTATTTTTTAAATTAAAATCGTTGTGAGAGCTACCAGAATTGCCCCCGCGAGCTACCGGTAGCTCGCGATCGACAGGTTGGCGACCACTGCTCTAGAAGTATGATTTTTATTTGTTTTGATGAACTGGATATTGTACTTCATTTTTGCATAAGTGGTGAATGTTGATCTTAAGGCCCATTTAGTAACATGTTATTAAAACCTGTTACTGAAACGTGTTTCTATAGCTTCGTGATAGCTTATATTATTTTAACTAAATTACAACTTGTTTAGTCAAACCAAAAATGTCCTACGACGAAAAATAATCACGAATTTGGCAACATTTAAGTAATGTAAACTGAACTTTTTATAAATGTTACAAGGCAACATTGAACTAACAAAAGTAAGAATTGCATTTTTTTCTAAATTTACTTGAATTGGAAAAAGTTTCCTTGGAAATAATGTACAGTAGAAGTTATTTTTGTCCTTGAATCAAGAAGTATTTATTTATTTTCAATATTTTCCATATTTTTTGACAAAGGAGTGTTAATTAAATGACAAATAAATGTGAAATGAAAAATTCAGTATGCTGTATGAAAGATAACTTACCAGAACGGTGATTTCGGAATTGCAAAACAGGATCTGATCGATTTGCACATTTTCTTAGATAGTACATGATGTGGAACTATAATCATAATGTCTTACTGTGCGAAGCTATCACAAGAATGTTGGAAACATGGAAAATTTAATTTTGGGGATAATGACACAATAAAATTATACAGCAGGTGGGAAGGGTAATGTGTACATATTTACAGTCCTATGAATTGCAGTTACATCGGAGATTAATGCTAATTAAATTAATAAATACTCGTATCATGAGAAGGCTGGTCGTTAGATTGTCTGCATTGCATTAATACACCGATGGAGCCAAAATTATAGTACAGAGAGATTTTCTTTACTGCGAACATGGCAGACGATATGTCGAATTTACAAATGCCGAGAATTTGAAGTTGACAGTTCGCGTATTTTGTCAGCAGCTAATATCGGCTGTCATTTCTATCTTAAAATCGATAACTACGAAGCAACGGAACAGTGCAAATTGTAAAATGGTATTATTAGGGCCCAACGGTTCGGGAAATTCAAAATTAACGATTTCAAGAACTGCGTTTAAAAATTAAAGGGATATTTCAGAGTACTAGCACTAATACGTTGCCTAATGTGCGGAGAAGTTTCTATGATCGCTTAGGATATTGTTTAGAGCAAGAAGGCAGGCTCTTTGAACACGAGCTAATTTAAACTTCTTGAATTTTGTTGTTTGAAATAAAAATAGTTTTACTTTTGTTTACATCTTTCTTTTACTATGAGTTAGTTTGTTCGGAAGAAATTATTTCTTTCTTCAGAATGCGTTTTACTTTGTGAACTACCTTCTTTTACTTTACTGTTAATCTCTAAAAATCCTGTTTTTCAACTCTGAATTTATCACCTGAATTAATCACAGAATAACACAGTACCTTATACATTATATCTGTGATATAATAATTAATTAACAAAAATTACACTATGCGTGGATGCCTCGTCTGTGTCGAACAAGTACTTAAACAATCAACACAGACGACCCGTGGATTAATATCAGAGTACCTTAGACCGACTGTCCATCGGTCTTGGCGTCTTTTTAGGCAATCGTAAATTTGCCTTGATTTACTCGTGTGCGCAGTTCATGAATTTTCACTGTATATAACAGCAATGAGATAACATGAGCAAGAAAATAACACGTATTGCTTGAGTAAGAAAGAGATAAACATAGTAGCAAATATTCGAGTAGGCTTGAATCTCATTTTAATTATGATATATGTTAACTAAACATGCCTACTAAAATATTTTTTTCGTATGGTCATATCTTTCTTACTTAAGCATTCTATTTTGTTGTTCATGTTCTCATTACTGTTATATATAATTATGGCGCCATCCGTATTGTAATATATTTGGTCTTCTTCGTTTCTTAAAGTATTCTACGACAAACGACATATAACGAACATAACTAAAAGGGGTTTCGTAGCTGTTATCCATAACATGATATTTTTTTAACAGAAGTAAAAATGTACACTTTACACAGTAATACTTTTAAATTGGTAATATCTCAAAATGTAATCCCAAACGGTTTAGAATTGGAACGAATTCGGAAAAATAAATGAAAGCACACCAAGCATCTTCAATGCGTAAAATTTGTAATAATAAACAAAAGAATTAATCTTGCAGGTGAAAATAACTCGTCGTAAATGTAGAGCCATCAGTAAGTTCAATATACTTATGCAGTTGGCTCGGAAAGGGAAGCGGCCACAAACTCAACTTTGTATTTTAAGCGAGGCTGCAGCTAATCGCTTAAGAAGATTAACAAACAATAGTGTGATACTGAGTTTAGTCATATGAATAGTTCTTAAATAAATCGGGATCCTTGAAGGTGAATTAAAGGTTATAAAATTGCAGAGTAGCCACATTAGTATTTGCGACTCCATGCCTTCTAGCAACAGCTTATGAAACGATGCGTTATTAATTGACGTGCACAAAAGCTCATCCATTATCTGTAACAGCAAATAGATAATATTATTATTATATTTTATTAACAACTATACAGAGCATTGGAGGGAAATTGGGGGGAAATATGAAGGGCCCATAGAACATGATAACAATAGATAAGAATATCACGTTACAGAGAGAGCAACGAAAAAGATGAATTTATGAAAAGGAAATGGTGTGATGTACCTAGAAGCAGCTTTCTAATGATAGAATACATTTAGAAGCAAAGTGTAAATAATGAATAATATGAAACTTGATATTTATTAAGATCGAATTTTCTTTTTATTAATTCTTAGGAGTTAATATCTACAGCCACCGTCTTAATTTCCAGCAATTTCATATAAGATGGAATATTATATTATTAACTTCTAGGTATAGAAATAAATTCTACGCATTAGCTCCTATTATTTTGTATGTTGTGGTAAGATAAATATTACCTATAAATGGAGCTAGGAAAAATAATAAAATGTAATAATGAGAAAATAAAAATAGAATACAATAAAGGCAAACAGATATAGAGAGGGAAAGATAGATCAAAACGAAAATCACGAGAAAATAAATATATTATTTAGGAGTATTTGAATTACATACATTTTAAATTGCACTTGTCTAACAATACACAAGCTGAAACTTTTACGATAAAGGAAAACATTGAAAGAGTTACAGAGTAACTTTCTCTATATATGCTTTTAAAAGCTACTTAGCATTGTATTAAGTATGACTGCGTGTTTAATGGGCAAGTTTTACCTACCTAGTTCTCTTTTTTTGACACTTTTTTGTTCTTAGATTCTTTTTTGCTCATTTTTATTGCCTTCTGGCCTACCTTTTCGAGATTTTATTTTGCCTGACTTTCCTGTCCTGAGTCGTAAATTTCACAGTACAACTGTCTAAGCACAAAAAGTCCGTTTCGTAAGTAGAGCTGCTGTTCCTCCACACCAGATTTAGAATATTTTGACACTACCATTTCTTACCGCAGGAATGCCTAAGATTTGCAATCTTTCCACGTCGGATTTTAAATTCACGTGCATTTCTTTTATCAGATGAATTTAAGCAACTGTCCGTTTGTATATAAATGGCTTGTCTACTAAAATGGTCGTGTGTGCACTAAGAGACGTGAGCATTTCCCGTTAGGTTTTTTACGCTTTCGCGAAACAGTTAAACGTAAATGTAAACTGGCTGTAAAGAAGCGAGCTTTATGAAAATAAGATCCTGCTGAGTAGCGCTAATAGACACATAAAAAACTAATATTATGTAAAAGACTCCGTATAAAGATTATGAAAATTTTCTCGCTCTGATAATTCCCTGAATATATTATGTATGGCATATAGCGCTTGGATTGTGGATACTTGTTAGTGGCACGGCTCAAAGCTGTCCATAAACAACGCCATTTTTAGCGCGACAATCCACTTTCGATTGAACAATAGCCGCGGTAGCACGCGATAGATAAGTATTAAGTAACATTTCAATTTCCAGTTGCATTATCCGGCCATATTTATTGAATTACTGCGGCATTTGCATATTTATGGGCAGCTCTGAAAAATGCGAGATTAATGGGCGCAGATTTTAGATTATAAAAATGGAAATTGTTGGGGATTGATTAATCCGCCACCGCCCGGATTAGACTTCGAGAGGCGAAGAATCCGTATTCCTGACTAACCTACGGCAAGGAACTGTAGATTTTTTGCTGCAAACGTCGAGAGTGGTATCACATTCGGCGATATTTCAAATCCGTCGGGTTTTTAAAAACCTGCATGGGCAGTCCGCTATATGGTAACAGCAACTCTCTGCCAATGAACTTCTTGAAAAGATTTGCTACCGATACTAGCAAGGATTTATAAAAATAACAGGATTAAGGCCCACTGATGCCCTAAGCACTGCCCAGCAAGTGTCCCTCGGTCATTGCATTATTAAACTGACAAGATATTAAGCTTTAATAAGTGCTGAAAGTGAAATAAGAGAATATAAATTCAGTTTTATCTCAGCCATCACCCGGGCCGGACTTCTTACAAGTGGATTCAATTTATATGTTTAATACTAAAAATCGGTAAGTAAATTTTTCCTTTTTTTTTCTTTTGTAATTTACAATATAATCCAACTGAATATGATGTAATATGCAGAAATTACATTCAGTGATAAACCTCCTAAATGGGGCTTCAATACATATTGGGATGTTCACGGCGTGACACGCCACTCACGACGTGACACGCCACTCACGACGTGATACGCAGCTTTTATTTCAAAATTTAAATTCAGATAGAACAGAATGTTCAAATTTAAAACCAATGAAAAAACCCTAAAGAGAACTAAAAATATGTTTTTCACCTGACATAATTTACGTGATATGTTGCAGTCAGAATAGTTGACATAAAAAGAAAAAAATGAAAATTGACTACCATAACTTCGACAAGGGATAAATACTGATTTCTCACAAATATATTTCTTGCAGTTGTCTTCAAAGACATTACTTTTAATACCAAAAGCTGTAATTGGAATTGACGTTTCCCTTATTGGTATGAGTACAGAAGGTATATGTTGCTAGGCAACACTTTTAATTCGTAGGTTTGAAAGTACTTTTACGTACAAGGATCAACATTTTCAGCGTTAAGGCGAGTATACAAAAGAAACATTAGGTACTTTTCTAAAAATAGGTTCATCTACACATCTACACAATACATTTTTGGTTTAATAATAAAACGTAATTAACATTTTCAGCGTTAGCCGAGTATAAAAAACAAACCATTACTTTTATTAGAATAAAAAGTTCATCTACGCATCTACACATTAAAATGTTGATTTAAAAATAATATGTAATCAACATTTTCAGCGTTAAGGCGAGTATACAAAAGAAACATTAGGTACTTTTCTAAAAATAGGTTTATCTACACATCTACACAATACATTTTTGGTTTAATAATAAAACGCAATTAACATTTTCAGCGTTAGCCGAGTATAACAAACAAACAATTACATTTATTAGAATAATAAGTTCATCTACACATCTACACATTAAAATGTTGATTTAAAAATAATATGTAATCAACATTTTCAGCGTTAAGTCGAATTCTGCGCTCTTCTAAAATTCGCCCAGCTGTAGAAAATACTCTTTCGCTTGTAGCGGAACTTGTCGGTATGTTTAAAATTTCTCAAGTTTTTTTAACAATGGCGTATTTACAGTGTTTTTCCAAAATCCTAAAATGTCATATACATTTCCGAATTTTAATTTAACATACTAATTTAGTTCTGTTTCGACATCATCCTAATTACATGTGTCATCGTCAGAGCTACCTCTAAGTGTAGAAAGATAATAATGTGATGCTGATGTACCAGTTTTGAGTCATTTGCTCTGTATTTCATCATTATCATCTATAGTTTTATTTGCATTATAATCTTCTCTTTTCTGTGAAGGTATGAACTTTAAGGATTTATAATTAGGGTCCGAAAATAAAGCCACATAATGTAACTTGTTTGGCACAATTAATGATTTAATGACGTTTAAAAGTTGCTGCACCCTGCAGTTTTTTATTCGTTACTAAATATTTAACGTGAAATTAACGTGAAACGTGAATCACGCCTTGGAAATTTTCACTCACGCTCACTCACGTTCACGTCACGATTTTCAAATATTAGTCACGTTCACGACGTGACACGACGTGACACGACTGTTTTCACGTCACGCGCCCATCCCTACTATTCAGTCGTCTGGGAATTTCTTCCGTTTTCAATTGCTTTACTAGCTAGAGGGTCGGGTGTATGGCATTTTTCTGCAAATATCTGGATTTTTTCTTGGATGTATGAGACGTTGAAAGTAACAGAAATAGCATTGGAAACAAAGAACGTCTTTGTAGATTAATTTGAAACAGTGCTGTTCAAGCCCTACCATTGCAAGCCGTATGGAAACAAGACGTTTGCTTCGCCCCTCTGTAGAGACATAACAATGAAATAAGACGCCCTAATATTTGTATACTAATTTGCCCTGTTTATTTAAATTAGTTACTCATAACAGACTGATGACAAACGCATACATAATTTTAAAAAACAAATTAAGTAGTCGTCAGTCCAAAACACTGTTTGACCGCCTCAGTATACATGAAACTCTTTTAAATATCCCAGTCGTGGTTACGAATGATTACTGTTTGTCAAAAATAGGAAACTGGTCTGGACCTGCAGCGTCCTCAGGCTAAAACTGGTTCAAACAACTAACAATGAAAAGTCAGTTTGTTTACACAAATATATATTGACTTTAGAACACCTATAACGCCATAAATAAACTAGAAATAAACCAAAGTAAATGGAAATCCTTAACGCAAATATAAAAGATGAATGGACTCCCTATAGCTTAATGCTACTCGCATTTAGAGTGACATAATGGAAGAATAGTAGTATCCGCCTTACAAATACATTTAATCGTACATAAAACAATATTAAAATATATTGCAGGGCGAACATTATGCTGCATCAAAACCCGCCGTCGGATTTCGTGTATCAAAATCCATATTCTCAATTGGTACACGTATTATGTGTTTATGAAATAAACTCTGTTGCGTTCGCGAAGGCCACCCACAGAATGCAAATACTTATCGTGAAACTGCAAACATTTTCAGTATCTATTTACCAGGAGCTGATATGTTGCGTCACTTAGGTGACTTGTATGTTCCACACGAAGGCAACTGGAAAGGCCCTCGCTTCTTGCTTTGGCAACGCTTGGTTGATTGACGTCACGAAATTATCGGAACACAAACAAAACACCTTGGGTGTGTCACAGTTTGCATACTGGCTCTGTACACTTCAAGTATAATCACTGATTTGTGAGGCACAAGCACTTGTATGCAACAAACTGTTTACTACAGGCTCCCAGACACTGTATTTAACTCGTATTCGAAGTTTACTTCGAGTCGTTTATAAACTTGCGACCTTGGGCAAAGCCCGCAAGCGTATGCTCTCTCATTCAAGTACCTACGTTACAATACTTAAGCCTAATTAACAATAAAAAGATATGAATCCAAACTGGTTATATCTATAAACATGAAAACAAGAAGCTATCCAGGTAAGGGAGTCCGATTTCCATTGCAAATTTCAAGAAGATAAACAGCCTGTTCATGCTGTACTTCCATTTTGAGACAAGATTTTCATGAAATTCTTAAATAATAAAATTATATAAGTTGAAAGAGCTTAACTTTGTCACCTTATTAACAAAGGCCAAAATAATTATACACCGATGCCCAGAACACTAAGGGCAAAAACTGTTAGAGCTGTTACACTATCATTTAATATTTGCCCTAGCTGTTTCCTTATTTTAAAGGAAAAAATCGTTTTATAGAAATGTATATTAATATCTATGCCATACTGTGATGTCTTTATTAAGTACTTCCAAGAAGTTTTTCTCTTTTTTAAATGTAGAATTACATCAGTAGCTCTGTGACCATGTTGAAGGCAACATATAATGATAATTTAGTAGGAATCATAATAACTTATTTATTAGCCATACCAATGTAAACGGAATCAAGATAACTTTTTAAGAGAAGGATGTAGTTGAAAATCAGAAGAAATTAATTTCAAAACGGTTAATCTGCTCGAAATTGAAGCAGAAGAGTTTCCTAGATCAAATTTACTATTTGCTATTTCGTACATATCAGCAGTATGGATGAGACACAGGATAGGCCCACGTACACCGCCCTATGGGACACCCGATTGTAAGGGAGAAAGGGTGGATAAGGTATCTTGATATTTTACAGACTAAAATCGGTCAGATAATAAATCGGTCTTTATACGGGTTACATCTTCTTTAATAACAACACCTACTTTATGTAATAAATGAGTGAGAGAAATAATAAAATAAAGAACTTAAGGGCCTGGCTATAACATGCTATGCAAGCGTTAAGAGAACTTTAAGTCCTTAATAATGCTCTAAGCACTAGCTTATACATATCACTTCATGATTAATCCGGGGCTGCTCCATCGTACATACGAACCTAACAAGCATTTCAGCGCTGCAATAATGCGTCGCTAAAAATAATATTGTAATAAGAATTTATTAGACTAACATTAACGAACTTAATGTATTAACCACATACTCTACTAGGAAGTAAAATAAATAAATTAAAAATGCATTATAAACATTGCTAAAATGCAATAGTTATAAACATGTTTGAAAATTAATCGTTTGCAATTTATGGTTTCTACCAAAAATTCATGATAATAACTTGAAAAAATAATTTATATACTAATTTCTATTGAAAATATTTTGAGTACGTGCTTCGTATGGCATGTTAAGCTGCCGTTCCTGGTTATAACAATAAGATCTATGGTGATCATTAACCTTCATAAGAAATTTACTTGTCTGTTACTAAGCGGTTACTAGACTAGCTCCTACCCTGTTAGGTCTAAATTTGGAACATAAAACCCAGAATATTTAGTTCACAGAGCTGTTACAGAGTGATTACACCAGAAAAAACAAAAATTTGTGTTCAGGATTAAATTGTAAGCAAAAAATCTAAAATATCTTTCCGATTGGCTTTTGTTTTAAGGAAAGAGATTTTCTGCATTTATTTTCTTCATAAAATTAATAGAATGCAATATCAATCGCTTGGCAACAAAAAACTTTATTAGTTTTTGACAATTGTCACATACTTTACGTGTTGCTCGTATTTCTTAGAGTGAACTTCCCTGGAAATTGAAGTTTTGGAACTAGATTTTTTTAACATAATGAAAGAAAATATTTAATTTTGTGTCGACCCTTGGGTCCAAAACACCCGTCAAGGGTGGAAACCTGGCCTATGTGCAAAATATTACTTTTATTTAACTAATAGTTCTGAAGTTAAAGCAATAATGGACAGAATTTTATTTATCAAGGTTCTGCATATATTTGACCGAAAGTATATTCGGTTTCAATCCAGGTAGACAGATAATCGGCATCGAAAATATCGTCTTCCTCCAACAAATAGTTTTTGACCTATACTGCCAACTGATAGATGGAATTGAGAAAACACGATTTTCGTGATCTGAGGACTTTGAAACGTGAAGATCTGCAGAAATCTCGGAGGTGATTTTTTTACGATTACAATAAAAACCAGGTAGAAATTTTGCCAAGAATGCAGTTCAGCAATGAAGACATTATCTTTGTTTACGGCTTTTGCAATGTTAATAATTTAGAAAGTTGTATAGGATATCAAAGAAGATTCCGGAATATAGGACGATCCAGGAAACAAGCGTCAAATAAATACAACAAAACTCAAAACACGTGAAGGTAGAGCGATACCAGTTCCATACTTGAGATTTTGTGTGGCCAAATGGTAGATTTACTTCCAAAATAACAGCAAATTCCGATTGACTCAGGCGGAGTGCAGCAATTCACTACAACACTATACCAAAACGGCACCTAATTACTGCTTTTAGAGGCAAATCGGCTGTCCAAGCGCTCATCCAGAGAAGCCCCAAAAATGCGTCTTACGGCAATAGAAGCAACCTGGAGACCCCAACAATTCCAAAATAAGAACAGTAGATAGTTCCACTGTGAAACTGTATACGGAAAATCTTTAAAAAGAACTATGCCAACTGTAAATCCAAAAACTATGTAGGACCCACTTATCCCTTTGAGACAATCATCCACTTCAACTTCAAATCACATTGCCTAAACGTTCAACCCTACTGCTCAGACCTAAAACCCAAAAGCACATCCCAAAGAGTAAAAACTAGATAAAATCCATCCGTAGGAAAGAGCAAATCTCACCCTGAATATAAGAGATCCGAGAACCTTATAATTTATTTTAGTTTCCCGCTTAATAATAAAAAGTCGCTGTTTAGTGTGTTGATACAGTTTTAAGATTAAAAACAAAACTATTAGACCTTTAAGGTTTTTTTAAATATTTGGACAATCTAATTTTACTTTTCGGTCTGTAAGATGGAGAGAAAATCTTCAATTTTCCATTTAATATTTTACTATGAAGCATGGCATCAGCCAATTACTGACAGAAAAGTATTGTCAAAAGTAGTTATATGCCGTTTTCAGAAGATATTTTAAAAATAAATTGGTGTAGCTTTCTACTCAATTTTATATTTATAATGTCGTTTAAAATTTCTCCTTATAGCACAAGGTATAAATAGACATCGCATTCGGATATAAAATGTGTTCATAATCGTAAATTAAGCTATACATTTATTATAAAGCCTTTTAATTGCACATTAATAAAGCAATTTTTTGGGAAGCTAATTAAATGCTTTGACTTATATTCTAGACATTAATCAGTAACTAAATATTTGAAATTATTTTTAAATATTGAAACCGGCACTAGATACAATAATAATAAATGTTATGCAGCAGCATCTGATACAAAGCTTTCCCTATTAATCAGAAAGACCATCCGGAGTATTGGAGACTATCAGTCTAAAGTTTATTAAAAATAAATAAGATATTGCAAGTCGTGTCCAGTAAATATAGTACACTTTCATGCAGAAGATAATAAATAAATATATTGTTTAAGTATACGTAACGGTTAATTTAAATGTCTCTGAAAGGTCCGTACAGAACGCTAACACAAATTCCTAAGGCTAAATTATGACAATCTAGCCCAACTCAACTTCGTCAAAAAGTCATTATTTTCTTACCGTCACTCTGACCGTAAATAGGAGAGAAGCAAAAACAGCCGACTTCTCAGCCGGAGCTGGTTATGGGTTGAATAGAAGACTGTAATTTTAAGCTGAAAAAAATGGGCGCGAAGTAGCAACTAATGCCAAGCATTGCTTATCAAATAAAAGTACAGGTTGAAAGAAGCTACTAACCAATCCCTGAAAAAAGAGATAACAGAAAGGGCACTAATAAAATTCGTTGGCATAGATAACGAATGAGTATAATATAACAATAAGGTGCTCAGTATAACATAAACAAAAATAAACAAATACGGCAAACCAGATCAAAATATCATCACAAATATCTCAATAGGAGAGGGGGGGGGGGGTCACGTGTTAACACTAGGTCTGAACAGCAGAGTCCCAGGTGAGGAAGTTGCGGAAACTCAAAAACGAAGTGCGTTTGCAAGGAGTTAGTTTCCTCCGTGCGGGAAAAGAGCTTAACGAATGGGAAGCCATAAAATCTAACAAGTTAATACAAAAGGAAGCTAAGCCTGCCATTAAGATGTTCTGCTCTGTTTGGGAAAGGTATAGACATGTACTTGGTCAGTATAAATGTAAGCTACTTTTGATCTTGAGACATTGATAAAAATACCTCTCCGAGGAACTTGATCAAGATTACATGGAAAAGCTCAATAACCCAATATTGGTTTCCCAAGAGGATGCCCGTGAAAATTCCAAAATTAAAAGCACATTTGACTTCACAAATCGTTCACGATCGTTTAATTATATTGTAGATAAAATTTAGATTTATCAAAGATAACGCAATAATTACATAGATACTTATAAATTACTTTTGGCTCATAACATTTTTTAAAATTTTTTTTGTATTGATCTTATTAGTAACAGAATCTGCACGAAATTTGCTGTTAATGGTCTTTTTGGGATGAGAAAACCAGATCTGATCACAGTTTTGATGTCAATTGCAGAATGCGCCACCTGCAGCACTTCGAATACTTCGAAAGCTACATACCTTTTGTGACTCGGTGTAATAGATTTCTAAAAAAAATTTCTTATTTCTTTGGTATTTTTTTGTCCAAAAAAAGGTATACTTGATAGGTGTCGCTCCGAGCAACCGTTTCTAAGATAATTGAATTTAAATGTTTTATTGCTTACTGAAAGTCGTCTTTGCCTACCTACAAATTTTATACAGGTTTAGGACTGGTCCAAAAGATTTCGAAAGTGTTTAGTGGCCTACTACACCCTATAAACGGAAATGTCGTACATTGGAAAAAATTACTCGACTATATTTGTGGTGATGTAACATAGCAAAGTTGTTTCGTTTTACCATGCCAACGAGTAACTTAAAATGCGTTACATAAAATAAATTTGAAAAAAGCAAAATTTTTAGAAATAGTTATTCATATTATGAAACGGATTTGCTCATACTATTTTAAATATTTATTTATTTATTTTATTTAATTCGCACTCAGCCAACAGCCGTTAGGCCAATTATAGGCGTCGCTGTGCAGTTATGAGGACTTCCAACCCCACTAACGACTGTCATGATGTTGTATGACCGCCGGGACCAACTTTTTTCCGTGATAGCCGTACCACGAGGCGCCGAGAGATGCAGCCGTGGAACTTCCATCCAAGTTCTGACCAGAGACAGCGTTCCTTAACTCTGCTGATCGAACGTGGACGCTTGTTCAAGTTACACCACTTGGGACCCTCAATATATATAATTCGGGTAAACGTCAAAACGACAGAATATTTGTACTATCATGTAAATAAAACATTCATAATAATGTTTTCTTGGGGCCAAAACTAGAGATAATTCTTCGTAATTTTTAAGATTGTCATTTCCCTATGTAGGCCATTCCCTTCAATTTTTAAAAACGCTACTTAGTAAATCAATTCAAAAGTTTCTTAAAACGCAGTTTGTGCTTCTAGCGTTGTGTGCTGTTGTTGCTTAAAAGGCGATAGTTTAAATAATTCATTTTTACAGTCTTATTATTTCCGCATAAGCAGTTAATAGCGTTTTATTATTTTTGAACGAATATGAAGGCTGAGCCGCTCCTTTTTAACAGTAATTTCTCTATTTTCTATAATGAATCTAAAATAAACATACTTTACTCTCTAATATTAGGCTAATATTAGGATATCTGTTTTCCTGCACCCATTTCCTAACGGATAATACAAAAGTTAAATAAAAGGTCAAATCGAATTAATCCGAACGTGGAATATAAATATCATTGGCAATCTAAATTGATCGCTTCCAGATTGGCTTCCTTTTTCTAGAAAAAAAAAAGAATTTGTAAGGCTACTAAGACCAGGTTTAAAATATAATTTATGCTTGTTGCGCAGATACAGAGATATTATTTATCTTGAAACTTAATACTCATTAATATGCCTGACAAAAGCATTTCGACATAGTTCTGCAGCATTTTTATTTACTACTACATCGTCAATTCGAAATGAAACTTTTTACTGTCCTTGTCTTTGATTTTAGTTTTTGTGTATCCCAAAACTTTAGCTGCTCTCCAAAGTCATTCTGTTAAACCTACAACATATGCATGGAGTTTGGAGAAGCATATTTAATAGGCTAATAAAAAGAGTAGTTTGCAAGCCAAAATAAACTGCTTAATACATAGTCATTTCTATTCTGGAGCTTAACTAGTTCAGAGAATGCTAATATCTGTAAAAACCAAGTTATGTGGGAGATGTTAACTATTCACATAGAAAACGTAAATATTACAAATCTAGTGTCAAAGCTATTATGTTTTCTAAATTATCAATTATTGGTAGACTAGGATTGGCGATATAAATTTTTTTAAATACTTGAAATGCGATAGGCCCTTACCTACATGACAATTCAGTGGCGACGCAAGGTCGTTTTATTTTTTTTTGCAGAATAAGCTTCTGTGCTATTCAACCACTATAGCATAAAAGGTCATCAATGGCAAAAACACAAAGTAATAATTATGTGCAATGATAGTTTCGAAAATGATAATTTCTGTTCTCGTTAAATCAAAATTTGACTTTGCAACTACAACTAGAAAGGGCAAATAGATGAGGGTAACAACATGGGACTAGAATTGGAAAGTGATGCCCAGGTTGTGGTTACTGCAAATTAAAATGAGTGTATTTATATAGTCAGAAAATTACAGCAAGTAGCTGGATTAATAATTAGCATAGAAGACGGAAAATGTGACCCAGTTAGCTCAGTCGGAATGGGGAGAGTTGTAGGCAGGAAGAAAAGGCACAAAAGCGGAGATACGGGTACAACTCTGTGTGATTTATGTTTGGACCCACCTGACGTAGCTAATAACATATTGAACTTAGCTGGATGCAGCAATTTAGATGGCGATGAAGAACGCAGAATCAAAGTTGGTTAACCATCGACTAAGCGAAGATTAGGGGCTCATGGCGGAGGCTTCGGGCGCTGGAAGCGTGTGGATGGGGCTTGTTTAAAGAAGAATGAACAACTTTAGTTTCAAGATTTACCACGGGTAAATCAACGCTGATATACGAGTAATATAACGACAAGTTTTTCAGCGCGGCGCAGGGCCAGAGAGCTGATCTACAGGATGGTGATGGTGGGACGACAGGATTGTTTCAAATGTTAGAACCCAATGGTCGAAATTCAAGTCCACTGCACAAAAATGAGCTGAGAATCGGAATCCCAGACTTGTAGGCTGGGCTTTGGGTGTTGGCAATGGTTATTTCCGATGACATCGAATAAATGTCAGAAGTGGGCGTTAGATTCCAGAAACAGCAGCTATGGTACACTGAGCAGTGCCTAAACAAATGCTGCGCGAAGACTCGAACAATCTTCCAAATAATTTTTTTCGTGCTCTTGAAATACAGTGGCGGCGTCAATTTCTAAACTGAACTAACAACTTAAGGGAACAGGAGACTGATTTCTAACATTTAGTTATTTTAGGGGGAAAATTCCTAATTCGACCAGGACCAAAGGACATGTTCTGAGATGTACACAAACTTCTTGATTTTTTGAAAATTGTTTGATGTGCTGGCATTTTATAATACTAAATAGTAGCTTAATATTTTAAAACTGTGTCGTCTTTTGTAAAATAATATACACTCTACAATAGATTTCCTTTAAAATAAATAAAGAGAAGTATTTAATTTAAAATGATGTTACCATTGCTATATGGCAATGAGGCTCCATACCGAGCGTCCTTGTGAAACAAGGGGCTACCCCTTCGCCGTGACGGTAAATTTAAATGCTAGTTAGCTTAGTGTACATCAAACTATTACATTTTCTCAACTCGTGGTTCTAAAATGTCCAGATCTGCTAAGACAGGAAGCTGGCTTGAACTTGTACGGTTCTAGTAGCTCAATCAAACAACATACACAACAGAAGCCAATTTGTTTACAGAAATATATTGGTCCTTAAAATACACATAAAACAATACAGAAATACTAAACCTTAGACTTACTGGCCATTCGTAAACACAACAGATAAGATAATTAAGAATGTATAATCTAGTCGCCATAGCTCGGAGCTACTCGCCTTTATAGAGCAACGACTAGCAGATTAATTGTATCTGCAATACATTCATATTTAAATAATGTATATTAAAAATACGCTGAAATAACTGCCTTTAATACGCGTAGGCTAAACTGCATCCGACGTTAGAATATCATATATCAAAACCCTGCTTCTTAATTCACTTCAAGCACATTCCTTTGCGCTCGTGCGATTTTCACTATACAGCATGGACCGAACGCTCATGGATTAAGTTCCATTTCCGGTATCAGGTTTCTCTATAATACTCGAGGCTTGAGAACTTGAAGAACCCTTGAAAGGTTCGACGTGCAGAAATTTCCCACGAAAGATGTGGGGGATCACCTGACTTCTAGCTTTGGTGCCGCTAAGGCAGCTGACGTCACGTACCCAAACAAATTTCATGAAATGACTTTGCTACTTGCTCTGTACACTGCTTACATGAAGTGTAGTCACTGATTTGCAGCACTCACAAACACTTGAAGGCAGGTATACTTCATGGCTTCCAGCAGCTGCCTAGTTATTTCGTCGCAGGCAACATTAAACAACGTGCGCCATCGGGTTGAACAAGTAAGCGCTTAAGTTGGACTTCCAGATAACTTTCTTTTATGACAGCACCCAGAAAATCCAGCGCCCTATACTAGAAAGGACCGTATTCGCGCACTTCCAGCTATGCCAATTACAGTGGCTAAAGCTAGTTAATAATTATGCTTTGTTAACAGTCTTAACCTGGGATTGAATTTATTATTGCATTAACGATGCTGCGAAGGCTTACCTCCTTTACTTTTTAAACAAATACCTTATTCACAGCCACACGACGTTTCCAAATCACAAGACCTTTCACAATTGTTTGCAGAAGGTGGTCGGTAGTTGACAAATACGAAGATTTTGCAGGCCAGTTTAGATTATTGATCCAGTTTCAACAGAAGAATCGTCTCAGCCAACAGCATGTTCTTCTAAGCACTCTCTGCTCTCAAAGCTTCCGTTCATACCAATCCGTCTAACCGAAAACTACATGAATATTATCTTTATTTCAAGGACTGAATTAAACTACCAAGTCTGATCTTATACTTGCCCATATTTATCTACATGCCGGTTCTTATATATTATTTGAAGCTTCATTAGCCACAACGTTTAATCGATCATACAAGGTTTTTCGTAGGGCTTTGCTAATTTATTTTTGCTGTCTTTACTTATATACCTTAATTTGTTACCATTTATCTTCCACTCTTTCGTGTCAACAGCGTCGTGTAGGTTTACATGCTTTCAACCCTCTCAATCTCTGATCGTACTGTTTGATCTAATAGTGATTGAGTGTTTAGTGATTTTGTTCAGTTTAAGTTTAATCGGCGCGCCGCACTATATAACTAGAAGATTGTGATGGAAATATAGGACAGCGTTAAGGTATGTTTTGAAGTTGCGATTCCTTACTTTACACTTCTGTCACCATTAGATATCCGTGTAGAAGGATGACCTGTAGTTTAGGTATTATGAAGTATTCTTTGTGACAGAATGTAATTAAACCATTATCGTAATCCACATACTTTGCTCACCTACTATATCTTGACGTAAAAGCCTTGTTAACATTGCTTATTATATTAATTAATGTTTTAATGTCATGTGCAAACTATTTGTATCTTTTTCGTGTGTTTCTCACAACCTAGTAATTAATATACGATATGGCGACGTTGAATTGTTAAATGAATGTTGCTTTACCCATTTAATTAAGGAACTGTTGCCCATGTACTGTTTTAAATGAAGAAACTGTGCGACCATTAGCTGTTTCAAGTTTTCAACCACATATCGGTAATAATGCCCGTATTTCTAATAACACGTTAGTCAGCAGGAAATCCCCGAGCTCGTGTTAGCGTATGATAGTATCATAATGACTATGACACAGGAGCGGACAATTTCGCTACCCCTTGAGTAAAAAATTGCATGTTGTCCCCAATTATTTCGATTTGCATTACTGTTGACAAAGCGATTTTTTACGTTGCAGCAGCCATTAGGTACACAATCTAAGCGGCTATTAAATGCCGCAATGCTATCGCGGTCGAGAATCTAGCGAATAGCATTAGCGACACATTTCGCAATAAAACTTCAGTAATTTAGACAAGAACAAGTTTGATTAAGTAAGGAGTACTGAAAGTTGAAAACAAACTGATCTCCGTTTTAAATGAGTTTGTAACAGAATACCCAACACCTAATTCCATAATTAAAGCATTTTCATTTAAATTGTTTTCTGAACCGCTTCCATTTGTTAGTCGAGATAAATTAGTTTCGCTTTACTTCATCCATACGCTCGAAAAATGAAGTAAGTACCTCACAATAAAATTCATCACCGTTGTTTTTGTCGGCAAATAGAGTCCCGCTTCTTGTGCTTATTACAACTGGAGATTCCCTTTCCGAGCTTCTAGATTAATGGGACAGGAAAAGCTAACGCCGGGCATTTCTTCTGTCTATAAATGATCAATGATACTACATTTGCGAGCTTTTAGGCTAAGGGGATCTAAAAAAATTGAGCCGCGCGCTTGTCACGGCTTTCGGCCCCGCTCTGACGTCTTATTTTTGACGAAAGCTCTTTTCCTAAGAGGCATTTTTTTAGGCTTTTAGCATTGCCGCAGCGCGGCTTAAAGCGTTTAAACCCGGTATGCGAGCAGCAAGAGAAAAGATGTCAAAGGCAGATACTTTTATCAGTTGCTGCTGACAGATAGGGACACACCTGCTAATTAGTACTTCGTGTGCAGTAGCTTATGAAAAATGGGCTGCGTTCAGGGCAGGAAACGTGGACGTGGTCGGCGATGGGCGTCATTGTCTTGTCAAAAAACTAACAAATTGTTGCTTTAATTATGCAGTCCCTTTTTAGGGTTCAGCTCTCGTGCTTCCAGAATTTTTCGTTGTTAAATGAGGCACTTTCTAATGAGAACATCTCCAGACACTATTCAACAAACTATGTAGTTCAGTTTGACAATAACAGTACAGAGAAGGCTGAGGCTGGCTGTTAATCGGGTCAATAGTATTTTGTAATTTTTGAAATTAATCAGGGCACCTTAGTTAACAGGTAACCTTTTATATTTGCAGGATAAAACATGAAATTGTATGGTATTTCCTCCTCAGACATCGTTTTTAGAAACGAAATTAAACTTTGATGGTAATTCCTATTTATAATATAATGGCTAATAAACGAAGATATACAACTTAACGTAACGGTATCGTAGAGCGACAGAGTAAGAAAGTATCAATGTTAACCATATGGAAGATAAAATTTGAAGGAAAACGAAATGTTGGTAGAAGAAGACCATTATAGCTTCGAAATTGTATAACATGGCACAGCAGCAACACTAATACATTGTTAAACTGACTGTTGAAGAAAGTGGCCGAGAAAAATCGCAAGTTCAGACGTGGGAATCAGATCGTCAATAGGTCAGGGACAGTTCAGCAAATGATGTGAGCATTATGGTTTCGTGAATGTGGCTGTTTGAGAAGCCCCTGCTACAGGCCACGCTACAAGTGCAACACGAAACAAAGCCACTTGCTGGCGGCATCTTTACGTATTATAACTTTTACTAGCTGAAGCCCGCGGCATATGCCGCATTTAAAATGTACGACGAATGTAATAACTTTTGTTGCACACAAGAAAGTTTTAAAAGCACGCTAGAGATTGGCAGTAAGGAAAAGTTACAAAAAATATATTTTCAAATGGAAAGTCTCTGGAAAGGAAACGCTCGCCTCTGGAAGGTGTCCTAATTAATACGACGTTGTTGGATGCAATAAAAAAAATAGGAAAGAATTAATACTCTTATGAGATTATATGTGAAAATTATTTGTGCCACCGAAATAATTTTCAGCTGCTTGCAATCTGTGTTTCTTTTCAGGTTTAAGCCGTTGAGGCGTTGAGCGTCATAAAAATATAAATGCGGTAACTCAAGTCTCCAGTTACGCCGTTACTGTTATTGTTAAATAACTCGGTTAATTATTATTTCTTTGTCAGTCTGTGTCAAACAATGAACAAAACCTAACCTGCTAATCTCGAATTTGACATAGACTGACAATACACTTCAGTACTGCCAAACGTATAACACATATCACAGCCTGCCCTAATTGGTTTTTTTTTATCTCTCTGTATATAATTGTGGCCCCATCAGTATTTAGCAGTCTTTGAACTTATTTTACGAATACCATGACAACAGACATTTTAATTTTGTTTCATATTGTCCCTTTAGAGAAAATGTGTTCTTTCTGTGACAATCCTTGTAACCTAAAATATGATTCACCATTCTCTATTTGTGATCGCCAACTGTCCTTGTATCTTAAAACAAAAGCAATTAAAACTTGTAAAGAAACTGTGACACTAAGCACCTGAAAAAAATAATTGTGATTTTGCGTGGAATGTATTTTTCCCTCTTTATTGTTATTAGTCTTCTTCTTTTTCTTTGGTCCGTTTGATGGCGGTCCGGGCGGGTCGTCCCCGCAACGAATACGCTGCTGTCGGTGCCGCTGGGTCTCGAACTCTATTTACGATTCGTTTCCATTCTTGACGACGTCTTGGGCATCAATAACCGATAATCGCTGATTCTTTAAGTCGCCCTCGATATTCTTTAGCCAGGTTTTCTTCGGTGTCAATCGCTGAATTCTCCAGTCTGCCGGACGGTCTTACCAAAGAAGTTTACATGGCAAACGGTTATCATGCATTCGGCAGACATGTCCGAACCATCGTAGTCGACGTTTTTGTATTTGTTCTCCTATGAGTGTTTGTTGATCACATCTTCCCGTAATTGTTTCGTTTCGAAGGCGGTCGCCTCAAGCATCGCATTTGGAAGACCTCAAGCTTGTCAAGGTCTGGCTTGAGCAATGTCCACGTTTCCGATCCATAAAGAAGAATGGGAAGGATCAGCGTTCGGTATAAGCGTACTTTCGTTTTGATGGTAGTATTTGTTCGTTTCCATGTTCCATGTTCTGATGTCGATGTTTACGTATCAATAAACAAATTTAGTGCTATAGTGGGCTAACTCATAACCATACAATTGTTGAAATATTGCCATTTTGTTTCTGTCGTACATTATTCAAGTTTTTGATGAAGTTTTGTTAAGAATCAGGTTGGCGTTGTCAGGGATATGTTTACAGCATGTCAATTGTTTCCGATAACTGTCAGTATTAACTGTTAATTCTACGCCACGAGCTCTAATTACACATTCTAGACGTCTAGGTATACTGCTAATCAATTGTGCAAGATTTTCTTGTGGTAACCTATCCTAATGTCCGAGGCCAATTAGGGCGAGTGCGAATTGCTCTTCCCAGTTGAACCCACACGTGTTCTATCTGGTTCAGGTCTGGTGAGCAGGCTGGCCAATCCAAAAGTGTAATTCCAACTTCGTTTAGATATTGCAGAGTAATGTTGGCCACGTGTGGCCGTCCATTATTTTGCATTAAACGAAAGTTGTCACCAACAAAATGACTAAACGGAACAACATATTCCTCAAGAATGTTCCTAATGTACCTATCTGCGTTGAGGGCTGCTCTATCACAGATGTGAAGCTCTGTGCGCGCATCTGAAAAAAATCCCTCCCCATACCATTACCGAACCTCCAAAAAAATTTGAAGTTGTGGCCATAGCACAAGCAGCATAGCGTTCTCTTGGTCTTCTCCATACCCGTGAACGACCATCTGGAGCATCCAAACTAATCGAGACTCATCTGTCCATAACACGCATCTCCATTCGGGATCCCCCCAGTTCTGGTAAATTTTGGTAAGTTCTAGCAAAATTTAGTCGATTATGTTTGTGGCGTACTGAATGTTTTGGACCAATGGCAGCCCGATATGGTTTCAGATTGTTTTCGTGAAGTCGTCGCTGAACTGTACGTGACGATATTTGAACATTTCTGACAGCAGCCAGTTCATCAGCAGTAATTGTAGTTGTTGCAGTGCGATTTCTTAAAGATTGTAACAACATAAATCGATCATTTTTGCACATCTTACTGGAGATATCAGCATTTTGGCACGGAAGTGAGAATTAACAGTTAATACTGACAGTTATCGGAAACAATTGACATGCTGTAAACATATCCCTGACAACGCCAACCCGATTCTTAACAAAACATCAAAAACTTGAATAATGTACGACAGAAACAAAATCGCAATATTTAAAAAATTGTATGGTTATGAGTTAGCCCACTATAGCACTAAATTTGTTTATTGATACGTAGACATTCAAATCATCAAATGACAGCTGAGATGTTACAATTCTATCTACGTCTTCTGCAGTTCGTAACTTGTCGTCTCCTAAAATGTAATATTTTGTAATTGTTCTAAGTTTTGAGAGGTATCTTTATAAATACCTGCCGGCTTCTTTGGCAGCTTCAAGGAATGTATCGTAAACTTGGCCGTTAATGGTTTTCAAATCATCAAATGACAGCTGAGATGTTACAATTCTATCTACGTCTTCTGCAGTTCGTAACTTGTTTCCTAAAATGTAATATTTTGTAATTAATTAAAGTTTTGAAGAGTATCTTTATAAATACCTGCAAGAATTAAAAGCATGTGACAATGTGGTAATCCCCTTTTTTAAAATTCTGTTACACAAACAACCATAGTTTCCAATTCAGTGTAACTACAAAACACCACAATGTTGTAATGCCTTCAGCGTTAGTTTTAATTTGCGATACTTCAAAGTGACGCTGCAGAAGAGAGAAGCAATAAGATTGTACGTACAAGTTTATTCAAAACTACTTTACCTCACATAACCGTAAAGAATCAGTCGGAGTCCAATTTTTGCTTTTTGTGAAATCTGAACAACGCTAATCCCTTACCTTGCTTTGTACTACAATTATCTGATGCACAGTAGACCATTTAACAGAATTAATACTTGTAGCTACTGCTAGAAGAAACGAAAGGCGACGCATAAAAATTTGCAGAAATATAGGTTATGTATGATGTAACGGACACGCCTATTTAGCGTTTGAGTGCGGCTTAGATTGTGGGAGCGTTCAATAAGCAGATATGAAAATTAACCAAAGTGGACTTGCCTTCGAAGCTGAGTCAATAGTTTTAAAAAACACAAGAAATAGGCATAATAAATAATTGTTTTCTGTGATAATATCGCTATTAAAAGTTAAGGGAAGTTTGTTTACAAAAACCCGAAAATAGAAATGGTCGAATGTAACTGTGGTACTTTTAGTTGTGTAAACACGGCTTTTAGTCTTCTGCATTATTATATGGATATGATATGATCCCAAAATCTCAAAAATTAACACTTTAACTTCTCACAATTTTTCTTCGGCTAGGTGCAATTGAGACACGTGCGAATAAAGACAGCTTGTGGGTCGATGATAGATCATAATATTTATGCTCGGAGGTGCCACGTATTTTAGACCTCAAACAACGATACATCACTCAAAATATGGTTCTCTACAGCACTTAGCTGTGATGTACACATATGAGCTTTCTGCTAGATGCCTTACAATGAAAGAAAATGACACAAGCAGAACAACGATTATTTAACCAACATGTTGTTTAATTAAGTTTAAAATCTCGCAATGTTACATCTGTACAAGGTAATGTTCAAAATAGCACCCTAAGCGACGTCACCGTGACTACAGTCTAACTTTAAGTCATTGTCTAACAGCCAATGCCAGTTAATTTCGTTAATAAGCAAGTGTATAACGCGAAACTTGAGTTCAGCTTTTACAAGACGGATTCACTTCCTTATAAATAACGCACTTTTCGTTAACGCACTGAATTACTTGCAAATAACCAAATAAGGCCTATCTTTAGCAAATTTGTTAAGTGGTTTTGACGTCATTAAGTCATTCTTGCGTTTAATTCAATAATAAGTGTCATTAGAAAGCAAGTGTAAGATTGTGCGACTTCAAATTCTACTTAAGCCGACCCTGGCGCAAAATTTAGTTGAACGCATATTCACATGCTGTTGGTCTGCCGCTTCTAAAAGGAACTTGCCCCGTAAATAGTCTTTGGCAACCGCGTTAGTTATTAAAAGCATTCCAGTCCCGTTTACATTTCTTCGAATTACAGCGATAAGTTATTCTTTGTTATATGGTCAAGACCGTTTTGTATTGCAGTTTCTGCCTAATGTAATTAAGCTTTCAAAAATAAGGCTTACTGAATTCTTTGTTGTCACCCATTTAAGCATCGATTTCACAACCCAAATATATTTCTTGGTATTCTTTAGGAGCCGCGTTGGTAATTTGATACTTAAGGTCGAAAACTTTCCATACGTGGTATAGTAGTGCATTGGAACCCTTATCTTGTGTTTTGTTACCCGGGGTTCTGGGAACTTTGCTCATTTTGCTGGTTCAGCTATGACATCAGGCTGCGTGTAGTTGCACCAAGCTTTGAGCCTTGAGAAATAAAAATAAAGTTTGATAAACCCTTGTTGGACCATACATTTGGAATTATTAATTTTGGAGTCCAAAACTTTCTTTCGTTACGTTGTTTTTGAGCTCTGTGCATTTGAAATTTTAATAAGTAGCCAGCCTTTGAGTACAACAGACGCTTATGGTTTTGTGTTGCCTCCGGGGCTGCACTGTTAGTGGCCCCGGAGGGAAGCTTTTCGTGCGTTTTAAGTTCTGCTGCAGGCTTCGAAGCAGATAGCTTGTTAAGTGATAAAGTTCCCGCGGGACGTGTGTGGGTTAGGCCGACGCCGGTTTGGGCGGGCGTTTTGGATTTCGTTTACTTCGACCCCCAGAGCCGGGGGAAAGTTACTTTGCATCCTGTTGCACATCCACTCCAAGACGCCTTATGAAGCCTACGTAATTTTCTCATAGTGAGTGGGAAATATCTGCTTTTGCAAATTCTACCACGTCGTGCCGAACCCAAAGTATTTTCTGCGTTCCCGGGGACTACCGTTTTCACCTCGAATTAATTCAACACTCTTTCGGGCCGCTGGCCACTGCCTTCGCTCAACCCCTTTGGGCAATCCTGTTCTACGTTCGCTGCGGGACGTAACCTTGGTCTTTGTGGACGCCGTCTTCTGCAGTCCTCGACCTTCTGCAGTCACCGCTTGGCTTTTGTCAAAGCCCTTCAACAACCCTTTGGGGAGCTGTATTGCTGCAAGCGGCCACTGAGCTTCTCCAGGATCCGGTCCAGCCTTCGGTCATCGTCAACGCAGTAGGTGTTCTAGCTATAAAAGGTAGGATCTACCAATGTATTTTTGTCTTGCTTCCTGATTTAATGTGTCGCGAAAGTGCTACCGAATTGTACGTTTATTGTGCCTCGCATGCTGTACGACTTTGCGCCTGCGAATTTAATTTCGTCAAATAACTTGTGTATTGTACTTCGTCATTAAGTTAACTTTTGCTTGGGAGCCCCGACAATTTTCAGCTAGGGTGTATGTTACCTTCTTATGGCCAACTTGTGGCCCTGTGTGTGTCGATTTTCATTCATTAAACAATAATATAGTCACACTTAGTTTGTTTAATTGACTTAAACCTGCAATCTGTGGATCTTCAATCCTAATGTGGCAAAAAGCCAAGTGTAATCAAATGTGAAGCTAGAACACGTGCTTTTATTGGAAAAGCCATACAGTTTTTGGCTTGAGTAAATTCTTTTGAGCCCCTTTAGAGAGGTGGTCATACGGTAAGTCATTAAGGCCACCTGGTGCTGACCGCCCGACTTGGAGGGAACCTAGTGGACGACGTTTCGCAGCGTGCAGCTAACCCAGCGCATCTTCAGTAGAGCCCTGTGATATTTCTCGTTTTGGGTCACGAGGGCTGTTAATTTATCAAAACGAGTGGCGTCCTTAGGCAATTCTTTTAAGCAATCTTTAGGGTAAGTGCCGTCGGTTTTTCTTTGTATTCTCGAACCACGCCTTCCCGTCTGAGCTAAGTGCAGGTAACCGGAGCAACAAAATCTGCTCCAGCACATTAAGATCTGTGTTCTTTTTAGTAAAGCCGGCGAACCCTATAGTTTGTACCCGATTTTTGACAGTGCTCTTGATCAATGTCGATCTGAGCATTTAATACCGTAACAAATTACAAAGCCCTGAAGCTTAATGGAAGCGTTCACATCGGATAGTGCTGTTACACACACAGGGGCAAATGAAGCAGGCATTCTTCAAGATGACGTCGAAGTTGAAGTTCGCTATGATTGAGCGGCGATGAAGACCACAGCCCTCGTCTGCTTGGCGCTACAAAGGAGCGGTTAGGAAAATAGCTCGGCCTTAACCGCACCACGTTATCCCGCGTAATAAACGGTAAAGATTCTCAAGGCATATGACTATTTACCACATATTTAAACACCACCACGGAGGAAGAGCCAACCCCGCTAGCGTGAGGTAAAGCGACAAAGGTCAGTCCCACCACAGGCGGTCGCCGGCAAGAGTTCCACCGCGACAAAACTTATAAATTTTAAATATCACAACAGCACTTATTGTGCCAATTTTGTAAAATTGTAACAATTGTTGGATAGTACCAGCTCCCAAAACGCAACTTACCAATCGGAAATTCCGATTCCCATCTCGTTGAGTGCCGCAAAATTGCATCTCAACTTTAGCATATTTAAATAAATCATCGTATCGTTTCGCAGCCTACCGTGTTGCAACCATCGTTTAAAGCAGCACTTCCGTTACATCACGTGTAGATTCAGGTTTCCTGTTCGTAGCTAATCTTCGAAATACAGTTGTCCATTCCCGACGAAGCCTCAGGAAAACCATCCTTTACATCGCATTTAGTCTGACGCTGACTGCCAGTAGCCAATCTTGAAGCTACTAGGCCAGGATGCTGCTCACACACCGCCTAAATTTCCGCATCATCCATCTAAGTGAAACTTGTTTTTATTGCGTGTTTGATTTACCTTCAATTTAAACACGTGACATGAACTAGGCTAATTTTGTATGTGATTCAATAAGTAAGGTGGTTGTTGTGAAATAGGTTTCGGAACGCACTCCCGCTAGAATCCAAGTAATCCAGTTTCGAAGAAGTTTACAGATTTTGGTGGAAAACGGATGCAGTTGTATATTTAAAATTTTCAAGACATATATGTAAATGTTACGAGCAATTTGAGACCGTAATTTCAGGAATTCTTGGAGATAAGTCAGAACAGTCTTATTGTTTAGTCCAAAAACATGTACAATAAAACTTCCCCGTTAAAAAAACTTGAGGCAGAATAAATGTTCCATACCTTTTTGCTCGGATGCTAACCTCCTGCACTTTCCAAGCGCGCACCACTGCTGCTGAAACTCTCCAAGATGTCCGCTGCTCGAAATTCGTTTAACACTCAAATATTTGGAAGAAACTGTAAATTGCTCCAAATCACGACGCAACAGCACCAAACTTGAATATAAACCACAGTACACGATTGACAACTATTTATTTGCATGTAAGTGACTGACTCACAAATTTACAATAAACGTCACGTCAAGAACCAAAACAACTCATGTTAACCTCTAAATTAGTGATGGGCATAACCGGACAATTTTCATAACCGAATTATTTGCATTCGAATGATATTAATAACCGAATGATAATTTGAATAATCATTCGAATAAATTTTGGCTCTCGATTCGTTTCGATTAAGTCAGCCGGTTTGCCGGTTGGCGGTTCACCGTCATCTGCATCGACATCGGTTCACCGTCTACTTCATCGACATCGTAACTTGCAGATAGCAGAGGAACCAAAACATAATATGTACGGTCGGCGCCTTAGAAATCGGGACACGTAATATGTTCTTCTAGTCTTTGCAGTATTCTTGCTCCGGTTACTTCATTAATGTGAGATTGCATTTCATAATTGACAAACAATAAACAATCTGACGTAACAATTAAAACCATAGTAACCGTAAAAACCCAGTTTATACACTTAAAAAATACATGCAAAATATATCATAATAGTGTGTAGTGCCCGATTTCTAAGGCGCCGACCGTACATTATGTGTTATGTATTGGAAATTAAGAGGTATTTATTAAGAAGTGTAGAAAGAAAGAAATATGCTGTACTGCTTGCTAATCGCAATAAAAAGTGGTAAAACGTTTATCTTTATCGATCGGGCGGCTTGTTTTGAACCTTTGCAGATGTAAGCAAATAAAAAATTGTTTTATAGCTTGATGCGTTTGCAGTTTTTAGGCGTTCATGTTTCAGGTCCCCAGAATTTGATAATTTGATATGTTTTATGATAGGAGGTAGTTCCGCGATAACCAAATGGTGTTTTCATTACAACCTGCTTTGTTTATGAGTTATGACGTATTTATATTTACAGAATTTTGAGCACTGCGTAGGTCGCTGAGATACGGCACGTAGTACCTTTGAATAGAGGTTTGATATTCAAAGCGTAGTACGTATCAGCATGAGGTTATTTTTCATTCAAATACTCGGAACGAAAACCGAGTTACATAGGTTATTTCAATAACCGGATAATCGGTTATTTTTCATTCGAATAAGCACATCACTACTCTAAATGGATGTAAAACGAGGTGACGTTTCTAGTCGAATAAAATTAGTGAAAAATTCCGCATCATTTATATCCTCGGATACATAAATATACGACAGCCTGGTATTGGTCGAAATTGACGTAGGTTTAATAATAGTTGAAAAAGACGCTTGCAATAAAGTGAACAATTGACAATCGTAAATTTCAAAAGATGCATCGATTACACAAAAATATTCGTTCTAAATGTAACACTAATTGCACCATTGTCTTTAGCTCATATCGCAGCACACATGTACCAATGTTCAGGGCCGTAACTAGTCAAACTTTTATTGTAGGCAAGCCAACATTTTTGGGCCCTTAAGTACAAAACGATATATGGGACAAAAAATACTAGTGACACTATATGGCTTCTACATTTATCTGCGGATGTATGATGTATTGTATTCACACAAACAGGTAGGTACTCAAAAATAAATCCAACATTTTTTATTCAAGTATTTTAAAAATAAACAACTAAAAGTTGAAATAAGAAAATATAAAACAAATAAAATGAGAACAGAAAACAAGAGTAGAGAACAATTCTAATTTAAAAAAGTACATATCATTATGTAGTCAGCAGAACATTATACAAATTCTTATATATAAACATATGGTGTACTTTAAATCGGAATGCCACTGCGTCATTTATAGCGCAACGATAAGCATATGCATTTATCAGTGAACACTGATCCCACTGCCTGCAATGTTTTGTTTTTAATTTCCAAATTAATGTTATTCGCTTTACTGTCTCTGTATTATTAGCAGCATTGAGGTCTTTTTTACCTATTTTGTAGAGAATTTTGAAGATTTCAACCATAATTTGATCTAGCAAAAGTTGCTTTTCTTGCAGCGCGCTTTCCGTATTAAAGACCTTGAAAACATTTTTTTTGTAACTTTTTTATTTTAAAAATGTAAAAATTATTTTAATTAGCGTAAGACCACCTATGTGGTGCGCGTGGTACAAGTTAGTGAAGACATATTCATATGTTAAAATAGTGCAATATAAACAAATAATTACATATTATTATGCGTAGTAACATATGAACGTAGAATAAGGTTATGTATTCGCAGCCACACTGTCACACTCTTTTGTAATAATTAATATATTTAAAACAAGCTTTTTCTGTCGGCACGTAGTATAAGCCTTGCATCAGGCCAAATTCGATATATCTTTTTTTAAATAAAAGCTACCATCGTATAGGGTCGCAGAAGTGTTTTAAATTGAACAAATTCTACCGGGAAAGTGATTGTAGCGAAAAATACCATAGTAGTGGAACAAGTAAGCTCTCAAAATCGGTCTGTGGAGTTCTGCTGATTGTTGCAATGGACGACTTTATCAGCGATGAGTCCAAAGCAGTGGATGTATATGTAATATCAGTGGACCCGCTCCAATAGTGGTTAAAAATTTAAGTTAGTTTGTCGCCACTGCTGTATTACATTGTTTTATAATGGAAACATTTTTATAATTCGAATAAGGCCACCTAGGCGGTGGGCTAACAAGTTAATCATTCCAATGATTTGATTGATATAAGTGAGAACTGTAAAATAAATGCTGTTGCTATCTGGTGAACATATAACATTTCCTCTGTAAATTGCACAAGGCAATGTAATGTATGGACTAAAATTGTTAATATTGATTTGTAAAATTGGCCACTTGTACCATTAGCACGAAAGAAATTCTTTTTTTCAGTGCAATTTTGGCGCCCCTTGCTGCTTGCGCCTGTAGGCGTGGGCCTTCTCGGCCTATACCTAGTTACGGCTTTGCCAATGTTCACACCTGTTTGCAACCGTACCATGTTGAAGCGATTTAAGTACCAAACTTAGAGGTAGTGACAGAAAACTGAATTCACAATCTTGCTGCACTTGTGCCAATTTTATTCGTGAAGGTCTGTACACAAGTTAAAACGTGACACTGGATCTGCATTTTTGCATGAAAACGAAAAGTCCAACAGATTTTCCAGTGGATGAAGGCTTCAAAATATCCAAAAACATCTCCTCCAAGTATGTGTCTGCCATTAAACTTATACGGGCCCTTCCATCGAGCATAGTTGTTGCCTAATTTGGCTTGTAATAACTGTTTACTCTACTGGTACGTAAATTCGCAGCTTTGGTGTGTACAATACTCAGTTTTTTATGCTTGCAAGCCTCCCAAATTTGGAACACATACCTGCTCCTCAGCTACTGCCTCGAATTCTACAGTTGCGGCCCCAATCTTTGAGTTATCGGCAATTTCGGCCTCCAATGGACTCAGGCCAGCTCTTATATCAGCCTCCAGCGTACAGTGACTGCCCCATCTACTTTGAGTGTATCATTTTTGAGCATTGTGGCCCGGTTCTAACACACTTTGTTACACCTAACTATGCTTGCATGTTTAGTTTGTCACAATCGCACTGTGCATTGCACAGAACGTTGTCGAAATTGTCTTATTCTGTCCTCATTAAAACTAACATGTGGCCCTAATCGTTTGCTCATACTTTATGTGGTTAAAAATGTGATTTCCAAGTGTATTCTAGCTTGCTTTTTCCAAACGTAACCACACATTTGTCCGGAAAACATGAATATGTCTCAAATCGCAATAATTGATGTTATATAAAACGCACTTTGCATGTGTGCTTATTTCACACTACTATGGGTTAAATGACTATTATTAACAAGAATCTGCTAAATCTTACTGTGACTATTTATAATAATCAATAAACCTTACGGCAAAGAAATCCGTTTGTGTTGTCGATTTTTCTAGCAAACGAACTTTGTTAGTTAGTTCTTACGTTTAATTCTAAAAATGTTCAACATACAAGCGAATATCAAAGATTTTGAAAATTTATTTATGAAGCACAACTAGATGCTTGCGTCCAAATTCGTTCACATTACTTATTCTAAAATCGAAATTTTGCTCGTTGTGGTTGAACCGTTGTTTTTTTTGTTTTTCGTAAATAAGTTTAATTTCGTTCTGAACGAAACCATTGCTGATAACCATCGTTTTGGTTCCATAGAAGCAGACTTTTAAATAACTAACTTCGATAGTATTCTTTTATATCGTGTGGTGCAACCGAGAGTTGGCATCGGAAGAGATAATTGGCGACCCTTACTTGTTTAGACAGTTCAAAAACATTCTATAAAATGGTTTCTTAAATATTGCACGTGGCTATTATTCTAAATATTAATGCGAAAAGGTAGAATTCTTCCTCGCTCAACGACTTAGCAAAATCGCTGAGGAGGGTCTTCTTGAATCCTATTTTTATCGTATAAAGTGTTTCTCAAAACTCAAAAAGTAATAATTGGAGCAGTTTCTATGAACAGTAAAAATAATCCAATTAGTGAAGATAAAAGAAAATGCGCTTTTCTTGAGCGTTGCGAAATTTTTATTAATGCCGCAATTCCAAAGCTTCAAAAGAAGGAATAACAAGGATAACAAGTCTCGCTGGCTTAATCAGCTGTACATCTCTTTGAAATATGCCCACACAGCGCATTAGCATATAGATTTACAACCGCAAGCCAAGTGAAATCACAAGTATATGTAAATAGGTGTTATTGATATACTTAACGAGCCTGTATTTGTAACCGTTTTGCGTCGAACTTTAAGATAATTGCCAGCGGTAATTAATAACGCGTTACTCAAACGGGGCTACACTGAAACTGGAGCGCTTTTTGCTCCCAATACGGAATTTAGTTTTAGTTATGCAAATTCGAGCTTAACTTAATGATGTTTATTTAAAATCCCCAGCCTGTACATGAATTTTAATGTTACCATAAAAATTAATTTAGCCAATTTGCGCCCACCAGTTCCTATTGGATGCTTGATTATAAGAATACTACATAACGGACGAAACCCGAGCCTCGAAATTGATTAACATTTCTCACACTTAACGCAAACAGATTTTCAGATTGGGAGTGGGTGTTTATGTACCGGACAAGCCGAGGCTATAAATAAAAACGAAATTGAAATACAAACGTTCAAGGTAGACCTAAGCCCAATAAGGAAAGATGTGAAAAAATCAGGAAAATATATAATAAATACAAAAACAAACCCAGCAGGTAGCCATAACAGAAATCAAGGAGTTGCCATTTTGCGAATAAAATTATATGTAAAATTCGCTTGCTGGTAGTCTTAAACGATGCAAAACACAAATAAACAGGCTACTTAATGGGAATATATTAAAGTGAGGACTCTACGATCAAATAAAGTTTAGCTTTTTTTGCTTTGGAAACGCTTCAGAAAGCTAGCTACTCATTCTTGTTTGATTTGCAAAAGAAATTGATTAAGTGAATTTTAAATTGCTTCAAACTCAGTTCTTAAAATACGTTTTTATTCATATTGTTATATCGCAGAGCAAAAAAATATTTTCATTTGGCATTTTATTAAAATTAAAATCAATGCACCTTTCGTTGTGCGCTTAAATGAGAGATAAAAAGAATAAAATTGAAAGAATACAATAGATGACGGCATAATTATACTTTTTACGAAGATCAGAAATAATTTTCAGGTACGCTGCATCTTATTTGCAGATAGAGAGGGTTGGTTGTACTTTTATCCGTATTTTATACTTGTGGATTGTTAAGATTCAAACACATTATATATATATATATAAATTATAAAATAGGCTTATTGATAATAAGAAAAAAGTGGAGTGCGTTCATTTTGTTCTATCAAACAATTTTTGTTTCAAAGAAACCAGTGATTATTGTAAAATATCTCCAAAAGTTATTGAAGAATACGAAATAATAAATTGTTATTGAAGCCTGCCTGTAATACTCCTGCCGTACTTGTGAGGATAATGACCCGGGTGAGATCTACATGTAAGAAGATGGATCAAAATAAAAGATTAAGGACTCCAATCAGCATCTTGTACAAGGTCTTATAATTTGTTCGTCCCTACTTCTGCTGAATATAAACCGGACAAACAGGTCCTCCAGTCTCTATTGGTCAAGTTGAAACAATAAAGAAGCCGACCTGCGATTGATTACTAATAATAATCAAAGGTAGTAAAAATCTCAGATCAACCCCCCTACCGTTTATACACCACGGCAGCTCTGAAAACTCTTTACTTACCGCGATGGCCCCAGCTAACTCAAATTTTGGCGGCCTTGGGTCGTAGGTTCAAATCATCAGCTGTGTACCCTGGAATGTCTTCAAAAAACGAAGGAAATGGGCGCCAGAAATCAAAAGATTTCAAATAATAAGAGGAAATAAACTGCAAGTGACTAACGTTTAATTAGTAATCAATAAAATAGTCTTGTAGTGTCAGTAGTAAATTATCAGAACGATTAGAATGCAAATAATGTTATAACAAAAGTGTGTACGTAAACTGAAGGTTGCGACACGCATAAAATTAAAAACCTCTTTCGGGTTATTTTAATAACTTTAACAACAAATTATTCGTGGAACAAGCTTATCACAGTCACTTAATAAATCCTTCTGTTTAGGATATTGAAATAAAAAAGCGTGACTGTACCTTTTACAGAGGGTCGAAATACATCAAAATAGCAACTTTAAATACTGAGCATAATTAAATATAAGCATAAAAATTTAAATATTAAAACAAGAGCATGTACGAAATTGAACATTACATGTTAATAATTGCGGAACGTGTGAATTTAAATTCCAAATAATTACGGGATTAAAATGTATAAATGTAAAATCCAGGTACCTATTGAAGATAAGATAAATCCCGGAATAACACAAACTAACCTCGCTTCTCCAACACTCACAAACTACTAACAGGAAAACGCCGGCTGGGGGTTGCTACACCCTTCAGTTCAACATAAGGTGGTCGTAAACTGCATATAATGGACGAAGTCGCCGTGGATGCCCGGTGATTACAGCAGCAGCACCCACAACTTGCAGCAAAAACGAAGAACGCCAGCCAGTGTCGAAAATGAGATTAAACTAGCCATAGCTTCCGAGATGAATTCGTGGATGAAACTGGTAATTAAGAGCTAAGAAAAAAAATGTAATTACTATGGGAATAACAAACAGAAAAACGCCCTCGTACCTGATCATTGTCAGCCCTA
Source organism: Agriotes lineatus (assembly GCA_940337035.1). Taxonomy (NCBI): domain Eukaryota; kingdom Metazoa; phylum Arthropoda; class Insecta; order Coleoptera; family Elateridae; genus Agriotes; species Agriotes lineatus. The sequence continues at coordinate 150,769,306 of OW679200.1, forward strand.
GGAAACATACACTGCTCATTAGATTAATTGAGCGCACGTAATTTGACTTGAACAAATATTATTTAACCACGCCGGTGACGGCGGGCCAAAAATAGCAAGTGCGAGGTACGAACAATTCGTTCCCAAAGGAAAGCTCGCACTCTGATAAGAGATAGCGCGGGTCAAGAGTTCATCGCGCGAAAGAAAGAACTCGATCCAGGTACAAAATGCGCTGGTTTGGAAAATTGAAGAATTCGAAATGTAAAGGATATATAATTCAAATAAAAATATACAGGTTAAGCCTGAAATAATTGGGTAACTGGCGAAACAATTAGGCGAAGCCAAAAAATTGTTTCAAAGTTGGAGAGGGTTTTCTTTTTAGACCATCAGGTATGTGAAGTTTTGGTTAATGACCACAATTTGATCGCGGAGCGGTTACTCATAAAAGACTACGAAGTCACTGAGTTTGGTTCGAATAATCTTCAGTGACCCTTTTGAAGTTGAAAATTTTCTTCACCGATAGTCAAAACAATATTCGATTGACTGGCTAACCATAGAAGACGATGAGAATAAGTAGGATTTGGTGAAGTTAAGTTCTCTTTCTCTTTTTAAAGGGTCAACAACCAGTCATTCAAAGTCCAACTCGCATCAAGAGAAAACAGAGGTCAGCCAAGTGAATGGTTAGCATTTTGGGGATAATTTAGGAAAATACCTGAAGACGAGAATATCGAACCAGAAGATAAGTTTCAAAACTTATAATTACAAGCAACAGTGAGCAAGGCAAGAGCCCAACAATTAATAGAAAGCTACCCTCTCACAACTAGAAATATTCGAAGGTCATGGCAAGTTTGCAATCTAGATTTAGAAAGAAAATCTAATAATTCAAGTTTAGAGAATTACTGAAGCTAGTCATTTACAATGCTCCCTAGTGCTAGTGATAATATACGACAAGCTGGAATCAAACCTAAGAGTATTGAACGCCCTAGGGAAAACAAGTGATAAAAATGTAGCTCTTCTATTTATTCTAGCGGAGCCTGGAAGAAATTATTCAAAATAAGTAATGAATTACTGGAATTCTTGAAGTATGGAATTAACCAAGAGAAGAAGATTTCTTAGAGTATTGTACAAAAGGGATATTTTCAAGGTAAAAACAATAGTCAGTAAATAGTCGGAGAGCTATTGAATTTGAAGGTAGGATTCTCAGAGTAAAGCCCAAGATCATACATTGTAAGGATGGGAAAAGTTTCAGGTATCCGATTTTACCAACGACTACGTATCCTCTAGTTGAAGTTTTAGCAAGCAATGGACAATTTTGAAATAATAATGATGGTAAAGTTATTTGACAATTTCTGGATTCTGAAGGGAACGAAGACAATTTGCAGTGTGATTTCAAAATGTTACGTGCAGAACATGTCAATCCAAGAAGCTAGAGTCACTGATACCTGTACCATTATTGGTTAATCGAGTAGAAGCAGCGTCTGTTTTTGAAATCGTTGAAGTTGATAAGAAGGATGGTTAGCCTTAGTCAGTTTTCTTTCTCTTTTTCGAAGTTCGCCCAGAGTCAACAACCAGTCATTCAAAGTCATGGTTACCTATGGTTCAATTCTAATCACAGTGCAACTTTCACTTTGGTGATGCAAGCTGCAAAGTCTAGCGAAACGGTAGTCAATATGGGTGCACAAACAGCAACAAGGCCAAATCTGCCTAAGCATCCTCGTTCTCAAGGTACTCAAATAACACGAGCCACCAAAGAGCATGGTCATCGCGTGCATCCATACTCGAGTTTACAAGGTACAAGGCACATTAAGCCAGATATTGCTGGGTGTTTATCCATGAAGACTGTCTAAGCAGAAATTCTTTGTTAACAAGAAGGATATCCTATGTCATAGGATCCAGAGAAAGCTTAATTCACAATCTGCCGCCTGTTGGAGGGGAAGGTAGGAGAGGATCATCCAAATGGTAAAGGTAAATCTGATGCGTATCCCAGGTTACTGTTTTGCGTATACAACAATTCAAGAAATCTCACCTACATTTCCCACGACTCAAGTGACTTAGAAACTTGAACCCTATCCATGTTCGACAAGAAGTTCGCAAAATCGGTGTTTGAAATATGGATTTATTCCCGAAAATGACTAGAAAATTAAGCTATATTCAAAGACAAAGCAAATGTAAGGAAAATTTCATAAATGAATATTTGGATCATCTGGTTCAAGCAACTTCCAAGAAGTCCTCGTCAGATAAAAATTGGAAACGTTGTCCTTATTGGAAGTGATAAAAGAGATGAATTATCCACTGGGAAAAGTTTTAGAAACTGTGAAGGGTGAAAATGTAAAAACGTAATTTGAGAAATTAGAAGACCCAGTCCTCTGGGAACAAGTTCATTAAATGAGGTCAAGATTCCAGAAGAAGTAAATGGCACACAAAGAAAGTGATAGGTAGTCGGGTTAGAACTTATTTAACATGTATTTAAGCTATTTATCATGAATTACGGAGTATACACGTGGAAAATTATGTTGAACAACGATTTGTATAGGTCGACCCTGCAATAGACAGCATATTATTTTTAGTTAATCCGAAGATTCGTAGGAAAAAATGTGGTAAAAAGAATGTATTTGCCTCTTGATGGCAAGAAAACTTGTCTAAGTATAAAATTTAGACCGGATGCTGGCTTTGTATGGTTATTGATCCCAATTAAAACAGTAGTAGTTTCTTTTGGAGGTAATCTGTAGAAAAGGGAATCGCAATGTATTTAACAATTTCTTAAGTTTTATCATATAAAATTCCCCTAATAATAAAAAGCTAGCAAATGCTCATCCTGCTATCTATAGAATTCGGAAATTACACAAGATCATTTTAATCAGAAGTGAACCTGCCTATATATTAAATGACGTACCTTTAAAACCCACTCCGTTTAAAGCGCATAATTCAAAAATAACAAACGGTGTTTCCTATTTAGTATTTAATTTCGAATATTTTTAGTACCTGTTTTGTTTGCAGTCTGAATCCAACGGCTCTTCTGGTAAATTGATTACCTATTCATATGCAATCTTGAAATAAAAAATCGCAATTCATCACACTTAGTTTCCGTTTTTATCTTAAAAAGATCAATTGGTAAACACGAGGCCAATTTAAGAACACAATAGAGTATTATGTATTACATTAGCCTACAAAACAATGGTTTCAGAAGAATGTTTAACAGCTCTTATCTTGCAATCTCCGCACACATTAAAGTAACCATAATAAATACAACAAATTGCTGGGCATCATCACATTTATTCAAGGCTGGGCAATTAAGGTGTCCTGGAAGATTAATTTTGTTTAGCCAGCTTAATAGAATTCCGTGCTTTTTGCGATACAGAAGCCCCACATTTATTTTAGGTTCGGTTTAACGAGTTTGCATTCAGCGCAAGGTTAAAGAAGGAAAAAATGGATATATCTGGAGATTTGGTTCTCAAATACGAATGGCATATGAAAACATTTGACTAATTTCTATGAATAGAACTCTTAGTAAAATGTGTTCGATATAAATGAGTTGTTTTTGTAAGACAATTATAAATATTTCGGCAACACAAGAACAATGTAAAAAATAAACGCACGCCAAAATTTAGATGACCGAAGGTGTATTATTAATGTTGCCGCCGTTTTTTATTTTATTTACATTTAAATCTTAACCTCTTTCTCTTGCTCTCGTGCATTACTGTTGTTCCTTTTTAACACGATTTCGTTAGTCAACTTCTGTCGTTCGAGTTACGTATACGGACAACTCAAACCCTTTAAAGCCAAGCTCTTGAAACTAGTTTGGATTTTCTTTTTTTTAATATTGTGGTCACTGTTCCTTGATTGTAGTCTTACAGTTTTGGTTCAATATAAATTTTAAATAGAATAAGCGAAATAATAACGAATTTCCAATCAAAGGTATATCAAGTAGCTTTTCATTTTTAACTATTTTGAAGACGAATACATTTTAATCTTCTCTCTTGTAAATACAAAAATCCGCAATTGATATCTCACAAACTGAAAAATAGATGTTCTTCATTTAGTGCTAATTACAAGAGCGTTTACTTTTACATCATCATTTGGCTACGTAATTTTAGAAATTACTTTGAATGTATATCAACCAAGGACATCTTATGCATTGAATTATCTTCAGATCGTAAT